>OY992895.1:2065000-2715499 GCA_963921405.1 Cepaea hortensis
CAAAAAAGCTGGCCACATTTATCACTGTCACTGTCCAATTAATAAGCAAACTTTGTGCTGGCCTGGCTTGGAGTCTACCAGTTTTATGTAACCTCTTCCATGCAGTGGTTCTCAGCTTTGTGCTGGCCTGGAGTCTACCAGTTTTATGTAACCTCTTCCATGCAGTGGTTCTCAACTTTGTGCTATACTCATGACTCCAGTCTGTGTGTATGTATCCAGATCATTCCCATGCTCAGTCACAATCAATGAAAGCCACATGCACCACCATGAGAAAGTAAGTTCTTTGTCAAAAACCACCACCCTCATTGCAGCCAGCATCACCGACTTTCAAACTTTCAATGCCAAGTATGTCAATATATATATATATATATATAAATCACAAGTTGCATGTTTGTATATATACAATTACAAGCTGCATGTTTATATATACAATCACAAACTGCAAGTGTTTATATTTATATATATACAATAACAAACTGCAAGTGTTTATATTTATATATATACAATCACAAACTGCAAGTGTTTATATTTATATATATACAATAACAAACTGCAAGTGTTTATATTTATATATATACAATCACAAACTGCAAGTGTTTATATTTATATATATATACAATAACAAACTGCAAGTGTTTATATTTATATATATACAATCACAAACTGCAAGTGTTTATATTTATATATATACAATCACAAACTGCAAGTGTTTATATTTATATATATACAATCACAAACTGCAAGTGTTTATATTTATATATATACAATAACAAACTGCAAGTGTTTATATTTATATATATACAATCACAAACTGCAAGTGTTTATATATACAATCACAAACTGCAAGTGTTTATATATACAATCACAAACTGCAAGTGTTTATATATACAATCACAAACTGCAAGTGTTTATATTTATATATATAAATTCACAAACTGCAAGTGTTTATATATACAATCACAAACTGCAAGTGTTTATATTTATATATATAAATTCACAAACTGCAAGTGTTTATATATACAATCACAAACTACAAGTGTTTATATATACAATCAGAAACTGCAAGTGTTTATATATACAATCAGAAACTGCAAGTGTTTATATATACAATCACAAACTGCAAGTGTTTATATATGAAATCACAAACTGCAAGTGTTTATACATATGTAATCACCAGAACACAACAAACAACTGGGGAGAATGTGGAAAGCACATCAAGTGAGGAAGAAAACTCTGCCAGGAACAAGAGGAGCAGCCACCAAAACCTCAGAGTAAAAACACACAAACTGTCAGTTGATACACCCCCATGGGAAATGGAACAAGAGGAGCAGCCACCAAAACCTCAGAGTAAAAACACACAAACTGCCAGTTGACCCACTCCCATGGGAAATGGAACAAGAGGAGCAGCCACCAAAACCTCAGAGTAAAAACACACAAACTGCCAGTTGATACACCCCCATGGGAAATGGAACAAGAGGAGCAGCCACCAAAACCTCAGAGTAAAAACACACAAACTGCCAGTTGATACACTCCCATGGGAAATGGAACAAGAGGAGCAGCCACCAAAACCTCAGAGTAAAAACACACAAACTGCCAGTTGACCCACTCCCATGGGAAATGGAACAAGAGGAGCAGCCACCAAAACCTCAGAGTAAAAACACACAAACTGCCAGTTGATACACTCCCATGGGAAATGGAACAAGAGGAGCAGCCACCAAAACCTCAGAGTAAAAACACACAAACTGCCAGTTGACCCACTCCCATGGGAAATGGAACAAGAGGAGCAGCCACCAAAACCTTAGAGTAAAAACACACAAACTGCCAGTTGACACACCCCCATGGGAAATGGAACAAGAGGAGCAGCCACCAAAACCTTAGAGTAAAAACACACAAACTGCCAGTTGACACACCCCCATGGGAAATGGAACAAGAGGAGCAGCCACCAAAACCTTAGAGTAAAAACACACAAACTGCCAGTTGACACACCCCCATGGGAAATGGAACAAGTGGAGCAGCCACCAAAATCTCAGAGTAAAAACACACAAACTGCCAGTTGATACACCCCCATGGGAAATGGAACAAGAGGAGCAGCCACCAAAACCTTAGAGTAAAAACACACAAACTGCCAGTTGACACACCCCCATGGGAAATGGAACAAGAGGAGCAGCCACCAAAACCTTAGAGTAAAAACACACAAACTGCCAGTTGACACACCCCCATGGGAAATGGAACAAGAGGAGCAGCCACCAAAACCTTAGAGTAAAAACACACAAACTGCCAGTTGACACACCCCCATGGGAAATGGAACAAGAGGAGCAGCCACCAAAACCTTAGAGTAAAAACACACAAACTGCCAGTTGACACACCCCCATGGGAAATGGAACAAGAGGAGCAGCCACCAAAACCTTAGAGTAAAAACACACAAACTGCCAGTTGACACACCCCCATGGGAAATGGAACAAGAGGAGCAGCCACCAAAACCTTAGAGTAAAAACACACAAACTGCCAGTTGACACACCCCCATGGGAAATGGAACAAGAGGAGCAGCCACCAAAACCTTAGAGTAAAAACACACAAACTGCCAGTTGACACACCCCCATGGGAAATGGAACAAGAGGAGCAGCCACCAAAACCTTAGAGTAAAAACACACAAACTGCCAGTTGACACACCCCCATGGGAAATGGAACAAGAGGAGCAGCCACCATAACCTCAGAGTAAAAACACACAAACTGCCAGTTGACACACCCCCATGGGAAATGGAACAAGAGGAGCAGCCACCAAAACCTTAGAGTAAAAACACACAAACTGCCAGTTGACACACCCCCATGGGAAATGGAACAAGAGGAGCAGCCACCAAAACCTTAGAGTAAAAACACACAAACTGCCAGTTGACACACCCCCATGGGAAATGGAACAAGAGGAGCAGCCACCAAAACCTTAGAGTAAAAACACACAAACTGCCAGTTGACACACCCCCATGGGAAATGGAACAAGAGGAGCAGCCACCAAAACCTTAGAGTAAAAACACACAAACTGCCAGTTGACACACCCCCATGGGAAATGGAACAAGAGGAGCAGCCACCAAAACCTTAGAGTAAAAACACACAAACTGCCAGTTGACACACCCCCATGGGAAATGGAACAAGTGGAGCAGCCACCAAAATCTCAGAGTAAAAACACACAAACTGCCAGTTGACACACCCCCATGGGAAATGGAACAAGTGGAGCAGCCACCAAAACCTTAGAGTAAAAACACACAAACTGCCAGTTGATACACCCCCATGGGAAATGGAACAAGAGGAGCAGCCACCAAAACCTTAGAGTAAAAACACACAAACTGCCAGTTGATACACCCCCATGGGAAATGGAACAAGAGGAGCAGCCACCAAAACCTTAGAGTAAAAACACACAAACTGCCAGTTGATACACCCCCATGGGAAATGGAACAAGAGGAGCAGCCACAAAAACACACAAACTGCCAGTTGACACACCCCCATGGGAAATGGAACAAGAGGAGCAGCCACCAAAACCTTAGAGTAAAAACACACAAACTGCCAGTTGACACACCCCCATGGGAAATGGAACAAGAGGAGCAGCCACCAAAACCTTAGAGTAAAAACACACAAACTGCCAGTTGATACACCCCCATGGGAAATGGAACAAGAGGAGCAGCCACCAAAACCTTAGAGTAAAAACACACAAACTGCCAGTTGATACACCCCCATGGGAAATGGAACAAGAGGAGCAGCCACCAAAACCTTAGAGTAAAAACACACAAACTGCCAGTTGACACACCCCCATGGGAAATGGAACAAGAGGAGCAGCCACCAAAACCTTAGAGTAAAAACACACAAACTGCCAGTTGATACACCCCCATGGGAAATGGAACAAGTGGGTTGTGATGTGAAGTCTGCACATGGCAGTTCCCCCCAGGGCTGGATGGGGGCGAGATGAAAGGCTGTCACGCTGACAACACCTGAATTTCCTCTGGACTGACAAGCTGAGCCAGTCAGCCACACATGCAGGCACACAATAGACTAGCTACAGGCCATTGCACAAGTCGGACCCACGCACAATGTCTCTGCTAGTGCTGTCATAGCATATTGAGGCAATCTTTTGATGGGGTCTGTCAGCCACGACCCCACGGCAAACATCTCAGACACAAGAGCTTTGTTTTAATATCAGCCATGTGAAGACGTCTAGCTGGTGGTGTCACACTTCAGCAGCGGCCTTCTGTGTCTGGAGTCATGAGTTCAAGACTGGTGTAATTATAGCAATATCTGTGTACTTCTTGCCCTGTGTATCTCTCCTTGTATATAGCCTCCATGTATAAGTGCACATCAATACAACATGTATTTAGTAATCTATGGCCAGAGATATCTCAATAATACCAGACAGAACAGCTGTTGCATCACAAATAAGTATGTTTTTCGGTGGAGCGGCTGACCGAGTGGCTAGAATGCTGGGCTTTCCTTCTGGAGACCCGGGTTTGAGTCCTTGGTAAGGTGTGGAGTTTTTTCTGTCCAGGGCAAAAAGAAATACTCTAACCTGCACAGTTCGCGGTGACTGCACTAGCCAAGTAGCCTTAATTCATCAGGCTCAAGACCACCTGTCCTACACCGTAAGGTACTATATGCAGTAAATGACAGTTTTTTATGACAGTGACAGTATGTGGACATGTATGTGCAGTTAAGTATATGTGCCCATAACATATAAATGTGTGTCTATGAGCTGTTTAGTATATGATGTAGGCGTGTGGGTGTGTGTGTGTGTGTGTGTGAGTGAGAGAGAGAGAGAGACAGAGAGAGACAGAGAGAGAGAGAGAGAGAGAGAGAGAGAGAGAGAGAGAGAGAGAGAGAGAGAGAGAGAGAGAGAACAATACCCACATGAACCCCAGACGAGACAAGACGAGACTTCCATCAAGATGCTGAGACGGTTCCTCCAACAAGAGCCTGGGTCATGAAATGCTTCTCTTAGCAGGGCGGGGAGGACGAGGAAGCTGCACGCCACTACAGCCATCAACAGGGGACTATCTGCAGAAACAACCACCGCACGGGCCATGCATGACGTCCTGCGTGTGGCTTGTAGCCACGGGGCAGCCATGAGCAGGACGTGACGATTCCCTCGGTGAGCTCAGCACCAGAGCGCTATGTGTCGGCTCTGTAATTATGGAAGCCACCCAGGATGACGGAAAATGCTATGGACTGTCCCTGCTTTCATTTGAGGGATATGACCGTGAAGTCTTCGACTGTTACAACTTGACCAGCTGGGAGGTGGACAGTACCACAAAAGTGAGAGTCTCCCAGGAATGCTAACCTGGTCAAAAATGCACGCTAAAAGCCGGATGTGTTGACCTAAGGGTTTCGACCCAAGGGTGTTTAACGAGACACATCGCAATCATATCTGAAAAAACACTCCGGATGAACGCAAAGAAGAAGAAGAAGAAATATGGTATATGGCCAAAAGATTGGAAGAGAGCTATTTTCAATCCAATACAAAAAAAGGGCAACCTGAAATTATGCACCAACTATAGAACTGTTGCCCTGATCAGTCATGTAAGTAAAATTCTACAAAAATTATAATGAGAAGACTTCGTAAGAAAACGGAAGAAGAAATTAACGTGGTTCAAGCTGGATTTAGACAAGCAAGAGGGATAAGAGATCACATACTCAACATGCGTTTAATAATAGAGAAGTGCAGAGAATTTAATGTAAACCTATTCTCATGTTTTGTGGATTATTCAAAGGCATTTAGCTGTGTACAACATCAGAAACTGGGAAATCATGAGGAATATGGGCTTTCCATCACATGTAATACAAGATTAGCATTAGTAGTAGTAGTAGCAGTAGCAGCAGTAGTAGTAGCAACAGTAGCAGTAGTAGTAGCAACATCAACAGTAGCAGTAGTAGTAGCAGTAGCAGCAGTAGTAGTAGCAACAGTAGCAGTAGTAGTAGCAGCAGTAGTAGTAGCAACAGCAACAGTAGCAGTAGTAGTAGCAACAGTAGCAGTAGCAGTAGCAACAGCAGCAGTAGTAGTAGCAGTAGCAGCAGTAGTAGTAGCAACAGTAGCAGTAGTAGTAGCAGTAGTAGTAGCAACAGCAACAGCAGCAGTAGTAGTAGCAACAGTAGCAGTAGTAGTAGCAACAGTAGCAGTAGTAGTAGCAGTAGCAGCAGTAGTAGTAGCAACAGCAACAGTAGCAGTAGTAGTAGCAACAGTAGCAGTAGTAACAGCAACAGTAGCAGTAGTAGTAGTAACAGTAGCAGTAGTAGTAGCAACAGTAGCAGTAGTAGTAGCAACAGTAGCAGTAGTAGTAGTAACAGTAGCAGTAGTAGTAGCAACAGTAGCAGTAGTAGTAGCAACAGCAACAGTAGCAGTAGTAGTAGCAACAGTAGCAGTAGTAGTAGCAGTAGCAGCAGTAGTAGTAGCAACAGCAACAGCAACAGTAGCAGTAGCAACAGCAACAGTAGTAGTAGCAACAGCAGCAGTAGTAGTAGCAACAGTAGCAGTAGTAGTAGCAACAGTAGGAGTAGTAGTAGTAACAGTAGCAGTAGCAGTAGCAACAGCAGCAGTAGTAGTAGCAACAGTAGCAGTAGTAGTAGCAACAGTAGCAGTAGTAGTAGCAACAGTAGCAGTAGTAGTAGTAACAGTAGCAGTAGTAGTAGCAACAGCAACAGTAGCAGTAGTAGTAGCAACAGTAGCAGTAGTAGTAGCAGTAGCATCAGTAGTAGTAGCAACAGCAACAGTAGCAGTAGCAACAGTAGCAGTAGTAGTAGCAACAGCAACAGCAGCAGTAGTAGTAGCAACAGTAGCAATAGTAGTAGCAACAGTAGCAGTAGTAGTAGTAACAGTAGCAGTAGTAGTAGTAACAGTAGCAGTAGTAGTAGCAACAGTAGCAGTAGTAGTAGCAACAGTATGTAAGAATAAAGAAGCCACTTTACGCAGTATGCGGTGTATCAGAGACATGGCACTATCCTCATATGTTTAAACCAATGGGCAGTGGAGGGCAGAACTGGACAGCGTTACGCCTGAACACACACAACAACACCGACATCTCCACAAACAAGGGGATGCCTTACAGGTATAACTGTGGCCTCTAACTGAACACACACAACACCCACATTTCCACCAACAAGGGGGTGCCTTACAGGTATAACTGTGGCCTCTAACTGCAGCCAGACCCGGCACGATTCACGCCCTGGACGGTATAGATGTTCACAACATCAGAAGAGCATGCTATAGCCCCCCCCCCCCCCCCCCATTTCTCCCGGGGAAGTGCACTGGCTACAACAATCACCAGTAAGTCACAAACATTCATTCACAAGAGCAAGCGTAGAATACCCGGATTGACTGACAGGACAGAACCCAGGGCCCAGAGCTCAGGGAGAGAACTGCACAGATTCCACCGAAGCAGGAGGGCAGGACCAGTTCTGGCTTGCTAGGACAACTAGAGGACAGTGTAGCTAGAAGGCTGGCTCTCTGGAAGCCACGGGACAAATGAAACGGGGGTGGGGGGGGGGAGAGATCTAAAAGACGGAGAATACAATTAGAGACCCAGATGAATCATATGGTGGGGGTGTGGGAACATCTCTGGCGTAGCCGGGTTCTGAAGTCAGCAGGGGGAAGGTGAGAATACACACCTCGACTCACAGGATGACCCGTCTGGCACAACTAGTTGCCACTTTTACAAGACGAAAGAGCAGCGGTCGCTTCCCGCGCTTCCTTTGCTACGCCACTGGAGCATATTCAGGGGTTGGAGGAGGGGGGAATAAGGACCGGGGGAGGAGCTGCAAAAGGCAGCAACAGATCAGACGGCTTGGCACGAGCGAGCTAAAGGCCTATTCTCCAATGGGAGTTAAAAGGAAGACGAAGTGGATCGGATAAGTGCGAAAAACTAGGACGTGATACATCTGTGGGCTGTTGGATAATCTGCAAGAGCAGGCCGCTGCCCGGGGTAACATTTCACATGAGACATCCCTGCCCGACATTTATAGCATGTATACACACATTTGAATCCTGGCCGATAGCGCCGAGTCCGTGCACTGTGCCGGGGGTTTCCTTGTGTGATCTACTGGAGGAGACTACGGCGCTTATAGGAGTATCCTTGTGTAACTTCAGTACCACCCCAGCAACTGAAACCACAAACTACACGATCCCTCATGTACCCGCCATGGACAGCCTGACTGAGAATCCACATATCCACACTGTAATATCCACAAACAGGAATCCACACTCAGAAAGCACATCCTCCTATTGCCACCGACATGCCGAGCCGGTCCTTCAGCGCGGTGATGAAACAATTCACAAACAACTAAGCCAACCATGCACCCAGAGCCAGGCGATCAACGCTGCACACAGCACGGCAACCTGCCTGTGACCGTATCACGGCCAGGATCGGGACCGCAAGTGCTGCTGGCCTGCATGCACATCAGATGTGACGTGGGCTCACGTAATCAATCATCTGCCACTTGTGGCGACCTGCGCTGTCGCCTGGTGGTGTAGCGCCGTTCACTTTACCCTGGACCAAACTGTCAGCCAGGGGATCAATTCATCCCCAATCTTGCACACAACAGCCGACAACACGGATTGCATTCAATGTGTAACAACAAGGCGGGATGCTAGGGCACCATGGACATAAACAGACATTGGCAGGGACAGACATTAGCAGGGGCAGACATTGGCGGGCACAGACACTGGCAGGGCCAGACATTGGCAGGGGCAGACATTAGCAGGGACAGACATTGGCGGGCACAGACACTGGCAGGGCCAGACATTGGCGGGCACAGACACTGGCAGGGGCAGACATTAGCAGGTACAGACATTGGCAGGGACAGACATTGGCAGGGACAGACATTGGCAGGTGCAGACATTAGCAGGGACAGACACTGGCAGCGGCAGACATTGGCAGGGACAGACATTGGCAGGGACAGACACTGGCAGGGACAGACATTAACAGGTACAGACATTGGCAGGGACAGACATTAGCAGGTACAGAAGGTACAGACATTGGCAGGTACAGACATTGGCAGGGGCAGACATTAGCAGGTACAGACACTGGCAGGGGCAGACATTAGCAGGGACAGACATTGGCGGGCACAGACACTGGCAGGGCCAGACATTGGCGGGCACAGACACTGGCAGGGGCAGACATTAGCAGGTACAGACATTGGCAGGGACAGACATTGGCAGGTGCAGACATTAGCAGGGACAGACACTGGCAGCGGCAGACATTAGCAGGGGCAGACATTGGCAGGGACAGACATTGGCAGGGACAGACACTGGCAGGGACAGACATTAACAGGTACAGACATTGGCAGGGACAGACATTGGCAGGGGCAGACATTAGCAGGTACAGAAGGTACAGACATTGGCAGGTACAGACATTGGCAGGGGCAGACATTAGCAGGTACAGACACTGGCAGGGGCAGACATTAGCAGGGACAGACATTGGCGGGCACAGACACTGGCAGGGCCAGACATTGGCGGGCACAGACACTGGCAGGGGCAGACATTAGCAGGTACATACATTGGCAGGGACAGACATTGGCAGGGACAGACATTGGCAGGTGCAGACATTAGCAGGGACAGACACTGGCAGCGGCAGACATTAGCAGGGGCAGACATTGGCAGGGACAGACATTGGCAGGGACAGACACTGGCAGGGACAGACATTAACAGGTACAGACATTGGCAGGGACAGACATTGGCAGGGGCAGACATTAGCAGGTACAGAAGGTACAGACATTGGCAGGTACAGACATTGGCAGGGGCAGACATTAGCAGGTACAGACACTGGCAGTGGCAGACACTGGCAGGGACAGACACTGGCAGGGACAGACATTGGCAGGTACAGACATTGGCAGGGGCAGACACTGGCAGTGGCAGACATTGGCAGGGACAGACATTAGCAGGGACAGACACTGGCAGGGACAGACATTAGCAGGTACAGACATTGGCAGGGACAGACATTGGCAGGGGCAGACATTGGCAGGGACAGACATTAGCAGGGACAGACACTGGCAGGGACAGACATTGGCAGGGGCAGACACTGGCAGTGGCAGACACTGGCAGTGGCAGACATTAGCAGGGACAGACATTAGCAGGTACAGACATTGGCAGGGACAGACATTGGCAGGGACAGACATTAGCAGTGACAGACACTGGCAGGGACAGACATTGGCAGGGACAGACATTGGCAGGGGCAGACATTAGCAGGTACAGACATTGGCAGGGACAGACATTAGCAGGTACAGACATTGGCAGGGGCAGACACTGGCAGGGGCAGACACTAGCAGGGACAGACATTGGCGGGGGCAGACATTGGTAGTGGCAGACACTGGCAGTGGCAGACATTAGCAGGGACAGACACTAGCAGGGACAGACACTAGCAGGGACAGACACTGGCAGTGACAGACATTAGCAGGGACAGACACTGGCAGGGACAGACACTTGCAGGGACAGACATTAGCAGGGACAGACACTGGCAGGGACAGACACTGGCAGGGACAGACACTGGCAGGGACAGACACTAGCAGGGACAGACACTAGCAGGGACAGACACTAGCAGGGACAGACACTGGGAGGGACAGACATTGGCAGGGACAGACACTGGCGGGCACAGACACTGGCAGGGACAGACATTGGCAGGGACAGACATTAGCAGGGACAGACACTGGCAGGGACAGACATTGGCAGGGACAGACACTAGCAGGGACAGAAACTAGCAGGGACAGACACTGGCAGGGACAGACATTGGCAGGGACAGACACTGGCGGGCACAGACACTGGCAGGGACAGACATTAGCAGTGACAGACACTGGCAGGGACAGACATTAGCAGGTACAGACATTGGCAGGGACAGACATTGGCAGGGGCAGACATTAGCAGGTACAGACATTGGCAGGGACAGACATTGGCAGGGGCAGACATTAGCAGGTACAGACATTGGCAGGGACAGACATTGGCAGGGACAGACATTAGCAGGTACAGACATTGGCAGGGGCAGACACTGACAGTGGCAGACACTAGCAGGGACAGACATTGGCGGGGGCAGACATTGGCGGGGGCAGACATTGGCAGTGGCAGACACTGGCAGTGGCAGACATTAGCAGGGACAGACACTAGCAGGGACAGACATTAGCAGGTACAGACACTAGCAGGGACAGACACTAGCAGGGACAGACACTAGCAGGTACAGACATTAGCAGGGGCAGACATTGGCAGTGGCAGACACTAGCAGGGACAGACACTAGCAGGGGCAGACATTGGCGGGGGCAGACATTGGCAGTGGCAGACACTAGCAGGGACAGACACTGGCAGGGACAGACAGTGGAACAAGTCAACAGATTGTGTGAGCTAGGTCAAGGACAAGTGATAGTAAGTGTTGGGCAGAAACCAGCAAGATGATATCTATGGCCAGTCACATTCATCACCATGACACAGCTTCTGGCAGATAAGCCATAGAGTGACCCAATGACAACTAACAGTGATCAACTGTTACACGGACTCTATCGATTACTGCAGAAACACGAACAGGGAAGAAACAATGTGACGGAACAACTGAAGCTGTGTAAAAATGCTGACCTACAACAGGTGACTCGGTAGAATATAATGGTAGGAGAAGACAACCAAGTGTTTACACAACCTGGACATGAACAATCAAACACGACTAAATAAGGTCAGAAAGGGCACTTTGCCCACATAAAGAAACATCTATCTTTCTTTAACAGATGTGCTTGGGGGGGGGGGGGGGTGTTGGAAGGAAAAGTGTGCTGGAGAGACAGAGGCAGAAGAAGAGACAGGCATACGGAGAGTTATATTGAGAGGTAGACAGAAGAGATAGAAGAAAAGATAGCAAAAGAGACAGGCAGAAGAAGAGACAGACAGAAGAAGAGAGAGACAGAAGAAGACAGACAGACACACAGAAGAAGAGGCAGACAGAAGAAGAAGAAGAAGAAGAAGAAGAAGAAGAAGAAGAAGAAGAAGAAGAAGAAGAAGAAGAAGAAGAAAAAGAAGAGAGACAGACAGAAGAGAGACAACAGCAGCAACAACACCCCCTCCCCTCCCCCACCGCACTCCTGTTGACAACAGATATACAAGTCAACCCCTTGGTCATCAGTGAGTCATCATGTAGCCAGTCCACCAACCAGACACCCACCTCTAAACCGTCAGACCAGCCAGCCACCTACCGGCAGGACTGCATGCCTGTCTCTTTCTACTCACTGACTCCATCAACTAGAGTGTCTACATGTCCTTGGCTATCAACTGTTGGCGAACCCACGAGACCAAGGAAACAGCATACATACATAATTTCATGAGTATTGATTGACACTCAAAGAAGTAGAGAAAAAGAGGCACTAGACAGTGTAACAACTGACAGCTGTAGTGACAACACTGGGACGTCCCCATAGGACGCCAACCTTCTGCTGCAGGAACACATGTACCGGCACTCAGGTCACATGCCACCGGCCAACTCAGGCATTCCTGGGAGGGAGGCAAAGAGGAAGCCACACTGCAGCCTATCATGCATGGCATCGGAGGCGAATAAGAAGGGTTGTCGTGATACTGACTGACTACCTTATCACGAAAACACAGTTTGCTACAAAACCCAACCTTCTATGAACATGCTTACAACGGTTTTAGGGCGAGTTGCGCGGGGCCTTTGCGCTACATGGAACAGGAAGGAGGATGAAGAAGAAGAGGAGGAAGAAGAAGAACGAAGGAACGAAGGAACGAACTTTATTTTAAAAGAGTTAAGAATTGGGCACGCAGGCCCGTCTTACATTCTGCCCTTCTATCACTCTCTTTCATACATTATTTCATTCATACATCTTTCAATCCTAACAGAGAACAGCAACAATATAAATGGCATACATTATAAAGGCATGGGCAAAATGCGAACATCAATACTACACAACTCAGTAATATTAGATAATATTCACCCGGAAAGGTTAACCCGGTCAACAAATGCCCACAGAAGTCGGATGTGTCGGCCTAACGGCGCAAGAACGCAGCTCTGCTGTAAACAGGCACAACGCAGTCACATCCGGAAAAAAAAAATCCGGATGAACGCAGAAGAAGAGGAAGATAATATTCACATATGTGGAATATACTGGTCTACCAAAAGGGGAGACTGGCTGTTATACTAGGGTTTTGTTATTATTATTATTTCTATTATTAAGGGGGAAGGTACTGAGATAGTGTTCGAATAATTTGCGATTATATGTATAGGGATTGGTAATGTCTTTGATTTCTTGTGGAAGTTTGTTCCACAGCTGAACTGCAGAGTACGTTAAGCTTGTTTTGTACAAATCAATCCTAGGCTTCGGAATGTGTAATATATTTAATCGTTTATTATGTCTAGCATTATTTAAACAATGAAGAGGAGGAAGAAGAGAGGAGGAGGGGGAGAAGAAGAAGAAGAAGAAGAAGAAGAAGAAGAAGAAGAAGAAGAAGAAGAAGAAGAAGAAGAAGAAGAAGAAGAAGAATCCTGGGAGGTACACAGAAACAAAGATACCGAGTCGGCCAGTGACCTGACGCACAAAGCTGTGGATATTGTACAGACAAGAGTATTGGAAGATGTTATAAACTCCCTTGATCAGAGGGTAGTGGATATCAGAGCGAGAGGCCTAGAGGCCGCGGTTGTTTGTTAAGATTCCACGGCATAGAGTACCTGGGTACAATTTAAAATACTAGAGAGATGACCCACGGCTACCATATTTACGCGGGTAAGTCAATAAGTAAGTCACAAATGGCTGTAGAAAAATAACTAAATATGATAACAACTTGAAAGCAGTTTATTTTTATACATACATTGTCCCTTTATTTCTCAACATAATTTCCGTCAACATTGATGCACTTATTCCATCGTTTTATCAGTCCTCCCAAACCGGCTGCATAAAACTGCGTGCTTTTCCCCCCCATTGACCTGCCATCCCACAGAACTGTGTGACTTACTTATTGATTCTTCCTCGTAACGTTTTCTACCCAACTATGTACCGCTTTACTTTACGGGACAAACATTTGTCAGCATAAACAGGAAACCCACCTTGGCGGGAGACATTTCGCGAATGACGCCGAAGTTGAATGTGAAGTGAAAACGTGGTTTAGAGAACAGAGTACGCAGTTCTATGCAGCCAGTTTTGGAGGACTGATAAAACGATGGGATAAGTGCATCAATGGTGGTGGAAATTATGTTGAGAAATAAAGGGACAATGTATCTATAAAAATAAACTGGTTTCAAGTTGTTTTATCATCTTTAGTTATTTTTCTACAGCCATTTGTGACTTACTTATTGACTTACCCTCGTTCAGCACGCGTTGTTCTAACCCCCCCCCCCCCCCTACACACACACACGTCAATCCTGGCTTCCGTTTCTGTAGCCCACAGATCCTCAACCAAGTGACTCCAAGGCGTTCCATCCTTGGCTATCTTCTGCCGCCCAGCTCATGTAGAGTTGGTGCACCGAGCTGACATGCTCTGTGTACGATCTGTGAGAACAGGGCTGCACGCTAGAAGCCACACCGAGCCAGACAATCTTCCAGCAGGTCCGTTCTCATCACTGGGTAAACTATGTCTGTCTGGATTCAGTTCCCTTAGGGACTGTGCTTCTTCCACAGCACCGAGATGACTAGTGCTGTATGTACTCCAACACCCACTGACCGCTGTATGTGCATATGTAGCACTCGGACACCCACTGACCGCTGTATGTGCATATGTAGCACTCGGACACCCACTGACCACTGTATGTGCATGTAGCACTCGGACACCCACTGACCGCTGTATGTGCATATGTAGCACTCGGACACCCACTGACCGCTGTATGTGCATATGTAGCACTCGGACACCCACTGACCGCTGTATGTGCATATGTAGCACTCGGACACCCACTGACCACTGTATGTGCATATGTAGCACTCGGACACCCACTGACCGCTGTATGTGCGTGTACCTGTAGCACTCAGACACCCACTGACCGCTGTATGTACATGTAGCACTCGGACACCCACTGACCGCTGTATGTACATGTAGCACTCGGACACCCACTGACCGCTGTATGTGCATATGTAGCACTCGGACACCCACTGACCGCTGTATGTGCATATGTAGCACTCGGACACCCACTGACCGCTGTATGTGCATATGTAGCACTCGGACACCCACTGACCACTGTATGTGCATGTAGCACTCGGACACCCACTGACCACTGTATGTGCATGTAGCACTCGGACACCCACTGACCACTGTATGTGCATGTAGCACTCGGACACCCACTGACCACTGTATGTGCATGTAGCACTCGGACACCCACTGACCACTGTATGTGCATGTAGCACTCGGACACCCACTGACCGCTGTATGTGCGTGTACCTGCAGCACTCGGACACCCACTGACCGCTGTATGTGCGTGTACCTGTAGCACTCGGACACCCACTGACCACTATGTGCATGTAGCACTCGGACACCCACTGACCACTGTATGTGCATATGTAGCACTCGGACACCCACTGACCACTGTATGTGCATGTAGCACTCGGACACCCACTGACCACTGTATGTGCATGTAGCACTCGGACACCCACTGACCACTGTATGTGCATGTAGCACTCGGACACCCACTGACCACTGTATGTGCATATGTAGCACTCGGACACCCACTGACCACTGTATGTGCATGTAGCACTCGGACACCCACTGACCACTGTATGTGCATATGTAGCACTCGGACACCCACTGACCACTGTATGTGCATGTAGCACTCGGACAAACACTGACCGCTGTATGTGCATATGTAGCACTCGGACACCCACTGACCGCTGTATGTGCATGTAGCACTCGGACACCCACTGACCACTGTATGTGCATGTAGCACTCGGACACCCACTGACCACTGTATGTGCATGTAGCACTCGGACACTCACTGACCACTGTATGTGCATGTAGCACTCGGACACCCACTGACCACTGTATGTGCATGTAGCACTCGGACACCCACTGACCGCTGTATGTGCGTGTACCTGCAGCACTCGGACACCCACTGACCGCTGTATGTGCGTGTACCTGTAGCACTCGGACACCCACTGACCGCTGTATGTGCATGTAGCACTCGGACACCCACTGACCACTGTATGTGCATGTAGCACTCGGACACCCACTGACCACTGTATGTGCATGTAGCACTCGGACACCCACTGACCGCTGTATGTGCGTGTACCTGCAGCACTCGGACACCCACTGACCGCTGTATGTGCGTGTACCTGTAGCACTCGGACACCCACTGACCACTGTATGTGCATGTAGCACTCGGACACCCACTGACCACTGTATGTGCATGTAGCACTCGGACACCCACTGACCACTGTATGTGCATGTAGCACTCGGACACCCACTGACCACTGTATGTGCATGTAGCACTCGGACACCCACTGACCACTGTATGTGCATGTAGCACTCGGACACCCACTGACCACTGTATGTGCATGTAGCACTCGGACACCCACTGACCACTGTATGTGCATGTAGCACTCGGACACCCACTGACCACTGTATGTGCATGTAGCACTCGGACACCCACTGACCACTGTATGTGCATGTAGCACTCGGACACCCACTGACCGCTGTATGTGCATGTAGCACTCGGACACCCACTGACCACTGTATGTGCATGTAGCACTCGGACACCCACTGACCACTGTATGTGCATGTAGCACTCGGACACCCACTGACCACTGTATGTGCATGTAGCACTCGGACACCCACTGACCGCTGTATGTGCGTGTACCTGCAGCACTCGGACACCCACTGACCGCTGTATGTGCGTGTACCTGTAGCACTCGGACACCCACTGACCGCTGTATGTGCATGTACCTGTAGCACTCGGACACCCACTGACCGCTGTATGTACCTGTAGCACTCGGACACCCACTGACCACTGTATGTGCATGTAGCACTCGGACACCCACTGACCACTGTATGTGCATGTAGCACTCGGACACCCACTGACCACTGTATGTGCATGTAGCACTCGGACACCCACTGACCACTGTATGTGCATATGTAGCACTCGGACACCCACTGACCGCTGTATGTGCATGTAGCACTCGGACACCCACTGACCACTGTATGTGCATGTAGCACTCGGACACCCACTGACCACTGTATGTGCATGTAGCACTCGGACACCCACTGACCACTGTATGTGCATGTAGCACTCGGACACCCACTGACCACTGTATGTGCATGTAGCACTCGGACACCCACTGACCACTGTATGTGCATGTAGCACTCGGACACCCACTGACCACTGTATGTGCGTGTACCTGCAGCACTCGGACACCCACTGACCGCTGTATGTGCATGTAGCACTCGGACACCCACTGACCACTGTATGTGCATGTAGCACTCGGACACCCACTGACCACTGTATGTGCGTGTACCTGTAGCACTCGGACACCCACTGACCACTGTATGTGCATGTAGCACTCGGACACCCACTGACCACTGTATGTGCGTGTACCTGTAGCACTCGGACACCCACTGACCACTGTATGTGCGTGTACCTGCAGCACTCGGACACCCACTGACCGCTGTATGTGCATGTAGCACTCGGACACCCACTGACCACTGTATGTGCATGTAGCACTCGGACACCCACTGACCACTGTATGTGCATGTAGCACTCGGACACCCACTGACCACTGTATGTGCATGTAGCACTCGGACGCCCACTGACCACTGTATGTGCATGTAGCACTCGGACACCCACTGACCACTGTATGTGCATGTAGCACTCGGACACCCACTGACCACTGTATGTGCATGTAGCACTCGGACACCCACTGACCACTGTATGTGCATGTAGCACTCGGACACCCACTGACCACTGTATGTGCATGTAGCACTCGGACACCCACTGACCACTGTATGTGCATGTAGCACTCGGACACCCACTGACCGCTGTATGTGCATGTAGCACTCGGACACCCACTGACCACTGTATGTGCATGTAGCACTCGGACACCCACTGACCACTGTATGTGCATGTAGCACTCGGACACCCACTGACCACTGTATGTGCATGTAGCACTCGGACACCCACTGACCGCTGTATGTGCATGTAGCACTCGGACACCCACTGACCACTGTATGTGCATGTATCACTCGGACACCCACTGACCACTGTATGTGCGTGTAGCACTCGGACACCCACTGACCACTGTATGTGCGTGTACCTGTAGCACTCGGACACCCACTGACCGCTGTATGTGCATGTAGCACTCGGACACTCACTGACCGCTGTATGTGCATGTAGCACTCGGACACCCACTGACCACTGTATGTGCGTGTACCTGTAGCACTCGGACACCCACTGACCACTGTATGTGCGTGTACCTGCAGCACTCGGACACCCACTGACCGCTGTATGTGCATGTACCTGTAGCACTCGGACACCCACTGACCGCTGTATGTATGGTCTGCGCCTGGCACAGAGCTAGTGTTGTATTGGCGATGGTTGCTCTGATCTCTGCAAGGTGACATGTGCAGCCATCAAGGGCCGTAATGTCCCCAGCTAATGCCCATGAAGGACGAGTTATTGGCCCCATGCTGCACACCGCCTGACATCTGCTGGTAGCAGATTAACTTTCATGGTGGCCAATGATTGGTTTATGTGCCATGATCACTGCACACTTTACTGGAATGTCACGGGATAACCAGCTTTCGCCGACAACGTCGTACCACCACCACCACCATCATCATCACCACAAGCCAGGCCGATAAGCCATCATTATCTCAAGGATCACATAGTTTTGCATCAGGTCATCATAAGTGATGAATGGATAAAAAAAACCGTATGAAACAGAATGAGAGAGAGAGAGAGAGAGAGAGTGAGAGAGAGAGAGAGAGAGAGAGAGAGAGAGAGAGAGAGAGAGAGAGAGAGAGAGAGAGAGAGAGAGAGAGAGAGAGAGAGAACGAACGAACAGACTTTATTTTCAAAGAGTAACAAATTGGGCACGCAGGCCCGTCTTACATTCGGCCCTTCCAATCGCTCATCTTTCGTTCATCAATAGTGCATAGGAAAAACATTGTCAAATGAATTTTGTAAACATAAACAATGCATATTACCATGTTATGAGACACATCCACCACCCTCCCACACATTCCCCCACCCAACCACACACACCCCAGGCACACATACATTCCCCCACCCATTCACCACATCCCCACATCTACACATCTCCCCACCCACACACACTCCCACCAACCACACATCTGAGAGAGAGAGAGAGAGAGAGAGAGAGAGAGAGAGAGAGAGAGAGAGAGAGAGAGAGAGAGAGAGAGGACAGAACGCTACACGGACCCGAGAGTCCCATTCTTAACCCTGTGACAATTAAGTCTGTCCGTCGGTTCTCTGTTCCGGTCCCGATTATGCCTCGTGGCCAAGTGCTATTTACCTCTATATATTTCCCATGCTCTTGTCCCATCACGTTTGCCAGATGCCATTGCACTGTCAACTTCCTCCTCTTCTTCGTTCACCCTCAGACACCAATATGAGCAAATGCAAAGACAACTTCAATTAACTTAAACTTCTTGATACCCTCATAGCGTTTTTAATCCTGTTTCTAATCCTAGCGTGCCTGAAAAAGCTGGCCTATGTTTCATTTCTAATCAAATTACGGGTTTCATTTGTTTCGCGAAGCTCTCTCTCACTGGTTGTTCTCTCCGTCCATAGATTCTTTGCATATCCGCAAGAAACTACACCTCCACCGCCCCTAGATGTGTCATTCTCACCATGGGCTCTACATCTGAGATTCTGCCACACCACTGTATTCCCACTATTCTGTCACACCACTGTATTCCCACTATTCTATAATACCACTGTATTCCCACTATTCTATAATACCACTGTATTCCCACTATTCTGTCACACCACTGTATTCCCACTATTCTGTCACACCACTGTATTCCCACTATATTGTCACACCACTGTATTCCCACTATTCTGTCACACCACTGTATTCACACTATTCTGTCACACCACTGTATTCCCACTATTCTGTCACACCACTGTATTCCCACTATTCTGTCACACCACTGTATTCCCACTATTCTGTCACACCATTGTATTCCCACTATTCTGTCACACCACTGTATTCCCACTATTCTGTCACACCACTGTATTCCCACTATTCTGTCACACCACTGTATTCCCACTATTCTGTCACACCACTGTATTCCCACTATTCTATAATACCACTGTATTCCCACTATTCTATAATACCACTGTATTCCCACTATTCTGTCACACCACTGTATTCCCACTATTCTGTCACACCACTGTATTCCCACTATATTGTCACACCACTGTATTCCCACTATTCTGTCACACCACTGTATTCACACTATTCTGTCACACCACTGTATTCACACTATTCTGTCACACCATTGTATTCCCACTATTCTGTCACACCACTGTATTCCCACTATTCTGTCACACCACTGTATTCACACTATTCTGTCACACCACTGTATTCCCACTATTCTGTCACACCATTGTATTCCCACTATTCTGTCACACCACTGTATTCCCACTATTCTGTCACACCACTGTATTCACACTATTCTGTCACACCACTGTATTCCCACTATTCTGTCACACCACTGTATTCCCACTATTCTGTCACACCACTGTATTCCCACTATTCTGTCACACCACTGTATTCCCACTATTCTGTCACACCACTGTATTCCCACTATTCTGTCACACCACTGTATTCCCACTATTCTGTCACACCACTGTATTCCCACTATTCTGTCACAACACTGTATTCCCACTATTCTGTCACACCACTGTATTCCCACTATTCTGTCACACCATTGTATTCCCACTATTCTGTCACACCATTGTATTCCCATTATTCTGTCACACCATTGTATTCCCACTATTCTGCCACACCACTGTATTCCCACTATTCTGTCATATCATTGTATTCCCACTATTCTATAATACCACTGTATTCCCACTATTCTATAATACCACTGTATTCCCACTATTCTGTCACACCACTGTATTCCCACTATTCTGTCACACCACTGTATTCCCACTATATTGTCACACCACTGTATTCCCACTATTCTGACACACCACTGTATTCCCACTATTCTATAATACCACTGTATTCCCACTATTCTATAATACCACTGTATTCCCACTATTCTGTCGCACCACTGTATTCCCACTATTCTGTCACACCACTGTATTCCCACTATTCTGTCACACCACTGTATTCCCACTATTCTGTCACACCACTGTATTCCCACTATTCTGTCACACCATTGTATTCCCACTATTCTGTCACACCATTGTATTCCCACTATTCTGCCACACCACTGTATTCCCACTATTCTGCCACACCACTGTATTCCCACTATTCTGTCACATCATTGTATTCCCACTATTCTATAATACCATTGTATTCCCACTATTCTATAATACCACTGTATTCCCACTATTCTATAATACCACTGTATTCCCACTATTCTGTCACACCACTGTATTCCCACAATTCTGTCACACCACTGTATTCCCACTATTCTGTCACACCACTGTATTCCCACTATTCTGTCACACCACTGTATTCCCACTATTCTGTCACACCACTGTATTCCAACTATTCTGTCACACCGCTGTATTCCCACTATTCTGTCACACCACTGTATTCCCACTATTCTGTCACACCACTGTATTCCCACTATTCTGTCACACCACTGTATTCCCACTATTCTGTCACACCACTGTATTCCCACTATTCTGTCACACCATTGTATTCCCACTATTCTGTCACACCATTGTATTCCCACTATTCTGCCACACCACTGTATTCCCACTATTCTGTCACACCACTGTATTCCTACTATTCTGTCACATCATTGTATTCCAACTATTCTGCCACACCACTGTATTCCCACTATTCTGTCACACCACTGTATTCCCACTATTCTGTCACATCATTGTAATCCCACTATTCTGTCACATCATTGTATTCCCACTATTCTGTCACACCACTGTATTCCCACTATTCTGTCACATCATTGTATTCCCACTATTCTATAATACCACTGTATTCCCACTATTCTGTCACACCACTGTATTCCCACTATTCTGTCACACCACTGTATTCCCACTATTCTGTCACACCATTGTATTCCCACTATTCTATAATACCACTGTATTCCCACTATTCTGTCACACCACTGTATTCCCACTATTCTGTCACACCACTGTATTCCCACTATTCTGTCACACCAGTGTATTCCCACTATTCTGCCACACCACTGTATTCCCACTATTCTGTCACATCATTGTATTCCCACTATTCTATAATACCATTGTATTCCCACTATTCTATAATACCACTGTATTCCCACTATTCTATAATACCACTGTATTCCCACTATTCTGTCACACCACTGTATTCCCACTATTCTGTCACACCACTGTATTCCCACTATTCTGTCACACCACTGTATTCCCACTATTCTGTCACACCACTGTATTCCCACTATTCTGTCACACCACTGTATTCCCACTATTCTGTCACACCACTGTATTCCAACTATTCTGTCACACCGCTGTATTCCCACTATTCTGTCACACCACTGTATTCCCACTATTCTGTCACACCACTGTATTCCCACTATTCTGTCACACCACTGTATTCCCACTATTCTGTCACACCATTGTATTCCCACTATTCTGTCACACCACTGTATTCCCACTATTCTGCCACACCACTGTATTCCCACTATTCTGTCACACCACTGTATTCACACTATTCTGTCACACCACTGTATTCCCACTATTCTGTCACACCATTGTATTCCCACTATTCTGCCACACCACTGTTCTGTCACAACATTGTATTCCCACTATTCTGTCACATCATTGTATTCCCACTATTCTGTCACACCACTGTATTCCCACTATTCTGTCACACCATTATATTCCCACTATTCTGTCACACCATTATATTCCCACTATTCTGTCACACCACTGTATTCCCACTATTCTGTCACACCACTGTATTCCCACTATTCTGTCACACCACTGTATTCCCACTATTCTGTCACACCACTGTATTCCCACTATTCTGTCACACCACTGTATTTTCCAATTAGCGAACGTTTGCAGCGTGTTGGCAATTCTGATAATTTTAGCCCTTGTTGTTGGCTGTGAACAATGACCGCAGTCACTAACTGCTGCAGATCCAGTGCATGGTTTGCAATCAATGCTACATGTCGCACAGCTCGGGACCCCCATCACGAAGGGAGCCCCAGCTGGGTCAGGGAAGTGGCAGTTCATTAAGGTGGGTGACAGCTTGGAAGATGCTTATGCTTGTCGCTTCTAATTACTAGGTTACAGCTTTGTTTAGCTGTTTAGTATTGCTGTAAGATGTCTGCAGCACGAGGGCAATGTCCTCACGGTTAACTACCCATGCTGTCATATATCAGCAGTTCGCTATCAACTCTGCTACCTGTCATGTTGCTGTCATATATCAGCAGTTCGCTATCAACTCTGCTACCTGTCATGTTGCTGTCATATATAAGCAGTTCGCTATCAACTCTGCTACCTGTCATGTTGCTGTCATATATCAGCAGTTCGCTATCAACTCTGCTACCTGTCATGTTGCTGTCATATATCAGCAGTTCACTATCAACTCTGCTACCTGTCATGTTGCTGTCATATATCAGCAGTTCACTATCAACTCTGCTACCTGTCATGTTGCTGTCATATATCAGCAGTTCACTATCAACTCTGCTACCTGTCATGTTGCTGTCATATATCAGCAGTTCACTATCAACTCTGCTACCTGTCATGTTGTTGTCATATATCAGCAGTTCGCTATCAACTCTGCTACCTGTCATGTTGCTGTCATATATCAGCAGTTCGCTATCAACTCTGCTACCTGTCATGTTGCTGTCATATATCAGCAGTTCGCTATCAACTCTGCTACCTGTCATGTTGCTGTCATATATCAGCAGTTCGCTATCAACTCTGCTACCTGTCATGTTGCTGTCATATATCAGCAGTTCACTATCAACTCTGCTACCTGTCATGTTGTTGTCATATATCAGCAGTTCCCTATCAACTCTGCTACCTGTCATGTTGTTGTCATATATCAGCAGTTCGCTATCAACTCTGCTACCTGTCATGTTGCTGTCATATATCAGCAGTTCGCTATCAACTCTGCTACCTGTCATGTTGCTGTCATATATAAGCAGTTCGCTATCAACTCTGCTACCTGTCATGTTGCTGTCATATATAAGCAGTTCGCTATCAACTCTGCTACCTGTCATGTTGCTGTCATATATCAGCAGTTCACTATCAACTCTGCTACCTGTCATGTTGTTGTCATATATCAGCAGTTCACTATCAACTCTGCTACCTGTCATGTTGTTGTCATATATCAGCAGTTCCCTATCAACTCTGCTACCTGTCATGTTGTTGTCATATATCAGCAGTTCGCTATCAACTCTGCTACCTGTCATGTTGCTGTCATATATCAGCAGTTCGCTATCAACTCTGCTACCTGTCATGTTGCTGTCATATATAAGCAGTTCGCTATCAACTCTGCTACCTGTCATGTTGCTGTCATATATCAGCAGTTCACTATCAACTCTGCTACCTGTCATGTTGCTGTCATATATAAGCAGTTCGCTATCAACTCTGCTACCTGTCATGTTGCTGTCATATATCAGCAGTTCGCTATCAACTCTGCTACCTGTCATGTTGCTGTCATATATAAGCAGTTCGCTATCAACTCTGCTACCTGTCATGTTGCTGTCATATATCAGCAGTTCACTATCAACTCTGCTACCTGTCATGTTGCTGTCATATATCAGCAGTTCACTATCAACTCTGCTACCTGTCATGTTGTTGTCATATATCAGCAGTTCGCTATCAACTCTGCTACCTGTCATGTTGCTGTCATATATCAGCAGTTCGCTATCAACTCTGCTACCTGTCATGTTGCTGTCATATATCAGCAGTTCACTATCAACTCTGCTACCTGTCATGTTGCTGTCATATATCAGCAGTTCACTATCAACTCTGCTACCGGTCATGTTGCTGTCATATATCAGCAGTTCACTATCAACTCTGCTACCTGTCATGTTGTTGTCATATATCAGCAGTTCACTATCAACTCTGCCACCGTGCCCATTGGCTCTATGTTTAGCTTCCCAGTACCGCTGTGATATGTCTGAAGCGAGATGTTGATGTCCACGCGGTTCAGTACTGATGTCATGTATGGAACAACAGAGAGCAGGCAATGCCCTTGGCAAGAAACATCTCAACAGACTAGATCCACTAAGCGAAGCAAACTGTGCTCCAGGAACCACATGAAAACCTGTTAGTTCACTATCAACGATGACATGAACTGTTCCACCAGCTGCTCCCACCACAGCCGAGTATCAACGATGACATGAACTGTTCCACCAGCTGCTCCCACCACAGCCGAGTATCAACGATGACATGAACTGTTCCACCAGCTGCTCCCACCACAGCCGAGTATCAACGATGACATGAACTGTTCCACCAGCTGCTCCCACCACAGCCGAGTATCAACGATGACATGAACTGTTCCACCAGCTGCTCCCACCACAGCCGAGTATCAACGATGACATGAACTGTTCCACCAGCTGCTCCCACCACAGCCGAGTATCAACGATGACATGAACTGTTCCACCAGCTGCTCCCACCACAGCCGAGTATCAACGATGACATGAACTGTTCCACCAGCTGCTCCCACCACAGCCGAGTATCAACGATAACATGAACTGTTCCACCAGCTGCTCCCACCACAGCCGAGTATCAACGATGACATGAACTGTTCCACCAGCTGCTCCCACCACAGCCGAGTATCAACGATGACATGAACTGTTCCACCAGCTGCTCCCACCACAGCCGAGTATCAACGATGACATGAACTGTTCCACCAGCTGCTCCCACCACAGCCGAGTATCAACGATGACATGAACTGTTCCACCAGCTGCTCCCACCACAGCCGAGTATCAACGATGACATGAACTGTTCCACCAGCTGCTCCCACCACAGCCGAGTATCAATGATGACATGAACTGTTCCACCAGCTGCTCCCACCACAGCCGAGTATCAACGATGACATGAACTGTTCCACCAGCTGCTCCCAGCACAGCCGAGTATCAACGATGACATGAACTGTTCCACCAGCTGCTCCCACCACAGCCGAGTATCAATGATGACATGAACTGTTCCACCAGCTGCTCCCACCACAGCCGAGTATCAACGATGACATGAACTGTTCCACCAGCTGCTCCCACCACAGCCGAGTATCAACGATGACATGAACTGTTCCACCAGCTGCTCCCAGCACAGCCGAGTATCAACACATTTGAGGTCAGCATGGCTGAATGGATAAAAGCGCCAGTTATGAAACTTCTGGTGTGCTGATGCCGATGTGGCGGGTTCAAACCCTGCATTGGTCAGTTAGACTAACATGTTGACTTCTCGTCCTTGACTTTGGGACTTTGGTACCTCAGAAGTCTGAGTGGGGTGGCCTGGTTATAGGGAAAGCTAATCCACAGGCAAAAATCAGTCCAGTGCACCAGATGTAATAGCACATGTGTGGACTACACTCGAGTTCAAAGCGAGAAAAATAAAATACACTGTTCACATCAACAACACATCACTGCCGCCACAACTGAGGAGCACATCACTGCCACCACAACTGAGGAGCACCAGTCTAACAGATGATCAACAACACATCACTGCCGCCACAACTGAGGAGCACCAGTCTAACAGATGATCAACAACACATCACTGCCACCACAACTGAGGAGCACCAGTCTAACAGATGATCAACAACACATCACTGCCGCCACAACTGAGGAGCACCAGTCTAACAGATGATCAACAACACATCACTGCCGCCACAACTGAGGAGTACCAGTCTAACAGATGATCAACAACACATCACTGCCGCCACAACTGAGGAGTACCAGTCTAACAGATGATCAACAACACATCACTGCCGCCACAACTGAGGAGTACCAGTCTAACAGATGATCAACAACACATCACTGCCGCCACAACTGAGGGGCACCAGTCTAACAGATGATCAACAACACATCACTGCCGCCACAACTGAGGAGTACCAGTCTAACAGATGATCAACAACACATCACTGCCGCCACAACTGAGGAGCACCAGTCTAACAGAACTGAGGAGCACCAGTCTAACAGATGATCAACAACACATGACTGCCACCACAACTGAGGAGCACCAGTCTAACAGATGATCAACAACACATCACTGCCACCACAACTGAGGAGCACCAGTCTAACAGATGATCAACAACACATCACTGCCACCACAACTGAGGAGCACCAGTCTAACAGATGATCAACAACACATCACTGCCGCCACAACTGAGGAGCACCAGTCTAACAGATAATCAACAACACATCACTGCCGCCACAACTGAGGAGTACCAGTCTAACAGATGATCAACAACACATCACTGCCGCCACAACTGAGGAGTACCAGTCTAACAGATGATCAACAACACATCACTGCCGCCACAACTGAGGAGTACCAGTCTAACAGATGATCAACAACACATCACTGCCGCCACAACTGAGGGGCACCAGTCTAACAGATGATCAACAACACATCACTGCCGCCACAACTGAGGAGTACCAGTCTAACAGATGATCAACAACACATCACTGCCGCCACAACTGAGGAGCACCAGTCTAACAGAACTGAGGAGCACCAGTCTAACAGATGATCAACAACACATGACTGCCACCACAACTGAGGAGCACCAGTCTAACAGATGATCAACAACACATCACTGCCACCACAACTGAGGAGCACCAGTCTAACAGATGATCAACAACACATCACTGCCGGCACAACTGGGGAGCACCAGTCTAACAGATGATCAACAACACATGACTGCTGCCACAACTGAGGAGCACCAGTCTAACAGATGATCAACAACACATCACTGCCGCCACAACTGAGGAGCACCAGTCTAAGAGATGATCAACAACACATCACTGCCGCCACAACTGAGGAGCACCAGTCTAACAGATGGTCAACAACACATCACTGCCGCCACAACTGAGGAGCACCAGTCTAACAGATGATCAACAACACATCACTGCCGCCACAACTGAGGAGCACCAGTCTAACAGATGATCAACAACACATCACTGCCGCCACAACTGAGGAGCACCAGTCTAACAGATGATCAACAACACATCACTGCCGCCACAACTGAGGAGCACCAGTCTAACAGATGATCAACAACACATCACTGCCGCCACAACTGAGGAGCACCAGTCTAACAGATGATCAACAACACATCACTGCCACCACAACTGAGGAGCACCAGTCTAACAGATGATCAACAACACATCACTGCCGCCACAACTGAGGAGCACCAGTCTAACAGATGATCAACAACACATCACTGCCGCCACAACTGAGGAGCACCAGTCTAACAGATGATCAACAACACATGACTGCCGCCACAACTGAGGAGCACCAGTCTAACAGATGATCAACAACACATCACTGCCACCACAACTGAGGAGCACATCACTGCCGCCACAACTGAGGAGCACATCACTGCCGCCACAACTGAGGAGCACCAGTCTAACAGATGATCAACAAGACATCACTGCCACCACAACTGAGGAGCACCAGTCTAACAGATGATCAACAACACATCACTGCCGCCACAACTGAGGAGCACCAGTCTAACAGATGATCAACAACAAATCACTGCCACCACAACTGAGGAGCACATCACTGCCGCCACAACTGAGGAGCACCAGTCTAACAGATGATCAACAACACATCACTGCCACCACAACTGAGGAGCACCAGTCTAACAGATGATCAACAACACATCACTGCCGCCACAACTGAGGAGCACCAGTCTAACAGATAATCAACAACACATCACTGCCACCACAACTGAGGAGCACCAGTCTAACAGATGATCAACAACACATCACTGCCACCACAACTGAGGAGCACATCACTGCCGCCACAACTGAGGAGCAAATCACTGCCGCCACAACTGAGGAGCACATCACTGCCACCACAACTGAGGAGCACTAGTCTAACAGATGATCAACAACACATCACTGCCACCACAACTGAGGAGCACCAGTCTAACAGATGATCAACAACACATCACTGCCGCCACAACTGAGGAGCACCAGTCTAACAGATGATCAACAACACATCACTGCCGCCACAACTGAGGAGCACCAGTCTAACAGATGATCAACAACACATGACTGCCGCCACAACTGAGGAGCACCAGTCTAACAGATGATCAACAACACATCACTGCCACCACAACTGAGGAGCACATCACTGCCGCCACAACTGAGGAGCACATCACTGCCGCCACAACTGAGGAGCACCAGTCTAACAGATGATCAACAAGACATCACTGCCGCCACAACTGAGGAGCACCAGTCTAACAGATGATCAACAACACATCACTGCCGCCACAACTGAGGAGCACCAGTCTAACAGATGATCAACAACAAATCACTGCCACCACAACTGAGGAGCACATCACTGCCGCCACAACTGAGGAGCACCAGTCTAACAGATGATCAACAACACATCACTGCCACCACAACTGAGGAGCACCAGTCTAACAGATGATCAACAACACATCACTGCCGCCACAACTGAGGAGCACCAGTCTAACAGATAATCAACAACACATCACTGCCACCACAACTGAGGAGCACCAGTCTAACAGATGATCAACAACACATCACTGCCACCACAACTGAGGAGCACATCACTGCCGCCACAACTGAGGAGCAAATCACTGCCGCCACAACTGAGGAGCACATCACTGCCACCACAACTGAGGAGCACCAGTCTAACAGATGATCAACAACACATCACTGCCACCACAACTGAGGAGCACCAGTCTAACAGATGATCAACAACACATCACTGCCGCCACAACTGAGGAGCACCAGTCTAATAGATGATCAACAACACATCACTGCCACCACAACTGAGGAGCACCAGTCTAACAGAACTGAGGAGCACCAGTCTAACAGATGATCAACACCACATCACTGCCGCCACAACTGAGGAGCACATATAACAGATGATCAACAACACATCACTGCCGCCACAACTGAGGAGCACCAGTCTAACAGATGATCAACAACACATCACTGCCACCACAACTGAGGAGCACCAGTCTAACAGATGATCAACAACACATGACTGCTGCCACAACTGAGGAGCACCAGTCTAAGAGATGATCAACAACACATCACTGCCACCACAACTAAGGAGCACCAGTCTAACAGATGATCAACAACACATCACTGCCGCCACAACTGAGGAGCACCAGTCTAAGAGATGATCAACAACACATCACTGCCACCACAACTGAGGAGCACCAGTCTAAGAGATGATCAACAACACATCACTGCCACCACAACTGAGGAGCACCAGTCTAAGAGATGATCAACAACACATCACTGCCGCCACAACTGAGGAGTACCAGTCTAACAGATGATCAACAACACATCACTGCCACCACAACTGAGGAGCACCAGTCTAAGAGATGATCAACAACACATCACTGCCACCACAACTGAGGAGCACCAGTCTAACAGATGATCAACAACACATCACTGCCGCCACAACTGAGGAACACCTCTAGAGATCAACAACACAATCGACATATCATTGCCATGACTACAAAGAACCTGTCATTGTTCTAGAGAGATTAACAACACATTGCCATGACTAAGAAGAACCTGTCATTGTTCTAGAGAGATTAACAACACACACAACACATCATTGCCATGACTATGAAGAACCTGTCATTGTTCTAGAGAGATTAACAACACACACAACACATCATTGCCATGACTATGAAGAACCTGTCATTGTTCTAGAGAGATTAACAACACACACAACACATCATTGCCATGACTACGAAGAACCTGTCATTGTTCTAGAGAGATTAACAACACATTGCCATGACTACGAAGAACCTGTCATTGTTCTAGAGAGATTAACAACACACACAACACATCATTGCCATGACTATGAAGAACCTGTCATTGTTCTAGAGAGATTAACAACACACACAACACATCATTGCCATGACTACGAAGAACCTGTCATTGTTCTAGAGAGATTAACAACACATTGCCATGACTACGAAGAACCTGTCATTGTTCTAGAGAGATTAACAACACACACAACACATCATTGCCATGACTATGAAGAACCTGTCATTGTTCTAGAGAGATTAACAACACACACAACACATCATTGCCATGACTACAAAGAACCTGTCATTGTTCTAGAGAGATTAACAACACACACAACACATCATTGCCATGACTACGAAGAACCTGTCATTGTTCTAGAGAGATTAACAACACATTGCCATGACTACGAAGAACCTGTCATTGTTCTAGAGAGATTAACAACACACACAACACATCATTGCCATGACTATGAAGAACCTGTCATTGTTCTAGAGAGATTAACAACACACACAACACATCATTGCCATGACTACAAAGAACCTGTCATTGTTCTAGAGAGATTAACAACACACACAACACATCATTGCCATGACTACGAAGAACCTGTCATTGTTCTAGAGAGATTAACAACACATTGCCATGACTACGAAGAACCTGTCATTGTTCTAGAGAGATTAACAACACACACAACACATCATTGCCATGACTATGAAGAACCTGTCATTGTTCTAGAGAGATTAACAACACACACAACACATCATTGCCATGACTATGAAGAACCTGTCATTGTTCTAGAGAGATTAACAACACACACAACACATCATTGCCATGACTACGAAGAACCTGTCATTGTTCTAGAGAGATTAACAACACATTGCCATGACTACGAAGAACCTGTCATTGTTCTAGAGAGATTAACAACACACACAACACATCATTGCCATGACTATGAAGAACCTGTCATTGTTCTAGAGAGATTAACAACACACACAACACATCATTGCCATGACTACAAAGAACCTGTCATTGTTCTAGAGAGATTAACAACACACACAACACATCATTGCCATGACTACGAAGAACCTGTCATTGTTCTAGAGAGATTAACAACACATTGCCATGACTACGAAGAACCTGTCATTGTTCTAGAGAGATTAACAACACACACAACACATCATTGCCATGACTATGAAGAACCTGTCATTGTTCTAGAGAGATTAACAACACACACAACACATCATTGCCATGACTACAAAGAACCTGTCATTGTTCTAGAGAGATTAACAACACACACAACACATCATTGCCATGACTACGAAGAACCTGTCATTGTTCTAGAGAGATTAACAACACATTGCCATGACTACGAAGAACCTGTCATTGTTCTAGAGAGATTAACAACACACACAACACATCATTGCCATGACTATGAAGAACCTGTCATTGTTCTAGAGAGATCAACACACTCAAAACATCACTGTCATGACTGCAGAGCACCAGTCATACTCTCTGAGAGATAAACTACACGTCACTGTCACAGCTGAACAGCACCTGCCATTTGGTCACAGAGACATCAACAAAATACTCAACATACCACCACACAATCTATCCCTACTAGACATACCACTACTCCAACATACCCCTACTGAACATACCACCACTCAACATACCCCTACAGAACATACCCCTACTGAACATACCACCACTCAACATACCCCTACTGAACATACCACCACTCAACATACCCCTACTGAACATACCACCACTCAACATACCCCTACAGAACATACCCCTACTGAACATACCACCACTCAACATAACCCTACTGAACATACCACCACTCAACATACCACCACTCAACATACCCCTACTGAACATACCAACACTCAACATACCACCACTCAACATACCCCTACTGAACATACCACCACTCAACATACCCCTACTGAACATACCACCACTCAACATACCCCTACTGAACATACCACCACTCAACATACCCCTACTGAACATACCACCACTCAACATACCCCTACTGAACATACCACCACTCAACATACCCCTACTGAACATACCACCACTCAACATACCCCTACTGAACATACCACCACTCAACATACCCCTACTGAACATACCACCACTCAACATACCCCTACTGAACATACCACCACTCAACATACCCCTACTGAACATACCATCACTCAACATACCCCTACTGAACATACCACCACTCAACATACCCCTACTGAACATACCACCACTTAACATTTCACTGCCACAACCATTGAGCACCTGCGCTTTCGACAGAGAGATCAGGGCCTGTCAACAGCTACCTGCTGACAACCACATCTTTAACACCCACAGGAGTCAAACCATGCAGTGTCAGACAGCTTTACTGCGCTGACACTGACTCACATCCAGTGCTGAACACCTGTTATTATCTTTATGGGAGCACATTTGCAGGGATTACTCTCAGCCTGGAGTTTTATACATTTGATAGCAACAAAATGCTGGATACCTCAGGGCAGAAAGAACGTTAATTGTTGTGTTTTAAGATTCATGCCTCATTAATATCAACATATGTGACACTGATAATTCTCTCCTCTTAATTCTCTCCTTTCATACATTCATTCAAACATCCCTTACTAGGTTAATGTTACATGGCAACAACAACAATAATGTATGGCCATAAACATGTGAAAAACCTGCCAGAAATGGGCACAAATCATCACTATATGAATATATGAATATACAATTATGATTATAGTAATTACAATGAGACAGGGAAATAAACCGCAGAACTAAGTAGATGAATGCCCAGTGTGCCTGGGTGACCCAGGAGCCGTGCAGTCTGTACTGAGATAGTGTTCACACACTCATCACTGTATGACCCAGGAGGCAGTCTGTACTGAGATAGTGTTCACACACTCATCACTGTATGACCCAGGGGACAGTCTGTACTGAGATAGTGTTCACACACTCATCACTGTATGACCCAGGAGGCAGTCTGTACTGAGATAGTGTTCACACACTCATTACTGTATGAGCACTGGTTGATAGTATCCTGATTTGCTGTGACCTTCTCAGGTAAGCGGCGAATACACTAAACTTGTTTTGTCTAAGTCCATCCAGGGCCGGAGAATATGTCAGTCCATCCAGGGCCAGGGAATATGTCAGTCCATCCAGGGGTGGGGAATATGTCAGTCCATCCAGGGGTGGGGAATATGTCAGTCCATCCAGGGGTGGGGAATATGTCAGTCCATCCAGGGGTGGGGAATATGTCAGTCCATCCAGGGGTGGGGAATATGTCAGTCCATCCAGGGCCGGGGAATATGTCAGTCCATCCAGGGGTGGGGAATATGTCAGTCCATCCAGGGCTGGGGAATATGTCAGTCCATCCAGGGCCGGGGAATATGTCAGTCCATCCAGGGCCGGGGAATATGTCAGTCCATCCAGGGCCGGGGAATATGTCAGTCCATCCAGGAGTGGGGAATATGTCAGTCCATCCAGGTGTGGGGAATATGTCAGTCCATCCAGGGGTGGGGAATATGTCAGTCCATCCAGGGCCAGGGAATATGTCAGTCCATCCAGGGCCGGGGAATATGTCAGTCAATCCAGGGCTGGGGAATATGTCAGTCCATCCAGGGCCGGGGAATATGTCAGTCCATCCAGGGCCGGGGAATATGTCAGTCCATCCAGGGCCGGGGAATATGTCAGTCAATCCAGGGCCGGGGAATATGTCCCTGTTTAGGCTTTAGGTCCGCCAAGTATTATATTTAAACAACAGTCTCAGGTCATCTAAGAGTGTTACCAACCATGGGTAGTGGACGTGGCACACCAACAGAAGATGTGCAGCACAGACAGCAGGTACGTCCTGGAGAATACCAGGCACAAGAAGGATAGACAGACACAAGACAGATGTGGATGGCAACCTTACACAGCTGGGCAACTAACAATAATATAAGCCACATTAATGTGATTCACATAACAGATGAGACAACAGAGCGGAGGGCCATGGTTGCCCACATCTGCCCCAAACCTGGCACACCCAGAAGATATAATAGATGTGTTTCAAACAGCTGCTTTCCCTCTCTGTTTAAGTGTGCTCAAGTGTGTACTGTATTAAACCTGGCCCACCTGACTACCGTACTGTAAGTACCTATTGGTCCACGTCTTTGCTATTGTCCAAATCTACATGGCAAGATAAACAATGACAAAACATAACACTAGTCTATGTAATTAACACAAATCTGACAGCTGGCGGCCAGTGGGGATTTCAACAAAAATACTCTTGTCACACAAACACAACAACAACCAGCTTGTAACATCAGCAATGGCAACACATGGGCCACAGTGTTTGATGACTGTAGACAAGCTGTTACAGGTTGGATCATGTGAATTTAATTCCCAGGTTAAAAACTCATTAAACAAACACAGGGATGTTAATAACATTATTCAATAGTTACGGAGTTAGGCTCCATAAGTTATACTTCGTGAATTATGTAACTGTGTATCCCAAAGAAATCAGGAGCCTTGAAATGTGATGAACATCAAACAATTAGTATAATGAGCCACATCACGAAGATTTTGTTGAGAATTATCATGCAAAGAGTTAGGAAGAAAATACAATCTGAAATAGGAGAAGAACAATGTGGGTTTGTAGAAGGCAAGGGTACAGTAAATGCTGTGTATATACTGAGATCAGTAATTTAAAGTTCTATAGAAGTAAACAAAGATCTACACCTCTGCTTTATTGACTACACAAAGGCTTTCGATAAAGTGAGACATGTCAACATGATAAGGATGCTTGAAGATCTACAAATTGATGGAAAAGACCTTAGACTTTTAAAAAACATATATTGGAAACAACAAGCTGCCATAAGAATTGATAATGAAGTAGGTCAATATATCAGCCTATTAAGAGAGGTGTGAGACAGGGATGTGTAATGTCTACAGATCTTTTTTCCCTGTACAGTGAAAATATTGTCAGAAATATAGAAGATATGGAGGGAATCAACATTGGGGACGATACATCAATAACATTAGATATGCAGATGATACAGTCTTGATTGCAGACAATGAACAGGACCTGCAACAATTTCAATTAGTAGATGCAATTGTTGTACACAGTGAACAACTAGGGTAGAATTGAATTGTACGAAGACACAGATTATGGTCGTCACTAGGAAGGAAGAAATTCCACAATGTAATATACAAGTAAATGGGCATATTCTTAAACAAGTGAATCTATACTGTTATCTCGGCACAGTCATAACATCTGATGGGAGATGCCTTGAAGAGATTAGAACAAGAATTGCCATGGCGAAGGTAGCCTTTAGCAAGATGGAAAACATACTGACCAATAAAAAGATATCAATTGAAATGAGAAAAAAGTGTTGAAGTGCTACATAGAACCTGTATTTTTGTATGGATGTGAAGCGTGGACAATGAGCAGTCAAGCTGAAAAACAGCTGATTGGTGTGGAAATGTGGTTTCTGAGGAAAATGCAAAAGAACACCATGGACAGACAGAAAAACCAATGAGCAAGTCCTTCAAGAAACAGATGAAGATCGTAAACTGATTAGAGACATTAGATGTAGACAGTCACAATTTTGTGGACATGTTATGAGAAGAAATGAATTGGAGAACTTGGTGACGACTGGCAAGATCGAAGGGATTAGACGAAGGGGAAGACCGAGAAGTAAATACCTGGATGGATTGGCCACATGGCATGGTTGAGACAGAGGCACGGAGCTGATCCACGACTCTGGTGATCGAGTGAGATGGCAGAACATGACCGCCCACGCTTTCCGGCATGGCACATGATGGATGGATAGAATAGATCAGAGCACTTGCTCTTACACTTCCATGTGCTATTTTTGAGGTAGCCGGTGCAACCCGTATACCGGTCAGCTGCACTAAAATGCTGACTCATCCTTGACCTGGAGGCGTAAATTACAAGTACCCCAGAAGTTGGAGGTGAGTTCGCCTGATGGTGGAGGACACTGGTAATAGGGAAAGCTAATCCACACACAAAAATAAGTCCAGTGTACTAGAAACAGTAGCATATGTATGGTCTATGCTTGAGTTCACAACGAGTGAGCACAAAGAAAATAAACATAATAATCAAACGCAAAATCAGCATCTGTGTGTCCGAGACGAGATGCTTGAGAAGAGCTGCCAATCTAACTAACTGAGACCGAGTAAGAAATGCTGTCATCTGACAGATAGTGGGATCAACATCTTGTGCCACATATATTGAAATGCAGAAGATCAAATGGCTTGACCATCACGTTAGAATGCAACACCACTATCAACCACCAACACTAGTGCTACACCAAAACAGATCTAACACGAGAACAAGAGGACGCCCTACCTTTCTACCTACTGACCTACCAACCAATCAATAAACCTACATACCTACCACTCACCTATCTATCCATCAACCTACTTACATACTTACCTACCTACTTATCACCCAACCAACCAAGGTAGTTCTATACTGCTGGTATGTGGATGATATATTATTCATCATAGAGACCAGACAACATGTGGAATAGTTCCACTCCATCTTGAACCAAGTCCACAAGAACATCTCTTTGTCTACTGACTACGACCACACAATGAAACCTGATCAATTCTAGACATCCTCATCTGATGGTGATGGTATCATCCAAAGATTAGTCTATCGAACAGAAACATGGCTGGGCCAATATCTGAATTTCAATTGCTGTTCAATATAAGCGTGGTCTGGTAAGGAGCCAGTTTAATGGTGCTAGAAAGACTTGCTCACATGACACACTAAAAGAAGAACTGGACACCCTTCACCAGACTTTGCCATCTAATGGATATCCAGCCGACTTCATCAAACGAAACTGCCAGCCCCCCCCCCCCCCCCCCCCCCACAAAATCATCGGTTCCCAACAAACTTCAAGCGTTTCTTCATATATACAATCCACTTAAAACAGCAGTGAGCAAATATTCTTTGCTGCTGAACCAATGCTCAGATATAAAACCAACCTAATACCCACTCCATGTGTGAAGAACTCTGTACATCAGATAAGACTGTATTTCCCGGGAAGGTTAACCCGGTCAACAAATGCCCGCAGAAGTCGGATTGTCGGTCTAACGGCGCAAGAACGCAGCTCTGCTGTAAACAGGCACAACGCAATCACATCCGAAAAAAAAACTCCGGATGAACGCAGAAGAAGAAGAAGACTGTATTTATCAATTCCAGCTTGAGTGCCAAGCAACTGACATAGGTAGAACAGACAGAATTTGCACAACGAGTAGCCCAACGTACATCAGTGTGGGTGGCTAAGAGAGTTCATCATCTTTCCTGTGCATTCGACACGCTATAAAACACTCTCAGCGATTTATCAACACCTTGTAAACTCTGTCCACAATATCAACAAAGAAAACGTGTTTCCTATAATGTGTTTGACGAACAATAAACTATTGTTCCAGTCAATTTTGTGCCAACAGAGTTTGTTTTAAATGTGAAATTACCATGCAGATAACAAATGTTCTCTATGTTCGAACAATATCTGTGACTGTGTGTTTTAAGTATTTCAATCAAAGTATTCTTCAACTATTCACATCATATAATATATATCACTCTGCAGTATGTACCTGACGAGATGCAGCGAAATATGTCAGGCAATAAATCATGCAACATATTGTTTGGGACTTGTGTGTGTACAAACAGAAGTAATAGTGAATTACTGGGGTATCATTCTGTCATCAGTTACACATCTACACCAGACCCTGAGGACAGAGGTGTGAACTGTACTGCCACAGCTGGAGATCAGCTGACACAGCCACAAGGGTGCACCACAATCCATGATGAATACAAGCCAACAACAACAACAACAACAACAACAAGCAGCAGACAAGCTCACACTGACCAGACAATCATCACGGATGATGGAAGATGCTCATCACAACAGATCTTCTCGTGACCCAAACAGAACTCAGATAAGCAGGGCTTTTCCTTTTCCACTATTCATCCTTCAATCATTTGCCATCAAGGAGTAATTTTTGCCTTTTTAATCAGTTTTGCTTTCTAATGAAAGCTTACCACTGCAATGTCTTCCATGATTTTTGAATATGTTCTGACCTTTTCCATTGTTTACTTCTCCGTTTACTGAATACACAGTTTTATCGCAGACAACCCTATGTTGAGAAACAGCGGGTCAGATGGTTCAGTCATGTCACAAGGTTAACCTGAAGGAGCATGCCTCAAATTGCATTAACATTTAGTTGTTACAGTGTTAGAGGTGTTGAAATGTAGTCCTCACACTGACTGCCTGGGTCAAGTGCTGTCTGTGTTGTTCTGTATAGCGTCCCAGACAGCCAGGCCATCAGTATGGAGAGCCCAGGATACAATATCAGCTAGTTTCTCATTGATGTATACAACGACAGAGATGTTACAGACAGCCAGGTCATCAGCATGGAGAGCCCAGGATACAATCTCAGCTAGTTTCTCATAGATGTATACAATGACAAGAGATGTTACAGACAGCCAGGTCATCAGTGTGGAGAGCCCAGGATACAATCTCAGCTAGTTTCTCATTGATGTATACAACAACAGAGATGTTACAGACAGCCAGGTCATCAGCATGGAGAGCCCAGGATACAATCTCAGCTAGTTTCTCATTGATGTATACAACAACAGAAGTGGGAGACGTTACTTAACACTGACAAGGACATGCAACTTACCATCTTGGGTCGGCTGTCAGCTACTGGGCTGGCACTTCTGGGTGTGGGTGGGTCACCACTTCTGGGTGTGGGTGGGTCACCAGCGACGTAGTTGGGGTCAGGAATAAACAATGTCTGAAACACAAACATCGGAAGTGATGTATTCATGAAGATGATACACTGCTTGATGACTCTTCCAGTCATAAACTGTAGCACATTTAGCCTGTTTGAGCACACTACACATGACAACAGGGGAGGGGGGGGGACAGATGAAAGACAGATACAGACACAGAGAGAGAAGGAAATAGATATGGTTAGAACACAAGAAAGAGATACAGACAGAGAGAGATGGAAATAGATATGGTTAGAACACAAGAAAGAGATACAGACAGAGAGAGATGGAAATATATGGTTAGAACAAAAGAAAGAGATACAGACAGAGAGAGAGGAGGAAATAGATATAGTTAGAACAAAAGGAAGAGATACAAACAGAGAGAGAAGGTGAGAGATACAGAAAGAAAGAAAGAAAGAAAGAAAGAATGAACAAACTTTATTTTCAAAAGATCACAAGTTGGGCACTCTGGCTCATCTAACAATCGATCTTTCCAAGCACTCATCTTTCACAGATCAATTACTTATGATGAATGGTACATTTACATTGTAAAAATAAAGAAACAAACATCGTAAAATGAATATGTTAACACAAACAATTCATATGTCAACAATATTATGTACACAGACACACACACATACACACTAGCATATCAATGTACATCTCAAATGCATGCATGCATCTATACATACATACATGCACGCAGACACCCACAATGAACACCTACATATGCATGGTGAGGGGGGGGGGGGAGGAGGAGGTGCTAAGCTGCATACAACTATGACATCCACCTGTAACTAGAGATGATCAGTTGTGGATGTTTACACACTCAAGACATTTATACTTCCCCTTCTCTGATTCTTGTGTAGTACATCAGATGTCAAAACTTCTCAGAAGAAGGCCAAATACTAGAAGCAGCTGTACACACTTTTAGTATTGGAGACTCCTGGTCAGCTGCAAACTGATCAGAGAAGGTGGTACAGGTTGTACCCAGGCTGCATTATCTCCCAGAAATTGTATGTATCCGTTTCATGTCCTCTCTACCACCCACCCATCACCCGTGTATGTCCCCCTCCACCACCCACCCGTGTACATCCCCTCCACCACCCACCCGTGTATGTCCCCCCACCACCCACCCGTGTACGTCCCCTCCACCACCCACCCGTGTACGTCCCCCCACCACCCACCCATGTACGCTCCCTCCATCACCCACCCGTGTATGTCCAATCAGGCGTGGGCCAGGGGCCAGGGCCCAGATCACTTACCTGGCCAACAAACACAGTCCTGGAGACCAGCTTATTGATCTTCATCAGCTCCGAGGGCGTCACATCAAAGTGGGCCCCGATCCTGACCAGGGTGTCCCCTTCTTGTACCTACAACCATAGAGTATGACAGTGTGAAACAACTTGTAGGACATGTGGGGGTCAGGATGTGTGGGGTCAAGATGTGTGGGGGAAAGATGTGTGAGGACAAGATGTATAGGGACAAGATGTGTGGAAAAGGAAATGTATGTATATGTATTCGTGCATACTCATACAAGCATGCATGCATACGAATGGGACTGTAAATGAGTGGGGATTGAGAGAATGGGAGTTTTAGCATGATTGCACTTATGTGTGTGGGTGTGTGTCTGCGCATGTGTGTGTATGTGTGCATGTTCGCATGCATACGTGAACTATGCTAGTATACATATATGTGTGCATGAACGCACGAGTGCATGTCTGTATGTATGTATATGTATGTATATGTGCTTATTTCTGAGTGAGCACACACACACACAGATGAGTGTTTCCCAGTGAGACCAGGCACAGTGTAGTAGAAACTGGCTGACGTCCAACACGAGCAATCAATATGGCTGACACTGAATACAACTGTGTGTCACTGGATCCCTGTAACAGACTTATGTTCTGTCTGACTGGAAGATCAGAGTTGACATTACAGATTCTAAGATGACTGAATATCATCATCATATACAAGTTCCATTGAGAACAATCTTTTGCATCCAGAGCCCCTGCCTCATGCATGTCTTCTATGTCTAGTGTCCACTGTCATGTTGGTCATCCAAGGCCTCTTCTTCCAGTAACAATGCCTTCCATTACTGTTGTTTCTTCACTACTGTGATTGAACATGACCACACATCATCTTGAGTTTCTTCACTACTGTGATTGAACACGACCATACATGTTGAGTTTCTGAAACACTAACCTGTCTATGAGCCAGTGTTTGTCTCCCGGCGGGTCCATGGTATACCGACTGCAGTCATGTGCCCTAATATACCTGAGTTGATCTGGACAGTCTCACCAACAAGACATCTCGTTCCAACTACTAAGCTTTACGAAATAAAACAAACAGGTATACGGAGAAACAACAAAATTATACCTCACAAAGATGCCACGTCTGGTGAATAGAAATGACATCAAACAAACAGAAATTACATCAGGTGAATAGAAATGACATGAGGTGAACAGAAATAACATGAGGTGAATAGGAATGACATCAAGCAAACAGAAATTGCATCAGGTGAATAGAAATGACATACGGTGAACAGAACTGACATTGGGTAAACAGAAATGACATCAGGTAAACAGAAATGACATTGCAGTAAAACAAGTCCCCCTTATAAATGAAACAAAAATATACAAATAATAAATAAAAACACGGAAGACAAGTAAAAAGAAATCCACTAAACCATGCCCAGCATTTTCAACAACAACATTTGTCAGGGACAACACAAATGAACACATATACCAGAAAACAACAATCAACAAAGATAAACAGTCAACCAGACATTAGTACAGGAGACCAGCCTGAACTGACAGTCACATGTAGAACTAGATACAACAAAGATAGACACTCAACCAGACAGTAGTACAGGAGACCAGAGACTGAACTGACAGTCACATGTAGAACTAGATACAACAAAGATAGACACTCAACCAGACAGTAGTACAAGAGACCAGAGACTGAACTGACAGTCACATGTAGAACTAGATACAACAAAGATAGACACTCAACCAGACAGTAGTACAAGAGACCAGAGACTGAACTGACAGTCACATGTAGAACTAGATACAACAAAGATAAACACTCAACCAGACAGTAGTACAGGAGACCAGAGACTGAACTGGCAGTCACATGTAGAACTAGATACAACAAAGATAAACACTCAACCAGACAGTAGTACAAGAGACCAGAGACTGAACTGACAGTCACATGTAGAACTAGATACAACAAAGATAAACACTCAACCAGACAGTAGTACAGGAGACCAGAGACTGAACTGACAATCACATGTAGAACTAGATACAACAAAGATAAACACTCAACCAGACAGTAGTACAAGAGACCAGAGACTGAACTGACAGTCACATGTAGAACTAGATACAACAAAGATAAACACTCAACCAGACAGTAGTACAAGAGACCAGAGACTGAACTGACAATCACTTGTAGAACTAGATACAACAAAGATAAACACTCAACCAGACAGTAGTACAGGAGACCAGAGACTGAACTGACAGTCACATGTAGAACTAGATACAACAAAGATAAACACTCAACCAGACAGTAGTACAGGAGACCAGAGACTGAACTGACAGTCACATGTAGAACTAGATACAACAAAGATAAACACTCAACCAGACAGTAGTACAAGAGACCAGAGACTGAACTGACAGTCACATGTAGAACTAGATACAACAAAGATAAACACTCAACCAGACAGTAGTACAAGAGACCAGAGACTGAACTGACAGTCACTTGTAGAACTAGATACAACAAAGATAAACACTCAACCAGACAGTAGTACAAGAGACCAGAGACTGAACTGACAGTCACATGTAGAACTAGATACAACAAAGATAAACACTCAACCAGACAGTAGTACAAGAGACCAGAGACTGAACTGACAGTCACATGTAGAACTAGATACAACAAAGATAGACACTCAACCAGACAGTAGTACAGGAGACCAGAGACTGAACTGACAGTCACATGTAGAACTAAATACAACAAAGATAAACACTCAACCAGACAGTAGTACAGGAGACCAGAGACTGAACTGACAATCACATGTAGAACTAGATACAACAAAGATAAACACTCAACCAGACAGTAGTACAGGAGACCAGAGACTGAACTGACAGTCACTTGTAGAACTAGATACAACAAAGATAAACACTCAACCAGACAGTAGTACAGGAGACGAGAGACTGAACTGACAATCACATGTAGAACTAGATACAACAAAGATAAACACTCAACCAGACAGTAGTACAAGAGACCAGAGACTGAACTGACAGTCACATGTAGAACTAGATACAACAAAGATAAACACTCAACCAGACAGTAGTACAGGAGACCAGAGACTGAACTGACAGTCACATGTAGAACTAGATACAACAAAGATAAACACTCAACCAGACAGTAGTACAAGAGACCAGAGACTGAACTGACAGTCACATGTAGAACTAGATACAACAAAGATAAACACTCAACCAGACAGTAGTACAGGAGACCAGAGACTGAACTGACAATCACATGTAGAACTAGATACAACAAAGATAAACACTCAACCAGACAGTAGTACAAGAGACCAGAGACTGAACTGACAGTCACATGTAGAACTAGATACAACAAAGATAAACACTCAACCAGACAGTAGTACAAGAGACCAGAGACTGAACTGACAGTCACATGTAGAACTAGATACAACAAAGATAAACACTCAACCAGACAGTAGTACAGGAGACCAGAGACTGAACTGACAATCACATGTAGAACTAGATACAACAAAGATAAACACTCAACCAGACAGTAGTACAGGAGACCAGAGACTGAACTGACAGTCACTTGTAGAACTAGATACAACAAAGATAAACACTCAACCAGACAGTAGTACAGGAGACCAGAGACTGAACTGACAGTCACATGTAGAACTAGATACAACAAAGATAAACACTCAACCAGACAGTAGTACAAGAGACCAGAGACTGAACTGACAGTCACATGTAGAACTAGATACAACAAAGATAAACACTCAACCAGACAGTAGTACAGGAGATGACTGAACTGACAGTCACATGTAGAACTAGATACAACAAAGATAAACACTCAACCAGACAGTAGTACAGGAGACCAGAGACTGAACTGACAGTCACATGTAGAACTAGATACAACAAAGATAAACACTCAACCAGACAGTAGTACAGGAGACCAGAGACTGAACTGACAGTCACATGTAGAACTAGATACAACAAAGATAAACACTCAACCAGACAGTAGTACAAGAGACCAGAGACTGAACTGACAGTCACATGTAGAACTAGATACAACAAAGATAGACACTCAACCAGACAGTAGTACAGGAGACCAGAGACTGAACTGACAGTCACATGTAGAACTAGATACAACAAAGATAAACACTCAACCAGACAGTAGTACAGGAGACCAGAGACTGAACTGACAATCACATGTAGAACTAGATACAACAAAGATAAACACTCAACCAGACAGTAGTACAGGAGACCAGAGACTGAACTGACAGTCACTTGTAGAACTAGATACAACAAAGATAAACACTCAACCAGACAGTAGTACAGGAGACGAGAGACTGAACTGACAATCACATGTAGAACTAGATACAACAAAGATAAACACTCAACCAGACAGTAGTACAAGAGACCAGAGACTGAACTGACAGTCACATGTAGAACTAGATACAACAAAGATAAACACTCAACCAGACAGTAGTACAAGAGACCAGAGACTGAACTGACAGTCACATGTAGAACTAGATACAACAAAGATAAACACTCAACCAGACATTAGTACAGGAGACCAGAGACTGAACTGACAGTCACTTGTAGAACTAGATACAACAAAGATAAACACTCAACCAGACAGTAGTACAGGAGACCAGAGACTGAACTGACAGTCACATGTAGAACTAGATACAACAAAGATAAACACTCAACCAGACAGTAGTACAAGAGACCAGAGACTGAACTGACAGTCACATGTAGAACTAGATACAACAAAGATAAACACTCAACCAGACAGTAGTACAGGAGACCAGAGACTGAACTGACAATCACATGTAGAACTAGATACAACAAAGATAAACACTCAACCAGACAGTAGTACAAGAGACCAGAGACTGAACTGACAGTCACATGTAGAACTAGATACAACAAAGATAAACACTCAACCAGACAGTAGTACAGGAGACCAGAGACTGAACTGACAGTCACATGTAGAACTAGATACAACAAAGATAAACACTCAACCAGACAGTAGTACAAGAGACCAGAGACTGAACTGACAGTCACATGTAGAACTAGATACAACAAAGATAAACACTCAACCAGACAGTAGTACAGGAGACCAGAGACTGAACTGACAATCACATGTAGAACTAGATACAACAAAGATAAACACTCAACCAGACAGTAGTACAAGAGACCAGAGACTGAACTGACAGTCACATGTAGAACTAGATACAACAAAGATAAACACTCAACCAGACAGTAGTACAGGAGACCAGAGACTGAACTGACAGTCACATGTAGAACTAGATACAACAAAGATAAACACTCAACCAGACAGTAGTACAAGAGACCAGAGACTGAACTGACAGTCACATGTAGAACTAGATACAACAAAGATAGACACTCAACCAGACAGTAGTACAGGAGACCAGAGACTGAACTGACAGTCACATGTAGAACTAGATACAACAAAGATAAACACTCAACCAGACAGTAGTACAGGAGACCAGAGACTGAACTGACAATCACATGTAGAACTAGATACAACAAAGATAAACACTCAACCAGACAGTAGTACAGGAGACCAGAGACTGAACTGACAGTCACTTGTAGAACTAGATACAACAAAGATAAACACTCAACCAGACAGTAGTACAGGAGACGAGAGACTGAACTGACAATCACATGTAGAACTAGATACAACAAAGATAAACACTCAACCAGACAGTAGTACAAGAGACCAGAGACTGAACTGACAGTCACATGTAGAACTAGATACAACAAAGATAAACACTCAACCAGACAGTAGTACAAGAGACCAGAGACTGAACTGACAGTCACATGTAGAACTAGATACAACAAAGATAAACACTCAACCAGACATTAGTACAGGAGACCAGAGACTGAACTGACAGTCACTTGTAGAACTAGATACAACAAAGATAAACACTCAACCAGACAGTAGTACAAGAGACCAGAGACTGAACTGACAGTCACTTGTAGAACTAGATACAACAAAGATAAACACTCAACCAGACAGTAGTACAAGAGACCAGAGACTGAACTGACAGTCACATGTAGAACTAGATACAACAAAGATAAACACTCAACCAGACATTAGTACAGGAGACCAGCCTGAACTGACAATCACATGTAGAACTAGATACAACAAAGATAAACACTCAACCAGACATTAGTACAGGAGACCAGAGACTGAACTGACAGTCACATGTAGAACTAGATACAACAAAGATAAACACTCAACCAGACAGTAGTACAAGAGACCAGAGACTGAACTGACAGTCACATGTAGAACTAGATACAACAAATATAAACACTCAACCAGACAGTAGTACAAGAGACCAGAGACTGAACTGACAGTCACATGTAGAACTAGATACAACAAAGATAAACACTCAACCAGACAGTAGTACAGGAGACCAGAGACTGAACTGACAGTCACATGTAGAACTAGATACAACAAAGATAAACACTCAACCAGACAGTAGTACAGGAGACCAGAGACTGAACTGACAGTCACTTGTAGAACTAGATACAACAAAGATAAACACTCAACCAGACAGTAGTACAAGAGACCAGAGACTGAACTGACAGTCACATGTAGAACTAGATACAACAAAGATAAACACTCAACCAGACATTAGTACAGGAGACCAGAGACTGAACTGAAAGTCACATGTAGAACTAGATACAACAAAGATAAACACTCAACCAGACAGTAGTACAAGAGACCAGAGACTGAACTGACAGTCACATGTAGAACTAGATACAACAAAGATAAACACTCAACCAGACATTAGTACAGGAGACCAGAGACTGAACTGACAGTCACTTGTAGAACTAGATACAACAAAGATAAACACTCAACCAGACAGTAGTACAGGAGACCAGAGACTGAACTGACAGTCACATGTAGAACTAGATACAACAAAGATAAACACTCAACCAGACAGTAGTACAAGAGACCAGAGACTGAACTGACAGTCACATGTAGAACTAGATACAACAAAGATAAACACTCAACCAGACAGTAGTACAGGAGACCAGAGACTGAACTGACAATCACATGTAGAACTAGATACAACAAAGATAAACACTCAACCAGACAGTAGTACAAGAGACCAGAGACTGAACTGACAGTCACATGTAGAACTAGATACAACAAAGATAAACACTCAACCAGACAGTAGTACAGGAGACCAGAGACTGAACTGACAGTCACATGTAGAACTAGATACAACAAAGATAAACACTCAACCAGACAGTAGTACAAGAGACCAGAGACTGAACTGACAGTCACATGTAGAACTAGATACAACAAAGATAAACACTCAACCAGACAGTAGTACAGGAGACCAGAGACTGAACTGACAATCACATGTAGAACTAGATACAACAAAGATAAACACTCAACCAGACAGTAGTACAAGAGACCAGAGACTGAACTGACAGTCACATGTAGAACTAGATACAACAAAGATAAACACTCAACCAGACAGTAGTACAGGAGACCAGAGACTGAACTGACAGTCACATGTAGAACTAGATACAACAAAGATAAACACTCAACCAGACAGTAGTACAAGAGACCAGAGACTGAACTGACAGTCACATGTAGAACTAGATACAACAAAGATAGACACTCAACCAGACAGTAGTACAGGAGACCAGAGACTGAACTGACAGTCACATGTAGAACTAGATACAACAAAGATAAACACTCAACCAGACAGTAGTACAGGAGACCAGAGACTGAACTGACAATCACATGTAGAACTAGATACAACAAAGATAAACACTCAACCAGACAGTAGTACAGGAGACCAGAGACTGAACTGACAGTCACTTGTAGAACTAGATACAACAAAGATAAACACTCAACCAGACAGTAGTACAGGAGACGAGAGACTGAACTGACAATCACATGTAGAACTAGATACAACAAAGATAAACACTCAACCAGACAGTAGTACAAGAGACCAGAGACTGAACTGACAGTCACATGTAGAACTAGATACAACAAAGATAAACACTCAACCAGACAGTAGTACAAGAGACCAGAGACTGAACTGACAGTCACATGTAGAACTAGATACAACAAAGATAAACACTCAACCAGACATTAGTACAGGAGACCAGAGACTGAACTGACAGTCACTTGTAGAACTAGATACAACAAAGATAAACACTCAACCAGACAGTAGTACAAGAGACCAGAGACTGAACTGACAGTCACTTGTAGAACTAGATACAACAAAGATAAACACTCAACCAGACAGTAGTACAAGAGACCAGAGACTGAACTGACAGTCACATGTAGAACTAGATACAACAAAGATAAACACTCAACCAGACATTAGTACAGGAGACCAGCCTGAACTGACAATCACATGTAGAACTAGATACAACAAAGATAAACACTCAACCAGACATTAGTACAGGAGACCAGAGACTGAACTGACAGTCACATGTAGAACTAGATACAACAAAGATAAACACTCAACCAGACAGTAGTACAAGAGACCAGAGACTGAACTGACAGTCACATGTAGAACTAGATACAACAAATATAAACACTCAACCAGACAGTAGTACAAGAGACCAGAGACTGAACTGACAGTCACATGTAGAACTAGATACAACAAAGATAAACACTCAACCAGACAGTAGTACAGGAGACCAGAGACTGAACTGACAGTCACATGTAGAACTAGATACAACAAAGATAAACACTCAACCAGACAGTAGTACAGGAGACCAGAGACTGAACTGACAGTCACTTGTAGAACTAGATACAACAAAGATAAACACTCAACCAGACAGTAGTACAAGAGACCAGAGACTGAACTGACAGTCACATGTAGAACTAGATACAACAAAGATAAACACTCAACCAGACATTAGTACAGGAGACCAGAGACTGAACTGACAGTCACTTGTAGAACTAGATACAACAAAGATAAACACTCAACCAGACAGTAGTACAGGAGACCAGAGACTGAACTGACAGTCACATGTAGAACTAGATACAACAAAGATAAACACTCAACCAGACAGTAGTACAAGAGACCAGAGACTGAACTGACAGTCACATGTAGAACTAGATACAACAAAGATAAACACTCAACCAGACAGTAGTACAGGAGACCAGAGACTGAACTGACAATCACATGTAGAACTAGATACAACAAAGATAAACACTCAACCAGACAGTAGTACAAGAGACCAGAGACTGAACTGACAGTCACATGTAGAACTAGATACAACAAAGATAAACACTCAACCAGACAGTAGTACAGGAGACCAGAGACTGAACTGACAGTCACATGTAGAACTAGATACAACAAAGATAAACACTCAACCAGACAGTAGTACAAGAGACCAGAGACTGAACTGACAGTCACATGTAGAACTAGATACAACAAAGATAAACACTCAACCAGACAGTAGTACAGGAGACCAGAGACTGAACTGACAATCACATGTAGAACTAGATACAACAAAGATAAACACTCAACCAGACAGTAGTACAAGAGACCAGAGACTGAACTGACAGTCACATGTAGAACTAGATACAACAAAGATAAACACTCAACCAGACAGTAGTACAGGAGACCAGAGACTGAACTGACAGTCACATGTAGAACTAGATACAACAAAGATAAACACTCAACCAGACAGTAGTACAAGAGACCAGAGACTGAACTGACAGTCACATGTAGAACTAGATACAACAAAGATAGACACTCAACCAGACAGTAGTACAGGAGACCAGAGACTGAACTGACAGTCACATGTAGAACTAGATACAACAAAGATAAACACTCAACCAGACAGTAGTACAGGAGACCAGAGACTGAACTGACAATCACATGTAGAACTAGATACAACAAAGATAAACACTCAACCAGACAGTAGTACAGGAGACCAGAGACTGAACTGACAGTCACTTGTAGAACTAGATACAACAAAGATAAACACTCAACCAGACAGTAGTACAGGAGACGAGAGACTGAACTGACAATCACATGTAGAACTAGATACAACAAAGATAAACACTCAACCAGACAGTAGTACAAGAGACCAGAGACTGAACTGACAGTCACATGTAGAACTAGATACAACAAAGATAAACACTCAACCAGACAGTAGTACAAGAGACCAGAGACTGAACTGACAGTCACATGTAGAACTAGATACAACAAAGATAAACACTCAACCAGACATTAGTACAGGAGACCAGAGACTGAACTGACAGTCACTTGTAGAACTAGATACAACAAAGATAAACACTCAACCAGACAGTAGTACAAGAGACCAGAGACTGAACTGACAGTCACTTGTAGAACTAGATACAACAAAGATAAACACTCAACCAGACAGTAGTACAAGAGACCAGAGACTGAACTGACAGTCACATGTAGAACTAGATACAACAAAGATAAACACTCAACCAGACATTAGTACAGGAGACCAGCCTGAACTGACAATCACATGTAGAACTAGATACAACAAAGATAAACACTCAACCAGACATTAGTACAGGAGACCAGAGACTGAACTGACAGTCACATGTAGAACTAGATACAACAAAGATAAACACTCAACCAGACAGTAGTACAAGAGACCAGAGACTGAACTGACAGTCACATGTAGAACTAGATACAACAAATATAAACACTCAACCAGACAGTAGTACAAGAGACCAGAGACTGAACTGACAGTCACATGTAGAACTAGATACAACAAAGATAAACACTCAACCAGACAGTAGTACAGGAGACCAGAGACTGAACTGACAGTCACATGTAGAACTAGATACAACAAAGATAAACACTCAACCAGACAGTAGTACAGGAGACCAGAGACTGAACTGACAGTCACTTGTAGAACTAGATACAACAAAGATAAACACTCAACCAGACAGTAGTACAAGAGACCAGAGACTGAACTGACAGTCACATGTAGAACTAGATACAACAAAGATAAACACTCAACCAGACATTAGTACAGGAGACCAGAGACTGAACTGACAGTCACATGTAGAACTAGATACAACAAAGATAAACACTCAACCAGACATTAGTACAGGAGACCAGAGACTGAACTGACAGTCACATGTAGAACTAGATACAACAAAGATAAACACTCAACCAGACAGTAGTACAGGAGACCAGAGACTGAACTGACAGTCACATGTAGAACTAGATACAACAAAGATAAACACTCAACCAGACAGTAGTACAAGAGACCAGAGACTGAACTGACAGTCACATGTAGAACTAGATACAACAAAGATAGACACTCAACCAGACAGTAGTACAGGAGACCAGAGACTGAACTGACAGTCACATGTAGAACTAGATACAACAAAGATAAACACTCAACCAGACAGTAGTACAGGAGACCAGAGACTGAACTGACAGTCACATGTAGAACTAGATACAACAAAGATAAACACTCAACCAGACAGTAGTACAGGAGACCAGAGACTGAACTGACAGTCACATGTAGAACTAGATACAACAAAGATAAACACTCAACCAGACAGTAGTACAGGAGACCAGAGACTGAACTGACAGTCACATGTAGAACTAGATACAACAAAGATAAACACTCAACCAGACAGTAGTACAGGAGACCAGAGACTGAACTGACAGTCACATGTAGAACTAGATACAACAAAGATAAACACTCAACCAGACAGTAGTACAAGAGACCAGAGACTGAACTGACAATCACATGTAGAACTAGATACAACAAAGATAAACACTCAACCAGACAGTAGTACAAGAGACCAGAGACTGAACTGACAGTCACATGTAGAACTAGATACAACAAAGATAAACACTCAACCAGACAGTAGTACAGGAGACCAGAGACTGAACTGACAGTCACATGTAGAACTAGATACAACAAAGATAAACACTCAACCAGACAGTAGTACAGGAGACCAGAGACTGAACTGACAGTCACATGTAGAACTAGATACAACAAAGATAAACACTCAACCAGACAGTAGTACAAGAGACCAGAGACTGAACTGACAGTCACATGTAGAACTAGATACAACAAAGATAAACACTCAATCAGACAGTAGTACAAGAGACCAGAGACTGAACTGACAGTCACTTGTAGAACTAGATACAACAAAGATAAACACTCAACCAGACAGTAGTACAAGAGACCAGAGACTGAACTGACAATCACATGTAGAACTAGATACAACAAAGATAAACACTCAACCAGACAGTAGTACAGGAGACGAGAGACTGAACTGACAGTCACTTGTAGAACTAGATACAACAAAGATAAACACTCAACCAGACAGTAGTACAGGAGACCAGAGACTGAACTGACAGTCACATGTAGAACTAGATACAACAAAGATAAACACTCAACCAGACAGTAGTACAAGAGACCAGAGACTGAACTGACAGTCACATGTAGAACTAGATACAACAAAGATAAACACTCAACCAGACAGTAGTACAGGAGACCAGAGACTGAACTGACAATCACATGTAGAACTAGATACAACAAAGATAAACACTCAACCAGACAGTAGTACAGGAGACGAGAGACTGAACTGACAGTCACATGTAGAACTAGATACAACAAAGATAAACACTCAACCAGACAGTAGTACAAGAGACCAGAGACTGAACTGACAGTCACATGTAGAACTAGATACAACAAAGATAAACACTCAACCAGACAGTAGTACAGGAGACCAGAGACTGAACTGACAATCACATGTAGAACTAGATACAACAAAGATAAACACTCAACCAGACAGTAGTACAAGAGACCAGAGACTGAACTGACAGTCACATGTAGAACTAGATACAACAAAGATAAACACTCAACCAGACAGTAGTACAGGAGACCAGAGACTGAACTGACAATCACATGTAGAACTAGATACAACAAAGATAAACACTCAACCAGACAGTAGTACAGGAGACGAGAGACTGAACTGACAGTCACATGTAGAACTAGATACAACAAAGATAAACACTCAACCAGACAGTAGTACAAGAGACCAGAGACTGAACTGACAGTCACATGTAGAACTAGATACAACAAAGATAAACACTCAACCAGACAGTAGTACAGGAGACCAGAGACTGAACTGACAATCACATGTAGAACTAGATACAACAAAGATAAACACTCAACCAGACAGTAGTACAAGAGACCAGAGACTGAACTGACAGTCACATGTAGAACTAGATACAACAAAGATAAACACTCAACCAGACAGTAGTACAGGAGACCAGAGACTGAACTGACTGACAATCACATGTGCCCACCGTGTATTCAAAGGTTCCCCTTGGCTGTTTCTTGAATGGCTTCTTTTCCCCAGGAGATTTGACTGGAGACGATGGTGCCTTGCCCAGAGCTGACATCACAGAATCATGCAGCTCCTGGGCAGTCATGGCTGCTGCTGTCTTGCCAGTGGTGCAGTCAGAAGTGCCAGCGAGGCCAGGTGCTGTGCCGGAAGTGAGTGGAGTATTCTGTAAAGCTAAGTCAGACAAGAACCCTGTGCTGTAACCTTGTGTTTTGGACCCTGTGAGAGGTTGACCTTGAGCATCCATGGGGAACGAGGAGAATGGGCTGGGATGGCTGGCACTGGTGACCCAGACAGCATCGCCTGGGTTGTGTCGAGGGGAAGCTGCTGGGTAGTCTGTGGATGGAGGTGACAGAAAGATAACAGTGGCAAGAAATATTTCATGCCCGTTCACAAGACCCCAATCATCCCTAGCCTGTACTGGCTATTTGTGATATACTGAGCAAATTTTGCAGGTCTCTCTGGCCGAGGGGTTACAACACTTTCTCCGTAATCCCGTTTATCACGCAGAGTTTAGTAGCGGGTGAGAGCTGGGAGCGGTTCGACCCCCCGCTAGTGACTTGCGGGATAACTGAGGCGGCCGCTCAGAAAGCAATGGCAAACTACTGAGCGTAATCTTGCCAAGAAATCAACAGACAGCTGAAAGATGCTGCTGTTGACAGCGATGTCCTGTAAAGGATATGCGAATAAAAAAAAAATAAAAGCAAATGTTGTTTTGGGCACTACCCCGATTTGAACTCAAGCGTAGTACATTCACCTGCTGCCACTTCTAGCACACTGGACTGGTTTTGAGTGTGGATTGGCATTCCCTATTACCAATGTACCCTGCCATCAGGCGAACCCACTCTGACTTCTGAAGTACTTGTAAGTTACGTCCACAAGTCAAGGACAATTCAACATTTTAATCCAACTGACCAGTGTAGGGGTTGAACCCGCTACCTTGGCATAGGCACAATGGATGTTTAAGAACGAGTGTTCTTATTCATGCCCATCTCACCAGGCAATGATATGTTCAGTAGCTTGCCACTGATTTCTGAATGTGAAGTCAATATTTCAGCCCACACGACCCGTATGTGAAATGAACACACCAGGCCACCATCACCAATGAAGTTAGATGAAGCAATATCCACTTGAATCTACAATGACGATAGGAACATAAATTGCCCACATTCAGACAGTATCAGTAAGCATGTGTGTAATTGATTTCAGCCAAATATCATTCATCTGACCACTTCATTTGATAGACAACTCTGCAGTGTGCAGGAGATGCAGCGAAGTGTGCCAGGCCACACACTGCGCCACCTAGCATTTGTGGCTTGTGTGTTTACATTCACTAGAGGAACATACTGTGTGAACATGAACTTTGTATCAACCACAGATTGGAGGGGACAGCCAGGATCACCTGTCTGCTGAAGACCAGGCTCCTGAAGAAGCACTTAGTGCTGCTCTCTCCACTCCTGGCTCCTGAAGCACTCAGTGCTGCTCTCTCCACTCCTGGCTCCTGAAGCACTCAGTGCTGCTCTCTCCACTCCTGGCTCCTGAAGCACTCAGTGCTGCTCTCTCCACTCCTGGCTCCTGAAGCACTCAGTGCTGCTCTCTCCACTCCTGGCTCCTGAAGCACTCAGTGCTGCTCTCTCCACTCCTGGATCCTGACGCACGCAGTACTGCTCTCTCCACTCCTGGCTCCTGAAGCACTCCATGGTGCTCTCTCAACTCCTGGCTCCTGAAGCACTACGTGCTGTTCTCTCCACTCCTGGCTCCTGAAGCACTCAGTGCTGCTCTCTCCACTCCTGGCTCCTGAAGCACTCAGTGCTGCTCTCTCCACTCCTGGCTCCTGAAGCACTCAGTGCTGCTCTCTCCACTCCTGGCTCCTGAAGCACTCAGTGCTGCTCTCTCCACTCCTGGCTCCTGAAGCACTCAGTGCTGCTCTCTCCACTCCTGGCTCCTGAAGCACTCAGTGCTGCTCTCTCCACTCCTGGATCCTGACGCACGCAGTACTGCTCTCTCCACTCCTGGCTCCTGAAGCACTCAGTGCTGCTCTCTCCACTCCTGGCTCCTGAAGCACTCAGTGCTGCTCTCTCCACTCCTGGCTCCTGAAGCACTCAGTGCTGCTCTCTCCACTCCTGGCTCCTGAAGCACTCAGTGCTGCTCTCTCCACTCCTGGCTCCTGAAGCACTCAGTGCTGCTCTCTCCACTCCTGGCTCCTGAAGCACTCAGTACTGCTCTCTCCACTCCTGGCTCCTGAAGCACTCAGTACTGCTCTCTCCACTCCTGGCTCCTGAAGCACTCAGTGCTGCTCTCTCCACTCCTGGCTCCTGAAGCACTCAGTGCTGCTCTCTCCACTCCTGGATCCTGACGCACTCAGTGCTGCTCTCTCCACTCCTGGCTCCTGAAGCACTCAGTGCTGCTCTCTCCACTCCTGGATCCTGACACACGCAGTACTGCTCTCCACTCCTGGCTCCTGAAGCAGTCAGTGCTGCTCTCTCCACTCCTGGCTCCTGAAGCACTCCATGGTGCTCTCTCAACTCCTGGCTCCTGAAGAAGCACTCAGGGCTGCTCTCTCCCCTCATGGATCTTCATTAGCATGTTCAGATTATGTATGTATCCCAAACGTACAAGACTGCATTGTTCAAGCTGAACACCTACATGTAAAAGTGAATTGATAAAGAAAGATACAGAAAATACATGAATGTAACTTCCTATCATAAACAACTATGAAACCCTAGGTTAGGAGCCCAGGCCTACTACTAGGTGCGTCCACCAGGTGACGGTGGGAATGACCTCTATAGACATCGAACTTAGCCACGGACATGTTGAATATGCAGCTGTCGACCTACACAGGCTGTGGTCAGTGAAGCAGAGGAGAGTTAGCTGGTGAGGCAATAAATACCTCAAAACACCTCACAACTCTATGACATGTATCACCCCTTCCCCCTGCTGCCTGGCAGGGTCTCTCCGTGTAGACCTGAGCCACTGGATTTAAACCATGGACTAGCTGGAGCAAGGGAAACCACTGTTGTATAACCCTTGGTAAAAGATACTTCTCTTCAAACCGGGAACTAGTTAGAGATTTCACCGGGGTTCCAATGGAGACATCTGGTCCGGTGGTGAGTACAAAGTGCTACAGGAGACACCTGTTCATCATCATCATCATGTGTCGTCTGTCACCCTCGAACCACCACTGGGACTTAAGTTCTCAACCCACTGACTCCCAGTTGCCCTATCCTTGCCTATCCCAGGCAGCTCTGGCCATGCCCTCTCCACATCACTGATGTAATTCAGCCGATCCTCTCCTCCACGAGTGTCCAGGTTTTCCTCTGTGTGTTGGGCCCCATGTGTTCCAGACACAGGCCTTGTCAGTCACACTGTTCTTAGGCTTCTCCATGCATGTCCTTGTCGCATGTCTTCTCCATGTATGTCCTGTCTCATGTCTTCTCCATGTATGTCCTGTCTCATGTCTTCTCCGTATATGTCCTGTCTCATGTCTTCTCCATGTATGTATTGCAGAGTGATGAGACTCGACAGCAACGGGAGATATGAAGACAAACCACCGATGTCAATAAATGTCAGTTTAATTGAAGAAGTTTCTATAATATAAAAATGTAGACAGCAACTATAAAAGCATGTTGTTGGTTCGGCAGCTGAGTTGTAACTAAGCCCCGTTTTTCCCTATGTCAGCACGTGAGCGTCCCTAAATCCCTAACTACAGTGCTCATTCGTGCATCAGCTATACCTATCTCTTTCCCCTTGCACGGCGTGCGTGCCATCCAACTAAACCCCGTATAACAACCTACACTGTTATATATGTCCTGTCTCATGTCTTCTCCATGTATATCCTGTCTCAGGTCTTCTCCATGCATGTCCTGTCTCATGTCTTCTCCATGCATGTCCTGTCTCAGCTCTTCTCCGTGTATGTCCTGTCTCATGTCTTCTCCATGTATGTCCTGTCTCATGTCTTCTCCATGTATGTCCTGTCTCATGTCTTCTCCATGCATGTCCTGTCTCAGGTCTTCTCCATGCATGTCCTGTCTCAGCTCTTCTCCGTGTATGTCCTGTCTCATGTCTTCTCCATGTATGTCCTGTCTCATGTCTTCTCCATGTATATCCTGTCTCATGTCTTCTCCATGCATGTCCTGTCTCATGTCTTCTCTATGTATATCCTGTCTCAGGTCTTCTCCAGGCATGTCCTGTCTCAGCTCTTCTCCGTGTATGTCCTGTCTCATGTCTTCTCCGTGTATGTCCTGTCTCATGTCTTCTCCGTGTATATCCTGTCTCAGGTCTTCTCCATGCATGTCCTGTCTCAGGTCTTCTCCATGCATGTCCTGTCTCAGCTCTTCTCCATGCATGTCCTGTCTCAGCTCTTCTCCGTGTATGTCCTGTCTCATGTCTTCTCCATGTATGTCCTGTCTCATGTCTTCTCCATGCATGTCCTGTCTCAGGTCTTCTCCATGCATGTCCTGTCTCAGCTCTTCTCCGTGTGTGTCCTGTCTCATGTCTTCTCCATGTATGTCCTGTCTCATGTCTTCTCCATGTATATCCTGTCTCATGTCTTCTCCATGCATGTCCTGTCTCATGTCTTCTCTATGTATATCCTGTCTCAGGTCTTCTCCAGGCATGTCCTGTCTCAGCTCTTCTCCGTGTATGTCCTGTCTCATGTCTTCTCCGTGTATGTCCTGTCTCATGTCTTCTCCATGTATATCCTATCTCAGGTCTTCTCCGTGTATGTCCTGTCTCATGTCTTCTCCATGTACGTCCTGTCTCATGTCTTCTCCATGTATATCCTGTCTCAGGTCTTCTCCATGCATGTCCTGCCTCATGTCTTCTCCATGTATGTCCTGTCTCATGTCTTCTCCATGTATATCATGTCTCAGGTCTCCTCCATGTATATCCTGTCTCAGGTCTCCTCCATGTATATCGTGTCTCAGGTCTTCTCCATGTATATCCTATCCAGTGGCCGCGTCATTTTCTCCCCTACTGGTTCTCCCTATGAGCTCCATATTGGTAATCCCCGCGCACCATTTTTTTCCTTCTATTTTGTGCAGGCAACAATTAGAAAATGTTTGTAATTTATTTGTAATTCAATCAATCAATCAAGCCACAATGAAGATTGGCTGCAATGGATCTCCAACACAGTCAGTCTCTCGCCCTGACTGTACATTCTGTCAGACTGTGTTGGTCCATCTCTTGATGTTAACTTCCCACTTGTATCGTTGTCTACCTCTTGATCTCTTAGCTTCAAAGTTATCCTCCAGTATGATTTTATAAGAGTGTTATGTCTTTTAGTGTGGCCAAACTATTTCCCACACACTGAAGATGTGGTCCTACAGCAATATAAGAGATGCAGAAAAAGCACCAACAGAGTGGGAAGCCGAGAGTTCTAGAATAATAACAGCAACATGTAGAATAAGAAAAAAATAAAGTAAATATAAACATGATCCAGTGTATTGCACCAATAAATGAATCACCAATAAATGACAATAAATGAATCACCAATAAATGACAATAAATAAATCACCAATAAATGACAATAAATGAATCACCAATAAATGACAATAAATGAATCACCAATAAATGACAAAAAATGAATCACCAATAAATGACAATAAATGAATCACCAATAAATGACAATAAATGAATCACCAATAAATGACAATAAATGAATCACCAATAAATGACAATAAATGAATCACCAATAAATGACAATAAATGAATCACCAATAAATGACAATAAATGAATCACCAATAAATGAATCACCAATAAATGACAAGGATGAAGCAGTTCAGGAGAAGTTGAACATCAAGCTTCAAAGTACTATAGGTAAAGGTAATAAGGAAAGCTAATCCAGACACAAACATCAGTCCGGTGCACTAGAAGTCGTAGCATGTGTGTGGAGGTGGCTTGAGTTTAAAGTGAGCACACGTCAAAAAACAAAACAAAACATCAGTATTAACAATAATAGTAGATCATCTGTACACGAAGTACAAGTGTCTAGATTTGCGGGTGTACACGCAGACCACTATCTGTGTGATAAGTGGACACTCAAGACATACACAACATCCGATAAACATGGAATTCAATATAATATAAGTAGCAGCTTCACTGGTATCATGAAGGCTAATACACTGCAATGGCTGGGGCATATAGAAAGAATGGAAGATAATAGGGAAATAAAACTCGCTTATACTCAGGAAATAAATGACCGTAGACCCCGAGAAGACGGTGGAGAAATAATAATATATATACAGACCTATAAGCACTTGGAATCAACGAATGGCAAGAGAAGGTCAACCAGAGAGACGAATGGAGACAGATTGTATCTGCAGCAAGGAACCTTAATGGCTCGGAACGCTGAAGAAGAAGAAGTAGCAGCAATGAACACGGGAAATAAAGAGGGCAGGTATGAACAGATAAATCAAGGAGTAAGACGATGTGTTTTGTCCTAGATCTGATTTCTTTCTATAGGGAAATAATAAGAGAGATCAAAGAGAGGCCAGGAATACGACTCGGAGGTTATAATATAAGCAATCTAGGCTATGCAGATGACACAGTATTGATGGCGGATAATACAAAAGATCTACAACAATTGTTGGCCATTGTAGTAACAGACAGTGCTAATCAAACGACTTTCCTTGAATATTAAGAAAACAGAAACAATGGTTATGTCAAAGAAAAAGATGCCACCTAAATGTGAGATAGCTATAGAATGGAAAATGCTTAACTAAGTTGATAAATTTAAATACCTTGGGACAATCATAACATCAGATGGAAGATACAAAACAGAGATTGAGAACAGAATAAGGCAAGCAAAAGCTGCATTCTAGAAAATGTAAAGTATCTTATGCATATGCAGCAAGTCACTATCGCGGAAAGTAAGAAAGAGGGTGCTTAAATGCTATATAGAACCTGTGTTGCTGTATGGCAGCCAATCATGGAATGTTAATGAAGAAATTAGGACAAGTTTGGATGTGACAGAGATGTGTCCCTCAGCCTGTAGCAGTCAACAACACCAGTTCTGTGTCAGCTGACAATTCTCCATTGACTGCCCGCACAGCTGTCACAGATCTGCCGTCTGGCCGGACCCCTCCCCCCACGTGATGTACAAACAGTATATTACAACAATGAAATACTGCTAGGACTACCGTACAGCTGATCTCACCTGTTTTACCGACGGCGTCATTGGACGGGTAGGTCTTGGACCTGGAGCAGTCGTCATCTAAGCTGGACAATGCTGCTTTGTCCGAGTCCACTGACCCAGATCTGAATCTGTGGACACACACAACACATGCTGGAATCATGTGTAATACTGGCTAGCTTAATGGACCTGTCAGCGAGTCTCATGGACGCACACAACACATGCTGGAATCATGTGTCTCGTGGACACACACACACAACACATGCTGGTATCATGTGTAATACTGGCTAGTGTTAGGGCTAATCAGCCAGTCTAATATTACTTCAGTCTGCTGCCAGTCTTGGAGGCTAAATCCTACCTATAATTGCCAATGTCCCGGTTTTCAAGGACAGTCCCAGTTTTTTAAAATGAAATAATTCCCTGACCCGAACAGTGTATTTGGGCATGCTTGTTGTCCCTGCCCACCATATTCTCCCAAATGAAAGATGTGATTACGGCAAACGCTGCAAGTTGCAAGAGCTGTGTAATGTAGTGACCGGTGAAGATCGGCATCGTGGTACTCCAGACGAGTCCCTGGATGCTCCCATCTCCTCCTCAACATCGCCACAAGTGCATATCGACTGAACTGTTTCTTGTGACCACTTCATGTGTCCACACGCAGCAGCCTCGCCTTGCTCGTCGCTATGGTTAATAGAGTCGGTTTCTGTCTGTTATAACGTGTTCAGAATTAGATGTTTCTGTCTGTTGTGACTGGTTCAGAATTAGATGTTTCTGTCTGGCGTCACTGGTTCAGAATTAGATGTTTCTGTCTGGCGTGACTGGTTCAGAATTAGATGTTTCTGTCTGTTGTGACGTGTTCAGAATTGGATGTTTCTGTCTGTTGTGACGTGTTCAGAGTGACTTGTGAGTTTTAAGAACATGATCTGTGTCGGGTGACATGGATGACGTGCTGGTGTGTTAAGCGTAATAACCATTCATCATGTGCCATGCCAACAAGTGTGGGCGGTGATGTAGTTTTATAGGACAATAATGAAAACACCGTGTGTCAGAGCCTAACATGGTATAGCTGTGCAGCAACATCGTTGCGACACCCGGCGGACAAGAATTGTCGGCTGACAAGATTGTTACCTGACACGCGACCAGCGGTCAGGCTGACGACAGACGCACGCAGGACACGTGACACCACTAGAGGCAGTGGACAGTTGGCGTGCTAAGCTCAGACCGAGCTGGGACCGGAGACTGGACGGACATGTGCGATGAGAGCAAGGCGTTTGTGTGAATCTCCGTGATTGAAAGCCGAACGACTGATATCTTGAGCGTCAGACCTATGAGCTGTATTGTGGTTGTGAGCGTCGTGAGTTATATATTGTAGATTGTTGTAATTATCGTTCTGTATTTAATGTGGCAATAAATCCATAGAACTTGTGTTGCTGTGTCTTACGTCGAATCACGTTATACGTGTACTGTCTCACACGTGTTAGCTAACGAGCCAATTATAAGATCCTGACATGTGTGGACGTGGGTTGCTCGTCCTTGTTTAAGAACCTAATATATGTAGACGTGTGTTGCTCGTCTTTGGTATTTAAAACTATAATTCTTGAACTTGTGAAATTTGTCAAGGTTATAGCTATGTAAATGTGATCGTGAAAGTCTCAGTATGATCCATTATTACATTGTTTAAATATGTGTAAAACCATAAGTAAATGTGCAGTACATATTGTTTGATCCTGTAAACGTGTAAAACATTTGTGATTTGTGAAACTTGTCACCGTTTGACCTTGTCGACATTGTTATTTTGTCGCCATTTTGACCTTGTCGCCATCTTGTAAACTTGATGTCTATGTCCTTACTGAATGTCATCTTGATGTAAGTGATGGGTCATCAAGGTTATTGAGTGTGCAAATACAGATAGATTGTCTTTGTGCATTGAGTTTGTGGAACGCAAAGAGTTTTGGAAAGAGTGTAACTTCTGTTGAAAGAAACACTGTTGACGACAAATTTACGACATACAATTACACTCGACGCCATCCAAACCTAGTCAACACTTAGTGACTTGCAGGCACACACCAACAAATAGACGCTAACTTATTTTCTTCCAAAAACAAAGCAGGTTTTTTCGTACCATCCATAACCTTGCCGTAGAGGTCATTAGTGGTTCCGAAGTAACGACCCTACAGTTTTCTAGCCCGAGTGTCCAACCATTCTTCACCGTATCCAGGGCAATTGAGTATATTTTTCTATACTTTAACTTTACGTATGCAATAGTAGGCACGCATCGTATAGTAAAATAAATTGTAAATTGTTTATTACTAACCATTTATAACATATTTTGTGTGGTTGATTTTCATTGACGTATTTTCCCCATCATGTCGTCATTATTTGATTTCATCGATATGGGTATTAAATTACATCTAACAGGTGATGAATTAACAAAATGGAGCGAGGACAAATACTCTGAATACCTGCTGGTACAGGAGAAAAATAATGAACGCGAAGAAAGAGCAGCGGAGAGAGCTCTAAAACAGGCAGAGATTGAAAAAGCTGCCAAGCAAATAGAGGCAGAAACAGCCTTAAAACAGGCAGAGATTGAAACAGCCTTAAAACAGGCAGAGATTGAAACAGCATTAAAGCAAGCCGAAGTAGAAATGGCTGCAAAGACAAAGCAAGCTGAGATAGACAGTGAACTTAAGAAAGCAGAAATAGCAGCTCAGAGTAAGAAAGAAGAACTAGAGTTACAGTTGAAAATGAAACAACTTGACACTGAGACTGCGATGAATAAAGAATCAAAGAAATCTGAAAGACTGGAAAAAGAAAACCAGTATAAGAAGTATCAAGGTATCGTACGTAACTATACCTCGGGTGACTGCATAGCAGCCTTTACCCAAAATTTTGAGACTTTAATGGAACATTACCAAGTTCCACTTTCTGAATGGAATATTCTTTATATGAGGAGTCTATCTGGGGAACCTCTTAAAGTCATTGAAACCATCCCCAAAGACCTAAGGAAAGAGTACCATTACATTAAATCTAAGATAATGGCACATTTCATGTTAGACGAGGCAGGTTACAGAGAACAATTCAGTAAATTGAGTCCAAAATCAACTCAAACGTTCTCTGACTACCTCTGTTTAGTCCGAGATGTTTTCAGCAAATGGACTTCAGCAGCCAAAATTAATAAAAGTTATGATAGATTAGAAGATCTCATCATTCGAGATAAAATCATTTCTTCTATCCCATCATCGTTTTCTAAGTTCTTACAGGAGAATGAATGCACAAGTGTGGAAGAAATTGAAAGACGTGGGTCGGCCTATTACACGGCCAACAAACAATGCTTTGCCACTGAAGCTACTGACAGTAACTGGGTAGCAGCAGCCAACTATGAGAAAAACTATAGTAGGCAAAAACCAAACAGGCCTACCTCTGAGAAATTTAGACATTGCATTCATTGTAAATTTTCTCACCATTTGAACGAGATGTGCGATAAAAACCCAGGGTACCAAACATACTTGCAAAATATGGTAAACAGACAAGACAGAGAGCGTAAATCGTTCAAAAGTTTACGTAAATGTTTTCTCTGCAAGGCTTTCGGGCACCATCGCATGGATTGTAGAGGCAGGCATATGACCAACAAAGCCAATGCCGCCTTGTTCGATAGCTCAGCGTCAGAAGACGAAAATCCAGAGAAACATCCTGTGAATGCAGCACAGGCTTGTGATGTATTTAGTGCTAATAAATGCACTGTCTGTAACACCTTCTATGAAGATGGTATCTTAACATGCGGGCACGCCATCCCTATTGCCAATGAGGAAGCTAACTTGGTAATAGACTCAAAAGGCAGATTAGACATCCATCACGGGTATGTTAATGGCAAGTTTGCTACAGTACTTCGCGACACCGGAAGTACACTTATTGGCCTGAAAACAACATTCATAACGCCTACAGACTATACAGGCAGACACATCACATGTAGAACATTTTCAGGCAATATTGAAAAATATCCATTAGCATGGGCATACATTGAAACACCATTCCTCACCGGGAAAGTAAAGGTCGCGGCACTTACAAACCCAGTGTGCGATATAATCATAGGAAATTTACCTGAGGTGAATGACAAACCTCATAATCATGACATAACATCACTATGTATTGATGATAACACATCACCACCAAATGTCACCACAGAAAATGTCATATCACCTATTGAATGTATGTTAGCTAATGCAGCACTAAGTTCTCATCACATCATTGACGATATCATTCCATCATCATCTGATGTCATTGAGTGTGTGAACGCAGTAACAAGAGCTACTGCTAGAGTGCAAGATGAAAGTAACCAAACTGAGGCTATACAAATGCTTAGCCCAGAATTACCACCTAGTGACTCGATGAAGGAAACATTCATAACAGCTCAAAAAGCTGATCCTTCACTGTCAAAGTACTTTGACCTGATCGGCAAAAAGGCAAGAGTAACCAAAAATGCGAAATGGCATTTTGCTTTACACAATGATATACTCACCAGGTACTACACCAGAGGTGACATTACAACAAAGCAAACTGTTTTGCCAACTACTTATCGCAAGCAAGCTTTACATCTTGCTCACGATATACCTTTTGCAGGTCATATGGCATATGTTAAAACCAGGTCAAGACTTTTGACACAGTTTCATTGGCCAAAATTTTGCAATGACATAAGAACATATTGCAGAAGTTGTGATACATGCCAGAAACTAGTAAAAAAAGGTAAACACCCACAGGCAAAGTTACAAGTCACTGACTTAGCCAGTCGACCTTTTGAAAAATTATCAGTTGACATTGTGGGCCCTCTCAGTCATACAACTACTAGAGGGAATAAATATATTCTAACTTTTATTGATCAATGTAGTCGCTGGCCAGAAGCGATTCCGCTAAAGAACATTACTGCCAACGACATCATGGAAGTGTTCTTCCATATTTTCTCCCGAATTGGATTTCCAGATACTATCCAGTCTGATAGAGGCACTCAGTTTATTGCCGCATCCACCCAAGCTTTCACTAAAATGTTAGGAGTGAAGCAAGTTTTCAATAGCCCCTATCATCCTCACTCTAGCGGGATTATAGAAAAGCTTAATGGGGACCTGAAGCACATGCTTGCCAAAGTAACTCAAGATCACCCCAACAACTGGGATGTATACTTACCAGCTGTCCTTTTTGCTTATCGCGAGGTACCACATTCTAGTACCGGTTTCTCTCCTTTTGAACTAATCTATGGTGCCAAACCACGAGGCCCATTAACAATTTATCACCAAATGTTAACTGATTCTACTCCAATACTGAAACCCATATCATCATTTGTGTATGTAACATCATTGCGTGAAAGGATTATTAAATCATGTGAAATTGCTAAAAATGCACTTAAACTATCTGGTGCTACTTACAGACAGTACGCAGACAAAGGTAACAGGACTATAACATTGACACCTGGACAGGACGTTCTACTACTACTACCTAGTGACAGACAACTACTGACTGATTCTTGGCAGGGACCTTTTAAAGTGACAAGACAAATCTCACCTGTAGACTACGAAATCCTAATAAAAGACAAACACAAAATATTTCACATAAATATGCTAAGACCATACCACAACAGAGACAACGAACAAGACGATACGACAGCTTGCACCGTGATAATAGATCACGAAGATGACGATTCTAGCGACGAGATTCCAACACCTACATTAGACACGACAAACTGCTTGAAGGAGATCAAGATCAATCCAAACTTAAGTCAAGCAGAGACAAACAGTTGCAAACAGTTGATACAACAGTACAACACCATCTTTTCAGACAACCCAGGACAAACAGAATTAGTACAGCATCACATCACACTCACATCAAACACACCAATAAGATGCAGACCATACACAATACCATTACATTACAAAGAACAGTTACATCAAGAGATCACCAACTTAGAAAAAAAAACAACATCATCAGACGATCCTTATCAGACTTCTCTTCACCCATGGTCATTGTACGCAAAAAGGACAAGACAATACGACTTTGCATCGACTACAGAAAACTGAACAAAATAACTGTTTTAGATCTTGAACCAATGGCAAACACTGACGATCTTCTGACAGAACTGACTGACGCTAAGTTCTTTACGACGCTTGACATGTCTAAAGGTTACTGGCAGATAGCTGTACATGAAGACAGCAGACATCTAACAGCTTTTGCCACACCTTGGGGACTGTACGAATGGTGCAAACTTCCATTTGGGCTAGTCAATGCCCCAGCCACATTCGTACGCATGACACGACTCCTCCTATCTGACATTCCTAATATCATTTGCTATATTGACGACATCTGTGTCCATACAGAGACAATGACGGAACATATAAAGACACTAGAACAGACACTAGAACGTATCAGACAGCACAGACTGACAGTGAAGCCTTCAAAGGTGAGCATGGCTTACCAAGAGATATCATTTTTGGGGTACAGAATATCCAATGGCTTTGTCATGACAGACAACAAAATTGTCTCCAAAATTCTAAAACTGTCACTCCCGACTAATAAGAAACAAGTCCGAAGTTTGTTGGGACTGATCAATTATTACAGGCAATTCATTCCTGATTTTTCAGAACTGACCGAAGTTTTTTCTAACTTACTAACCAAGGATAAGCCTGAAAAAGTTGTACACGATGAATGCCTACGAAATGCATTTCATAAAGTTTTGACATACTTTTCTGATAAGAATTCGAATAATCTCATCCTTAAATTGCCCAACATTCGTTTACCTTTCAGATTGAGAACAGATGCTAGCTCCGTTGCGATTGGGGCAGTCCTGTTGCAGGAATACAACAACATCCTGCATCCTATTTATTTTATATCAAGAAAACTAAGGCCTCGAGAACGGACATGGTCCATTCCGCAATTAGAGGCACTTGCCTTAGTAGAAAGTGTGACGAAACTATCCAGATACCTTCTAGGACGTCACTTTATCATCGAAACTGACAACAGTCCATTACGGTATATAAATGCCGGAGTACCATCCAACAATATGATTGCTCGCTGGTCCTTGAAGCTTCAAAATTACAGTTTCGAGGTTCGTCATATTTCAGGCAGAATCAATACAATTGCCGATCATTTGTCCCCTTGTCCAACCGACCCAGTAAGCAATGTCTGAGTGCAGAGTGTACTAATACACTCAGAACAACACAGCCACCAATGAGTGAATGTTGTTTCTATTCACCTACTGTGTAAGGTCTATAATTGTAATTGTGATACGGTTAAAAAACCGACATGTATAATATACTTATTTTAATCAAGCCATGTAATGAGTGTAGTATAATTGTGTAGTGTGTGTGAGAAAGAGAACATTATTAATTGTAAATATACACCAAGAACAGTGTCACAGACGCTTAACCACTTACCAGAAGCGAACTTTACCAGTTAACATTGACAGCTGTGAGTGATTTTCTTCACCGTGATATTTTAACGACGTGTGCAAATGTGGACTGAACAGTGACTTCTACACCACCTCTGCATCGAATTTAATCCAAAATGTTCGACAGTTGAACATCGGAAATAAGAACATTCAATCTTTATCCAGAAGTGGTGAACACATCGGAAATAAGAACATTCCATCATAATCCGATAGTTGTGATACTAGAACATCAAACACGAACTTTGAGAACATTTAACTATCCGTTACAAAATAAAACGGGAGCATTTGTGTTCAAACCGTGTAACAGCAACTAAATTTTGCGTTTCGTGTGTACTTCCTGTGTAATTTAAAAAGTATAGCAAAATTAGCAGACGATATACAAATATTCAAAAACTTATGACGATTGTAAAATCCTTTTGAATGTATAAAATATAATACACCAATTGGGTACTTATTTATTTTGATTAGTGTAATCTTAGAATCATACCTTGATTAATGTATTCATATTACCGACTTTTTCTCGTTAATATGAAGAAACGTCAAGCAATGACGCTAAGAAATTAAATAATTATTGTAATTTATTGAATTTCTTGATTGTCAAAATTACTTCCCTTGCATTTACGAATTACACCAAGGGCCATAATTTGAAACATATTCATTAATGTGTATTGTATAAATAGACATTTTGTTGCTCAAATGGTTAACACACCGGGTAGGCGTCCACCAAGCATGGCAGAGAGCTGCCAACATTGCAAACCAACATAAGAGCTCCTGGCCAAATGAGGTCAGAGTTTGAGTGTTTAATGCGACTTATGTAAAGTCGTATTTCAGTCTGGCTAGATGGCTGTTGCAAAACAACCATATTATTACGTTTTTTTCAAATTGCTGCGAGGTAGATGCGTGAAGCTGGTACTACTGATCTGACTGGGTATTATTGCAATGGAGGTAACCAGCCATCAGGGGGATGAAACCTGAGTTGTGTTAAAAGTTGTACTTCATTTGTCATTTCAATGCAACTTACATTTTGTGTATATATTTCCATGCCATATATGTATTTTCATGCATAACACTGGGAAAGAGTAGTCTCTGACATGAAGTTAACACTACCCCAGTATATACAGACATCATGAATGAAAGATGACATCTTTCATTGAGGTACCCGGGGAGAATGTCAGAGCCTAACATGGTATAGCTGTGCAGCAACATCGTTGCGACACCCGGCGGACAAGAATTGTCGGCTGACAAGATTGTTACCTGACACGCGACCAGCGGTCAGGCTGACGACAGACGCACGCAGGACACGTGACACCACTAGAGGCAGTGGGCAGTTGGCGTGCTAAGCTCAGACCGAGCTGGGACCGGAGACTGGACGGACATGTGCGATGAGAGCAAGGCGTTTGTGTGAATCTCCGTGATTGAAAGCCGAACGACTGATATCTTGAGCGTCAGACCTATGAGCTGTATTGTGGTTGTGAGCGTCGTGAGTTATATATTGTAGATTGTTGTAATTATCGTTCTGTATTTAATGTGGCAATAAATCCATAGAACTTGTGTTGCTGTGTCTTACGTCGAATCACGTTATACGTGTACTGTCTCACACGTGTTAGCTAACGAGCCAATTATAAGATCCTGACACGTGGATGAATAGAAAGAACAATACAGATACACTGACAGAAGTTCACCCACAAAGACAGCTGGTTACTCGCATCAGAAAAAGACATTCCACATTCTGTGGGCATGTCATGAGAAGGTTTGGAGTTTGTCGCCACAACGGGAAGGTTGGGGGGGGGGGAGGGGGGACCCAGAGTGAAGATGCCAGAGAGTCTGACATAATAGCACGAAGGTACATCGGTAGCAGAAATGATTGGCAGCACACGACAAAGAGGGTTGGGGATAGACAGGATCACCAATGGCAAGAACAGGAACTATACGATTGGCAGCACACGCGACAGGGCTGGGGATAGGCATGATCACCAACACCCACAGCAGGAACTATACGATTGGCAGCACACGCGACAGAGGGCTGGGGATAGGCATGATCACCAACACCCACAACAGGAATAAGAGGAAGGGCAAGAACGACGACAAACAAACAGACAGAGATGCGTGAATACAAAGGCACCCGTTGTCCTGTCTACACCTGGGCACAGGTATCAGGTGAGAAACCCCAAATGTCAAACACTGACTTCTGACTGTCAACCTCTAAGTTAAAGGTCAATGACAATACATCACGTGTGATGAATGACAGCCACTGTCTGCAGCCTGACATGGCGTATGTATCAATGTCACGCTGCTCAGACAGTGGCTAGTCAGAGACTAAAACTGTCTAGCCAGGCATAGCAAGAAGGCAGAGAAGTTGATGAGGTCTCGGGTTACACAGACAGACTACAGCTGGTCGCAATGTCTAACCCAGACTACGGGGATATATATACCTTCACGGCACATTCAAATATCCACAACACTTTATCCCCATGATACGTGCCGACCTCCTCACTGTATGTGCTAGAACAGAGACAATAATTTCTCCAGCCCAACCACCAACTAGTACAGCAGATACCCTCAGATTCCCGTCGCTGAAAGGCGCAAATATTACAGCTCTGTTGTAAACAAAACGCAACACCGCCCAAAAATAACTCGACAAGCATAGACGAGGATATCACCACGGCACGGGCGAGGTCTTTGAACAGCACGCGGAAGCAACAGCTCTTCTCACCTAGCGTACAGTTCGGGTTTACCTGAACTTGGTCCATATGTTCTGACATCTGTGGTTTTGTCTTCTCTTGCTGGCCTGTGGTCAGACAGGCCTGGACACCGCTTTGCTGTGGTGGTTATGTTTGAAATGTACGTCCTAGTCCTACCAAAGCATACTTTCTCATCTCCATTTCCAAGAGTCCTGGCTGCTGGTTGGTCTTCTTCCATGAACTCACACTTGTTGGGGCATCTGACCCTCTCACTGCCAGGATGCGAATTGGAACCCATTACCACTGGGACCACAGGCGAGCGTGCTAGCTACTGCACCACTGCCAGGTTGTATAAACCAACGGTTCCTGTAAACCCACTCTGCCCCCAGCTGGGATCGAACCAGCCAACCTGTGCGCCTGCTACACACACCAACACCTCCCAGCCATAAGTGACACCAGGACTTGTAGGATGCACTTGTAGATCCATGCGGGAACAGAGCAGTCAGACCATCACACTCATGATGCGCATTACCAACACAACCAAAGTGAACAAGTAGCAATCTTCACACTTCACACACCAGGCTCAAATACCACTTGTTCGATAAACTAAAGATGGGAGATATGACGAATGTAACTGTGAGGCTGGTAAAATGACAGCTAAACATTTGATGCAGCAATGTCAAACATACGGAGAGAGAAAACAACAGAAAACATCTGTTTGGCCTACGCCCGCCCCATGTGAGGAGGAAATCTATGGCCATGCCAATAAGCTCAAGTTGACTGCTGATTTATTTTTCTATGTTCAGTGTGACACCTGAAAGTGTACGAAGAAGAAGAGTCCTATCAACTACCATCAAGTCTGGGCTGCAACACTGACACTGTAGTCTGCAAACACTAACTGCCAGATGTCACTGCTGCCTGCTGGACCAAGAACGCTGTGCACTAGTCGCAGGCCTGACTCATGTGTCCCTGTGTGCCTACAAGAAACCAAAGATGTCTGTTATCTTCAGCTAGCGTGTTCTGGTGGTTCCAGTTTCTGCTCTGATTAGCTAATTATATGATCTGCTGATGAACCTGCTCAAGTGACCTGCCGACTCCAGCATCCGCCTCAAAGACAGCACGCCGGCCCCGTGTGGTGTTCACGCGGACACGCAGAATCCAGCACACAGCCAATGTCATGTGACTCGGCCTGGCAGTCAGCACACACACACAAGTGTCTACTGTTACATCTACATGACAACAGCCAGGCAGACAGCATAACCCTCACATCAGTACTCACACACGCGTCTACTGTTACATCTACATGACAACAGCCAGGCAGACAGCATAACCCTCACATCAGTACTCACACACGCGTCTACTGTTACATCTACATGACAACAGCCAGGCAGACAGCATAACCCTCACATCAGTACTCACACACGCGTCTACTGTTACATCTACATGACAACAGCCAGGCAGACAGCATAACCCTCACATCAGTACTCACACACGCGTCTACTGTTACATCTACATGACAACAGCCAGGCAGACAGCATAACCCTCACATCAGTACTCACACACGCGTCTACTGTTACATCTACATGACAACAGCCAGGCAGACAGCATAACCCTCACATCAGTACTCACACACGCGAGCGTATACATACAGCCACACATACACGCTCACACACACGTCTACAGACTATATTCTAGCTGACATAAACAGGATAGGATTGTGAGTTCTCAATGGAAGCACGAGCCATCCCAATGAACACCAAGGACAGCAGAGAAGCATCCCGTGTTTGGTAATGAAGCAGTCGACAGAGACCAGTTATTGAACGACGCCACACGGAAGCCTCCAACACAGGCCTGATAACACTGAGAACCACCTTCAACTGCATGACTTGTGGGGAGAACACACGGAAGCCTCCAACACAGGCCTGACAACACACTTGCACAGAAACCGTAACCAACAACCCAAACACAGACAGCAGCAGCAGCAGCAGCAGCAGCAGAAGAAGAAGAAGAAGAAGAAGAAGAAGAAGAAGAAGAAGAAGAAGAAGAAGAAGAAGAAGAAGAAGAGGAAGAAGAAGAAGAAGCAGAAGAAGAAGAAGAAGAAGAAGAAGAAGAAGAAGAAGAAGAAGAAGAAGAAGAAGAAGAAGAAGAAGAAGAAGAAGAAGAAGAAGAAGAAGAAACAAACACTGGACCACAAGTGGATTCGTGTCGAGTCGTGCAGATAATTTGTGTCACACCTAGCGACAACTGGCGTCAATGAGGAGCACCATATACAATCGGACGTCAACATGAAGCGAGCACTGTTACCCCCAGGATATGTCATGGGGTTTTCACAAACGTGTACAGTGAGTTTGCCCCGACTTGACCACAAGGCAGCAGGTTGTATACCTTGGCTAATCTTTGACTCTGTCCTTCTCCTGTCCTGACTTTGACTGCCCGGACATTCGCAAGCGTCGGCTGTATGCATGTATGTATACCATTAACGCGGGAGACGGGAAGAAGGCCAGGGGAAACCTACACAGATCAACATCAGCATACTCACTCTGTGTGTGGTGTGGCGCTAGTCTTCGAGGGTTTCCTGCTACGAATGTTCCAGTTTCTGAACCGTGGCATGGTGTCTACGTCACAACACACGGGTCTGTGAGATCTCCAGGTTGTCGACGCATCATAATCCAGCAATTACACACTGCTTAGTACACAGACACCAGCGAGTTGGCCGAGCATGGATGTACGCGCGTGGCTTCAGCCAAGACACAGTGTCATATTCAAGTCACAAAATATTGTGTCTGTAGCTAAAGATCTAATAAATACGTCATGTGGTTTTTACTTCCTTCCCCTGACCTGCTGTAAGTGTCAACAAACGCATGTAAGCCAGTGTATCTAATGAGTGACCTGTCTGGCCACACTTAGCGCACAACAATTCAGTGGTACTAACATCCACACCTGAACACAGACATTAACGGTGTGCGCCAGTTCTCCACATCCAGGCGGGACAGTAATAGTCACGGACATGGATGGAGTGACCCCTACACACACACACACACACACACGCACACACACACACACGCACGCACACATACACACACAGCACTTGTTGATCACACACACACACACAGCACCAACACAAGCTAGCAACATTGTCTAGTTACACTACTGCTGTCACAACAAGCTAGCAACAGTGTCTAGTTACACTACTGCTGTCACAACAAGCTTGCAACATTGTCTAGTTACACTACTGCTGTCACAACAAGCTAGCAACAGTGTCTAGTTACACAACTGATGTCACAACAAGCTAGCAACAGTGTCTAGTTACACTACTGCTGTCACAACAAGCTAGCAACATTGTCTAGTTACACTACTGCTGTCACAACAAGCTAGCAACATTGTCTAGTTACACTACTGCTGTCACAACAAGCTAGCAACAGTGTCTAGTTACACTACTGCTGTCACAACAAGCTAGCAACAGTGTCTAGCTGCCCTACAACTGTCACAACAAGCTAGCAACAGTGTCTAGTTACACTACTACTGTCACAACAAGCTAGCAACAGTGTCTAGTTACACTACTGCTGTCACAACAAGCTAGCAACAGTGTCTAGTTACACTACTGCTGTCACAACAAGCTAGCAACAGTGTCTAGTTACACTACTGCTGTCACAACAAGCTAGCAACAGTGTCTAGTTACACTACTGCTGTCACAACAAGCTAGCAACATTGTCTAGTTACACTACTGCTGTCACAACAAGCTAGCAACAGTGTCTAGTTACACTACTGCTGTCACAACAAGCTAGCAACATTGTCTAGTTACACTACTGCTGTCACAACAAGCTAGCAACATTGTCTAGTTACACTACTGCTGCTGTCACAACAAGCTAGCAACAGTGTCTAGTTACACTACTGCTGTCACAACAAGCTAGCAACAGTGTCTAGTTACACTACTACTGTCACAACAAGCTAGCAACAGTGTCTAGTTACACTACTGCTGTCACAACAAGCTTGCAACAGTGTCTAGCTGCCCTACAACTGTCACAACAAGCTAGCAACATTGTCTAGTTACACTACTACTGTTACAACAAGCTAGCAACATTGTACACTCACTCAGTACTACTGTCACAACAAGCTAGCAACATTGTACACTCACTCAGTACTACTGTCACAACAAGCTAGCAACATTGTACACTCACTCAGTACTACTGTCACAACAAGCTAGCAATATTGTACACTCACTCAGTACTACTGTCACAACAAGCTAGCAACACTGTACACTCACTCAGTACTACTGTCACAACAAGCTAGCAACACTGTACACTCACTCAGTACTATTGCCGCAACACTGTACACTCAGCACTACAGTCGCAACAATCTAGCAACACTGTACACTCACTCAGTACTACTGTCACAAGAATCTAGTTTCACTGTGCACTCACTCAGCACTACTATCGCAACACTGTACACTCACTCAGTACTACTGTCGCAACAATGTACACTCACTCAGTACTACTGTCGCAACAATGTACACTCACTCAGTACTACTGTCGCAACAATGTACACTCACTCAGTACTACTGTCGCAACAATGTACACTCACTCAGCACTACTGTCGCAACAATCTAGCAACACTGTACACTCACTCAGTACTACTGCCGCAACAATCTAGCAACACTGTACAATCACTCAGTACTACTGTCGCAACAATCAAGAAACACAACGTGTCCCTAATTTGTTCCATTACTGGAATACTATCACAACAGTAGTATAATAAATCCAAGGAACAGTAGTATAATAAATCCAAGGAACAGTAGTATAATAAATCCAAGGAACAGTAGTATAATAAATCCAAGGAACATTAGTATAATAAATCCAAGGAGCAGTAGTATAATAAATGCACGGGGACTAACTGCAGGCGACAATCAAACACTTTTTCACAGGAACGACATGTTAACAGAGTGACAATCCAGATGGACCGTGCCAACAAACTGAATGCTGATAACATGAATGCAGCCGGGAGATAATCAATCTCGGTGGATGGAGTGTATACAAACATAACAACACTTGCTTGAAACGTCACCAACAGGCAGTGAGCACAGTGTAGGCACAATCTATCTCACTTGTAGGCACAATCTATCTTCTGTGTAGGCACAATCTTCCCCCCCCCCCCCCGTGTAGGCACAATCGATTCCCCCCCCCCCCCCCGTGTAGGCACAATCTATCTCCTGTGTAGGCACAATCTAACTCACTTGCAGGCACAATCTATCTCACTTGCAGGCACAATCTATCTCACTTGCAGGCACAATCTATCTCACTTGTAGGCACAATCAATCTGACTTGTAGACACAATGATCACTATCTCTCGTGTAGGCACAATCTATCTCTCGTGTAGGCACAATCTATATAACTTGTAGACACAATCAATTTCACTTGTAGGCACAATCTATCTCACTTGTAGGCACAATCTATCTAATGTATAGGCACAATCTATCTCATGTGAAGGCACAATCTATCTCAGTTGTAGGCACAATCTATCTAATGTATAGGCACAATCTATCTCACTTGTAGGCACAATCTATCTAATGTATAGGCACAATCTATCTCATGTGAAGGCACAATCTATCTCACTTGTAGGCACAATCTATCTAATGTATAGGCACAATCTATCTCACTTGTAGCTACAATCCACCCGAAATGAAGGCCACGAGTAACAACTCCGCCATCATGTTACAGAAACACATGTAAACAAAGTGACAACTACAAATGTCTAACGTATTGTCAACGAGCCTAGATGCGAGTCTATCTGTGTCGCCTCTGCTCTCGCTAAAACATCGCTGTGTATGAGTATGTGTGTGTGTCTGTGTGTGACTACAGGTGTAGATATGCCAGGCCTGTGTCTTAACACCACCGTACGCACAACCAACATTAAGGACACGAAGGCAGAAAACAACCAGCAAACAAAGTACACATTAAGACAAACTTTTGTTGTAAATTGAGGTTAAGATCGGTGACACGATTTAGCTGGCCGTGACGAACGAGTGTCAGTCCTGGACCACCGCCGAGGTCTGAATCTACCTGGGGATCAGTCATGCATCAAGAGCGCACGTCGACAACACTGGCCTGTGAACTAGAGGTGACACAATGTCAGACCTTACACGGACCAGGCACTGTTAGGGGCATCCACACATTCCTAGTTAGGGCCTAATGAATATGGAGAGAGAGAGAGAGAGAGAGAGAGAGAATGTGTGTGTGTGTGTGTGTGGGTGAGTATTTGTGTTTGGGTGGGTGGGTGTGTGTTTGGGTGGGGGGGGGGGGGGTGTGACGTCTGCTTCCAAGTAGAGAAGATTGGGTGCGAACCACCTTGTGGATGTTTACAAAATGAGAAACCATAGGATGATATATAACACCCCCACCCTCCCCCCCCCCAAAAAAAAAATATATATGTATATCCATGTCAGTGTCAAACTGGTGTGCTGTGGTCAAGGCTGGCCCTGGTCCAGCAGCCTGTAATCTTGACCACCGTGTTACTAGCAGAAAGCCAGCAAGAGTTACACACCCTAGTGGACCAAGTAAACAGGCACAGTGCAGAATGTGGCTTAGATATTAACATCCACAAATAAAATCAACCGAGAAATATGATAATTAGCAATGGAAAGGAAAGGTCATCAATAAAAACCACAGTAAACGGGGAGACATTAGAACAAGTAACATGTTTCTCCTAACTCTGACAGATAATAACAGATGATGACATAAGTGAAACAGAAGCAAAAAAAGATAATAGGAATGGCCAAAAATGCTTTCAACATCATGAAATCAGCATTAACATCTAGAGAGATTAACACATTAAAAATGAGAATTGTCAACACTACGATATGGCGCGGAAGTCTGGACATTGAACAAGCAACTAGAAAATAGAATAGAGGCCCCGGAGATATGGATATACACAAGAATATGTCGTATTTCACAGTAACAAAAACAATCAAATACAAAGATTCCAGAAAAACAGAATGAAAAGAAGGTTGATGAAAGAAATAAAAAAGAGGCAAGTGAAATATTTTGTGCACGTCAAAAAAAAAACATAACACTCATAAAAACCATACTGGAGGGCAAGGTTGGGTTAAAGCGAGCAAGAGGCAGACAACAGTCAAGAGATGTACGAATATCAATCTGACAGAATGTACAGTCAGGGCGAAAGACCGACAGTGTTGGAGATCAATTGCCATCAACCGTCATTGTGGAGACGGCACCTGGTTGATTGATTGAACCCGCCGGCGGCAATGGAGAATCGTGAGGCAGGCCTGGTCATGTCTTACAACCGTTACCATGCCCACATTTCCACTCGGAAGGCCACTGTTCTAACTAAAAACGCCACTGCCACTCAGTTATGCACCTGTGGTTTAATGTCGGCCTCGGTAGTATATATCCACAGTGAGTACTGCTGCATGTACAGGGCAGTCCCAATCTTGGCTACAATGTTCGGCAAATATAGCCAAGCCTACACCCGAGGACAACACAGCACACGTGTATTTATTACTGCTGTAGATGTCCACCTGGTGGCAAGGATATAGCGCCAGATCTGAACATTTCTGTACGCTGATGTGGAGGGGGACAGATAGAATTACAACAATTAGATTTTTAAGAGCATGCATCTTTCCCATTGCAACATACGCCTGTGATACCTGGGCATTTACTAAACAAGCGGGACAGCGCATACATGCCTTTGAATATAAATGTTATAGACGGGTTATAGGAATATCTTGGATACAGAAAAGAACAAATGAATCCACACGACAAGATCTGAATATTGAAGAAGTTGGCTAATAAAGACGATAGAACAATGAAAATGTAAATATTTTGGTCACTTGAAACGCCATGAAAGTTTGGAGAGAGCAATCATGCAGGGGTATATGACTGGGAAGAGAGGAAGAGGAAGGCCGAAGAGAAGATGGGTGCAGGATGTGGCGGATGATCTCCAGATGGGTGTATCAGACGCGGGACATCTTGCTTGTGATCGAGAGGTTTTCCGGAAGGTTGTTATGGGAGCGAGGTTCTACAAAGGACATGCTACTGAATGAATGAATGAATGAATGAATGATGGCGACGTAGGCAGGCCACCCCTACACCAGCATTAAGTTGCACTTGAACGCTGACTTCTCGTTCAGAAAGCAATGGCAAACTACTGAAAGTAACACTGCCTAGAAATCCCACCTGGGGTTGATGACAACGTCTTATAAAGTACACGTAATATTTGTGTAACTGCTGAAAACATATGCAGTGTCATCTGCAGGCCAGCAGACTCAAACATACGTCTCTCAACCAGGTAGGCACATGGTCTGAAGCCGCCCTTGGTTGACCTAGAAACCCTGGGCCCAGAACGACGACAGCCGCTACACGAGCAGGACAGTCAATCCGGGATATGTTGATTATCACTTGCCGAACACACAGTCATTAAGTGAGTATAGATGGTAGCTGATAGCCGGCCTCACAGAGCATCGGGTAGCCGACACAGCGATATTTCACCACGGGTTATCAGATAGCCAGTGATAGCGGCGGATGCACCAAGTTGGTCTCTGATGAACGGGCCAGGCCGGGAGATAAACATGCACGGCGATAGCGTTGGACACGCCAGGGTAGATGTTTACTGGTGAACACGGGAGCGGGCCAGGCCTAGAGATGTTTACTGGTGAACACGGGAGCGGGCCAGGCCTAGAGATGTTTACTGGTGAACACGGGAGCGGGCCAGGCCTAGAGATGTTTACTGGTGAACACGGGAGCGGGCCAGGCCTAGAGATGTTTACTGGTGAACACGGGAGCGGGCCAGGCCTAGAGAAGTTTACTGGTGAACACGGGAGCGGGCCAGGCCTAGAGATGTTTACTGGTGAACACGGGAGCGGGCCAGGCCTAGAGATGTTTACTGGTGAACACGGGAGCGGGCCAGGCCTAGAGATGTTTACTGGTGAACACGGGAGCGGGCCAGGCCTAGAGATGTTTACTGGTGAACGGGCCTGGCCCAGAGATGTTTACTGGTGAACACGGGAGCGGACCCGGCTCAGAGATGTTTACTGGTGAACACGGGAGCGGACCCGGCTCAGAGATGTTTACTGGTGAACACGGGAGCGGACCCGGCTCAGAGATGTTTACTGGTGAACGGGCCTGGCCCAGAGATGTTTACTGGTGAACACGGGAGCGGACCCGGCCCAGAGATGTTTACCGGCCCAGAGATGTTTACTGGTGAACGGGCCTGGCCCAGAGAAGTTTACTGGTGAACGGACCCGGCCCAGAGATGTTTACCGGCCCAGAGATGTTTACCGGCCCAGAGATGTTTACCGGCCCAGAGATGTTTACCGGCCCAGAGATGTTTACCGGCCCAGAGATGTTTACTGGTGAACGGACCCGGCCCAGAGATGTTTACCGGCCCAGAGATGTTTACCGGCCCAGAGATGTTTACCGGCCCAGAGATGTTTACCGGCCCAGAGATGTTTACTGGTGAACGGACCCGGCCCAGAGATGTTTACCGGCCCAGAGATGTTTACCGGCCCAGAGATGTTTACCGGCCCAGAGATGTTTACCGGCCCAGAGATGTTTACTGGTGAACGGGCCTGGCCCAGAGATGTTTACTGGTGAACGGGCCTGGCCCAGAGATGTTTACTGGTGAACACGGGAGCGGGCCAGGCCTAGAGAAGTTTACCGGCCCAGAGAAGTTTACTGGTGAACGGGCCTGGCCCAGAGATGTTTACCGGCCCAGAGATGTTTACTGGTGAACGGGCCTGGCCCAGAGATGTTTACTGGTGAACACGGGAGCGGGCCAGGCCTAGAGAAGTTTACCGGCCCAGAGATGTTTACTGGTGAACGGACCCGGCCCAGAGATGTTTACCGGCCCAGAGATGTTTACTGGTGAACGGACCCGGCCCAGAGATGTTTACTGGTGAACACGGGAGCGGGCCAGGCCTAGAGAAGTTTACCGGCCCAGAGATGTTTACCGGCCCAGAGATGTTTACTGGTGAACGGACCCGGCCCAGAGATGTTTACTGGTGAACACGGGAGCGGGCCAGGCCTAGAGAAGTTTACCGGCCCAGAGATGTTTACTGGTGAACGGACCCGGCCCAGAGATGTTTACTGGTGAACGGGCCTGGCCCAGAGATGTTTACTGGTGAACGGACCCGGCCCAGAGATGTTTACTGGTGAACACGGGAGCGGGCCAGGCCTAGAGAAGTTTACCGGCCCAGAGATGTTTACTGGTGAACGGACCCGGCCCAGAGATGTTTACTGGTGAACACGGGAGCGGGCCAGGCCTAGAGAAGTTTACCGGCCCAGAGATGTTTACTGGTGAACGGACCCGGCCCAGAGATGTTTACTGGTGAACACGGGAGCGGGCCAGGCCTAGAGAAGTTTACCGGCCCAGAGATGTTTACTGGTGAACGGACCCGGCCCAGAGATGTTTACTGGTGAACGGGCCTGGCCCAGAGATGTTTACTGGTGAACGGACCCGGCCCAGAGATGTTTACCGGCCCAGAGATGTTTACTGGTGAACACGGGAGCGGGCCCGGCCCAGAGATGTTTACTGGTGAACGGGCCTGGCCCAGAGATGTTTACTGGTGAACGGACCCGGCCCAGAGATGTTTACCGGCCCAGAGATGTTTACTGGTGAACACGGGAGCGGGCCCGGCCCAGAGATGTTTACTGGTGAACACGGGAGCGGGCCCGGCCCAGAGATGTTTACTGGTGAACGGGCCTGGCCCAGAGATGTTTACTGGTGAACGGGCCTGGCCCAGAGATGTTTACCGGCCCAGAGATGTTTACTGGTGAACGGACCCGGCCCAGAGATGTTTACTGGTGAACGGACCCGGCCCAGAGATGTTTACTGGTGAACGGACCCGGCCCAGAGATGTTTACCGGCCCAGAGATGTTTACCGGCCCAGAGATGTTTACTGGTGAACGGACCCGGCCCAGAGATGTTTACCGGCCCAGAGATGTTTACCGGCCCAGAGATGTTTACTGGTGAACGGACCCGGCCCAGAGATGTTTACTGGCCCAGAGATGTTTACCGGCCCAGAGATGTTTACCGGCCCAGAGATGTTTACCGGCCCAGAGATGTTTACCGGCCCAGAGATGTTTACCGGCCCAGAGATGTTTACCGGCCCAGAGATGTTTACCGGCCCAGAGATGTTTACTGGTGAACGGGCCTGGCCCAGAGATGTTTACTGGTGAACGGGCCTGGCCCAGAGATGTTTACCGGCCCAGAGATGTTTACCGGCCCAGAGAAGTTTACTGGTGAACGGGCCTGGCCCAGAGATGTTTACCGGCCCAGAGATGTTTACTGGTGAACGGGCCTGGCCCAGAGATGTTTACTGGTGAACACGGGAGCGGGCCAGGCCTAGAGAAGTTTACCGGCCCAGAGATGTTTACTGGTGAACGGACCCGGCCCAGAGATGTTTACTGGTGAACACGGGAGCGGGCCAGGCCTAGAGAAGTTTACCGGCCCAGAGATGTTTACTGGTGAACGGACCCGGCCCAGAGATGTTTACTGGTGAACACGGGAGCGGGCCAGGCCTAGAGAAGTTTACCGGCCCAGAGATGTTTACTGGTGAACACGGGAGCGGGCCAGGCCTAGAGAAGTTTACTGGTGAACACGGGAGCGGGCCCGGCCCAGAGATGTTTACTGGTGAACGGACCCGGCCCAGAGATGTTTACTGGTGAACACGGGAGCGGGCCAGGCCTAGAGAAGTTTACCGGCCCAGAGATGTTTACTGGTGAACACGGGAGCGGGCCAGGCCTAGAGAAGTTTACCGGCCCAGAGATGTTTACTGGTGAACACGGGAGCGGGCCAGGCCTAGAGAAGTTTACCGGCCCAGAGATGTTTACTGGTGAACACGGGAGCGGGCCAGGCCTAGAGAAGTTTACCGGCCCAGAGATGTTTACTGGTGAACACGGGAGCGGGCCCGGCCCAGAGATGTTTACTGGTGAACGGACCCGGCCCAGAGAAGTTTACTGGTGAACACGGGAGCGGGCCCGGCCCAGAGATGTTTACTGGTGAACGGGCCTGGCCCAGAGATGTTTACTGGTGAACGGGCCTGGCCCAGAGATGTTTACTGGTGAACGGACCCGGCCCAGAGATGTTTACCGGCCCAGAGATGTTTACCGGCCCAGAGATGTTTACTGGTGAACGGACCCGGCCCAGAGATGTTTACCGGCCCAGAGATGTTTACCGGCCCAGAGATGTTTACCGGCCCAGAGATGTTTACTGGTGAACGGACCCGGCCCAGAGATGTTTACCGGCCCAGAGATGTTTACCGGCCCAGAGATGTTTACCGGCCCAGAGATGTTTACTGGTGAACGGACCCGGCCCAGAGATGTTTACTGGCCCAGAGATGTTTACCGGCCCAGAGATGTTTACCGGCCCAGAGATGTTTACTGGTGAACGGGCCTGGCCCAGAGATGTTTACTGGTGAACGGGCCTGGCCCAGAGATGTTTACTGGTGAACGGGCCTGGCCCAGAGATGTTTACCGGCCCAGAGAAGTTTACTGGTGAACGGACCCGGCCCAGAGATGTTTACCGGCCCAGAGATGTTTACCGGCCCAGAGAAGTTTACTGGTGAACGGACCCGGCCCAGAGATGTTTACCGGCCCAGAGATGTTTACCGGCCCAGAGATGTTTACTGGTGAACGGGCCTGGCCCAGAGATGTTTACCGGCCCAGAGAAGTTTACTGGTGAACGGACCCGGCCCAGAGATGTTTACCGGCCCAGAGATGTTTACCGGCCCAGAGAAGTTTACTGGTGAACGGACCCGGCCCAGAGATGTTTACCGGCCCAGAGATGTTTACCGGCCCAGAGATGTTTACTGGTGAACGGACCCGGCCCAGAGATGTTTACTGGCCCAGAGATGTTTACCGGCCCAGAGATGTTTACCGGCCCAGAGATGTTTACTGGTGAACGGGCCTGGCCCAGAGATGTTTACTGGTGAACGGGCCTGGCCCAGAGATGTTTACTGGTGAACGGGCCTGGCCCAGAGATGTTTACTGGTGAACGGGCCTGGCCCAGAGATGTTTACTGGTGAACGGGCCTGGCCCAGAGATGTTTACCGGCCCAGAGAAGTTTACTGGTGAACGGACCCGGCCCAGAGATGTTTACCGGCCCAGAGATGTTTACCGGCCCAGAGATGTTTACTGGTGAACGGACCCGGCCCAGAGATGTTTACTGGCCCAGAGATGTTTACCGGCCCAGAGATGTTTACTGGTGAACGGACCCGGCCCAGAGATGTTTACCGGCCCAGAGATGTTTACCGGCCCAGAGATGTTTACCGGCCCAGAGAAGTTTACTGGTGAACGGACCCGGCCCAGAGATGTTTACCGGCCCAGAGATGTTTACCGGCCCAGAGATGTTTACTGGTGAACGGACCCGGCCCAGAGATGTTTACTGGCCCAGAGATGTTTACCGGCCCAGAGATGTTTACCGGCCCAGAGATGTTTACTGGTGAACGGGCCTGGCCCAGAGATGTTTACTGGTGAACACGGGAGCGGGCCCGGCCCAGAGATGTTTACCGGCCCAGAGATGTTTACTGGTGAACGGGCCTGGCCCAGAGATGTTTACCGGTGAACGGACCCGGCCCAGAGATGTTTACCGGCCCAGAGATGTTTACCGGCCCAGAGATGTTTACTGGTGAACGGGCCTGGCCCAGAGATGTTTACCGGTGAACACGGGAGCGGGCCCGGCCCAGAGATGTTTACCGGCCCAGAGATGTTTACTGGTGAACGGGCCTGGCCCAGAGATGTTTACTGGTGAACGGACCCGGCCCAGAGATGTTTACCGGCCCAGAGATGTTTACTGGTGAACGGACCCGGCCCAGAGATGTTTACCGGCCCAGAGATGTTTACCGGCCCAGAGATGTTTACCGGCCCAGAGATGTTTACTGGTGAACGGACCCGGCCCAGAGATGTTTACCGGCCCAGAGATGTTTACCGGCCCAGAGATGTTTACCGGCCCAGAGATGTTTACCGGCCCAGAGATGTTTACTGGTGAACGGACCCGGCCCAGAGATGTTTACCGGCCCAGAGATGTTTACCGGCCCAGAGATGTTTACCGGCCCAGAGATGTTTACTGGTGAACGGGCCTGGCCCAGAGATGTTTACCGGCCCAGAGATGTTTACTGGTGAACGGGCCCGGCCCAGAGATGTTTACTGGTGAACACGGGAGCGGGCCCGGCCCAGAGATGTTTACTGGTGAACACGGGAGCGGGCCCGGCCCAGAGATGTTTACTGGTGAACACGGGAGCGGGCCCGGCCCAGAGATGTTTACTGGTGAACACGGGAGCGGGCCCGGCCCAGAGATGTTTACTGGTGAACGGGCCTGGCCCAGAGATGTTTACCGGCCCAGAGATGTTTACTGGTGAACACGGGAGCGGGCCCGGCCCAGAGATGTTTACTGGTGAACACGGGAGCGGGCCCGGCCCAGAGATGTTTACCGGCCCAGAGATGTTTACCGGCCCAGAGATGTTTACTGGTGAACGGGCCTGGCCCAGAGATGTTTACCGGCCCAGAGATGTTTACTGGTGAACGGGCCTGGCCCAGAGATGTTTACCGGCCCAGAGATGTTTACTGGTGAACGGGCCTGGCCCAGAGATGTTTACCGGCCCAGAGATGTTTACTGGTGAACGGACCCGGCCCAGAGATGTTTACCGGCCCAGAGATGTTTACCGGCCCAGAGATGTTTACCGGCCCAGAGATGTTTACTGGTGAACGGACCCGGCCCAGAGATGTTTACCGGCCCAGAGATGTTTACCGGCCCAGAGATGTTTACCGGCCCAGAGATGTTTACTGGTGAACGGGCCTGGCCCAGAGATGTTTACCGGCCCAGAGATGTTTACTGGTGAACGGGCCCGGCCCAGAGATGTTTACTGGTGAACACGGGAGCGGGCCCGGCCCAGAGATGTTTACTGGTGAACACGGGAGCGGGCCCGGCCCAGAGATGTTTACTGGTGAACACGGGAGCGGGCCCGGCCCAGAGATGTTTACTGGTGAACACGGGAGCGGGCCCGGCCCAGAGATGTTTACTGGTGAACGGGCCTGGCCCAGAGATGTTTACCGGCCCAGAGATGTTTACTGGTGAACACGGGAGCGGGCCCGGCCCAGAGATGTTTACTGGTGAACACGGGAGCGGGCCCGGCCCAGAGATGTTTACTGGTGAACACGGGAGCGGGCCCGGCCCAGAGATGTTTACTGGTGAACACGGGAGCGGGCCTGGCCCAGAGATGTTTACTGGTGAACACGGGAGCGGGCCCGGCCCAGAGATGTTTACTGGTGAACATGGGAGCGGGCCCGGCCCAGAGATGTTTACTGGTGAACGGGCCTGGCCCAGAGATGTTTACTGGTGAACACGGGAGCGGGCCAGGCCTAGAGATGTTTACAGGTCAACGGGCCTGGCCCAGTGACGGCCGCAGCGGAGTGTGTATAGCATAGGCCACCCGCCTGCAGCAGTAAATAAACGCAGACCGAACCCACAGATGGCATGTGGATGTCCATCTTCATGTGATAAAATCTCGTGGATTTCAGACGATCATTTTAGAAGGAAATGAAGGACTGGAGATTGGAGGGCTGGTGGTTGAGACCTGGTGATTGGGGGACTAGTGATTGGCGGACTGGCGATTGAGGCCTGGTGATTGGGAACTGGCGATTCGGGGCTGGTGATTGGGGGTTAGTGATTGGGGACTGGTCTTTGGGGACGGGTATTTGGAGACTGGTGACTGGTGACTGGTGTTTGGAGACTGATGACTGGGGACAGGTGATAACTCAGGTCGCAAGACAACAAGCCAGCAATACACTCATTCCCACGGGGAGTCTCCGTGGCCGAGTGGTTACAGCGCCTACCCCGCGCTCCGAAGGTTGTGGTTTCGGTTTCGACCCGCGTCGTTCTGTTCAAGAATGCAATTTTCCCGGAGATACCTGAAGGTCGTGGCTGGAGCTGTTGGTGCTTTGTGCGACGATTTTATCAGACCTCCCTGCGAAAAAGAGACCGAACCATCTGGGATAAAACCGGGTGCAATAAAGTCGATTGTCTGGCCCTTTTTCCCGAGAAAGTCCGTGAGCTGTAGAAGCTGTGAGTGCCAGACTTGCGTGGTGACCGTCTATCATCATCATCATCATCATCTCATCATGGGGAGTTGCTGCGACTCTCTCATAATCTGGCAGCGTGCAGTCTGCAGTCTTGGGTGGGGGGGGGGGGGGTATCACGCTGGGGACCGCCGTCACTCCCCCTGCTGTTAGCCAGACAAGTGTCTGCATCCCCGGATACAACCCGTGGCGGTCAAGTGCGGTCTAGGTCTGTATGACTGTGACATATTAGCACATCACAGTACTTAGTCAGTGGCGGTTCCAACTTCACGGCAACGGATTGTCCCCATTATGCTCCGTTTCTGTGCCAGTGAAAATCACACAAATTGCTCCCCACTACCCAACGTGAAAAGTGGAAAAGACAGGAGTCTCAGCAAGCCAACAGCCCACACAGGTACACTGTGCATAATGCCCTCGCCAGAATGCCAACACAAAAGTCCTCCACAAAAAATACAGTTCATCGTCAATGGAATCGGCAGTAACCAGAAAGACTTCATTGACTAAGGTTTTATCCCATATGACTCTGTCTCTTTCCGCAGGGCGACCCGCAGAAAGCGCCACACAAAGCACGAACTTCGTAGTTCCAGCGACGAATCCCATCACTCAGAAGACCGCTTAGCCAGACTAGTGTCTGCATCCCCGGATACAACCCGTGGCGGTCAAGAGCGGTCTAGGTCTGTATGACGCCTGACCTTGACACATCAGCACGACCTCCCAATGTGGAGACCAGACAGCAGGACAGAGATCTACCTGCCAGGGGCAGGTCTATATCAGGCAGCTTGTGTGTCCGCACTGCTGGAGTCTCGTCCACTCACTGATGGTCTGTTGAGCTACAACGCTGACTGACTAGCGGTCTTGTCCAGATCTGGGCTGACCAAACTGTCACTGCCCGACATCTAGACGTTCATGAAACAACAGAAGCACACGCTGAAGTACTCGGGAAGCTGGCCAGGGAAGGAGAGCTGGCGGGAGGGGGGATATAATCGAGAGACACATTAAACATTTTAGTCACATTAAAAGGAGGTGGCACTTGTATGAAAACAAGACAAGAGAAAAGATGGAGGGAAGTGAGCCAGAGGAAGACAACGACACAGGCTGGAAGATAACATCAAGAGACGGACCGTCAGCACGTCGTTTACCATCTCAGCTAGAGACAAAACGTGTTGAAGATCCACTGCAGCCAATCTTTCCTGTGGAGACGGCACTTGATTGATGCTAAGTGTGCTTCCGTGTGTTGCCGGGGCCCATATTGGGGAGCAAAGAATAGGAACACTGTTGCCTACCATGCATGTCGTAAGAGGCGACTAAGGAGGCTATGGTTCCGTCGCCTTGCTACTGAGTGAGTGCGTGGCGCGACACTGTGAGCAGTGAATTTCGCGTCGAATGCTTTTACATCTGTTCGCAGTTTGTAGCGTGAACTGCATGTTCGGAACGATGGCGGCCGGCTGTTGCTGGATTGACTGGTTTGCCTTTTCGGTTCACGAGTGCATTTTTTCAGGAGACTCCTGGGAGTCGTCGCTGGAGCTACGGAGTTCGTGCTTGGTGCGGCGCTTTCGGCTTGTCGCCCTGTGAAAAGAGACAACCATGTGAGAAACTCGGGTCAATGACCTGTAATTTTCGTGGATGACTTTTGTGTTGGCGTTCTGGCAGCAGCATTATGCACAGTGTACCTGTGCGGGCTGTTGCCTTGCTGAGACTCCTGTATGTTCCACTTTTCACATTGGACAGTGAGGAGCATTTTGTGTGATATTCACTGGCACAGGAACGGAGCATAATGGGGACGACCCGTTGCCATGAAGTTGGAACCGCGACTAACTAACTAACTAGCTTCCGTGTTCTCTGTACAACACAGCATTGTGCGCGTGTCTGTGTGTGAGTAGAGAGAGAGAGAGAGAGAGAGAGAGAGAGAGAGAGAGAGAGAGAGAGAGAGAAAGAGAGAAAGCGAGAGATACCGAGGCTGGTCGTGCAGTACTGACTGGCCCAGAGACCACAAGGACAAGCCAGACATGATGGGGACACGGCGGGCAACCAGTCTGTGGTTGTACCGCGGGCAACCAGTCTGTGGTTGTACCGCGGGCAACCAGTCTGTGGTTGTACCGCGAGAACCAGTCTGTGGTTGTACCGCGGGCAACCAGTCTGTGGTTGTGTCACGGGCAACCAGTCTGTGGTTGTGTCACGGGCAACCAGTCTGTGGTTGTGTCACGGACAACCAGTCTGTGGTTGTACCGCGGGCAACCAGTCTGTGGTTGTACCGCGGTCAACCAGTCTGTGGTTGTACCGCGGACAACCAGTCTGTGGTTGTACCGCGGGCAACCAGTCTGTGGTTGAGTCACGGACATCCAGCCACACACTCTGCCCCCTGTCCATGTTCTACAGCTTACAGCCACATTCTCACCTGGACTCACCAGGCAGAGAATCCGTGCACGAGAGAAAGATGACGTACAACAGATTACACGGGTTGTTAGATGTAACATTCGGTTTCACGACACGTTTGCCCATTGGCAAGTGATGCAGTTACGTGGAATGTGGTTAAATCAGCAGGTAAGAGCAAGTACCACGAGGGAGTATACTTAAGGCTAAACTGTGATTTCCCCCCACCTAACCTGCGTTAGACGTACACAGCCAAGAATGATTGAGGACGCTATGAGAAGAAATAAACTGGACAACTTGGAAATTGACGGGGGGAAAACATGAAGAAGGCAAACATGGATGGCATGGCATAATCGGAACTAGAAGAAACACCCGATCCGAGACGTGATCGTGTGGGACGGGGAAGCTGATCAGCATGGCACATGATGATGCAGATACGTGGACAAGCTATGTGCCACGTATGGCAACAGTGATCGTTGTAAATCCTAACACAGTAGATGGCTGTGGCTGGAGACAATGTGTGCGTGGTGTAGCCAGTAAACGTGGTACATCGTAACACGAAGTAGATGATTGTGCTTGGAGACAATACCCCCCCCCCTCTCTCTCTCTCTCTCTCTCTCTCTCTCTCTCTCTGTTGTAGCCAGTAAACGTGGTGTATCGTAACACGAAGTAGATGATTGTGCTTGGAGACAATACCCCCCCCCCCTCTCTCTCTCTCTCTCTCTGTTGTAGCCAGTAAACGTGGTACATCGTAACACGAAGTAGATGATTGTGCTTGGAGACAATACCCCCCTCTCTCTCTCTCTCTCTCTCTCTCTCTCTCTCTCTCTCTCTCTCTCTCTCTCTCTCTGTTGTAGCCAGTAAACGTGGTGTATCGTAACACGAAGTAGATGATTGTGCTTGGAGACAATACCCCCCTCTCTCTCTCTCTCTCTCTCTCTCTCTCTCTCTCTCTCTCTCTCTCTCTCTCTGTTGTAGCCAGTAAACGTGGTACATCGTAACACGAAGTAGATGATTGTGCTTGGAGACAATACCCCCCCCCCCCTCTCTCTCTCTCTCTCTCTCTCTCTCTCTGTTGTAGCCAGTAAACGTGGTGTATCGTAACACAAAGTAGATGATTGTGCTTGGAGACAATACCTCTCTCTCTCTCTCTCTCTCTCTCTCTCTCTGTTGTAGCCAGTAAACGTGGTGTATCGTAACACGAAGTAGATGATTGTGCTTGGAGACAATACCCCCTCTCTCTCTCTCTCTCTCTCTCTCTCTCTCTGTTGTAGCCAGTAAACGTGGTGTATCGTAACACGAAGTAGATGATTGTGCTTGGAGACAATACCCCCCCCCCCTCTCTCTCTCTCTCTCTCTCTGTTGTAGCCAGTAAACGTGGTGTATCGTAACACAAAGTAGATGATTGTGGTTGGAGACAATACCCCCCCCCTCTCTGTGTGTGTGTGTGTGTGTCTTGTAGCCAGTAAACGTGGTATATCGTAACACGGAGTAGATGATTGTGCTTGGAGACAATACCCCCCCCCACCCCCTCTGTGTATGTGTGTGTGTGTGTGTGTGTGTTGTAGCCAGTAAACGTGGTACATCGTAACACGAAGTAGATGATTGTGGCTGGAGACAATACCCCCCCCCCCCACCCCCTCTGTGTGTGTGTGTGTTGTAGCCAGTAAACGTGGTAAATCGTGACACAGTAGATGATTGTGGCTGGAGACAATGCCTGAATGTGTGTGTTGCAGCAAGACGGCTGTGTCTGGAGACAATACCTGTGTGTGTGTGTGTGTGTGTGTGTGTGTGTGTGTGTGTGTGTGTGTGTGTGTGTGTGTGTGTGTGTGCTGCAGTCATGGGAACTTCGCCGCAACTGTCGAAGTGAAAGACTGTCGTAGACAGTTACGTCAAGTGTGCACTGTCGGCTACCAAGTGAAATTCTCTATATGGAGACTGAAGACATGCACCTGACTGAGTAGCCGTGTAGAGTGGCCTCTATCGTTATCCACGGGACATGCGTGTGACATCTGTGTGGGACATGCGTGTGGAGTCTGTGTGGGGACATGCGTGTGGCATCTGTGTGGGGACATGCGTGTGGCATATGTGTGTGACATATGTGTGGGGACATGCGTGTAACATCTGTGTGGGGACATGCGTGTGGCATCTGTGTGAGACATGTGTGTGACATCTGTGTGAGACATGCGTGTGACATCTGTGTGGGACATGGCTGACAACATGCCGGACAGCGTGGGTTATATTCCGCCCTGTCCACGTGTGTCCCATTACAGTCGCCTGAAGGCCTACTGGACAATGGGTCTAGCCCTATATGTGTAATGGCTCCACAAACGCTCCATGGGTCACGTCTCCCCCCGCCGACCACCCTCACCCCCAGCACGCTTCTGTCTATACTGAAGACTACACTGACCATACTGGAGCTCGGAATTCTGAGCTAAGTATGAACATGTTTTCCAATTTTCATTTTCTCTTCACTGCTTTCATTTTTTCATCTTTTTATTCTTCTCATCCTGTAGTCACGTTTTAATTTCTGTGACTATATGTTGTGTTTTGTGAATGTGTTTGTTTGCTGATGAAGGCTAATCGCCGCAACGTCCTGTATGCGTCGTAATTCAGTTATGTAAAGCTGCACAACTTTGTGTCATCTTATATTGTCTCTACTGGACGATGTTGACAGAACAGGGGAAGCCACCACTGAAACAACATTCCATTGTAAAGAATGTAGCTTGTCTCCCCTTGAGACCGCAGCACACGTCACGAGAGCGATCTTCATATCTGCGGTGGGTGCTGAGATGGTAAGACACAAGGATAAGTTAGGGTCACTGTTAATTGCCCTCAGATGTCTCCACAAGTGCTCGTCTCCTCTCATAGAGCACACAAAGCAATCTCAGCACAGTACACGAATTCTGTAGCACAGGGGAAAGTCGAGACGTTGATGTTTGTAGAGCAAGCAGCATACCACATATAACTGTGAAAGATGGTCTCTCTCTCTCTCTCTCTCTCTCTCTCTCTCTCTCTCTCTCTCTCTCTCTCTCTCTCTCTCTCTCTCTCTCTCTCTCTCTCTCTCTCTCTCAGCGTGGAGCGGCTCGCATGCACTATGTCCGATTACACTACACTACTACACACCTGATTCCACTCTCACCCACTCACAGAATAAAAAGAATGGTATAATCCATCCTTATTCCGGACAAAGACAATTGAAATATTTTGGTCACTTGAAACGTCCTAAAGTTTGGAGAGAACAATAATGAAGGGGTATATGATTGGGAAGATAGGACGAGGAAGGCCAAAGAGAAGATGGGTGCAGGATGTGGCGGATGATCTCCAGATGGGTGTATCGGACGCGGGATATCTTGCTTATGATCAAGAGGTATTCCGGAAGGTTGTTATGGGAGCGAGGTTCTGCAAAGGACATGCTACTGACTGACTGACTGACTGACTGACTGAATGAATGAGTCCCAGCACATAAACAGTATAACATAACACGAATGACTGCAGCTTTACGGAACACAATTACGGAAAACAAAGGGCGTTGCGGCGAGTAGCCTTCGTCAGCAGACAAATACACAAAACACGATAAAGACACTACCATAACTACATTAAGGCATAACAACCGAATGAAAAACTTCTGAGGACATTTTCCGGGAACCATAAATCAGCCATGGGCTTTGGGTATCGCTGATATGGCAAAGAGAGAAGTAGATATAGGCCTTGAGTATTTGCCATATCAGCGATACTCATCGCCTATGTTAAAAAAAAAAATGTCGTTTAAAAGTCGACAGGGTCGACTTCATTGCACCGGGTTTTATCCTATATAGCCCGGTCTCTTTCCGCAACGCGGAAAGCGTCGCATAAAAAAACGAACTCCGTAGCTCTAGCGACGACCCAGTCTCCGAAAAATTTCACTCGTGAACCGAACTGACTGCCAATGTTTACGTCTCTATTTGCCATAATAGCGATATTCAACGCGTATGTATACCTGCCTGTTTGCCATATCAATGATACTCAACGCCTATGTGTTCTCTAACTCACACTCACTCACTAACTTTCACACTCTATCACACAGACAGGCAGACACAACACACCCATTCTCTCAGATTCACTCATTCTCTAACTAAATCTCTCACACATATGTCCACACACACACTCACTCACTTTTACACTCTCAGGCACACGCGCATGCATACTCTCTCACTCTCACTCATACTAATTCTTCCACTCACACTCTTTCTCACTCACTCTTTCACCCACTGTCTCGCTCACACACATACAGTGAAGAATGATCGTGGGAAAATGATACCAGTAGGTGACTTATGGAGGCATATAGTCGGTATGAAGTAAGTATTGAAAGAGTTTTCGGTTGAATGTGTAGGGACACATTGGTGTTTTCAGATCTGGTGGAAGGCTATTCCACAAGTGAGCACCAGAATATGCGAAACAAGTTTTGTATAAGTCAAATCTAGGCTTAGGAAGCTGTAATAAATTTAAGCGCTTACTGTTCATTGCATTAGATTGAATTAACGGTAGAAGATACTCTGGGGTATTTTCAGATATAATTTAATTCACTAATTTGGCTTTGTTAAAAAGGAAGCGCTTTCGAAGTGGTAGAAGTCTTATATGGCTGTTTAATTTATTACTTTCAACGTGCTTTATGCTAGAAACTAGACGTATAGCGCGGTTTTGAAGCGAACACAATCGTTTCATATTAGATTTAGGGCAACCATCCCAGACTGTGGAACAATAATCGAGAGGTGATTGGATATAGGACGCATAGAATATTTTTCGTGTGCTTTCATCCAAAAAGTGCTGAATTTTAGCAAGTTGGTAAACTTTTTGCGCTATTCGAAGTGAATGCAAGAATCTCCAAGGCCAGCGCGGTCTTTGGCAGACTGTACAAGAATGTATGGGACAGAAATGGAATAAGCCTGCAAACAAAGCTAAAAGTCTACAAAGCAGTTGTATTATCCACACTGCTATATGCTTGTGAAACCTGGACTGTTTATCAGCGACACGCTAGGAAATTAAACCACTTCCACACAGTCTGCCTAAGGAAGCTACTGAAGATTAAATGGCAAGACAAGATTCCAGACACTGAAGTCCTAGAAAGAGCATCCATGCCCAGTATCCACACTCTACTGATGAAGAATCAGATTCGCTGGGCTGGTCACTTGACTCGCATGCCAGATCACAGGCTCCCTACACGAATTTTTTACAGCGAACTGCGTTGTGGTAAACGCTCCCAAGGTGGCCAGAGGAAACGCTTTAAAGACACTCTGAAAATCTCACTGAATGCTCTTGGAATTCATCATGACACCTGGGAGACTGCAGCCAGAGACCGAAATTCGTGGCGTACATCATTACGCAAAGGTGCAGTCATATGTGAGGCAACCAGGACTGCAAGAGCTGTGAAGAAAAGGCAGGACAGAAAAACCACAGCAGGAAATTCTCCTCCAGAAACGCCAAGCATTCTTTGCCCACATTATCAAAGAACATTTAGAGCCAAAATAGGTCTTATCAGCTATCTTAGAACTCACGGCTCCATACTTTCAACCCCACTGGATGAAATGAATGGTCATCATCATTCTTGATGGACAAACAACACTCAACGCCAATGTCTATTTCCCTGTTTGCTATATCAGTGATACTCAACGCCTATGTCTATTTCCCTGTTTGCAATATCAGTGATACTCAACGCCTATGTCTATTTCTCTGCTATATCAGTGATACTCAACACCTATGTCTATTTCCCTGTTTGCTATATCAGTGATACTCAACGCCTATGTCTATTTCTCTGTTTGCTATATCAGTGATACTCAACGCCTATATCTATTTCTCTGTTTGCTATATCAGTGATACTCAACGCCTATGTCTATTTCTCTGTTTGCTATATCAGTGATACTCAACGCCTATGTCTATTTCTCTGTTTGCTATATCAATGATACTCAACGCCTATGTCTATTTCTCTGTTTGCTATATCAGTGATACTTCAACGCCTATATCTATTTCTCTGTTTGCTATATCAGTGATACTCAACGCCTATGTCTATTTCTCTGTTTGCTATATCAGTGATACTCAACACCTATGTCTATTTCCCTGTTTGCAATATCAGTGATACTCAACGCCTATGTCTATTTCCATGTTTGCAATATCAGTGATACTCAACGCCTATGTCTATTTCTCTGTTTGCTATATCAGTGATACTCAACGCCTATGTCTATTTCTCTGTTTGCTATATCAATGATACCCAACACCTATGTCTATTTCTCTGTTTGCTATATCAGTGATACTCAACGCCTATATCTATTTCTCTGTTTGCTATATCAGTGATACTCAACGCCTATGTCTATTTCTCTGTTTGCTATATCAATGATACTCAACGCCTATGTCTATTTCTCTGTTTGCTATATCAGTGATACTTCAACGCCTATATCTATTTCTCTGTTTGCTATATCAGTGATACTCAACGCCTATGTCTATTTCTCTGTTTGCTATATCAGTGATACTCAACACCTATGTCTATTTCCCTGTTTGCAATATCAGTGATACTCAACGCCTATGTCTATTTCCATGTTTGCAATATCAGTGATACTCAACGCCTATGTCTATTTCTCTGTTTGCTATATCAGTGATACTCAACGCCAACGTCTATTTCCCTGTTTGCTATATCAGTGATACTCAACGCCTATGTCTATTTCTGTTTGCTATATCGGTGATACTCAACGCCTATGTCTATTTCTCTGTTTGCTATATCAGTGATACTCAACGCCTATGTCTATTTCTCTGTTTGCTATATCAGTTATACTCAACGCCTATGTCTATTTCCCTGTTTGCTATATCAGTGATACTATATTTCTCTGTTTGCTATATCAGTGATACTCAACGCCTATGTCTATTTCGCTGTTTGCTATATCAGTGATACTCAACGCCTATGTCTATTTCCCTGTTTGCAATATCAGTGATACTCACGCCTATGTCTATTTCCCTGTTTGCAATATCAGTGATACTCAATGCCTATGTCTATTTCTCTGTTTGCTATATCAGTGATACTCAACGCCTATGTCTATTTCTCTGTTGGCTATATCAGTGATACTCAACGCCTATGTCTATTTCTCTGTTGGCTATATCAGTGATACTCAACGCCTATGTCTATTTCTCTGTTTGCTATATCAGTGATACTCAACGCCTATGTCTATTTATCTGTTTGCTATATCAGTGATACTCAACGCCTATGTCTATTTATCTGTTTGCTATATCAGTGATACTCAACGCCTATGTCTATTTCTCTGTTTGCTATATCAGTGATACTCAACGCCTATATCTATTTCCCTGTTTGCTATATCAGTGATACTATATTTCTCTGTTTGCTATATCAGTGATACTCAACGCCTATGTCTATTTCTCTGTTTGCTATATCAGTGATACTCAACGCCAACGTCTATTTCCCTGTTTGCTATATCAGTGATACTCAACGCCTATGTCTATTTCTGTTTGCTATATCGGTGATACTCAACGCCTATGTCTATTTCTCTGTTTGCTATATCAGTGATACTCAACGCCTATGTCTATTTCTCTGTTTGCTATATCAGTTATACTCAACGCCTATGTCTATTTCCCTGTTTGCTATATCAGTGATACTATATTTCTCTGTTTGCTATATCAGTGATACTCAACGCCTATGTCTATTTCGCTGTTTGCTATATCAGTGATACTCAACGCCTATGTCTATTTCCCTGTTTGCAATATCAGTGATACTCACGCCTATGTCTATTTCCCTGTTTGCAATATCAGTGATACTCAATGCCTATGTCTATTTCTCTGTTTGCTATATCAGTGATACTCAACGCCTATGTCTATTTCTCTGTTGGCTATATCAGTGATACTCAACGCCTATGTCTATTTCTCTGTTTGCTATATCAGTGATACTCAACGCCTATGTCTATTTCTCTGTTTGCTATATCAGTGATACTCAACGCCTATGTCTATTTATCTGTTTGCTATATCAGTGATACTCAACGCCTATGTCTATTTATCTGTTTGCTATATCAGTGATACTCAACGCCTATGTCTATTTCTCTGTTTGCTATATCAGTGATACTCAACGCCTATATCTATTTCCCTGTTTGCTATATCAGTGATACTATATTTCTCTGTTTGCTATATCAGTGATACTCAACGCCTATGTCTATTTCTCTGTTTGCTATATCAATGATACTCAACGCCTATGTCTATTTCTCTGTTTGCTATATCAGTGATACTCAACGCCTATGTCTATTTGCCTGTTTGCTATATCAGTGATACTCAACGCCTATGTCTATTTCCCTGTTTGCTATATCAGTGATACTCAACGCCTATGTCTATTTCCCTGTTTGCTATATCAGTGATACTATATTTCTCTGTTTGCTATATCAGTGATACTCAACACCTATGTCTATTTACCCGTTTGCTATATCAGTGATACTATATTTCTCTGTTTGCTATATCAGTGATACTCAACACCTATGTCTATTTCCCTGTTTGCTATATCAGTGATACTATATTTCTGTTTGCTATATCAGTGATACTCAACGCCTACGTCTATTTCCCTGTTTGCTATATCAATGATACTCAACGCCTACGTCTATTTCTCTGTTTGCTATATCAGTGATACTCAACGCCTATGTCTATTTCTCTGTTTGCTATATCAGTGATACTCAACGCCTATGTCTTTTTCCCTGTTTGCTATATCAGTGATACTCAACGCCTATGTCTATTTCCCTGTTTGCTATATCAGTGATACTATATTTCTCTGTTTGCTATATCAGTGATACTCAACACCTATGTCTATTTCTCTGTTTGCTATATCAGTGATACTATATTTCTCTGTTTGCTATATCAATGACACTCAACGCCTATGTCTATTTCTCTGTTTGCTATATCAGTGATACTCAACGCCTATGTCTATTTCCCTGTTTGCTATATCAATGATACTCAACGCCTATGTCTATTTCCCTGTTTGCTATATCAGTGATACTATATTTCTCTGTTTGCTATATCAGTGATACTCAACACCTATGTCTATTTCCCTGTTTGCTATATCAGTGATACTATATTTCTCTGTTTGCTATATCAATGATACTCAACGCCTATGTCTATTTCTCTGTTTGCTATATCAGTGATACTCAACACCTATGTCTATTTCTCTGTTTGCTATATCAATGATACCCAACGCCTATGTCTATTTCTCTGTTTGCTATATCAGTGATACTCAACGCCTATGTCTATTTCTCTGTTTGCTATATCAATGATACTCAACGCCTATGTCTATTTCTCTGTTTGCTATATCAGTGATACTCAACGCCTATGTGTTCTGCTCTGTTTGCCATATCAGCCAAACTCAACGCCAATGTCTACTTCTCTATCTGCCACATCAGCGATACCCAAAGCCTGTGGACTGATTTACTATTCCCGGACAAGGTCCTCAGAAGTTTCCCAACATTAGCATTTCCTGTCATAAATATCAATCGGGTGTAGCAGCCATGCAGACAACTGGGGGGGGGGGGGGGGGTGTTTGTGTGTGTGTGTACGTACGTGTGTACGTACGTACGCACGTGAGTGTGTGTGAGTGTATATACAACGGAAACAGGATGTGCGGACATTCTCAAGTAACCAGGACGTTAAAGTCCATGCCCTACATTTTACACCAGGCGACGATAAAATGAGGAAGACTACAGGTGATTACAAATGGTTCTATAACTGCAGCAAACCAAGACTGTCCCGCCAGGGGGTCGTGTGTGTTGTCCCCCCAGTCCCTCCAACACCGCCCCTTCTATATGTAAGCATGGACATTAATATATGGGAGCATGGACATTACTATAAGGGAGCATGAGCATTATTGTGTGGGAGCATGGACATTACTATATGGGAGCATGGACATTACTATATGTAAGCATGGACATTACTATATGAGAGCATAGACATTACTATATGTAAGCATGGACATTCCTATATGTAAGCATGGACATTACTATATGAGAGCATGGACATTACTATATGGGAGCATGGACATTACTATATGGGAGCATGGACATTCCTATATGGGAGCATGAACATTACTATATGTAAGCATGGACATTACTATATGTAAGCATGGACATTACTATATGAGAGCATGGACATTCCTATATGTAAGCATGGACATTACTATATGAGAGCATGGACATTACTATATGTAAGCATGGACATTCCTATATGGGAGCATGGACATTACTATATGGGAGCATGGACATTACTATATGGGAGCATGGACATTACTATATGTAAGCATGGACATTACTATATGGAGATATGGACATTACTATATGTAAGCATGGACATTACTATATGTGAGCATGGACATTATTATATGGGAGCATGGACATTACTATATGGGAGGATGGACATTACTATATGTAAGCATGGACATTACTATATGGGAGCATGGACATTACTATATGTTAGCATGGACATTACTATATGGGAGCATGGACATTACTATATGTAAGCATGGACATTACTATATGGGAGCGTGGACATTACTATATGTAAGCATGGACATTACTATATGGGAGCATGGACATTACTATATGGGAGCATGGACATTACTATATGTAAGCATGGACATAACTATATGTAAGCATAGACATTACTATATGGGAGCATGGACATTGCTATATGGAGGTATGGACATTACTATATGGGAGCATGGACATTACTATATGGGAGCATGGACATTACTATATGGGAGCATGGACATTACTATATGGGAGCATGGACATTACTATATGGGAGCATGGACATTACTATATGGAGGTATGGACATTCCTATATGGGAGCATGGACATTCCTCTATGGGAGCATGGACATTCCTCTATGGGAGCATGGACATTACTATATGGAGGTATGGACATTCCTATATGGGAGCATGGACATTACTATATGGGAGCAGGGACATTACTATATGGAGGTATGGACATTACTATATGGGAGCATGGACATTACTATATGGGAGCATGGACATTACTATATGGAGATATGGACATTACTATATGGGAGCATTGGACATTACTATATGGGAGCATGGACATTCCTATATGGGAGCATGGACATTACTATATGAGAGCATGGACATTACTATATGGAGGTATGGACATTCCTATATGGGAGCATGGACATTCCTCTATGGGAGCATGGACATTACTATATGGGAGCATGGACATTACTATATGGAGGTATGGACATTCCTATATGGGAGCATGGACATTACTATATGGGAGCATGGACATTACTATATGGAGGTATGGACATTACTATATGGGAGCATGGACATTACTATATGGAGATATGGACATTACTATATGGGAGCATTGGACATTACTATATGGGAGCATGGACATTACTATATGAAAGCATGGACATTACTATATGTAAGCATGGACATTACTATATGTAGGTATGGACATTCCTATATGGGAGCATGGACATTACTATATGTGAGCACAGACATTACTATATTAAAGCATGGATACTGAGAGATTCGCGTTGTTACAAGATTCGGGAGCAGGTAAGAGCACTGGGCCCAGCACGTGAGGCAGAGAATGGGATACGAACCTTCTAAAGAACTTCTCCAGACTGAACAGCTTGAGGCGGGGAGTGGGGCCCCCCATGTGCGAGCCCACAGTCTGGTAGGCGTTGAGCACCTGCAGCATCTCGTCGCATCCATTGTAGAACTCTGGCAACGCTGGCAGCAGCTGCTCGGTCTCAGCCGCAGACGGCGGGCGGGGTCTGCTTCTGGACTTCCACATTGCATCCATCTGTGGTCAGCAACTGGACAACTGGTCTCCCGAGTCCAGTGAGAGCAGAACTGCCGTGGAACGGCTGACAAAAACCACGTGAGTGTCAGGATTAATCACCGCACGTTCATATTGCCGGTATCCATTAGCCGAGCATAGTAAATAAATATCAGCTCACAGCAAGCCACAATAGACAGTTTTACAGTCTAGTAACTGACCCCACACAATGCCGATACCATCGCGTCTAGTAACTGACCATAAAAAATGCTGGAATAATACAGTCTAGTAACTGACCATACAGAATGTTGGTATCGCAGTGTCTAGTAACTGACCATACAGAATGTTGGTACGGCAGTGTCTAGTAACTGACCCGACATCACGCCGGAACAAAAGTATTTCATAAATGACTACACAATATCAAATCAAAACTATCTAGTAATTGACCACACAAAATCCTATAACAACAGTATCTAGCAACTGCCTGCACAAAACGCCGGAACAATCTAGCAACTGCCGATACAAAATGCTTTCTCTATCATATCATCATCTTCATCGGGTGCCACACACAGAATGTCGGTAGGCTAGTGTCTACAAGAGAGTGCACAAAATGCCAGCGGTGGACACAGTTCAGCACCGACGCCCATGTATCAGGTGCTCGATTACAAGTGCCTGCTGGTGGCAGAGACCTTGGCGGGAGACGACCCTGTAGGTGATCGCTTCATGCCAGGTGTCATTTCTGCGATCAAGGCGCGTCAGTGCTATCAGCGGGAAGCGGAGATACGCTTCACCGCGCGCACTTTTTATTCTCTTATCACAACTTTCCAAAACTGATATTTGTAATTGTCAACGAAGCTCTCAGAAATGTGGAGGCTGTTGAAATCACAAGTGGCGCCTGACGTCGTCAGCGACTCTGCATTCTGGGCAGCGGACGTTTGATCCAGCGTGTACTAAATATAGTTTCTTGTTTGAAGGGTTCTTGAAACTTTCCCAATTTAGTACCAGAATGCAGGGAGAAAGTTATAAATGAGAAGGTTTGACACACAAATGAGATGGGGTTATCAATGAGATGGTTGGACACAGAAAGTCATCCAGGCATGCCCTGGCAGTGGCAGGGTGTGTAAAGTGCACAGGTATCCCACGGGAGCATGGCCACAGTGTGTACTGCTTGACCAATCGTCACAGTGATGCTGGGTTCAAAGTCCCGTCCAGGTGGGGTTTGTTAGTGGCCAGACCAGTCTGTAGTCGACCCAGCCCAGACACATGTCCACTAGCTGGAGAATCCCCTTCTTCAGGTGCCTGGCCTTGATGATCTAGAGCAGATGTCGGCGACCACGACTCCCCAACCCTCTCTGTCATTTAATATATTGATTAAATGTGTATTGCTTATATCACAGAGTACTGCCCATCAGTGTGATCTCGGCCTTCACCGCCTGGCTGGCTCAGTATTTTCCTACATACAACTCATTCCACTCTGCCAGCTCTTCTGTTGATATTGCCCACAAATGTCACGTGTCATGTCCTCGTGCTTGTCATGAGTGGTTCGGTGACATCGGCAGCTCTTGAAGCCAGAGAACATTCCATGTAAGCCAGGCTTGTGAAGAGCGGGGACAGAGCCATACAGAGCAGTCTCACAGCCAGACCGCTGTTATCTCAACTACTGCTACTCAAATACAATTTGTTACTCTACAGGACACTTGCTTAGTCTAAAGGACTTCCAGTAACAGTCCTACGAGACAGAAGGAACAGACAGGATATAAATGTTGTGAAACCATCTCTGACATTAGTTACATGTTAGTTATGTTGGCTGTGAACATCTCAGGGAAGGGTTGGGACACCCACGGGCGCTGCACTTGGTGCTACTGTCACACTGCCATCACTGCACTTGGTGCTACTGTCACACTCACATCACTGCACTTGATGATACTGTCACACTCCCATCACTGCTGGCTGTGAACATCTCAGGGAAGGGTTACAACACCCACGGGCGCTGCACTTGGTGCTACTGTCACATTCCCATCACTGTACTTGGTGCTACTGTCACACTGCCATCACTGCTGGCTGTGAACATCTCAGGGAAGGGTTACAACACCCATGGGCACTGCACTTGGTGCTACTGTCACACTCCCATCACTGCACTTGGTGCTACTGTCACACTGCCATCACTGCTGGCTGTGAACATCTCAGGGAAGGGTTACAACACCCATGGGCACTGCACTTGGTGCTACTGTCACACTCCCATCACTGCACTTGGTGCTACTGTCACACTGCCATCACTGCTGGCTGTGAACATCTCAGGGAAGGGTTACAACACCCACGGGCGCTGCACTTGGTGATACTGTCACACTCCCATCACTGCACTTGGTGCTACTGTCACACTGCCATCACTGCTGGCTGTGAACATCTCAGGGAAGGGTTACAACACTCACGGGCACTGCACTTGGTGCTACTGTCACACTCCCATCACTGCACTTGGTGCTACTGTCACACTCCCATCACTGCACTTGGTGCTACTGTCACACTCCCATCACTGCTGGCTGTGAACATCTCAGGGAAGGGTTGGGACACCAACGGGCGCTGCACTTGGTGCTACTGTCACACTGCCATCACTGCACTTGGTGCTACTGTCACACTCACATCACTGCACTTGATGATACTGTCACACTCCCATCACTGCTGGCTGTGAACATCTCAGGGAAGGGTTACAACACCCACGGGCGCTGCACTTGGTGCTACTGTCACATTCCCATCACTGTACTTGGTGCTACTGTCACACTGCCATCACTGCTGGCTGTGAACATCTCAGGGAAGGGTTACAACACCCATGGGCGCTGCACTTGGTGATACTGTCACACTCCCATCACTGCACTTGGTGCTACTGTCACACTGCCATCACTGCTGGCTGTGAACATCTCAGGGAAGGGTTACAACACCCACGGGCACTGCACTTGGTGCTACTGTCACACTCCCATCACTGCACTTGGTGCTACTGTCACACTCCCATCACTGCACTTGGTGCTACTGTCACACTCCCATCACTGCTGGCTGTGAACATCTCAGGGAAGGGTTATGACACTCACGGGCGCAGCACTTGGTGCTACTGTCACACTCCCATCACTGCACTTGGTGATACTGTCACACTCCCATCACTGCACTTGGTGATACTGTCACACTCCCATCACTGCACTTGGTGCTACTGTCACACTCCCATCACTGCACTTGGTGATACTGTCACACTCCCATCACTGCACTTGGTGCTACTGTCACACTCCCATCACTGCTGGCTGTGAACATCTCAGGGAAGGGTTGGAACACCCAAGGGCGCTGCACTTGGTGCCACTGTCACACTCCCATCACTGCACTTGGTGCTACTGTCACACTCCCATCACTGCACTTGGTGCTACTGTCACACTGCCATCACTGCTGGCTGTGAACATCTCAGGGAAGGGTTACAACACCCACGGGCACTGCACTTGGTGCTACTGTCACACTCCCATCACTGCACTTGGTGCTACTGTCACACTCCCATCACTGCACTTGGTGCTACTGTCACACTCCCATCACTGCTGGCTGTGAACATCTCAGGGAAGGGTTGGGACACTCACGGGCGCAGCACTTGGTGCTACTGTCACACTCCCATCACTGCACTTGGTGATACTGTCACACTCCCATCACTGCACTTGGTGATACTGTCACACTCCCATCACTGCACTTGGTGCTACTGTCACACTCCCATCACTGCACTTGGTGATACTGTCACACTCCCATCACTGCACTTGGTTCTACTGTCACACTCCCATCACTGCTGGCTGTGAACATCTCAGGGAAGGGTTGGAACACCCAAGGGCGCTGCACTTGGTGCCACTGTCACACTCCCATCACTGCACTTGGTGCTACTGTCACACTCCCATCACTGCACTTGGTGATACTGTCACACTCCCATCACTGCACTTGGTGCTACTGTCACACTCCCATCACTGCACTTGGTGATACTGTCACACTCCCATCACTGCACTTGGTGCTACTGTCACACTCCCATCACTGCTGGCTGTGAACATCTCAGGGAAGGGTTGGAACACCCACGGGCGCTGCACTTGGTGCTACTGTCACACTCCCATCACTGCACTTGGTGCTACTGTCACACTCCCATCACTGCACTTGGTGCTACTGTCACACTCCCATCACTGCACTTGGTGCTACTGTCACACTCCCATCACTGCACTTGGTGCTACTGTCACACTCCCATCACTGCACTTGGTGATACTGTCACACTCCCATCACTGCACTTGGTGCTACTGTCACACTCCCATCACTGCACTTGGTGCTACTGTCACACTCCCATCACTGCTGGCTGTGAACATCTCAGGGAAGGGTTACAACACCCACGGGCGCTGCACTTGGTGATACTGTCACACTCCCATCACTGCACTTGGTGCTACTGTCACACTCCCATCACTGCTGGCTGTGAACATCTCAGGGAAGGGTTGGGACACTCACTGGCGCTGCACTTGGTGCTACTGTCACACTCCCATCACTGCACTTGGTGATACTGTCACACTCCCATCACTGCACTTGGTGATAATGTCACACTCCCATCACTGCACTTGGTGCTACTGTCACACTCCCATCACTGCACTTGGTGCTACTGTCACACTCCCATCACTGCACTTGGTGATACTGTCACACTCCCATCACTGCACTTGGTGCTACTGTCACACTCCCATCACTGCTGGCTGTGAACATCTCAGGGAAGGGTTGGGACACTCACGGGCGCTGCACTTGGTACTACTGTCACACTCCCATCACTGCACTTGGTGCTACTGTCACACTCCCATCACTGCACTGGGTGATACTGTCACACTCCCATCACTGCACTTGGTGATACTGTCACACTCCCATCACTGCACTTGGTGATACTGTCACACTCCCATCACTGCACTTGGTGCTACTGTCACACTCCCATCACTGCACTTGGTGATACTGTCACACTCCCATCACTGCACTTGGTGATAGTGTCACACTCCCATCACTGCACTTGGTGATACTGTCACACTCCCATCACTGCTGGCTGTGAACATCTCAGGGAAGGGTTGCAACACCCACGGGCGCTGCACTTAGTGCCACTGTCACACTCCCATCACTGCACTTGGTGCTACTGTCACACTCCCATCACTGCACTTGGTGCCACTGTCACACTCCCATCACTGCACTTGGTGATACTGTCACACTCCCATCACTGCTGGCTGTGAACATCTCAGGGAAGGGTTGCAACACCCACGGGCGCTGCACTTAGTGCCACTGTCACACTCCCATCACTGCACGTGGTGCCACTGTCACACTCCCATCACTGCTGGCTGTGAACATCTCAGGGAAGGGTTACAACACCCACGGGCGCTGCACTTGGTGCTACTGTCACACCTCCATCAAATGCTGGTAAATAATCCAATAAGATCCCAGCCGCCTTCACCATCATCACGTGCCACGCCGATAAGCGTGGGCGGTCATATTTCGCCATCTCACACGATCACCAGAGTCGCGGATCAGTTATGTGTTCTTGTCTCGACCATGCCATGTGACCAAGCCATCCAGATATTTACTTTTCTGCATCCCCCTTGTTCTTTTCCCCCAAATCTTGCCAGTTGTCATCAAGTTCTCTAGTATATTTATTATCATAACGAGCCAAATAACTCTGACTGTCTACATCTAATTTCACTAACCTCTTTAACTTTAAGGTTTTCATTTTTTTTGTTTTGAGTATGTTCATGGCATTCTTTGCATTTACCTCAACAACCACATTTCAATTGCCATTAGATGTTTTTCAGCTTGTCTGTTCTTCGCCCACATTTCAAATCTATACAAAAGTACAGGTTCTATGTAGCAGCTCAACACTCTTTTTCTCGTTGCAACCAGCATTTTTTATTGGTCAGTATGTTTTCCATATTGCAAAAGGCTACCTTCGCCTTAGCGAATCTTGTTCTAATCTCTTCAAGGCACCTCTCATCAGATTTGGCATGACGAGACATCTAACATGGATTACCACGCGAGCCAGAAGGATGTGAAACTAGCAACATCAAGGAGAAGCGTGTGAGTCGCTAACTAATTCCGCATCACCACAGCGATTCTCACAGGGTTGTAGACGCTCTACCCCAAGACACGAATCCTTGTTGCCGGTTGTTGTACTAATCAGGCCAACAGAAACCCGACACTCACTGCTAATATCGCCACAGCGGTTCTTACACCATTAAAGACATTACAACCTGCGACAAGAAGGCCGGGAGATCGTTACCGTAAGATTAATAACACCAAGAAAAAGTTAACACTATACCTAATTACTTGAACATCATCAACACTGGTTCTCACTGGTTATAGACACCGTGCCTCGCGTCAAGACACCAATCAGTTCGTTATTGTAAGATTTATGACAGTAATAACATCCATAACAAGCTAACATTATATCTAAAACGGTATACCTAACACCCTTAAGGTCAATTTATGCTGGTTCACAGTTGCGGCTATCGTCCCATGTACAGAGCCGGCGTCAACCTGCGAGAGCGTGGATGCACTTGTTATGAGCAGTCTGGTGTGTACAGTACAGAGACACAACAGAGAAGTCCCGCCAGAAGCTTCAGCAGGTCGGTCCCAGAATGGCAGTCAAGCACACGTGGAGTGGTAACACTGTGGCAGTCACAACATCTACCAGCAGTTAGTCAATCAGTCAGGTGTTCATTGTAAACACTAGTATTGTGTTTTGGTCCGCTATCAGATTAGATAAACAAATTTCGACACGAGAACGTGGCCGTACAGACAGACACACGTGACTACACTCAACACTGTCTAGATCCCGCTGTCCTCTAACAATGGTCGTGGAGAATCATGTACATACAACACAGCTAACACACAGTCACCTGAAGGTGGCTACATAATCACGTGACCCAGCATAGACACACCACCATGTGTCTTGTGCTTGTCCTTCTAGGGTGTGTGGGGTGGTTGGTTGGCTGAACCATTGCTAGGTACGGGGCCATGTGGGTGTTGATAACAAGGTGGAAGGGCACCGTGCCACTAAACCAGAATGTATTCAGTGTCATGGTAAGCATATGGTTACAATGAAGGATGGGCGTCACTGCACTCTCTAGGCGCCAGCTGTTCCAGTGGGTTAGGCCAGTCCCACATTCGACTGCCCAGACTGGGCAGTACCTGCAGTAGGTTAGGTTAGGCCAGTCCCACACTCGACTGTCCAGACTGGGCAGTACCTGCAGTAGGTTAGGTTAGGCCAGTCCCACACTCGACTGTCCAGACTGGACTTGCACATACCTACAGTGGGTTAGGCCAGTCCCACATTCGACTGCCCAGACTGGGCAGTACCTGCAGTAGGTTAGGTTAGGCCAGTCCCACACTCGACTGTCCAGACTGGGCAGTACCTGCAGTAGGTTAGGTTAGGCCAGTCCCACACTCGACTGTCCAGACTGGACTTGCACATACCTACAGTGGGTTAGGCCAGTCCCACATTCGACTGCCCAGACTGGGCAGTACCTGCAGTAGGTTAGGTTAGGCCAGTCCCACATTCGACTGCCCAGACTGGGCAGTACCTGCAGTAGGTTAGGTTAGGCCAGTCCCACACTCGACTGTCCAGACTGGACTTGCACATACCTACAGTGGGTTAGGCCAGTCCCACATTCGACTGCCCAGACTGGGCAGTACCTGCAGTAGGTTAGGTTAGGCCAGTCCCACACTCGACTGCCCAGGCTGGACGTGCATGTACCTACAGTGGGTTGGGTTAAGCCAGTCCTACACTCGACTGCTCAGGCTGGACTTGCACATACCTGCAGTTGGTTAGGCAGTCCCACACTCAACTCCAGCAGTTGTAATGAAACAGTTCCCACTGCAGCAGTTGTAGCTAACTATATTCATCAAGCTAATGTGTCACTGTCTATATGAAGGCAATGTTCTATCTTTCACGTCCCAAGGATAGATGCTTAGTGACCACTGTCATTAATTCCAAAAGACAGACAGAAAGATGGATAGATATTGGATACATACATACATAAATACAGATAGACAAGTAGATGGAAGAGACGGAAAGACAGACAGCCACATTGATAGAGCCAGGCAGACATACCCAGAGATGGTTAAGTGATTGACGGGAAATCACCGTCAAACAACAAATGGTACATGGGTGCCCCGATAATCACGTGCAGTCCTTCAAGCCACGACAAACAGTAGTCTGAGAACATTCCGTGGAAGGGATCCTTGCCTATCCAACTGTTGCTACAGACACCAGTCTTCATATATTACACGATGCTTATATAGTCTGAGATCATTCCATGGAACTTGCGTGACGTTTCAAGTGACCAAAATATTTCAACTTTCTTTGTTTTATCGTCTTTAATAGCCAACCTTCCATTCAGCTCTTGAAGTTTAGATGTATTTGTTCTTTTCTTTACCAAAGACATTCTTAGAACCCGTCTGTAACATTTATATTCAAAGGCATTTATGCTCTGTTCAGCTTATTTAGTAAGTGTCCAGGTCTCACGGGCGTATGTTGCAATGGGAAAGATGCATGCTCTTAAAAATCTATTTTTTGTAGTTCTATCTGTCCCACTCCACATTTATTCAGTTGTTTTAGTCTTTGAAGAGCAATTGATAATTCGTATTTTAATTTCTTTCATTGTGTCACCATTGTTGGTAATCAATGACCCAAGATATTCACAATTTTCCACCACCTTCAATGTTTCTTCATTAACATATATTTCTCCATATTACTTTTATCTGTATGCATTATCTTTGTTTTTGCTATGTTAAGATATAAGTTGTGATTTTCACTATTCAACTGGGTTGAGGCTATTAGGTTTTCTATACAATTCTGTGATGTGGATAATAATGCTGTATCATCAGCATACCGAATCTCTGGTATTTCATGACCACGAATATTCAGGGCGTCATATTGCTCCTTGATTATATCATCTCTGACATTTCTCATCATATTTTCAGCGCACAGGTTAAACAAATAGGGTGACAGCACACATCCCAGACGGACTCCTTGCTTGATGTCAAACAAATCTGATGTCTCGCCATCTATTCTAACCGCTGCTTGTTGGTCTAGATAGAGCATTTTTATGAGTTGTAGTACATGTGATCTTCAGATATTACAGAATGCTAATAGGTACCTAAAATGTCTTCGGAAGTAAAGGCGCTCGGAGTAACACAGGCCATGCCAGCCACCGAGTGCGACTGGTCTATAAAAGTATGGGATCACCATCATGTGTTGGGCGGGACTTGAGCCAGGTGGAAGGGTACTGGACACACACTGCTGTATGCAACAGGTACACGCCCAACACCATCAGACAGGGTACTTCTGATGGGCACAGGGAAACAACCTTTGCGGACAGATATCATCGCCTGCACAGCAGGACGCGGTTCTTGACATGCCATTTAACAATATATTTCCTGGCCTGTAAACACGGCCATGACCACGACAAACTATAACAACAACAACAACAACAATGAGAAACGTGTGTTGTGTGTCACTCAGCCGCCCAGTCGACAGACCTACATACTTGAGACTTGATCGTCTGTCCGACAAGATACCATAATTTATCTAGATGGAACACAACCATTACCAAACGGCGCTGACAAGACGCTTACTTCGGTCTATCCGTGCATACAGTCGCCGCAAAGACTCGTTAGTCTGTGAACATTCCACAGAACAGATTCTTGCCTGTCCAACGGTTGCCACAGACACGTATTACACAATGCTAATATAGTCTGAGAACATTCCACGGAACACTGAAGCTTCAGTTTCTCTATGGAACAGTTGCCATGGAAGTAGGGATTGTTGTATTCACTGGTGGTTACAGAGTTGATCCGTCCGTCTCTCACCCAGTACAACCCGCCAGTCTCTCGCCCAGTACATTGGGATGTTCAGGTCCAATACTACGAGATCTGTTGACACAGTATAGGAGCAGTGGCCCTGCAAACAACGACTCACCTCCAGGTGTAAAACCATAACCCCTGTACAGTACTCTCAGCCAGACTACAGGCTTCTCCCGGCGGTCCCACCTTTGTTGGATGCATTTCAGGAAGGCCTGTTTTGGGGACGGAGTACAGACTGGCCGTCGCGTTCCGCATAATGCCTCATCGTGACACAAATTATGTCCCTTTCAACAGCATGTTCAGCTTCGGGAACGGCCAAACATCGCAAGGAGCCATGCCGGGGGAGTAGGCAGGCTAGTGAACTAATGGTTATTGTGATGGGCCAAGAAAGTCTGGGTTAGACGACAAGAACAGACGGGCGTGCTTGCCATGACGGAGCTGCCAAGTTCCTGCTACCTACAGTATTCTTCGGTTAACGGTCCGATATATTTTTAACATACCTCGTATCTTGTTACATTCTGACGTAACGATTCGCGCACGCACGCACATGTACAAAGTAGGTACATTGTTTCTGACCTTCTCCCACCCCCCTTCGTTTTATATTTGCAAACTTCCGAAAGCGAGCAACTATGGCCACGAGACATACACAACTAAAGCAGCTTCAGTTGACTGACTGACTGGATCATGCGAGGACACAAAACAATCAGACGATTGGCTTGCCAAGACAGTACCTGTTGTCGGTGAATGGCCAATGGATGTAGGGAAGATAATACATGCATCGCTATTTAACCTGTTGGTGTGTAGTTGCTGTGTTTAGGTCAACAATTGTGGGTGTCTCTGAGCCTAGTGTGCAGTTGTATGTAGGTCAACAATTGTGGGTGTCTCTGAGCCTGATGTGTAGTTGCTGTGTGTAGGTCAACAATTGTGGGTGTCTCTGCGACAGGTGTGTAGTTGCTGTGTGTAGGTCAACAATTGTCGGTGTCTCTGCGCCTAGTGTGTAGTTGTGTGTAGGTCAACAATTGTGAGTGTCTCTGAGCCTGGTGTGTAGTTGCTGTGTGTAGGTCAACAATTGTGGGTGTGTTTGGCCTCTGGTGTGTTGTTTGTAGGTCAGCAATTACAGGTGTGTAGTACCAATGAACTGTCTAAACATTTATTGTTCGCTCCTTATAAATGTAGGTTCCACAACTCCTGTTTTACACCCCCTCCCCTCTCTTGCTGTATGTGTGTGTGTGTGTGTGTGTGTGATATATATATATATACAAATTAGAACACGTTTCAGTAAAGCACCTTGTTTATTGATTACCATAAGCGACGCCATTGCCCCGAGGACACCCCGTCGCGGTCCGGCCTCCCTGGGCAGATCAGGAAGTGCGTGGACGGTATCTCCTGCCAGACTGTGGCCAGGAACACATCGGACATGTCCACGCAATCAACATGTAGCACTAGTTACAAGGTTATTCCATGTTCCTTCAATCTGTACACTGTTGTCTCACAGTATGTTGTATCACTGCACACAATCTCCCCCTGGTCACCGACACTGGTCAAGGCTTGTCCGATACTGGTGAAGGCTTGTCCGACACTGGTGAAGGCTTGTCCGTGTGAACGTATCCCAATATAGGTGCTCTAGAAGATAGCCGACCTGCCCTCTCATAGCCACGGACTCCCGCGATCCACGGTCATATAACCCACCAGTGTCCCTACACTAGCTACCACATAATGTGTATGCAGAATATGTGTACTGTGTGTGTGTGTGTATGTGTGTGTGTGTGTGTGTGTGACAGAGAGAGAACGAGAGAGAGAGAGAATGAGAGAGAGAGAGAATGAGAGAGAGAGAGAGAGAGAGAGAGAGAGAGAGAGAGAGAGAGAGAGAGAGAGCTGTGTAGTGTATGATAAGAGTGTGGTGTGTATCAGAAGAGTTTGGTATGAGAGAAGGGTGTGTGAACAAACTGTACAGGAAAGCTGTATGCAGTGTGAGAAAAGTGAGCGTGTTGTTTAAGAGAAGTGTGAGTGTGTTGTGTGAGAAAAGTGTGAGTGTGTTGTGTGAGAAAAGTGAGCGTGTTGTTTAAAAGAAGTGTGAGTGTGTTGTGTGAGAAAAGTGTGAGGTGTTGTGTAAGAGAAGTGTTAGCGTGTTGTGTAAGAGAAGTGTGAGTGTGTTGTGTGAGAAAAGTGTGAGCGTGTTGTGTAAGAGAAGTGTTTGTTGTGTAAGAGAAGTTTGTGCGTGTGGTGTGTAAGAGAAGCATCAGTGTGTTGTGTGAGAGAAGTGGAGTGTGTTGTGTAAGAGAAGCGTGAGCGTGTTGTGTGAGAAAAGTGTGAGCGTGTTGTGTAAGAGAAGTGTGAGTATGTTGTGTAAGAAAAGTGTGAGTGTGTTGTCTAAGAGAAGTGTGAGTGTGTTGTCTAAGAGAAGTGTGAGTGTGTTGTGTGAGAAAAGTGTGAGCGCGTTGTGTAAGAGAAGTGTGAGCGAGTTGTGTAAGAGAAGTATGAGCGTGCTGTGTAAGAGAAATATGTGCGTGTTGTGTAAGAGATGTGTGAGTGTGCTGTGTAAGAGAAGTGTGAGCGTGTTGTGTAAGAGAAGCATGAGTGTGTTGTATAAGAGAAGTGTGAGCGTGTTGTTTAAGAGAAGTGTCCGTGTGTAGTGTGAGAGAAATGTGTGTATTGTGTAAGAGAAGTGTGAGTCTGTTGTGTAAGAGAAGTGTACGTATGCTGCATAAGAGAAGTGTGCGTGTGTTGCATAAAAAAGTGTGCGTGTTATGTAAGAGAAGCGTGCATGTGTTGCGTAAGAGAAGTGTGCGATTGTTGCGTAAGATAAGTGTGAGTGTGTTGTTTGAGAGAAGTGTGAATGTGTTGTTTGAGAGAACTGTGAGCGTGTTGTTTGAAAGAAGTGTGCGTGTGATGTGTAAGAGAAGTGTGCGTGTGATGTGTAAGAGAAGTGTGCGTGTGTTGCGTAAGAGAAGTAAGTGCACGGGTGTGAATGAGAACTTCAGTCGAGTGTATTGTGTGTGTGTGCGTGCGTGCGTGCATGCGTGTGTGTGTGTGCGCGCGCGCGTGTGTGTGTGCCACCTGACTGATAAACCAGGCGTGGTTAGTGGGCTGCCAGAACCACACCGGAAATTGGCCAATAAACACATAAAATACATGAATGATTCTATATTTAGTCAACTGGAGGGAGGCGAGAGGCAAGGAGACAGTCTACTAAGTGAGCCAAGGGTCGACAAACAGTACATCGTAAATGGGCTCGTCTGTTTTATAATCTTTAACATGAAGTAATCCCAACTTTTAAAACTGCCCTTTTTTGTTATTGGATTGAAGATAGTTTTCCAATCTTTTGGCCAAATATTACATTTCCATATCTATTTACATAATGCGTGATAGATTTGTATGCTTTCTTCTCCTCCTGCTTTAATTAGTTCAGCTGGTATATCATCACACCCTGGTGATTTACCATTCTTCAGGTTCTTTATTGCCCATGCAATGTCATCTAATGAAGGTTCAGGTTCTGTCTCTGCTGTCATTGGCTCATGTATCTCATGCATGTTGTCACAGTCATTCATATCACACATTCCACTGCAGTATTCCTTCCATCTTTCTGGGATTTTTCTAGATTCTGCTAAGGTATTTCCCAACTTGTCACAGACAACATTTAATTGAGGATTAACATTTCCTGTCAATCACTTTATTTCTTTGAAAATTTCGTAATCTCTTCTATTATGATAATATTGCTCTATTCTAGTGCAGCAATCTTGTGTATACTGGTTGTTGTCCTTTCTTGTGGTATTTCTTATTTCTCGTGTTAAAGATTTATACTGATTTTACTGTTATCGGTTTCTCCCAATTTCTGTTTCAGTTCCCTTCATTGCTTTAAAAAGATCGCTTAAAAGTCGACAGGGTCGACTTCATTGCACCGGGTTTTATCCCATATGGCTCGGTCTCTTTCTGCAGCGCGGAAAGCGTCGCACCAAGCACGAACTCCGTAGCTCTAGCGACGACCCACAGGAGTCTCCGAAAAATTTAACTCGTGAACCGAAGGACGCGGCCCGGACTCGAACCCACAACTTTCGGAGCCCAAGTTAAACGGCTTGACCACTTAGCCACGGAGACTTTATTAATTCTAACGTGTCTGATGTCATCCATGGCTTATGTTGCTTGACATTGGTCAGAATTAGATCTTTGGTTAGAATAGATGGCGAGACATCCGACTGGTTTATAGATGGCGAGACATCCGATTGGTTTGACACCAAGCAAGGAGCGCCTCAGGGTTATGTGCCCATCCCCCATTTGTATAACTGTACTCCGAAATTATGAGAAATGTCTGAGATGATATAACCAGGGAGCAATATGATGCCCTAAATATCGTTTATCATGAAATACCAGAGATTCGATATGCTGATGATATACAGTATTACTATATCTCAGAATGGTATAGAAAAACTAAAAACCTCACCGCAAAAGAATAGTGAACATCACAACTTATATCTTAACATTGCAAAATCAAAGATAATGCATACAGATAAAAATAATATGGACGTGGTGGAAAATTTCGAATATCTTGGGTCATTAATTGCCAACAATGGTGACACAATGAAAGAAATTAAAAGACGAATATCTATTGCTCTTCAAAAACTAAAACAAGTGAATAAATTGTGGCGTGGGACAGATAGACCTACAAACATTAGATTCTTAAGAGCATGCATCTTTCCCATCGCAACATAAGCCTGCGAGACCTGGACACGTGCTATATAAGCTGAACAGCGCATAAATACCTTTGAATATAAATGTTATAGACGAACGAGTTCTAAGAATATCTTGGATACAGAAAGAAAAAAAAATGCATCCACACGACAAGAGCTGAATATTGAAGAAGGATGGCCACTTAAGACGATAAAACAAACAAAACAAAACAAACAAATATTTTGGCCACTTGAAACGTCATGAAAGATTGGAGAGAACAAACATGGAGGGGTATACGCCTGGGAAGAGAGAAAGAGAAAGGCCAAAGAGAAGATGGGTGCAGGATGTGGCAGATGATCTCCAGATGGGTGTATGGGATGCGGGACATCTTGCTTATGACCGAGTTTTCCCGACGGTTGTTATGGGAGCGAAGTTCTGCAAGGGACATGCTACTGAATGAATGAATGAATCCCTACTTCCACTCAACGGGCTGGCCAAAAGTCTTTACCCTGACCATAACGTAGTAACGGACGAAAGCTGAAACCTATGACAATCACAGCCCCTCATATTTTCAATGAATCATTAGCGTATCCAATTGTTTCTTGAATGGGCTCTCCGGATGTGTCGTACAGCTCGACATACTCTATTAACCCCCCCCCTCCATCTCCGCTACCTTATAGTCAACCTCATAGCCAGTTGTAAGTCCTTCGCAGGACGTGGGAGTCACCACCAGCATTATCTCTGCTTTCTGTGACTTCTTGGTTGGTTTGCATGGGGTCGTTTCTCATTGCGTTCTGAACTACCGTCACTTGTGCTACCTTTTGATAGCAAACGCTTGCTGGCCTGCACATATATTGCCCACAGCAGCGTTTCTCATTGCGTTCTGAACTACCGTCACTTGTGCTACCTTTTGATAGCAAACGATTGCTGGCCTGCACATATATTGCCCACAGCAGCGTTTCTCATTGCGTTCTGAACTACCGTCACTTGTGCTACCTTTTGATAGCAAACGATTGCTGGCCTGCACATATATTGCCCACAGCAGCGTTTCTCATTGCGTTCTGAACTACCGTCACTTGTGCTACCTTTTGATAGCAAACGATTGCTGGCCTGCACATATATTGCCCACAGCAGCGTTTCTCATTGCGTTCTGAACTACCGTCACTTGTGCTACCTTTTGATAGCAAACGCTTGCTGGCCTGCATCCATATTGCCCACAGCAGCGTTTCGAACTTGGCGGAATTGCGTACTGCATCCGTTACATCGCCTCAGAGTGACACATCCATATTTTTCCATTCGCTCTCCTGGGCGCACCCCGATCCCCCTAACGCGGGTTCCCTCACCGGTTGAATTAACCAATCACCGAGTTTCTGGCTGTACTGACCTTTAGGCAGTTGACCCCTTTAACACAACATCCGTTCCATTCCAGCCATGGATAGCCGTCTCAAGCTCGGACACAGATGAGTTGATATTTAGACATTCATGTAGTGTCGATCGTGTATTAGTTTAATCGATTTTTGTTTGTTTGTTCTGTGCTGACGAAGACTTTGGCCGCAACGTTAATTGTTTTTTGTAGTTGTGCTTTGGTAAAGCTCTCAACCTACTTCTCGTTTTTCAGTGATTCATTCATTGACATACTCTATTACTGCTGCTCCGTCGATTTGTTCAATCAATATGGTGCCGTCTCCCCAATGCAGGTTGGCTGCCGTGGATCTCCAACACCGTGTCTCTCGCCTTAAGTGCACACTCTGTCAGCCTCCTGTTCACCCATCTCTTGTTATCTTCCCACCTGTATCGTTGTCTACCTCTTGCTCGCTTGTCTTCAACTTTGCTCTCCAGTATGGTTTTTATAAGAGTATTATGTCTTTTAACTTGGCCAAAATATTTCACTTGCTCCTCTTTATTTATGCATCAACTCTCTTTTAATTTCCAGTTTTACTAGAACTACTGCATTTAATTGTTTATGCTGCCATGAAATACGACATATTCGTCCGTATATCCACATTTCCGGGGTCTCTATTCGACTTTCTAATTGCTTGTTCATTGTCCAGACTTCCGCGCCACATAAGTCGTGTTAAATATGCATACCATTTGACAATTCTCATTTTTAATGCGTTGTTAATCTCTCTAGATATTAATACTGATTTCATGCTGCTGAAAGATTTTTGGCCATTCCTATTCTCTCTTTGATTTCTACTTCACTTCTGCCATCATCTGTTATTACAAGTCCAAGATAGGAGAAACTCGTTACTTGTTCTAGTATCTCCCTGTTGACTGTGATGTTCACTAATGACCTTTCCTTTCCATTGCTAATTATCACAGATATCGTTTTTAGGAGTTAATATCTAAGCCATATTCTGCACTGTGCCTATATACTTGTTCCACAAGGTTTTATAACTCTTGCTCGCATTCTGCTAGTAACACAGTATCGTCAGCATATCTAAGATTGTTTATGATTCTTCCATGGATGTTTATTCCAGGCAGTTCGACTTGTCGAAGAACTCTTTCTGTGTATAAGTTGAAGAGGCTTGGAGGTTTGTTGCAGGCCTGGGTTATGATTACAATAAAATCCTGACATTGCAGGGGAAGACACCCACAGAAGTCCACACGGAGATGAGCTTGGTGTTTCGTGATTGCCGCCCTTCGCACGCGGCGGTTACATAATCTGGCGCAGTCTAAGTGTCGCCGCCCAACGAGCCCAAGCGTTGCGCACACATACCAATGCATAAAAATAAGCGCAAGCCGGTCTGCTTCCAAATCGTCCCCACTATCTTTCGAATGTTATCCAGTGTTGATAACTCGTTCGCCACTAAATGTCACCCCAACAAGAGAGAACTCTTGAGAGCAAACACGGGGAAACGGACCGCGACGTTTCAAAGTGAGTGACGTGGACCGGTTGAGCCGGGTGAGGTCAAGAGCTTGGTAACGGTAGGCGGAGCCCTCCTGGACTCGAAGCGCGATTTCAGCACTAGACAACGGCCATGTAAAGATGCTGTACCACAGGTACATCTAGCACATTCTCAACATTCAGCACATATAACATATCATAAACTATCTCAACATTCAGCACACACCATATACTATCTCAACATTCAGCACACACCATATACTATCTCAACATTCAGCACATACACCACATACCATCTCAACATTCAGTACACACCATAAACTATCTCAACATTCAGCACACGCCATAAACTATCTCTACATTCAGCATACACCATATACTATCTCAACATTCAGTACACACAACATATACTATCCCAACATTCAGCAAACACAATATATACTATCTCAACATTCAGCACACACCATATACTATCCCAACATTCAGCACACACAACATATACTATCTCAGCATTCAATACACATCATATACTATCTCAACATTCAGCACACAACATATACTACCTCAACATTCAGAACACAACATATACTATCTCAACATTCAATACACATCATATACTATCTCAACATTCAGCACACAACATATACTATCTCAACATTCAGCAAACACAACATATACTATCTCAACATTCGGCACACAATGTGTACTATTTTATTATTCAGAACACAACATATATTATCTCAACATTCAGCACACAACATATACTATTTTAACATTCAGAACACAACATATATTATCTCAACATTCAGCAAACAGAACATATACTATCTCAACATTCAGCAACCACAACATATACTATCTCAACATTCAGAACACAACATATACTATCCCAACATTCAGCAAACACAACATATACTATCTCAACATTCAGCACACAACATATACTATCCCAACATTCAGCACACAACATATATTATCTCAACATTCAGCACACAACATATACTACTTTAACATTCAGTACACAACATATACTATCTCAACATTCAGCACACAATTATCTCAACATTCAGCACACAACGTATACTATTTTAAAATTCAGCACACAACATATACTATCTCAACATTCAGAACACATCATATACTATCTCAACATTCAGCAAACAATATATAACACCTCAACATTCAGCACACATACCATAAACTATCTCAACATTCAGCACACACACCACATACCATCTCAACATTATGCAAACAAACCATATACCATCTCAACATTAAGCAAACATACCATCTCAACATTCAGCAAAAACAACATATATTTATCTCAACATTCAGCACACACCATATACCATCTAAACATTCATCACAACATATATCACACACAATTTAGCATCTTAACACACACAACACAGACCATATACCATCTCAACATTTATCACACACCATTTAGCATCTCAACACACAAACACACACCATATACCATCTCAACACTCAACACACACACCATATACCATCAGCAAGTGCTAGACTAGAGGAAGATCGTGCACACACTGATCCACAGAAAACACCCACAGTGGAACGTCATTCAGCAAGACTCATTCAACCACTCATGCGTGAAGTTGTGAACATGATTCATACTCTATTTGACAACCTTCAGTGAACCAGTCAACTGACTTGGGACAAATGCCTGTTGCTGAAAACACTACAGCAGCCTACAAGGATGGGGTGAATACCTGCCAGCAGGAAGTTAATCGCTTGTAAGGTGACAACTAAGAACAGACACGACATGCAAGATAGGGCGAATAACTGCAGCCAGGAAGCTAATGGCTGGTAAGATGACAATGAAGACTCGCAGTCACTGGCTGGGCAAGATAGCAGATCTGCTGGATGTCCAGCCAAACACACTGTTACCTGCCTGGAACCTGCCCACAGAGAGCACACCTCACACAAGTGACTTGGAACCTGTCCACAGAGAGCACACCTCACACAAGTGCCTGCCTGCCTGGAACCTATCCACAGAGAGCACACCTCACACAAGTGCCTTGGAACCTGTCCACAGAGAGCACACACCTCATACAAGTGCCTGCCTGGAACCTGTCCACAGAGAGCACACCTCACACAAGTGCCTGCCTGGAACCTGTCCACAGAGAGCACACCTCACACAAGTGCCTGCCTGGGTGTGACACACTGACCACGCTAGTGCACAACCTGGTGTGACGCACTTCTCTCCACAGAGGGATGAAGAGGTAGAAGGAAATATTGGCATGGCATGGTTGAACACAGTCCAGCTGCACAAGTGGTCATCTCCTACACAGTCATGATGGCTAGGGACATGACTGAAACAATTCTGACTGGGGTAAAGGGGAATTGGGGACATGACTGAAACATTTCTGATGTGGACATGACTGAAACAATTCTGACTGGGGTAAAGGGGAAGGGGGGGGGGGGGAATGACTGAAACATTTCTGACTGGGTAAAGTCTTTAGCAAGATGAAAAACATATTGACCAATAAAAAGATGTCAATTGAAACGAGAAAAAGAGTGTTGAGATGCTACATTGAACCTGTACTTTTATATGGATGTGAAGCGTGGACAATGAGCAGTCAGGCTGAAAAACATCTGATGGCTGTAGAGATGTGGTTTCTGAGGAAAATGCAAAGAATACCATGGACAGCCAGAAAGACCAATGAACAAGTCCTTCAAGAAACAAATGAAGATCGTAAATTGATTAGAGAAATTAGACGTAGACAGTCAAAGTTTTTTGGACATGTTATGAGAAGAAATGGATTGGAGAATTTGGTGACAACTGGTAAGATCGAGGGGAACAGACCAAGGGGAAGACCTAGAAGCAAGTACCTGGATGGCTTGGCCTTGTGGCATGGTCGAGACAGAAACACAGAGCTGATCCACGACTCTGGTGATCGGGTGAGATGGCAGAACATGACCGCCCACGCTTACCGGCATGGCACATGATGGATGGATGGAAAGGGGAAGGGGGGACATGGCTGAAACATTTCTGATTCTGACATGACTGAAACGTTTCTGACTGGGGTAAAGGGGAAGGGGGATATGACTGAAACATTTCTGACTGGGGTAAAGGGGAAGAGGGAACATGGATGAAACATATCTCATAAGGACATGAATGAAACATTTCTGATTTGGACATGACTGAAATGGATAGAACTGTTGACCTCCTAATGCTGTGACCTGAGATATATAAAGTGCACAGAATGACCCCCCGCCGGGCTACCTATAACTTCAATGAACTGCGACAACTTTCCGCTATGATTGCCTAACTTTTTCGAATTAAAAATCTACCCAAAGTATTTCAGGATCTTTGCCGGTGCTACGGAGTTCAATCACTGAGCTGAGATTCTCCGGACTGAGGCTTGAGTTAGGAGGAGAACGGAGCACTTATGGGTTACACCCGTGTGCCATGATGTTGATCCGTCGACTAAACTAAACTAAACTCCTAACTTCCTGTTATGATTGTTTATGATGGAGTTGATATCTGGCAACATGTGGTTGTTGTCACACATGTCATCCGCGGCTTGTGGTAGTGTCACATGTGGCTGTACTACAAGGTGACGGCATCACAGATGTTGGGCTCCGCCTGTTGCCTGGCAGATACTCGTGACATAATGATGTTGTTGTCACAGAAATGTGAAGGTTTATTATGCAGAGGATTAAACTGTTGTTATGGAAATATGCAGGTGGTAATATGCACCATGATTTGTTGTTCTACATATTTCTGCTATTGAAGAAAAATGTGGGTGGTATTCTGTTGTTGACCGACTTGTTGAAGAAATATGTGGGTGGTATTCTGTTGTTGACCGACTTGTTGAAGAAATATGTGGGTGGTATTCTGTTGTTGACCGACTTGTTGAAGAAATATGTGGCTGTTGTGTGGTAAATAAAGCTGCGGCTGTTCTGTAGAAAATAAAGCTGTTCTTGACCCTCATGTAATGTAAAGAATAAAGCTGCTGTTGTAGAAACATGTCCCTTTTGTAATGTAGTGAATAAAGCTGTTGTTGTAGAAATATGCCCTTGTTGTCATGTTTTGAATAAAGCTGTTGTTGTAGAACATGTCCCTGAGGTCATGTTGTGAATAAAGCTGTTGTAGAAACATGTCCCTATTGTAATGTTGCGAATAACAATCAACAAGGAAGACAATGAAATGCCACGTACATGGAATATCTTGGCTCTAACATGAACAAATGTGGTGACTGTTAAAATGAAATCAAACACAGACTGGCCAAATGGATACGAGCACTCATTCTTAAACATCCTGAGTGCTGATGCCGGGGTCGCGGGCTCAACCTCTACACCGATCAGTTGATTTCTCGTCCTTGACTTGGGAACATAAATTACAAGTACCTCAGAAGTCAGACTGGGTTCACCTGATAGAGAGGGATGCTGGTAACAGGGAGAGCTAATCCACACGCAAACACCAGTCCAGTACTACTAGAAGTACAGACTACGCTGGAGTTCAAAGCAAGTAAGTGCACAAAAGCATGTCACAACAATGCAGAGGCTCAACGGTATCAGGAACAGGATCACATTTGTGAGAACATGCTTCTTTCCTGTGCTAACATATGGAAGTGAGTCATGGACAATGTCACAACAATGCAGGAGATCAATAGTATCAGGAACAGGATCACATTTGTAAGAATATGCTTCTTTCCTGTCCTAACATAAGGAAGTGAGTCATGGACAATGTCACATTCACTAAAACAACAAAATGCAAGCATGTCACAACAATGCAGGGGCTAAACGGTATTAGGAACAGGATCACATTTGTGAGAACATGCTTCTTTCCAGTGCTAACATATGGACGTGAGTCATGGACAATGTCACATTCACTATAAGAAAAGAAGAAAAACAAAGCTCCTGAGCTGAAGTGCTACAGAAAAGTCTGTAGAATAGTGTGGGCCAAGTAGAAGACAAGTACTGATATTCTACAAGACCTGGACATCAAAGACAGCTGGCTCACCAACTGCATCCTGTCTCTGACACTGACATTACTGGCTATATTCAACTTTCACATGGCTGGGAAAGAATGGGGGTGAAAGGTATAGTCCCTGGAAGCGGAGGCAGTGGTCCACCAGCACCAGCATGAACATGGACACAGGACATGGCAGACAGCTTGGGCAGGAGGGTGTAATGCATCCAGATGGGAAGAGACTGAGAGACCTGTTGGCAGAAGTTGAGAGCAACACTCAGCACAGGTCCTGCTTCATGCCGGTGATCATGTAGTGAATAAAGCTGCCGCCACAGAAATGGGAAGCATGGAGTGTGCATGGGCATGAACGTGCAATGCATCCAGATGGGAAGAGACTGAGAGACCTGTTGGCAGAGGGTGAGAGCAACACTCAACACAGGTCCTGCTTCATGCTGGTGATCATGTAGTGAATAAAGCTGCTGCCACAGAAATGGGAAGCTTGGAATGTGCATGGCTGTGGTTTCAGACACATGAAGCTGGTACAGTGATGTGTTTTGGTTATGCCAAAAGTGACTATTTACGGGGTACTGCTGAGATGAGTACACACATGACATATTGACAGATGGTGCGACTGTAAAACCAGGAATAGCTGTGAAGTGTGGCCCAAACATCAATGTGACATATTTATTACTGTGAGCAGAGACAGGTGCTGAGTCTTCCGTAGAAGATAGTTGCTGTGTGATGCGGTAAGCCAATGTGTCAGCCTCCATTCTGTGACAGAACTAAACAACTCAACCCTGAATGATGATTCTTGTTCAAACTATGAGACAAGGCAGACAACAAAAACACATCATGGACACATCAGTAACTTGATCTGTCACAATCAACAAGGCCTGCGTCACTGGCTATTCTTTATGTCAGTCAGTTAACATGTCTTTGGCTTATCCTAAGGGTAGAGGTGCAAACACTGTGAGAACACCCTGCCTTGTGGACTGTCTAGAGAACACCCTGCCTTGTGGACTGTCTAGAGAACACCCTACCTTGTGGACTGTCTAGAGAACCTGATGGTAGAGAAGCAAACTAGAGAGAACACCCTGCCTTGTGGACTGTCTAGAGAAACAGATGGTAGAGGAGCAAACACTGAGAGAACACCCTACCTTGTGGACTGTCTAGAGAACCTGAGGGTAGAGAAGCAAACATTGAGAGAACACCCAGCCTTGTGGACTTTCTAGAGAACCTGATGGTAGAGGAGCAAACACTGAGAGAACACCCTGCCTTGTGGACTGTCTAGAGAACCTGATGGTAGAGGAGCAAACACTGAGAGAACACCCAGCCTTGTGGACTGTCTAGAGAACCTGATGGTAGAGGAGCAAACACTGAGAGAACACCCTGCCTTGTGGACTGTCTAGAGAACCCGATGGTAGAGGAGCAAACACTGAGAGAACACCCTGCCTTGTGGACTGTCTAGAGAACCTGATGGTAGAGAAGCAAACACTGAGAGAACACCCTGCCTTGTGGACTGTCTAGAGAACACACTGCCTTGTGGACTGTCTAGAGAACACACTGCCTTGTGGACTGTCTAGAGAACCCGATGGTAGAGGAGCAAACACTGAGAGAACACCCTGCCTTGTGGACTGTCTAGAGAACACACTGCCTTGTGGACTGTCTAGAGAACCCGATGGTAGAGGAGCAAACACTGAGAGAACACTGCCTTGTGGACTGTCTAGAGAACCTGATGGTAGAGGAGCAAACACTGAGAGAACACCCTGCCTTGTGGACTGTCTAGAGAACCCGATGGTAGAGGAGCAAACACTGAGAGAACACTGCCTTGTGGACTGTCTAGAGAACCTGATGGTAGAGGAGCAAACACTGAGAGAACACCCTACCTTGTGGACTGTCTAGAGAACCTGATGGTAGAGGAGCAAACACTGAGAGAACACCCCGCCTTGTGGACTGTCTAGAGAACCCGATGGTAGAGGAGCAAACACTGAGAGAACACTGCCTTGTGGACTGTCTAGAGAACACCCTGCCTTGTGGACTGTCTAGAGAACCTGATGGTAGAGGAGCAAACACTGAGAGAACACTGCCTTGTGGACTGTCTAGAGAACCTGATGGTAGAGGAGCAAACACTGAGAGAACACCCTAACTTGTGGACTGTCTAGAGAACCTGATGGTAGAGGAGCAAACACTGAGAGAACACCCCGCCTTGTGGACTGTCTAGAGAACCCGATGGTAGAGGAGCAAACACTGAGAGAACATCCTGCCTTGTGGACTGTCTAGAGAACCCGATGGTAGAGGAGCAAACACTGAGAGAACACCCTGCCTTGTGGACTGTCTAGAGAACCCGATGGTAGAGGAGCAAACACTAAGAGAACACCCTGCCTTGTGGACTGTCTAGAGAATCTGATGGTAGAGGAGCAAACACTGAGAGAACATCCTGCCTTGTGGACTGTCTAGAGAACACCCTGCCTTGTGGACTGTCTAGAGAACCTGATGGTAGAGGAGCAAACACTGAGAGAACACCCTGCCTTGTGGACTGTCTAGAGAACCTGATGGTAGAGGAGCAAACACTGAGAGAACATCCTGCCTTGTGGACTGTCTAGAGAACACCCTGCCTTGTGGACTGTCTAGAGAACACCCTGCCTTGTGGACTGTCTAGAGAACCCGATGGTAGAGAACCAAACACTGGGAGAACACCCTGCCTTGTGGACTGTCTAGAGAACACCCTGCCTTGTGGACTGTCTAGAGAACCCGATGGTAGAGGAGCAAACACTGAGAGAACACCCTGCCTTGTGGACTGTCTAGAGAACCTGATGGCAGAGGAGCAAACACTGAGAGAACACCCTGCCTTGTGGACTGTCTAGAGAACCTGATGGTAGAGGAGCAAACACTGAGAGAACACCCTGCCTTGTGGACTGTCTAGAGAACCTGATGGTAGAGGAGCAAACACTGAGAGACCACCCTGCCTTGTGGACTGTCTAGAGAACACCCTGCCTTGTGGACTGTCTAGAGAACCTGATGGTAGAGGAGCTTACACTGAGAGAACACCCTGCCTTGTGGACTGTCTAGAGAACCTGATGGTAGAGGAGCAAACACTGAGAGAACACCCTGCCTTGTGGACTGTCTAGAGAACACCCTGCCTTGTGGACTGTCTAGAGAACCTGATGGTAGAGGAGCAAACACTGAGAGAACACCCTGCCTTGTGGACTGTCTAGAGAACCTGATGGTAGAGGAGCAAACACTGAGAGAACACCCTGCCTTGTGGACTGTCTAGAGAACACCCTGCCTTGTGGACTGTCTAGAGAACCTGATGGTAGAGGAGCAAACACTGAGAGAACACCCTGCCTTGTGGACTGTCTAGAGAACCTGATGGTAGAGGAGCAAACACTGAGAGAACACCCTGCCTTGTGAACTGTCTAGAGAACCTGGTGGTAGAGGAGCAAACACTGAGAGAACACCCTGCCTTGTGGACTGTCTAGAGAACACCCTGCCTTGTGGACTGTCTAGAGAACCTGATGGTAGAGGAGCAAACACTGAGAGAACACCCTGCCTTGTGGAATGTCTAGAGAACCTGATGGTAGAGGAGCAAACACTGAGAGAACACCCTGCATTGTGGACTGTCTAGAGAACCCGATGGTAGAGGAGCAATTACTGAGAGAACACCCTGCCTTGTGGACTGTCTAGAGAACCCGATGGTAGAGGAGCAAACACTGAGAGAACACCCTGCCTTGTGGACTGTCTAGAGAACACCCTATCTTGGGGACTGTCTAGAGAACCCGATGGTAGAGGAGCAAACACTGAGAGAACACCCTGCCTTGTGGACTGTCTATAGAACCTGATGGTAGAGGAGCAAACACTGAGAGAACACCCTGCCTTGTGGACTGTCTATAGAACCTGATGGTAGAGGAGCAAACACTGAGAGAACACCCTGCATTGTGGACTGTCTATAGAACCCGATGGTAGAGGAGCAAACACTGAGAGAACACCCTGACTTGTGGACTGTCTAGAGAATAAAACAGATCATGCGGGCCACAAAGAAGCTTATCGACTCTGACAGCTGATATTAAAAAAGATGGATAATGTGCATGATATGATGTTGTACTATTTAATGCCTTAGAATGCTATAACCTGGAAAGATAAATTAATCATACAGAGAGGACATGGATGGAGCTGTATGGGATAGTTGAGGATAGGAGGACATGGCCGAAGCTGTGTGGGATAGATGAGGATAGGAGGACTTGGACAGAGCTGTGTTGGATAGCTGGGGATAGGAGGACATGGACAGAGCTGTGTTGGATAGCTGGGGATAGGAGGACATGGACGGAGCTGTGTGGGATTGATGAGGATAGGAGGACATGGACAGGGCTGTGTGGGATAGCTGAGGATAGGAGGACATGGACAGGGCTGTGTGGGATAGCTGGTGATAGGAGGACATGGGCAGAGTTGTGTGGGATAGCCAGGGATAGGAGGACATGGACAGAGCTGTGTGGGATAGCCAGGGATAGGAGGACATGGACAGGGCTGTGCGGGATAGCTGAGAATAGGACAACATGGGCAGAGCTGTGTGGGATAGCTGAGGATAGGAGGATATGGATAGAGCTGTATGGGATAGCCAGGGATATGAGGACATGGATAGAGCTGTATGGGATAGCTGAGGATAGGAGGACATGGATAGAGCTTTGTGGGATAGCTGAGGATAGGAGGACATGGATAGAGCTGTGTGGGATAGCTGAAGATAGGAGGATATGGACAGAGCTGTGCCTTTACAAGTCAGGTCTTAGATATGACTGAGCTAATGTATGACAGTAGACGGTACTACCTGCTTTCTATTAGCGCTGAATGTTGGGCGGCGCTTACCAAACCCAAAACTCCACATTGTGCCAACGGCTTCGGGTGGAAGAGCGCAACTGGGAGTGTACAAGCCTTACCCTGGTGCGAGGAAATGCAATCTAAAGACAAAATATCATGGCAGGGTAGACCAGGCCCTAAGCCTTGGTTGGCGGCTGGTCTAGGATTGAAGCTTCGACGGACGGACAGATAGAGCATTGCTTTGCTGATCCGGCAGCTTCTGCAGCTTGTCTTGTTCCAGATGTATAGGTGTTAACTTTCCTCTGGAGTGAACTAGGCAGGCCGAGAGAGGGATCATGCTGCATGGGCAACACATGGTTTCTTTATTTTAGCCCAGGCTTTGTGCTATGGAGAGGCAATAACTCCATCCCTGGTCTTAACCGGTCTCGGAATCAAAGCGAGAGGCAACTGTTACGGGTTATAAGTCCTTGTCAGTTGGCGTAGACATGGGGCGCCACGCGTTGCCTCTGACGGTGGGAGACACCTATAGATGTTACTGATCAGCTACCGCCCGCCTCAAGCTGGGCAGCCCCTGGCCAATTGGGTGCTGATCTGCCACAGCCTACCTGCTTCAATGGGTGCTTGGGGTATAGGACAAAATCTGAATCGCAGGCTGTAAAACCAACGCACCAGGTACTAATAAAAAGAAAAATAGAAACCTCAAGCTACGGCTTGCAATCTGGAACGTGAGAACCATGTGTCCAGGACTTGACGAATATTAACGATGTGAGAAAAACTGATTGAAGCCGAACTCAATCGTCTTAACATTGATATTGCTGGACTGCAGGAGACCTGCCTCGCTGAGGAAGGGTCACTCAGGGAAAACAATTACACCCTTTTTTGGAAGGGTAGAGGGCAGGCAGAAAAAAGGCAAAATGGTGAGGGCTTTGCGGTGAAGAATTCGCTACTGGGAATGATTGAAATTCCAGCTGGAGGTAATGAAAGACTATTATCCCTGCGCTTGGCAACCTCTTGTGGTTTTGCCACCGTTATTACTGCATATGCATCGACACTCGCTTCCTCTGATCATGTGAAGGATTTGTTCTACAAGGAGAGACTATGATCAAGCCAGTTCCAAAATCCGACTACATTTATATGCTCGTGATTTCAATGCTCGTGTGGGCAAGGACTCAAGTTCATGGCCATTGTGCCTTGGAAAATACAACATCGGTCGCATGAATGGAAATGGGCAAAGGCTGCTGGAGCATTGCACGAGAAATGACCTATGTATTACAAACTCCTTTTTTAAAGCAAAAGAGCTGCATAAGGTCACATGGAAACATCAAAGATCCGGCCATTGGCATCAGCTGGACTTCATTATCACACGGAGACAACATCTGAACCATACATCATTAACTCAAAGTTACCACAGTGCTGACTGGGATACGGATCATTCTTTGGTTGTTGCAAGAGTTAAACTGAGACCAAAGAGAATCTACATAGCTAAACATAAATCTATCTTTGAGTTTCAACAGCAACTTGAAGATGCGTTCACTGATACATAAGAAAATTGTACAGTAAGTGAAAAGTGGGGTAAACTTAAGGAAACTATAAAACTGTGGTAGGGGTTTACGGCACTGTGGATCACAAGAGGCAGGACTGGTTTGCGGCAAACAGCCAGACACTGCAGCCCTTGACTGATAAAAAGAAGATAGCTCTCTTAAGAAACAAGGAAAGAACAACGCGTAACACTCAGTGAGCTGAAGCAAGCTTGGAAGGATGTGCAAAAGGCTGCCAGGCAGTGTGCAAATGACTATTGGATCAAGTTATGTGAGTCCATTCAAATCGCAAGTGATAAGGGAAATATCAGAAGCATGTATGAAGGGATAAAGAAAGCCTGCAGTCCAATGATAAAAAGAAGTGCACCACTGGAAACCTTGACTGGAGAAATCATAACTGATAAGAAACAGCAGATGGATAGATGGGTATAGCACTATTTAGAGCTTTACTCAAGTGAGACCAACCTAGCGGATGATGCCCTCAACCCATAGAGGCCCTGCCAACTCTTGACCACCTGAACACACTTCCCACCATAACAGAAGTTAACTGTGCTATAAATGAACTTGCATCTGGCAAGGCTCCAGGTAAGGATGGGATTCCAATAGAGGTTATCAGGAGTGAGCAAGACACACTCACTCTACAGATTCACCAGCTAACAGAGCTATGCCTATGAGAAGGACAAGTCCCACAGGATTTCAAATATTCAAGCATCATAACATTGTACAAGAACAAGGGCGATCGAAGCGACTGTAATAACTATAGGGGTATTTCACTTCTGTGTACTCTTGGGAAAGTATTTGCCAGAATTGCGCAGACTTCAAGTCCTAGGATGGTGCAACTTCAGAAGAGTTTGAAATCAAGAGTGGAGTTAAGCAAGGTTGTGTTCTATCTCCCACCCTCTTTGAATATACTTTTCACTTCTACTGAAATATGCCTTTCATGATCAGGATGCCGGTATATACATTCACTCACGCTCAGATGGCGGCCTCTATAATGAAGATTGAAGGCCAAGACCAAAATTAGGAGGGTACTAATCAGAGAGTTGCTTTTCGCGGATGATGCTGCAATTACGACCCACTCTGAGAAAGAATTACAACATCTACTATCTGCATTCTCCAATGCTTGTTCTGAATTTGGTTTAACAATTAACAAAAAGAAGACACAGATTATGTCACAAGGTGCACATGGGGTACCATTAATCTTTACTGACAACGCCGAACTGGAGATAGTAGACCATTTTACATACCTAGGATCAGAGGAAATAGCAAATTATCCCTAGATCAGGAAATCAACATCAGGATTGGTAAGGCAACAACAACAATGAACATGTTAGCAAAAAGAGTCTGGGAGAACAGGAAGCTTACTGCCAAAACAAAAGTCCTTGTCTACCAAGCCTGTGTCCTTAGTACTCTTCTTTATGGCAGTGAAACCTCGTCAACTTACTCACACCAAGAGAAACGTTTAAACAGCTTTCATATGCGGTGTCTGCGAAGAATACTTGGTATTAAGTGGCAAGACAAAATCACAAATACTGAAGTATTGGAAAGATCAGGTTGTGTGATGGTTTGTTCCATGCTCAGTCTGCGTAGACTTAGATGGATAGGACATCTTAGGAGGACGGATGATGGTAGAATACCAAAGGACATCTTTTTTGGTGAATTGCAGATGGGTAAGAGATCTCAGGGTCGGCCTCTACTACGATACAAAGATGTGTGTAAGCAGGACATGATTGATACAGGCATTGATAATGCACATTGGGAGCAAGTCGCCGCTGAACGTGTTGCTTGGAGGGCAACTATCAGAAATGGAATAAAGACAAAGGAAAAAATGATTGCAGATAAAGCACACACACAGCGTGAGAGATGTAAGATGGTGCATGATGGTGGAAATGACCATGCATCCACTGTGGACAAACATTTACAGCACAAATTGGCCATATCAGCCACACTCGACACTGCCATGGCTTGTAGTTATTAAGCCTTTTTGAAGCACAATGTACCAAACTATCGTCTGTCAAGACAGAAAGGTGCCAATGATGTACTGATATTCTACATAAGTCCAATGATGATGATGATGATGATGGTGATGATGATGATAGAAGAATGTGCATATTCAATGTCCTCTCCTACGTAACTACCCGTAGATCTAGGTATTTGTCCGGCATTCTTCTCATAATTCCTTCACCGCTGCCTGTCACTGGAGGCGTGTTTCGTGTGGGAGTATTCTGTGAGAGAATCCAGACATGATGGTCATTAAATTAACTGCATGTCCTGTGCAGGACGTCGCAATCAACCTCAACATTTTGTGGCAAGTTGTGATATACTAGGCCATTTACCATTCAATAGTTTGTCATTGTTTTCTGAACAGCCAACACCTCATACCACTGAAATCAACACAAGGTGGTCAGCTGCAGCTGATGTCTAACCCTCAACTCGTTCAGTCGGGGAATGATGACATCCACACCTGCAGCTGATGTCTAACCCTCAACTCATTCAGTCGGGGAATGATGACATCCACACCTGCAGTCTAACCCTCAACTCGTTCAGTCGGGGAATGATGACATCCACACCTGCAGCTGATGTCTAACCCTCAACTCGTTCAGTCGGGGAATAATGACATCCACACCTGCAGCTGATGTCTAACCATCAACTCGTTCAGTCGGGGAATGATGACATCTACGCCTGCAGCTGATGTCTAACCATCAACTCGTTCAGTCGGGGAATGATGACATCTACGCCTGCAGCTGATGTCTAACCATCAACTCGTTCAGTCGGGGAATGATAAGACGCATGTACTGCCCTAGGCTATAGCACCGGCTAAGTCCATTGTACTCATTAATATTAACAATGAAGAAAGACAAGAGGAGTTGTGGTAACATTAGATTAAACCTCGCAACTGGCTGCTGTCAAATACAAATTAACAAGCAACTGGTGTTCTGGTACATTCACAGTCAGGCAGGCATGAACAAAATAAAATATTTGCTAGTACTCAGTGTCTTGTATCGTAACACATTTGCTGGAATCATGAGCTTTTATATGCTCTGTTAATACATTTCTTTTAATCAAATACTGTTCTGATAAAATGGTGAAATGGTAAACATGGCAGTGGAAAAGTAACGTTCTTGAGGCTGATAAACCTGTTGAATGGATATGGCCAATGCAAAAAAAATTCTTATCAATATTATTACACCAGGAAAACAATTAACATAACATCACTATGTTGCCAGTAACGTCTGCTAGCTGTAGCAGTTGAGATAATACTAACTATTAGCTCTGCTCTACTGATAACAGTAACAGTCTCTTACTTTTCATGAACATGCTCAAATCGCAATAGCAACAGCCAATAATTATATTATTAAATATTATTAGAACAAACAGAAGTCAAAATGAAAACATTACACACAAAACAGCACATAGATACTTACTTTTGGACGACCTCTTGCAGTTTATTCATGTTTAGAAATACTGAAATCAAGACACTGCCGTTGTGTGGCCACAGAAGACAGCTCAATCTCTAGGAACGATAAAACAGTCAACACAATCTAGTCGGTCCGATGTTGACGCCCAACAGCTAACAACTAATTGTTGCACTCTCGGACTGCACACTTGTCCAAAACGGTCACTGCAACAATCAACACGGACACAACTGACGTCTGAAGTCAACAAATAATCCGCAGACAAACGAACAAATCTCCATTCTCCGAGAAAGCGTAGAGCACATGTAAGAACACGAGTAAAGCGCTGTGCTTGTCCAAGTTCTAGTCAGCGAGCCTGGCAGTCGGGCCGAGGCCATGTCTGGCAGCCATGTTTACACCAGCAGACGATGGGGCGCTTCCGGGCGGGCGGGTCAGGGGAGACCACTCCGTGAATGCTGGGCCGCCCCACGCCCGCCGCGGTTGTCTGCCCGTGTTTAACTGTTGCTGTATGGAGTCTCCCTGGAGAGATCTCTGCTCCACTTAAGACGGCTGGTCAAGGCTCAGCCCAAGCCACAAACATGCGGTTGTTGTTTTTACTTGTTGTATTTCACGTGCCTGTGAGTAGGGTAGACGGTGTCTACGGTGAGTGCTTGGTAGTAGTTACACATATTTAACAAATTGCATTTCTTCCTTTGCTTTACACATACACCATAACATTCGTAGGCCATAAACAAAATATTGCAGGAATTCTTGCCTTGCACATTTCGCGACACACCTCGTCAGGTGCATACTGCAGAGTTATATATATCACAGAGGTGAATAAATGAAAAATACTCTGGCTGAAATTCTAAGATAGTCGTTGACATTGCTCGAATGTGCAGACCGTTTTCCTCACAGAAGTCTAAAACTTAACAGGAAGTCCTTCTACAGTATGCACCTGACGAAATGCAGCGAAAATATGCTAGGCAATAAATCCTGCAATATAATAATTCTGGCGGCTTTGTTTAAATTCATTAAGGGAATACATTTTTAAAAAGAAAATCGTTGCTTTGCTTGCTTGCTTGCTTGCGTTCGCTGGCCGGGAACTCCAGCGTGAAGTCCTGTGTGTCGGATAAAGGCATCCTGTTGTCGAACAGTGTGATATCATACAGGACCTGAGGTTTGCGTGAGTATCCGTTGTCCCATGTCTGGCTTATTGGTGTGCAGACTGGTGGTTCCTCGCCGTTCAGGCAGACACTCTCCGACTTCGGAAGAATCAGCGATCCTACTACGTTAGCCAGGACCCCGAAGGGACCTGTTGCACAGGACGCACGACTAGGACGTGTTAGTAGGCTTTGGCCAGTATAGAACCTGGCTTTGGTGCTTTGAAAACACCTCTGAATGTGCACATGTGAAATCAGAACTCAGAACTGTATTCAGTTGTTTGAAGACACAGGAGCATTGATGGCGGTTAGTGCTCGTGTGTTGCCAAAACTGTGGTCCTGCTTGCGTTGCCTAGCAGAGGCAGAATTATTCTGTTCTGATCGGTAGGGAAACTAGACGTTGGCAGTCTTGATGTTTGTCCATGCTGTGAGAAGAAATAAACTGGAACACTCCGTGACAACTGGCAAGACTGAGGGGGAAAGAACAAGAGGAAGACAGAGAGATAAACATTTAGATATCTTGGCCACATGGCATGGTCGAGACAAACACAAAGCTGACCCACGACTCTGGTGATGGTGTGAAATGGCGAAACATGACCGACCACGCTTATCGGTATAGCACATGATGATGATGATGATGATGATAATGATGATGATGATGATGATGGCTATGGGATCGACCCAGCCTAATAAAAATGGGTCCCAGACAATATTCATATTGTGTTTAACTGGGAAAGAAAATCGAGGTAGAAGGAGACTGATCACCCCAACTTGTATGTATGGACTTTATATTACTATCTAACACTTGACACTCGAACGGCAGTGATTGTATTGGGACCACCTTATATAGACTCGCGTAGACCCATATACCTCCTTGCGAGTTTACATGACATGTCATGGTGTGGGTTCAACACCAGAGGCGAAACTGATGCGGTACACCGAGTGGTAAAACAGTTTTAGTCTCATCATTATCACCAGATGTCATGATGATAAGCGTGGGCAATCACTACTTGTCATATCACCCGATCACTGCTCGCCATGTCGCCCGACCACTGTTCTGTCCAACAACTGCTTCTTGAAAACCTGCCTTGTCTGTTATTCTATCTACCATCTGCTTCTTGAAGAACCGCCTCGTCTGTTGTTCCTACCATTGTCTGCTTCTTGAAGAACAGCCTCGTTTGTCGTTCTGCCCATCCTTTGCTTTGCATTTTCCTCAGAAACTACTTGCCTGCTGCCATAAGATGTTTATGGCTTCTTTCTTCACTCCCCCCTCCTCCTCCTCCTCCTCCTCCTCCTCCTCCTCCTTCTTCTTCTTCTTCTTCTTCTTCTTCTTCTTCTTCTTCTTCTTCTTCTTCTTCTTCTTCTTCTTCTTCTTCTTCTTCTTCTTTAGATCTATCCAAAGAAGACAATGGAGAAGCTATCAAACTTCTGAATGATGGGAAGGCTGCTGGTCCAGTCATGATACAAGTAAACGCTGTTAAAGCCAACATAGACAACACAAATGAATTGCAGCACACATTATTTAGCTGAGTCTGGGATACCGAAGAAATACCAGCAGACTGGAGAGAAGGATATTTTGTGAAGCTGCAAAAGAAAGGGGACCCGTAGGAATGCGACATTTATATAGGAATAATTGTGTTGTCAGCTCCAGTTAAATATTAGTAGGATCATTCTGGGAGGGATAAAAAGATGTTATTACAAACAACTCAAACATGATCAAACAGCCCAAATATGAACAATCAGCTCAAACATGAACAAACAACCCAAGCATGAACAAAGAGCACAAAAATGAACAAACAGCTCAAACGCGAACAGACAGGCCTACAACCAGATCATAAATTGACCAAAAGCCAAATTGCTCTCAATAAGAAAACAATGAGTTAAACTGAACCCACCAGTTGATGCAGGAAATCTGGGCCATGTAAAGTCATAGAGTGTGTGTGTGTTGTTACGTTCTGTTGACGCCATCAGCTGTACATTTGTATGTTGACAGAGTGTATCTCTGGGATGTGGGTGTTGTTAGGTTGTGTTGAGGTCATCAGTTGGACGCTTGTATGTCGACAGAGTGTATCTCTGGGATGTGGGTGTTGTTAGGTTGTGTTGAGGTCATCAGTTGGACGCTTGTATGTCGACAGAGTGTATCTCTGGGATGTGGGTGTTGTTAGGTTGTGTTGAGGTCATCAGTTGGACGCTTGTATGTCGACAGAGTGTATCTCTGGGATGTGGGGCGCCCAGTGCACGAAGACGTGTGGCTTCTGTGAGGGCGGGAACGAGTTCTGCCACGTCTATGATGGCTACTGTGTCAATGGGTGCGCCAGCGGGTACAAGGGCACGTACTGCAAGGAAAGTAAGTCACGTCTGCAGTCTGTTGTCTGATCTCCCAGTACTAAGTATACATCATTATTAACATGGTGGCTAAACATTTGTTACAGAACAGAGAGCATGACTTTGGCCTATACCCTATCCATTCAAGGTGTAAGAAGAAGAACAAGAACAAGAAGTAGAACAAGAATAAGAACAAGAAGTAGACCAAGAAATAGAACAAGAAGAACATGAAGAAATAGAGGAAGAAGAAGAAGAAGAAGAAGAGTGGCCAAGTATGACCTATAATGTATGCCAGTGGTGCAGTGGTTAGCTTGCTGGCCGTGTAGTCATCTGTTCGAATCCCTTCAATGTAAACCTATTCTCGTGCTTTGTGGATTATTCAAAGGCATTTGACTGTGTACAACATCAGAAACTTTGGGAAATCATGAGGAATATGGGCTTCCGTTACATGTAAAACAACTCATAAGAATACTCTATCTAGACCAGTGGTTCTCAACCTTTTTTGGCCCATGCACCCCTTCACGATATTTTCAGAACGTCATTCCCCCTTCCCCCACCCACCCCCTTTCGTATTTCCTCCCTATAAGTCCCAACCCCGCCCTTACGTAGTATATGTAAAACTGGAAGCTAAATTTAAGAACACATGCTAGAAAAAGCCTAGACGTCTATAGAAAATGTGATTTGCGGGTCTACTTACGTTATAAAATGAATGTCAGAAGTGTGAGAAGTATAGAACCGTAAAATATGGAGGGAAAAACAATATTAAGTAATCAGTTCTTGTTTAACGCGATCTTGAAATAATCTTAATTCCCCCTGGAAACCCTAAAATTCCCCCCTGGGGGGAGGGGGGATTCCCCACTGGTTGAGAACCACTGATCTAGAACAATAAGCAGCGGTTAGAATAGATGGCGAGACAGCAGATTATTTTGACATCAAGCAAGGAGTCCGTCAAGGCTGTGTGCTGTCCCCATAATTGTTTAACCTGTAAGCCGAAAATATAATGAGAAATGTCAGAGATGATATAAACAGCGAGCAATATGATGCCCTGAGTATCGATGGTGTTGACATACCAGAGATTCGATATGCCGATTATACAGTATTGCTATCCACAACACAGAATGGTATAGAAAACCTTAAAACCTCAACCCAATTGAATAGTGAAAATTACAACTTATATCTTAACATAGCAAAAACAATCATATGCATACAGATAAAACTACTATGGAGAAAGAAATATATGTTAATGAGGAAACATTGGAGGTGGTGGAACATTTCGAATGTCTTGGGTCATTGATTACCAACAATGGTGACCAAAAGAAAGAAATTAAAAGACGAGTGTCTATTGCTCTTCAAAAACTAAAACAACTGAATAAATTGTGGAATGGGACAGATAGAACTAAAAGAATTAGATTTTTAAGAGCATGCATCTTTCCCATTGCAACATTCGCATGTGAGACCTGGACACTTTCTAAACAAGCTGAACAGCGCATAAATGCCTTGGAATATAAATGTTATAGACGAGTTCTAAGAATATCTTGGGTAAAGAAAAGAACAAATGCATCCATACTTCAAGAGCTGAATATTGAAGACGATAAAACAAAGAAAATTTAAATATTTTGGTCACTTGAAACGTCACGAAATTTTGGAGAGAACAATAATGGAGGGGTATATGCCTGGGAAGAGAGGAAGAGGAAGGCCAAAGAGAAGATGGGTGCAGGATGTAGCGGATGATCTCCAGATGGGTGTATCGGACGCAGAACATCTTCCTTTTGATCAAGAGGGTTTCCGGAAGGTTGTTATGGGAGCGAGGTTCTGCAAAGGACATGCTACTGAATGAATGAGATCTGCAAAAGCTGCATTCTATGACATCTCTGGTATTGATTTTACCGAGCCAGGTCTGCAAACACTGCATTCTATCATATCTCTGGCAATGATTTTACCGAGCTAGGTCTGCAAACACTGCATTCTATCATATCTCTGGCAATGATTTTACCGAGCTAGGTCTGCAAACACTGCATTCTATCATATCTCTGGCAATGATTTTACCGAGCTAGGTCTGCAAACACTGCATTCTATCATATCTCTGGCAATGATTTTACCAAGCTAGGTCTGCAAAAGTTGCATTCCATCACATCTCTGGTACTGATTTTACCAAGCTTAGACTGCAAGCACTGCATTCTATCACATCTCTGGCAATGATTTTACCACGCTAGGTCTGCAAAAGTTGCATTCTATCAAATGAAGGACGTTTTGTGCATTAAGTCATTGTCCTTGAAAGTTAGAAAAATAATTCTTGCATGTTATATAGAACCAGTCTTAACATACGGCTGGGAGTCATAGAAAATTAGTAAACAGGCGAAAAAAAGTCAATGGAAGCTTTGGAGGTGTGGTTATATAGAAGAATAATGAAACTTAATTGGATAGCTGAAGGTGTGGTTGTATAGAAGAATAATGAAACTTAATTGGATAGCTGAAGGTGTGGTTGTATAGCCGAATAATGAAAATTAATTGGATAGCCAAAATGAGTAGTCTGGACAATTTGAGGGAAGCTAAGTCGTAAAGACAACTTTTCACACACACCAGAAAGAAGCAATCATCGTTTTTGGCCATATTACAAGAAGACAAAAATTGGAACATGTTTAACAACCGGAAAGATTTGCGGAAAAAGACATAGAGAAAGAGAGATAGAGGAAGACAGCGTGAGAACATTCGTGACAGTCTCGTGTCAAGGCATGGAAGGGAATCAACACACGATTTGATCCACGACGTCGGAGATGGTAATCTGTTGAGAGGCATGTTCTCCCACGGCAGCCGGCAAGGTATTTGGTGCTGATAATGTGTACCCACAACTGCAGAGTTTGGTGAGAAGATCTCTTATTTTGGCATTCTTGTGGTTGAATCAACGTTGCTTTGAACTGCCATTGTTTCCCACAGAATGTGAACTACAGACATACGGGCACTACTGCCGACGCAAGTGCGGCAAATGCTCGTCTGTACGCCCTGTCTGTGATCGAGAGACTGGCAAATGTGAGGTCGGGTGTCAGCCGGGCTATCAGAAGCCTTACTGTGTTATGAGTAAGTCTCTGTGTCTTTTTGTCTGTCTGTCTGCCTGCCTGTCTGACGAGATGTCTGTCTGTCCCATCGCCAATGCATGCATGCATCCATCCATCGATCCTGTGTCTGTCTGATGACAACTGTCAACAACATGTGATCAAATCATACTCACATCTGGCTACAACTGACAATACGTGAATATAATCTCCATTAGATATGGCGGCGATTGGCATCTAGATGTCACCAACTTAATGTAATCAACAGTTTTTGTATCCTTCCAGCTGTCATCAGAGGATCGTCTGGCCTAGCGCCAAGGACGCTGGGCTTTCATTCGGACGACCCTGGTTCGAATCCTCTTTAAGGCGGTGGATTTTGTTTCTGTCGGAGGCAAAAATAAAACCCTAGCCCGCAAGGTTCGCGGGGACTGCACTAGCCAGGCGACCTACATACCTCAGGCTCAAGACCACCCCCTTCCCACCCCCCCCCTATCCTATATGACAAGGTACTACTGGCGGCATGATGGTATTTTGTCCACCTGACATCTAGCTACGACTCATGGCACTCTGGTACATGGTGTATGACGCACGCTGTTCTCACGTCTATCAAAGTTGATGTGTGGATCCCTGGACAAACTCGTGTGGATTTCAGGGTTTGCCTGCACGAATGTAGGCGGCAGAACGGTCCACCCCATGACTGTCTGTATGGTAGATCCACACCCTTCTTCTCTTCAGTCATGTTAGTATGTATAGTTTACGTGATCAGCGCTCACACTATCATCCTTTCCTACATCAGTGCAACATGCACATTACATAACATATAACTGGCGAGTGAGAGATAAGTGGTTGGCAGGGCGGGACATAACATATAACTGACGAGTGAAAGATGAGTGGTTGGCAGGGCGGGACATAACATATAACTGACGAGTGAAAGATGAGTGGTTGGCAGGGCGGGACATAACATATAACTGATGTGCGAAAGATGAGTGGTTGGCAGGGCGGGACATAACATATAACTGATGTGCAAAAGATGAGTGGTTGGCAGGGCGGGACATAACAAATAACTGACGAGTGAAAGATGAGTGGTTGGCAGGGCGGGACATAACATATAACTGACGAGTGAAAGATGAGTGGTTGGCAGGGCGGGACATAACATATAACTGACGAGTGAAAGATGAGTGGTTGGCAGGGCGGGACATAACATATAACTGATGTGTGACAGATGAGTGGTTGGCAGGGCGGGACATAACAAATAACTGACGAGTGAAAGATGAGTGGTTGGCAGGGCGGGACATAACATATAACTGACGAGTGAAAGATGAGTGGTTGGCAGGGCGGGACATAACATATAACTGACGAGTGAAAGATGAGTGGTTGGCAGGGCGGGACATAACATATAACTGACGAGTGAAAGATGAGTGGTTGGCAGGGCGGGACATAGCATATAACTGATGTGTGACAGATGAGTGGTTGGCAGGGCGGGACATAACATATAACTGATGTGCGAAAGATGAGTGGTTGGCAGGGCGGGACATAACATATAACTGATGTGCGAAAGATGAGTGGTTGGCAGGGCGGGACATAACATATAACTGATGTGCGAAAGATGAGTGATTGGCAGGGCGGGACATAACAAATAACTGACGAGTGAAAGATGAGTGGTTGGCAGGGCGGGACATAACATATAACTGACGAGGGAAAGATGAGTGGTTGGCAGGGCGGGACATAACATATAACTGATGTGTGACAGATGAGTGATTGGCAGGGTGGGACATAACATATAACTGATGTGCAAAAGATGAGTGGTTGGCAGGGCGGGACATAACAAATAACTGACGAGTGAAAGATGAGTGGTTGGCAGGGCGGGACATAACATATAACTGACGAGTGAAAGATGAGTGGTTGGCAGGGCGGGACATAGCATATAACTGACGAGTGAAAGATGAGTGGTTGGCAGGGCGGGACATAGCATATAACAGACGAGTGAAAGATGAGTGGTTGGCAGGGCGGGACATAGCATATAACTGACGAGTGAAAGATGAGTGGTTGGCAGGGCGGGACATAACATATAACTGACGAGTGAAAGATGAGTGGTTGGTAGGGCGGGACATAACATATAACTGACGAGTGAAAGATGAGTGGTTGGCAGGGCGGGACATAGCATATAACTGATGTGTGACAGATGAGTGGTTGGCAGGGCGGGACATAACAAATAACTGACGAGTGAAAGATGAGTGGTTGGTAGGGCGGGACATAACATATAACTGACGAGTGAAAGATGAGTGGTTGGCAGGGCGGGACATAGCATATAACTGATGTGTGACAGATGAGTGGTTGGCAGGGCGGGACATAACATATAACTGATGTGCGAAAGATGAGTGGTTGGCAGGGCGGGACATAACATATAACTGATGTGCGAAAGATGAGTGGTTGGCAGGGCGGGACATAACAAATAACTGACGAGTGAGAGATGAGTGGTTGGCAGGGCGGGACATAACATATAACTGACGAGTGAAAGATGAGTGGTTGACAGGGCTGGACATAACATATAACTGATGTGCGAAAGATGAGTGGTTGGCAGGGCGAGACATAACATATAACTGATGTGCGAAAGATGAGTGGTTGGCAAGGCGGGACATAACAAATAACTGACGAGTGAAAGATGAGTGGTTGGCAGGGCGGGACATAACATATAACTGACGAGGGAAAGATGAGTGGTTGGCAGGGTGGGACATAACATATAACTGACGAGTGAAAGATGAGTGGTTGGCAGGGCGGGACATAACATATAACTGACGAGTGAAAGATGAGTGGTTGGCAGGGCGGGACATAACATATAACTGACGAGTGAAAGATGAGTGGTTGGCAGGGCGGGACATAACATATAACTGATGTGTGACAGATGAGTGGTTGGCAGGGCAGGACATAACATATAACTGACGTGTGACAGATGAGTGGTTGGCAGGGCAGGACATAACATATAACTGACGAGTGAAAGATGAGTGGTTGGCAGGGCGGGATATAACATATAACTGACGAGTGAAAGATGAGTGGTTGGCAGGGCGGGACATAACATATAACTGACGAGTGAAAGATGAGTGGTTGGCAGGGCGGGACATAACATATAACTGACGAGTGAAAGATGAGTGGTTGGCAGGGCGGGATATAGCAAATAACTGATGTGTGACAGATGAGTGGTTGGCAGGGCGGGACATAAGATGAGCCTGTGTGCATAGTTTGTGACACTTTGACAATCCAGATGATTCTTTCTTTCTTCCTCTACCCGCCAGTGGCCTGGACTATCTTATCTGTTGTTGTCCCTCTACCCGCCAGTGACCTGTACTATCTTATCTGTTGTTGTTCCTCTACCCGCCAGTGGCCTGGACTATCTTATCTGTTGTTGTTCCTCTACCCGCCAGTGACCTGGACTATCTTATCTGTTGTTGTTCCTCTACCCGCCAGTGACCTGGACTATCTTATCTGTTGTTGTTCCTCTACCCGCCAGTGACCTGGAGTATCTTATCTGTTTTTGTTCCTCTACCCGCCAGTGACCTGGACTAACTTATCTGTTTTTGTTCCTCTACCCGCCAGTGACCTGGACTATCTTATCTGTTGTTGTTCCTCTACCCGCCAGTGACCTGGACTATCTTATCTGTTGTTGTTCCTCTACCCGCCAGTGACCTGGACTAACTTATCTGTTTTTGTTCCTCTACCCGCCAGTGACCTGGACTATCTTATCTGTTGTTGTTCCTCTACCCGCCAGTGACCTGGACTATCTTATCTGTTGTTGTTCCTCTACCCGCCAGTGGCCTGGACTATCTTATCTGTTGTTGTTCCTCTACCCGCCAGTGGCCTGGACTATCTTATCTGTTGTTGTCCCTCTACCCGCCAGTGGCCTGGACTATCTTATCTGTTGTTGTTCCTCTACCCGCCAGTGGCCTGGACTATCTTATCTGTTGTTGTCCCTCTACCCGCCAGTGGCCTGGACTATCTTATCTGTTGTTGTCCCTCTACCCGCCAGTGGCCTGGACTATCTTATCTGTTGTTGTCCCTCTACCCGCCAGTGGCCTGGACTATCTTATCTGTTGTTGTCCCTCTACCCGCCAGTGGCCTGGACTATCTTATCTGTTGTTGTCCCTCTACCCGCCAGTGACCCGGACTATCTTATCTGTTGTTGTTCCTCTACCCGCCAGTGGCCTGGACTATCTTATCTGTTGTTGTCCCTCTACCCGCCAGTGACCTGGACTATCTTATCTGTTGTTGTTCCTCTACCCGCCAGTGGCCTGGACTATCTTATCTGTTGTTGTTCCTCTACCCGCCAGTGGCCTGGACTATCTTATCTGTTGTTGTCCCTCTACCCGCCAGTGGCCTGGACTATCTTATCTGTTGTTGTCCCTCTACCCGCCAGTGGCCTGGACTATCTTATCTGTTGTTGTCCCTCTACCCGCCAGTGGCCTGGACTATCTTATCTGTTGTTGTCCCTCTACCCGCCAGTGACCTGGACTATCTTATCTGTTGTTGTCCCTCTACCCGCCAGTGACCTGGACTATCTTATCTGTTGTTGTCCCTCTACCCGCCAGTGACCTGGACTATCTTATCTGTTGTTGTCCCTCTACCCGCCAGTGACCTGGACTATCTTATCTGTTGTTGTCCCTCTACCCGCCAGTGACCTGGACTATCTTATCTGTTGTTGTTCCTCTACCCGCCAGTGGCCTGGACTATCTTATCTGTTGTTATCCCTCTACCCGCCAGTGGCCTGGACTATCTTATCTGTTGTTGTCCCTCTACCCGCCAGTGGCCTGGACTATCTTATCTGTTGTTGTCCCTCTACCCGCCAGTGACCTGGACTATCTTATCTGTTGTTGTCCCTCTACCCGCCAGTGGCCTGGACTATCTTATCTGTTGTTGTCCCTCTACCCGCCAGTGACCTGGACTATCTTATCTGTTGTTGTCCCTCTACCCGCCAGTGACCTGGACTATCTTATCTGTTGTTGTTCCTCTACCCGCCAGTGGCCTGGACTATCTTATCTGTTGTTGTCCCTCTACCCGCCAGTGACCTGGACTATCTTATCTGTTGTTGTTCCTCTACCCGCCAGTGGGCTGGACTATCTTATCTGTTGTTGTCCCTCTACCCGCCAGTGACCTGGACTATCTTATCTGTTGTTGTCCCTCTACCCGCCACTGACCTGGACTATCTTATCTGTTGTTGTCCCTCTACCCGCCACTGACCTGGACTATCTTATCTGTTGTTGTCCCTGTACCCGCCAGTGGCCTGGACTATCTTATCTGTTGTTGTCCCTCTACCCGCCAGTGGCCTGGACTATCTTATCTGTTGTTGTCCCTCTACCCGCCAGTGGCCTGGACTATCTTATCTGTTGTTGTTCCTCTTCCCGCCAGTGACCTGGATTATCTTATCTGTTGTTCCTCTACCCGCCAGTGACCTGGACTAACTTATCTGTTGTTGTTCCTCTACCCACCAGTGACCTGGAGTATCTTATCTGTTGTTGTTGTCCCTCTACCCGCCAGTGACCTGTACTATCTTATCTGTTGTTGTTCCTCTACCCGCCAGTGGCCTGGACTATCTTATCTGTTGTTGTTCCTCTACCCGCCAGTGACCTGGACTATCTTATCTGTTGTTGTTCCTCTACCCGCCAGTGGCCTGGACTATCTTATCTGTTGTTGTCCCTCTACCCGCCAGTGGCCTGGACTATCTTATCTGTTGTTGTTCCTCTTCCCGCCAGTGACCTGGACTATCTTATCTGTTGTTGTTCCTCTACCCGCCAGTGGCCTGGACTATCTTATCTGTTGTTGTCCCTCTACCCGCCAGTGACCTGGACTATCTTATCTGTTGTTGTTCCTCTTCCCGCCAGTGGCCTGGACTATCTTATCTGTTGTTGTTCCTCTTCCCGCCAGTGGCCTGGACTATCTTATCTGTTGTTGTTGTCCCTCTACCCGCCAGTGACCTGGACTATCTTATCTGTTGTTGTCCCTCTACCCGCCAGTGGCCTGGACTATCTTATCTGTTGTTGTTCCTCTTCCCGCCAGTGGCCTGGACTATCTTATCTGTTGTTGTCCCTCTACCCGCCAGTGACCTGGACTATCTTATCTGTTGTTGTTCCTCTACCCACCAGTGACCTGGACTATCTTATCTGTTGTTGTTCCTCTTCCCGCCAGTGGCCTGGACTATCTTATCTGTTGTTGTCCCTGTACCCGCCAGTGGCCTGGACTATCTTATCTGTTGTTGTTCCTCTACCCGCCAGTGGCCTGGACTATCTTATCTGTTGTTGTCCCTCTACCCGCCAGTGACCTGGACTATCTTATCTGTTGTTGTTCCTCTACCCGCCAGTGGGCTGGACTATCTTATCTGTTGTTGTCCCTCTACCCGCCAGTGACCTGGACTATCTTATCTGTTGTTGTCCCTCTACCCGCTAGTGGCCTGGACTATCTTATCTGTTGTTGTCCCTCTACCCGCCACTGACCTGGACTATCTTATCTGTTGTTGTCCCTGTACCCGCCAGTGGCCTGGACTATCTTATCTGTTGTTGTCCCTCTACCCGCCAGTGGCCTGGACTATCTTATCTGTTGTTGTCCCTCTACCCGCCAGTGACCTGGACTATCTTATCTGTTGTTGTCCCTCTACCCGCCAGTGGCCTGGACTATCTTATCTGTTGTTGTCCCTCTACCCGCCAGTGACCTGGACTATCTTATCTGTTGTTGTTCCTCTACCCGCCAGTGGCTGGACTATCTTATCTGTTGTTGTCCCTCTATCCGCCAGTGGCCTGGACTATCTTATCTGTTGTTGTTCCTCTACCCGCCAGTGGGCTGGACTATCTTATCTGTTGTTGTCCCTCTACCCGCCAGTGACCTGGACTATCTTATCTGTTGTTGTCCCTCTACCCGCCAGTGGCCTGGACTATCTTATCTGTTGTTGTCCCTCTACCCGCCAGTGACCTGGACTATCTTATCTGTTGTTGTCCCTCTACCCGCCAGTGGCTGGACTATCTTATCTGTTGTTGTCCCTCTACCCGCCACTGACCTGGACTATCTTATCTGTTGTTGTCCCTCTACCCGCCACTGACCTGGACTATCTTATCTGTTGTTGTCCCTCTACCCGCCACTGACCTGGACTATCTTATCTGTTGTTGTCCCTCTACCCGCCACTGACCTGGACTATCTTATCTGTTGTTGTCCCTCTACCCGCCACTGACCTGGACTATCTTATCTGTTGTTGTCCCTCTACCCGCCAGTGGCTGGACTATCTTATCTGTTGTTGTCCCTCTACCCGCCACTGACCTGGACTATCTTATCTGTTGTTGTCCCTGTACCCGCCAGTGGCCTGGACTATCTTATCTGTTGTTGTCCCTCTACCCGCCAGTGGCCTGGACTATCTTATCTGTTGTTGTCCCTCTACCCGCCAGTGACCTGGACTATCTTATCTGTTGTTGTCCCTCTACCCGCCAGTGGCCTGGACTATCTTATCTGTTGTTGTCCCTCTACCCGCCAGTGACCTGGACTATCTTATCTGTTGTTGTCCCTCTACCCGCCAGTGGCTGGACTATCTTATCTGTTGTTGTCCCTCTACCCGCCAGTGACCTGGACTATTGTCATAGTCTTGCTCGTATCTAGGTAACTAAACTTGGGTTCATACAGGCAACAATAAATCTGTTCGCTATGAGATCGAATATTTATTGTGTATACATATACAGTATGCGTTGGCGCATATTACATATCACAGCTGGTTAACATCAAACACATAGTTATCATTCAACAGTCTAGCAAACTATCTGGCCTATGTCTATATATCTATTGATATCTATAGAGTCCCTCAAAGGCAGGCCCTGTTGCCTCTCTCAAGTCCGTCTGTCCTCTGCCGGTCTACACGTGTCCCATTCCGACACGGGCGGTAACTCTGTCCGAGTTCCTCGTGGACCCCGCAATAGGCGGGCCACATCAGTGTCCACGGAACCCTGGACTCATTGACCAGTCCTTCTAGAAGGCTCTAGATTACTCGGGCTCTGAGTGACTGTTCTCTCCCTTGGGCTGGAGTTGTAGCCCTCTAAATAATATATCTACCGGTGAGGCGGTGACAGGATTCCCCCCTCCCCCCTAATATGGCTTGTTATTGGGTAATTAGATGTATTCTAATTCTGTCACCGAATCACATAAAGTTGGTGTTTGTAGATTGGTGGACAGTAACCTGGTAACCTACATACTGGCATTAAAACTCATGTATTCTCCCATACACCACTTCTCTGATTTGGTAAAGAGATCACTCTGTCTCCTGTGTCCTTAACAATGCTTATCAGACCGAAGTTACGTGACGTTTAAGTAGTTGTATTTACAACCCGCCCTTCTCAATAGTACCCAACTGGTACCCAGACAATTAACCTCTGTTAAGAGAGTTAACAAGACCGAAGTCCTGGCTAATTAAGTACACCTTCAAATCTTGATTTGTGTGTGCATTTCAATACACTTTTACTCTCGTATGTTATCTAATGCAAAATATGTAGTTACCTTGTTATTTTATCCCCCTCATACTACAAGTGTCCCTGTTGGCTTGTTAGTGTGCTTGACTAATAAGTTGATGTTTCTAATAAAGTGACTGTATTTTAACTTGATAATGTTGAGTTTTAAGGTTTGTGTACTGTGTGTGCTGAATGTGTGGCGTATTTCCAAGCGTCACGAGTTGGGATAACCTCAATCATGAACTACTGCACTGTGTGCAATACATGATCAGGCATTCCAAGTGGTGGTGCTTAGATGTATCCTAACTGCTAAACTAAGTATATTAACTCACTATTTAACTCAGTACTACACATGTATTCACACATTAGACAAGTCATGCAATTTACATGAAAGACGCAGACAAATTAAAATAAATACGGTTTGCGTACAATTTGTCCGCCAAGTGTATCGTTCTCTCATTTAATCCATTCACACAGTCATTCAGTCACCTTTCATTCAAAATAGTATTTGGTTAAAATATATAATTAAAGATGAGGTAAGTGTTATTGCCCTTAGAAAAAATGGGCTAGGCGATATTTGCCCTTTAAGGAAATACGTACTTCTTGTACGATGACTCAAAAATGGGTTATAATTTAAATAGAGACAATTGTATAGGACGGTTCTTTAGCCTAGGAATGGTACCGCCTGTAATATTAATGTCGAATATGTACAAATTACAGGTTAATACAATTTATATACAACAATAATGGAAATATAATACATATTTAATCCTAAACTAATTAATTAATTAAATCCAACGATGATGTGCGCGTTGTCCTCCTGTTGTTAGCGTGTTATGCCATGTATGTTAAAGTAAGTATGGCTGTCTCTTGAGTGTTGTAGTCGATGTCGTTCTGTTTCGGCTGTTTGTAAAGTTACGTAGCAACAGCAAGTATGGAATGTTCTTAATGTCCCATATAACGAGTTCTTACAGAATTCGGAGTTAGTTCGCTGGTTGATCTTATTGGTTGACACAAACACAGTTACTGTTTCTTGCTGGAATCGTTCTAGCGCTTAGGCACTTGATGGTATAGTTCTCAAAGTAACGTATCATGTTCTTGGGTGTCGTAATTAAACTAATCACTGAGAGTACTCTAGCAGGTGTAGAGTTACACTGTCATATGCAACCGACTAAAAGTATCACAGTTTATAGTATGGCTAATGGTCGATGTGATCAGAGTAATTCTACTGGCGCATTTGTTTGCCGTGATAAAAGGTCAGCCATAATGTTGTCGGTGCCTCTGATATGGCGGATTTCGAAGTCGAAATCTTGAAGTAGAAGACACCATCTTTGTAGCCGATGGTTTTTAGGCGACCCCTGGTTAAGGACCAATAATGGCGAACTGTCAGTGAGGACCACAAAGTGACTCCCCAAGAGGAACTTAGATAATCTCAATATACAGAACAATAGGCTCAAACACTCTAATTCAACTGTGGCATACCGAGTCTCAGCCTTCTTTAGTTTGCGGCTCACATAGAGAATTGGGTGTCTTATGCCATCCACTTCCTGCATCAAGCATCCTCCTATTGCGATAGCGCTTGCATCTGTTGTCAAAATAAAGGGTAAATTTATGTTGGGTAATCGTAAGACTGGTGGATTAGAAAAAATATGTTTCAATCTACACATTGCATCATCTAAGCTGGTACTTTTACAAATTTTTGATGGATGATTTTTAGTTAACATATCAGAAAAGACTGAGGTTAGTTCTGCCCAATGTGGAATGAATTTAGAATAATAGTTGATAAGGCCAAGTAAACTTCTAATCTGTTTCTTGGTGGTAGGCACTTCTAGATTAAGGATCTTAGAAACAATTTTATCATCTGTCAACAATTTGCCTTCAGAAATTCTGTGACCAAGGAAGTCTATTTGTGTATAACCTATTTCAACTTTGGAAGGTTTGATAGTAAGTCCAAAAAGAGAGATTTGGTTGAAGACTTGTTTGAGGGTAAGTAGGTGAGAAGTCATATCAGAAGAATGGACGCATATATCATCAATATAGGCTACTAAATCTTTCATTCCGTGTAATAACAATCTTGTTAGTCTCACAAATGTGGCCGGTGCGTTCTTGAGCCCAAACGGAAGATATAGCCATTCGTACAAGCCGAGAGGTGTTGCGAATGCTGTTATATGTCTACAAGAAGGGTGTAGTGGAACTTGCCAATATCCTTTCGCTAAATCGGTCTTGGAAAATAAGGATGATTGAGCCATATTTAAGATAAGATCTTCACAGCTGTTCATTGGCTCTGCATCCGTTGTTGTTCTTGTATTTAATACTCTATAGTCGATGCACAAGCGGATTGTCTGGTCCTTTTTTTTCACCAGAACCATCGGTGACGAATATTGAGACATCGATTTTTGAATAATGCCATTTTTCTCTAAATCTAAAATTTCTTTATCTAAATTAGATCTGTAATGGAGAGGAATAGAATATGGTCTACATTTGACCGGTTTCAGATCTGTCGGCACAATTGAATGTGTTATTTTATCAGTGCGTCCAGGTTTGTTAGAAAAGATAGATTTATACTCGTCAAGGATAGTCAAAATGTCTTGTCGCTGTTGTTGTGTCAAAGTGTCAGAGATATGTATGTCATTTATACTTCCGTCGTCAGTCATGATTGGTACAGGGATTTCAGTGTTGTCCACGTCTGTCTGATTTATCACAGATGCTACTGTTTGTAAATTGTCTTCAATGTCATTGTCATCGTCGTTGAGATCAATCGTTGTCAATATGTCGTCAAATTTGTCGTCGTTGTCGATATCACAGATTGTCGGTAATGTCCATATGTCTTCGTCGTTTTCGTCGTCGTAAGAGTGTGTCGTTAACGATGCTTCGTTTGTCGAGGTGTCATTTCGTTGGGAACTTGTCGTTTCGTCTCCGTCACCAGTTCGTTGAGTCAGTTCATTTGTCTCATTGTCCTGTCTAACATAATATGGTTTCCACATATTTACATGGGATAATTTCAAGTTTCTATTTAAAGAGAATACAGTAGGGTTATTCCCCTTGTTGACCAGTTTCTGACATATAACACAAGATGTACAAAAGGTTTTAATATCCTGGTCAAACTTTGGCCAATAAAACTGGGTCAGGACAATAGCCCTGGTCATTTCGTATGTCATATGACCTCCAAAAGGGGAGTCATGAGCTATTTTTAGAACTTTGTTTCGATGTGCTTGTGGTAACAGTACTTGCTGTATCGTGGTCTGCTTTGTTGTGTAAAATCTAGTTAAGATGTTGTTCTGTAGCCTAAATGTCCACGATGCGTTCTTTGTTAATTTTGGTTTAAGTCCTACTAACTTAAAGTATGGTGTAAGTGTAGGGTCATTTTTCTGTTCATTTCCAAAATTGATGTTAGTTGAGTTTGGCGCTATTATTTCTAATGATTCCTGTAGTTGGTCAGTGTTGGTTTTATGGGTTGTCTGTCGTGTTATTGCATTCGTGTGTTGTGTGTTTTGTTGCACATTTACAGGCTTGGTATTTGGTACATCAGTAGCATCCTCAATTCGAGGTTTTAATTTGGTCGTATCGCTCACAGATTCGACCGCCCCTGCATTGTACACCTCGGTGAATTCTTTCTGAATTACCTCCGTGGTTGTCTCCCTTGGTCTTTTGGCAGATTGAGACAAGCATGAATGGTGTTTCTCTATAGCATCGGTGTTTGTGGGGGGAATACCGTTTTTACGCTCCCACTCTCTGATTTCCTTCTCAGAGCATGCTCGTATGTTGGGCAAATGCCCAAGTATAATATCAGCGACTGGATTTTCAAGGATTGCGCACAATACTTGTCCCGATATGAACGGTGTTCGAATTTCGACCAGAGCAAGGGGGTATTTCTCTATAGTACCTGAGAATGTGCGACAAGTGACATGTTTGTCTGTGTAGTCTTTAGTGTCTATTAATGTTCTCTTTATCCCACAGAGCGTTGCGCCGGAATCACGAATTAATGTGCACTTTTTGTTGTTTACAAACCCTGTAGAAAAAACTAGCTTGCCTGTAGATGACAAAGCAGCGTTGGCTGTTTCATTTGAAATAGGGATAGTGTGGCCACATAGTAATGTTGTGTCAAGTTGGAACTTCGTACAGGTGTTACACTTACTGTCTGTAATGGTGTCAATAATTTGTACAGCATTTCCAAGCTCGTTTTCATTGTCGTGTTGATTATCACAATCATTCAGTGATTCAATCTCTTCGTCTGATGACGTTTCCACAAGTGCGGCATTGGCTTGTTTCAATAACTTTCGGCCATCACAAAAGCGACTATAGTGGCCAAAACTGCGGCAAAAAAAACATTTGACCGCTCTCTGGTAAGCATTGCGCTTGGTCTTCTGTTTCTCCACCATCATCTTGAGGTGGTGAGGGTAGTTCGGCGATTTGTCGCACATAGAGCCATTGTCGTGATTCAAACCGCAATACTGGCATTTAACAAGTTTACTGACATTGGAGCGAGGTTTGAATTTACTCTCTGTTTGGAGTATTTGGTGTTCACTACTGCAGCTGCTGTATCGTTGTGACTTATGTTCAGCTGAAAAATATCCCTATTTGCTGTGAAAAATGAATTCCCCTTTGCCTCTATTTCCTGAATACTTTTGCAATCCATTTGTTTTAAGAACTTGGCAAAAGGTGTGGGGATGGTGCTAACTATTTTGTCTATAATAATAAGCTCTTTAAGTTTGTCATGGCTATTGTTGGTTTTAGCCGAGTTGATCCATTTTGTGCATACGTCTTGAACTGTACTGACATAATCTATAAAGGTTTGGTTTGGTTGTGGTGATAATTTGGCAAATTGTTGTTGGTAACCTGCAGTATCTAAAGAAAAATGTTGGAGAATGCGTTGTTTTAAATAATCATAGTCTTTTCGCATTTCCTGTGGTACTGTTTCTATTACTTTTAGTGGTTCAAGAGCTAAGTTCCTCATTAGAATAAATGCCCAATCTGATTTAATGATCTTATGGTAGGCCATGAGACACTCAAAATTTTCCAAGTAGGCGCTGATGGAATCTCCTGAGCAGAACGCCTTCACGAGGCCTTTATACTTATTATATTTTTGTTCTTCCTCTTTGCTTCTTAGCTTATTTATCGATATTTCTGCGTTGGACTCAAGCTCCATCTGTTTTAGTTTCACTTGTGTATCAGCATTCAATTGGGCTTGCTTGGCCGCTGCGTCGAGCTCCATTTGTAATTTCTTTTCTGCTGCCTCCATCTGCATCTGAATTTTCTTTTCTTCTGCCTCCATCTGCATCTGAATTTTCTTTTCTTCTGCCTCCATTTGAAATTTCTTTTCTTCTGCCTCCATTTGAAATTTCTTTTCTTCTCGTTCTATCGCTCTTTCTTCACGGGCAATGTTTTCTGCGTGCGTTTTCTGTGCCCATTCTGACAATTTCTCTTCTTTATAACCTAACTTTATTCCTTGCTCAATGCATTTATCTAAGGAAGACATTTTGTGTTTTACTTGTTTGTAATGTTTATAAAGTTAAATCCCTTAGAAAAAATGTTGTGTAGTCGAAAATTTGGTTAACTCCCTTACTTATTAATGTGTAAATCAAAATGCAAGGTTATGTTGGTGACAAGGTCATGAATATGCAACCAAATCAATATGAAACAACATAATACATTGATGAAAGATGAGAAGTACAGCTTAGAGTTACAATGGGTATGACATGAAACTTAGCTTTCAATCAGAGAACTCGCCGATGTTGTCCCAGAAAGCTTGTCTTGTAATCTCGCCACTGTTGTAAAGGTTACATAGGTTGCACGCGCCACTATTCGCGGAACAATCTGCTCGTAGAGTGAGAAAACAATAGTAGCAGTCAAAAAATGTCACAGTCATGTCAAAAATAGTTTACAAATCACAATAATGAGACACACTGCTTAGGCACTGCTGAGATACTGCTGAGGGACTCAGATTAATCCTATTTTATTGCTAGATAGCTACTAATTTTTGTAAACTTGTAAGTTAACAATTCTTTTGGTTTAAACAACTCAATGTGATATGATCAATTAAGTAATTTTACATGGCAATTAATAGTTATTTCACAATAGATTTTATGCCAAAACCGGAAAACTAGCCCCCAAAAAGCCTGTCATAGTCTTGCTCGTATCTAGGTAACTAAACTTGGGTTCATACAGGCAACAATAAATCTGTTCGCTATGAGATCGAATATTTATTGTGTATACATATACAGTATGCGTTGGCGCATATTACATATCACAGCTGGTTAACATCAAACACATAGTTATCATTCAACAGTCTAGCAAACTATCTGGCCTATGTCTATATATCTATTGATATCTATAGAGTCCCTCAAAGGCAGGCCCTGTTGCCTCTCTCAAGTCCGTCTGTCCTCTGCCCGTCCACACGTGTCCCATTCCGACACGGGCGGTAACTCTGTCCGAGTTCCTCGTGGACCCCGCAATAGGCGGGCCACATCAGTGTCCACGGAACCCTGGACTCATTGACCAGTCCTTCTAGAAGGCTCTAGATTACTCGGGCTCTGAGTGACTGTTTTCTCCCTTGGGCTGGAGTTGTAGCCCTCTAAATAATATATCTACCGGTGAGGCGGTGACAACTATCTTATCTGTTGTTGTTCCTCTACCCGCCAGTGACCTGGACTATCTTATCTGTTGTTGTTCCTCTTCCCGCCAGTGACCTGGACTATCTTATCTGTTGTTGTTCCTCTACCCGCCAGTGACCTGGGCTATCTTATCTGTTGTTGTTCCTCTACCCGCCAGTGACCTGGACTATCTTATCTGTTGTTGTTCCTCTACCCGCCAGTGACCTGGACTATCTTATCTGTTGTTGTTCCTCTTCCCGCCAGTGACCTGGACTATCTTATCTGTTGTTGTTCCTCTTCCCGCCAGTGACCTGGACTATCTTATCTGTTGTTGTTCCTCTACCCGCCAGTGACCTGGACTATCTTATCTGTTGTTGTTCCTCTACCCGCCAGTGGCTGGACTATCTTATCTGTTGTTGTTCCTCTTCCCACCAGTGACCTGGACTATCTTATCTGTTGTTGTCCCTCTACCCGCCAGTGGCTGGACTATCTTATCTGTTGTTGTTCCTCTTCCCGCCAGTGACCTGGACTATCTTATCTGTTGTTGTTCCTCTACCCGCCAGTGACCTGGACTATCTTAGCTGTTGTTGTCCCTCTACCCGCCAGTGACCTGGACTGTCTTATCTGTTGTTGTTCCCCTACCCGCCAGTGACCTGGACTATCTTATCTGTTTTTGTTCCTCTACCCGCCAGTGACCTGGACTATCTTATCTGTTGTTGTTCCTCTACCCGCCAGTGGCCTGGACTATCTTATCTGTTGTTGTCCCTCTACCCACCAGGGGCCTGGACTGTCTTATCTCTTGTTATCGGGTAGTGATAGGCGTTACCGGAAGATTTCACGTGCTTAAACTTTCTCTGCTGACCGTTACACGCACCGGTCAGTTGGACGCGCCGGTCAGTTGGACGTACCAGCTGACTTCTTGTCTTTGACTTGGGGACTAAATTACAAGTATCTCAGAAGTCGGAAACGATTTGTGTGATGACGAGGGACACCTGGTAATAAGGAAAGCTAACCCTCGTGCAAAATCAGCCCTGTTCACTTAATAATAGTAGTAGCAAATACTAGTAGTTGTAGCACATTTGTGCACAACGCTCAAGTTAAAAGGTTTCCAAGGGGGACAAATGTGTGGTCAGATGAACCTGACTCATGTGGAACCATTCAGTGGTTTGGTGCCGGCTCCCCTGTTGGGTATCTCCCTCAGCCTCAGCGTGCAGCGGTCGACGACAACAGTTCTGTGTTGGGTGACTTGTCTTCTTTGTCCCATACACAGCCTTCCTGTCTGCCTTCACCCTTCATTTCCTGTCTGCCTTCACCCCTCATTTCCTGTCTGTTTTCACCCGTCATTTCCTGTCTGCCTTCACCCGTCATTTCCTGTCTGCCTTCACCCCTCATTTCCTGTCTGCCTTCACCCCTCATTTCCTGTCTGCCTTCACCCGTCATTTCCTGTCTGCCTTCACCCCTCATTTCCTGTCTGCCTTCACCCCTCATTTCCTGTCTGCCTTCACCCCTCATTTCCTGTCTGTTTTCACCCGTCATTTCCTGTCTGCCTTCACCCGTCATTTCCTGTCAGCCTTCACCCCTCATTTCCTGTCTGTTTTCATCCGTCATTTCCTGTCAGCCTTCACCCGTCATTTCCTGTCAGCCTTCACCCTTCATTTCCTGTCAGCCTTCACCCTTCATTTCCTGTCTGGCTTCACCAGTCATTTACTGTCTGGCTTCACCCGTCACTTCCTTTCTGGTTTCATCCGTCACGTGATGTTCGGCGTGTTTATTTCCTATTACACTAAAAAATCCAGGCCCGAACCTCCGTGTCCACAATGATGAGGTGTTGTTGTCTGCACCCTCTATTTCGTCTGATGCACACCGAAAAGGGCGTACCGCACTCTGTTGGCACGTGTTTCTTTCATTCTTCACCTGGCTCTATATCCTCAAGTGAATAGATCTTTGAATAATGTCCTCTGCCTGGCCCATCTAGGGTGTTCCTCATTTTAACCTGCTGCCTTTTGTGTGTCTCTTGATCTCACTGTTCATTGGATGCTGTGTGTTGGAGCAGCAAGAAGGTACGACCACGCCTTACTAAAAAAAAAATGTTTTGCATATCCTTTACAGGACATCGCTGTCAACATCAGCATCTTTCAGCTGATTGTTGATTTCTTGGCAGGATTCCGCTCAGTAGTTTGCCATTGCTTTCTGAGCGGCCGGCTCACATACCCCGTAAGTTACCGAGGCGATTCGAACCACTGCTGATTCTCACCGTCGTCACGTTACTTACGAGAGTATACGAGATTACAGAGAAAAGTCGCTAACCTCTAGGCCAGGAAGCCATCCCCGCCTTACTGGCATGACCTAAATTGTGTCTTCATCTCACTGTTCAGTGGATGCTGTGTGCTGGACCAGCAAGAAGGTACGGCCCCGTCTTAGTGGCACGAGCTAAATTGTGTGTCTTGATCTCACTGTGCAGTGGACGCCGTGTGATGGAGCACCAAGATCGTGCAGCTTCGCAGTACTGGCATGAGCTAAATTGTGTGCATCCGAATATAATGCCATAGAGGCGTTCTGTATTTTGTCCATGCTCACATTGTTATGTGTGTGTTATTGGGTGCCCGCCCATTGTTATTTCATCTTTGAAGCAATGCCAGGAGTGTGTATGGAGCTGTCAGTGTCATTAATCTATTTATACAATTACTGATATGATACAGAATGCCCGTTCAACACGTGGGGTGACGGTTGCAAGAGCGAGTGCCAGTGTCCGAACGTCACCGACATCGCTTGTGGCTGCAACCCCGAGAATGGCGAGTGTCTTCAATGTACCAAGACCACTGTCCATCACTATTTGCCAGGTATTGTTTTCATTTCCAACAACTTTCAGAAAAATTGTCATAACAATTCTCAGAACAACTGTCAGAACAACTGTCCGACCTGTGTGACCTGTGTGAGTTCTGTGACTGCACTACTAGACATACCTCTGTGTGTCTGTGTGTGTGTGTGTGAGAGAGAGAGAGAGAGGTGTGTATGTGAGAGAGAAAGAGAGAGGTGTGTGTGTGTGAGAGAGAGGGAGAGAGAGGTGTGTGTGTGTGAGAGAGAGAGGTGTGTGTGTGTGTAAGAGAGAGAGAGAGAGAGAGAGGTGTGTGTGTGAGAAAGAGAGAGAGAGGTGTGTGTGTGAGAGAGAGAGGGAGAGAGAGAGGTGTGTGTGTGTGAGAGAGAGAGGTGAGAGAGAGAGGTATGTGTGTGTGTGAGAGAGAGGTGTGTGTGTGAGAGAGAGGTGTGTGTGTGAGAGAGAGAGAGGGAGAGAGAGAGGTGTGTGTGTGTGTGAGAGAGAGAAAGGTGTGTGTGTTTGTGAGAGAGAGAGAGAGAGGTGTATGTGTGAGAGGGAGAGAGAGGTGTGTGTGTGTGAGAGAGAGAGAGGTGTGTGTGTGTGCGTGTGTGTGTGAGAGAGAGAGAGAGAGAGAGAGAGAGAGTATACTGTAACCTGTGTGAGTTCTGTGGTTGCACTACTAGACATACCTATGTGTATGTGTGTGCGTGTGTGTGTGTGCGTGTGTGTGTATGTGTGTACTGTAACCTGTGTGAGTTGTGTGATTGCAGTGCAAGACCCCAAGTGCCTGGAGGAACACACGCTGTTTGGGAAAGTCACGGAATATGGTGAGTACAGGAACGCGCGCTGATCTGGGAGTAGCGTGTTTGATGGAAGACGTAGCAGTATTTGTCAACTATCTGCTGCATGTACCGTGTCTAACTCTGAGCTGTCGTGGTGCCAAGATGGCAGACTTCCGTGTGTGTTTGCTAACCATCTCTGTCTGCTTCATGTACTGTCTAGCCAAGATGGCAGACATTCGTGTGTGTTTGCCAACTATCTCTATCTGCTTCATGTACTGTCTAGCCAAGATGGCAGACAGTCGTGTGTGTTTGCCAACTATCTCTATCTGCTTCATGTACTGTCTAGCCAAGATGGCAGACAGTCGTGTGTGTTTGCCAACTATCTCTATCTGCTTCATGTACTGTCTAGCCAAGATGGCAGACAGTCGTGTGTGTTTGCCAACTATTTCTATCTGCTTCATGTACTGTCTAGCCAAGATGGCAGACATTCGTGTGTGTTTGCCAACTATCTCTATCTGCTTCATGTACTGTCTAGCCAAGATGGCAGACATTCGTGTGTGTTTGCCAACTATCTCTATCTGCTTCATGTACTGTCTAGCCAAGATGGCAGACATTCGTGTGTGTTTGCCAACTATCTCTATCTGCTTCATGTACTGTCTAGCCAAGATGGCAGACATTCGTGTGTGTTTGCTAACCATCTCTGTCTGCTTCATGTACTGTCTAGCCAAGATGGCAGACATTCGTGTGTGTTTGCTAACCATCTCTGTCTGCTTCATGTACTGTCTAGCCAAGATGGCAGACAGTCGTGTGTGTTTGCCAACTATCTCTATCTGCTTCATGTACTGTCTAGCCAAGATGGCAGACATTCGTGTATGTTTGCTAACCATCTCTATCTGCTTCATGTACTGTCTAGCCAAGATGGCATACGTCCGTGTATGTTTGCTAACTATCTCTGTCTGCTTCATGTACTGTCTAGCCAAGATGGCATACGTCCGTGTATGTTTGCTAACTATCTCTGTCTGCTTCATGTACTGTCTAGCCAAGATGGCAGACAGTCGTGTGTGTTTGCCAACTATCTCTGTCTGCTTCATGTACTGTCTAGCCAAGATGGCAGACATTCGTGTGTGTTTGCCAACTATCTCTATCTGCTTCATGTACTGTCTAGCCAAGATGGCAGACAGTCGTGTGTGTTTGCCAACTATCTCTGTCTGCTTCATGTACTGTCTAGCCAAGATGGCAGACATTCGTGTGTGTTTGCCAACTATCTCTATCTGCTTCATGTACTGTCTAGCCAAGATGGCAGACAGTCGTGTGTGTTTGCCAACTATCTCTATCTGCTTCATGTACTGTCTAGCCAAGATGGCAGACAGTCGTGTGTGTTTGCCAACTATCTCTATCTGCTTCATGTACTGTCTAGCCAAGATGGCAGACAGTCGTGTGTGTTTGCCAACTATCTCTATCTGCTTCATGTACTGTCTAGCCAAGATGGCAGACATTCGTGTGTGTTTGCCAACTATCTCTATCTGCTTCATGTACTGTCTAGCCAAGATGGCAGACATTCGTGTGTGTTTGCCAACTATCTCTATCTGCTTCATGTACTGTCTAGCCAAGATGGCAGACATTCGTGTGTGTTTGCCAACTATCTCTATCTGCTTCATGTACTGTCTAGCCAAGATGGCAGACATTCGTGTGTGTTTGCTAACCATCTCTGTCTGCTTCATGTACTGTCTAGCCAAGATGGCAGACATTCGTGTGTGTTTGCTAACCATCTCTGTCTGCTTCATGTACTGTCTAGCCAAGATGGCAGACAGTCGTGTGTGTTTGCTAACTATCTCTGTCTGCTTCATGTACTGTCTAGCCAAGATGGCAGACAGTCGTGTGTGTTTGCTAACTATCTCTATCTGCTTCATGTACTGTCTAGCCAAGATGGCAGACATTCGTGTGTGTTTGCTAACCATCTCTGTCTGCTTCATGTACTGTCTAGCCAAGATGGCAGACAGTCGTGTGTGTTTGCTAACTATCTCTGTCTGCTTCATGTACTGTCTAGCCAAGATGGCAGACAGTCGTGTGTGTTTGCTAACTATCTCTGTCTGCTTCATGTACTGTCTAGCCAAGATGGCAGACAGTCGTGTGTGTTTGCTAACTATCTCTGTCTGCTTCATGTACTGTCTAGCCAAGATGGCAGACAGTCGTGTGTGTTTGCTAACTATCTCTGTCTGCTTCATGTACTGTCTAGCCAAGATGGCAGACATTCGTGTGTGTTTGCTAACCATCTATGCCTGCTTCATGTACTGTCTAGCCAAGATGGCAGACTTCCGTGTATGTTTGCTAACCATCTCTGTCTGCTTCATGTACTGTCTAGCCAAGATGGCATACGTCCGTGTATGTTTGCTAACCATGTTTGTCTGCTTCATGTACTGTCTAGCCAAGATGGCATACGTCCGTGTATGTTTGCTAACCATGTTTGTCTGCTTCATGTACTGTCTAGCCAAGATGGCAGACTTCCGTGTATGTTTGCCAACTATCTCTGTCTGCTTCATGTACTGTCTAGCCAAGATGGCAGACTTCCGTGTATGTTTGCTAACCATCTCTGTCTGCTTCATGTACTGTCTAGCCAAGATGGCATACGTCCGTGTATGTTTGCTAACTATCTCTGCCTGTTTCATGTACTGTCTAGCCAAGATGGCAGACTTCCGTGTATGTTTGCTAACCATCTCTGTCTGCTTCATGTACTGTCTAGCCAAGATGGCAGACTTCCGTGTATGTTTGCTAACCATCTCTGCCTGCTTCATGTACTGTCTAGCCAAGATGGCAGACTTCCGTGTATGTTTGCCAACTATCTCTGTCTGCTTCATGTACTGTCTAGCCAAGATGGCAGACTTCCGTGTATGTTTGCCAACCATCTCTGTCTGCTTCATGTACTGTCTAGCCAAGATGGCATACGTCCGTGTATGTTTGCTAACCATCTTTGTCTGCTTCATGTACTGTCTAGCCAAGATGGCAGACTTCCGTGTATGTTTGCCAACCATCTCTGTCTGCTTTATGTACTGTCTAGCCAAGATGGCAGACTTCCGTGTATGTTTGCTAACCATCTCTGCCTGCTTCATGTACTGTCTAGCTAAGATGGCAGACTTCCGTGTATGTTTGCTAACCATCTCTGTCTGCTTCATGTACTGTCTAGCCAAGATGGCAGACTTCCGTGTATGTTTGCTAACCATCTCTGTCTGCTTCAGGTACTGTCTAGCCAAGATGGCAGACTTCCGTGTATGTTTGCTAACCATCTCTGTCTGCTTCATGTACTGTCTAGCCAAGATGGCAGACTTCCGTGTATGTTTGCCAACTATCTCTGCCTGTTTCATGTACTGTCTAGCCAAGATGGCAGACTTCCGTGTATGCTTGCTAACCATCTCTGTCTGCTTCATGTACTGTCTAGCCAAGATGGCAGACTTCCGTGTATGTTTGCCAACTATCTCTGCCTGTTTCATGTACTGTCTAGCCAAGATGGCAGACTTCCGTGTATGTTTGCTAACCATCTCTGTCTGCTTCATGTACTGTCTAGCCAAGATGGCAGACTTCCGTGTATGTTTGCTAACCATCTTTGTCTGCTTCATGTACTGTCTAGCCAAGATGGCAGACTTCCGTGTATGTTTGCTAACTATATCTACCTGTTTCATGTACTGTCTAGCCAAGATGGCAGACTTCCGTGTATGTTTGCTAACCATCTCTGTCTGCTTCATGTACTGTCTAGCCAAGATGGCATACGTCCGTGTATGTTTGCTAACCATCTCTGTCTGCTTCATGTACTGTCTAGCCAAGATGGCAGACTTCCGTGTATGTTTGCCAACTATCTCTACCTGTTTCATGTACTGTCTAGCCAAGATGGCAGACTTCCGTGTATGTTTGCTAACTATCTCTACCTGTTTCATGTACTGTCTAGCCAAGATGGCAGACTTCCGTGTATGTTTGCCAACTATCTCTGCCTGTTTCATGTACTGTATAGCCAAGATGGCAGACTTCCGTGTATGTTTGCTAACCATCTCTGTCTGCTTCATGTACTGTCTAGCCAAGATGGCAGACTTCCGTGTATGTTTGCTAACCATCTTTGTCTGCTTCAAGTACTGTCTAGCCAAGATGGCAGACTTCCGTGTATGTTTGCTAACTATCTCTACCTGTTTCATGTACTGTCTAGCCAAGATGGCAGACTTCCGTGTATGTTTGCCAACTATCTCTGTCTGCTTCATGTACTGTCTAGCCAAGATGGCAGACTTCCGTGTATGTTTGCCAACTATCTCTGCCTGTTTCATGTACTGTCTAGCCAAGATGGCAGACTTCCGTGTATGTTTGCTAACCATCTCTGTCTGCTTCATGTACTGTCTAGCCAAGATGGCAGACTTCCGTGTATGTTTGCCAACCATCTCTGCCTGCTTCATGTACTGTCTAGCCAAGATGGCAGACTTCCGTGTATGTTTGCTAACCATCTCTGTCTGCTTCATGTACTGTCTAGCCAAGATGGCAGACTTCCGTGTATGTTTGCTAACCATCTCTGTCTGCTTCATGTACTGTCTAGCCAAGATGGCAGACTTCCGTGTATGTTTGCTAACCATCTCTGTCTGCTTCATGTACTGTCTAGCCAAGATGGCAGACTTCCGTGTATGTTTGCCAACTATCTCTGTCTGCTTCATGTACTGTCTAGCCAAGATGGCAGACTTCTGTGTATGTTTGCCAACTATCTCTGTCTGCTTCATGTACTGTCTAGCCAAGATGGCAGACTTCCGTGTATGTTTGCTAACCATCTCTGTCTGCTTCATGTACTGTCTAGCCAAGATGGCAGACTTCCGTGTATGTTTGCTAACTATCTCTGCCTGTTTCATGTACTGTCTAGCCAAGATGGCAGACTTCCGTGTATGTTTGCTAACTATCTCTGTCTGCTTCATGTACTGTCTAGCCAAGATGGCAGACTTCCGTGTATGTTTGCTAACCATCTCTGTCTGCTTCATGTACTGTCTAGCCAAGATGGCAGACTTCCGTGTATGTTTGCCAACTATCTCTGTCTGCTTCATGTACTGTCTAGCCAAGATGGCAGACTTCCGTGTATGTTTGCCAACTATCTCTGTCTGCTTCATGTACTGTCTAGCCAAGATGGCAGACTTCCGTGTATGTTTGCTAACCATGTTTGTCTGCTTCATGTACTGTCTAGCCAAGATTGCAGACTTCCGTGTATGTTTGCTAACCATCTATGCCTGCTTAATGTACTGTCTAGCCAAGATGGCAGACTTCCGTGTATGTTTGCTAACCATCTCTGTCTGCTTCATGTACTGTCTAGCCAAGATGGCAGACTTCCGTGTATGTTTGCTAACTATCTCTGTCTGCTTCATGTACTGTCTAGCCAAGATGGCAGACTTCCGTGTATGTTTGCTAACTATCTCTGTCTGCTTCATGTACTGTCTAGCCAAGATGGCAGACTTCCGTGTATGTTTGCTAACCATCTCTACCTGTTTCATGTACTGTCTAGCCAAGATGGCAGACTTCCGTGTATGTTTGCTAACCATCTCTGTCTGCTTCATGTACTGTCTAGCCAAGATGGCAGACTTCCGTGTATGTTTGCTAACCATCTCTGTCTGCTTCATGTACTGTCTAGCCAAGATGGCAGACTTCCGTGTATGTTTGCTAACCATCTCTGTCTGCTTCATGTACTGTCTAGCCAAGATGGCAAACGTCCGTGTATGTTTGCTAACCATCTCCGTCTGCTTCATGTACTGTCTAGCCAAGATGGCAGTCCTCCGTGTATGTTTGCTAACCATCTCTACCTGTTTCATGTACTGTCTAGCCAAGATGGCAGACTTCCGTGTATGTTTGCTAACCATCTCTGTCTGCTTCATGTACTGTCTAGCCAAGATGGCAGACTTCCGTGTATGTTTGCTAACCATCTCTGTCTGCTTCATGTACTGTCTAGCCAAGATGGCAAACGTCCGTGTATGTTTGCTAACCATCTCCGTCTGCTTCATGTACTGTCTAGCCAAGATGGCAGTCCTCCGTGTATGTTTGCCAACTATCTCTGTCTGCTTCATGTACTGTCTAGCCAAGATGGCAGACTTCCGTGTATGTTTGCTAACCATCTCCGGCTGCTTCATGTACTGTCTAGCCAAGATGGCAGACTTCCGTGTATGTTTGCTAACCATCTCCGTCTGCTTCATGTACTGTCTAGCCAAGATGGCAAACGTCCGTGTATGTTTGCTAACCATCTCCGTCTGCTTCATGTACTGTCTAGCCAAGATGGCAGTCCTCCGTGTATGTTTGCTAACCATCTCCGTCTGCTTCATGTACTGTCTAGCCAAGATGACAGGCGTCCGTGTATGTTTGCGAACTATCTCTGTCTGACATACCGGTAATGTAGCTGTCATGGTGCAGAATTATACACCGAGTAGATGATTGATGAAATTGTGAGAGCAGCCGACAGATAGTTGTTGGTTATTGTCACAAGCTTCGCGACGATAGGCAGACGATCTCTTTCACGAGACAGTGGCTACGGTCACAGACCAGTATGGTCACTGCCAGGCAGGAAAGCAACGGCAAACTACCTTCTTTAAAGTTGCCTAGCTTATCATGATTCGCCTAATTAAAGATAATTACAAGAAAAGGACAGGGACACTAAAATTAGCAACAGGGAAAGCGCGGACATTAAGCGACGACGGAAAATTAGATAACATCAAACAAGAATAACAGAGAAGAACAGTATAATATTCGAAATAATGTTGAAGTACCATCAATTTTTAAGATGGAGGTTCAGAATTCTCTTAACCATGTGAAAACTGGCAAGACCCCCAGTTAAGAGAACATGACAACAGAAATGATTAATGCTTTAGAAGAATATGGAATAGATCAAGTCACCAGAATGCTGAATACAATATATGATATTGGAGATATACCTCATGAATCATGTAATTCTGTATTTATTGCAACCCCAAAGTATATATAGTACAATGAGCCACATCACGAATATTTTGCTAAGAGTTATCATGCAACGAGTTAGGAAAAACATACAACCTGGAATAGGAGAGGAACAATATGGGTTTGTAGAAGGCAAGGGTGCAGTAAATGCTGTGTATATACTGAGAACAGTAATTGAACGTTCTATAGAAGTAAACAAAGATCTACACCTTTGCTTTATTGTCTACACAAAAGCTTTCGATAAAGTAAGACATGTCAACATGATAAAGATGCTTGAAAAATCTACAAATTGATGGGAAAGATGGTAAAAAACATATATTGGAAAAAGTAAGCTGCCAAAAGAATTTATAATGAAGTAGGTCAATATCAAACTATTAAGAGAGGTGTGAGACAGGGATGTGTAATGTCTCCAGATCTGTTTTCCTGTACAGTGAAAATATTTTCAGAAATATTGAAGATATGGAAGGAATCAACATTGGGGGACGATACATCAATAACATTAGATATGCTGATTATACAGTCTTGATTACAGACAATGAGCAGGGTCTGCAAAATTTAGTAGATTCGGTTGTTGCACACCGTGAACAACTAGGTTTAGAAATTGAATTGTAAGAAGACACAGATTATGGTCGTCATTAGGAAGAAGGAAATACCACAATGTAATATACAAGTAAATGGGCATATTCTTAAACAAGTGAATTGGTACAGTTATCTCGGAACAGTCATAACATCTGATGGGAGATGCCTTGAAGAGATTAGAACAAGAATCGCCTTGGCGAAGGTACCCTTGTGCAAAATGAAAAACATACTAACCAATGAAAAGATATCAATTGAAACGAGAAAAAGAGTGTTGAAGTACTACATAGAACCTGTACTTTTGTATGGATGTGAAACGTAGACAATGAGCAGACAAGCTGAAAAACATATGATGGCTGTGGAAATATGGTTTCTGAGGAAAATTCAAAGAATACCATGGACAGCCAGAAAGACCAATGAACAAGTCCTTCAACAAACTAATGAAAATCGTAAACTGATTACAGATATTAGACGCAGACAGTCAACATTTTTGGGCAAGTTATGAGAAGAAATGAATTACAGAACTTGGTGACAACTGGCAAGATCGAGGGGAAGAGACCAAGAGGAAGACCGAGAAGTAAATACCTGAATGGCTTGGCCACTTGGCATGGTCGAGACATAAACACGGAGCTGATCCACAACTCAGGTGATCGAGTGAGATGGCGAACCATGACCGCCCACGCTTATCGGCATGGCACATGATGGATGGAGTAGATTTGATATTCGTATGAGAGGCTGGTTATAACGTTTTAACAATTTAACTCTTTCACATCCCTCATCTATCATTCCTGAATCACAAATAACAGGACGATAAACAGATTCTATACTGTAACTAAAGCTCACACTCCGGTCATGACAGTAGTCTAGGACGATTCCCCGACACACCAAGTCCTGGGCTCGGAGTCCCCCGCCGGAGATTTGGAAGCATACTCCTCTGCGTTGTTTTCGATGGTGTGAGCGTCGATCACCCAGAAAGCAAGGCCAAACTTTTAAAAGTAAACATTGCCTAGTAAATTACAACCAGCCGAAACATGCTGGGGTTGACTGTGACGTCCTGTCAAGGACATGGCAACTGTCTGACATGTTCTCACCTTCTCGCTTGCCCCAAGTGCCGCCCAATGTGCTCAACTTTCCCTACAAGCCGATACTAGCCCTTGGGAGCACCGTGGCCATGTTTGTTTTCGGGAACTTTCTCTGGTGGTGAGTACCCAACAGCCTGGTCTGCTGTTAACTGTTATTGTACCGTTGTACCCTTCTGTCCCTGGTTAAACCGTTGTACTAGTCTGTCCCTGGTTAAACCGTTGTACCCGTATGTTCCTGGTTAAACTGTTGTACCTGTATGTTCCTGGTTAAACCGGTGTACCATTCTGTCTCTGGTTAAACCGTTGTACTAGCCTGTCCCTGGTTAAACCGTTGTACCCGTCTGTTCCTGGTTAAGCCGCTGTACCTGTATGTTCCTGATTAAACTGTTGTACTCGCCTGTCCCTGAATAAAGCAGTGTACCTGTCCCTCTCTAGTTTAAACGTCGTACCCGTCTGTTCCTGGTTAAACCTTTGTGTCTGTCCATGGTTAAAGCAGTGTATCTGTCTGTCTCTGGTTAAACCCTTGAACCAGAAGAGCAATCTGGTGTGTCTGTCACATACCACCAAAAGAGATAAATAACCAAATCATCAGAACGCCACCTACAACAGCACAAGATGACTACTGCACTATGGACAGACCAAAACAAATCATTATTCTGCGCCTCAGAACAGGACACAATAGATTACACAACCACATGTATACAAAATTCAAGATTGGTGACTCAGCCATGTGCACATGTTGATTGGCGTCGCAGACAGCAGAGCACATACTCCAAGACTGCCCAAAATATAACATATCCAGGCGAACCTTCTGGCCTAGAGAGACGACAGTGGAAGATAAACTCTATGGACCACTGGGTGAACTGAAAAAAAACCAGTTCAATTCATGCAAGAGACGACATTGCAGATATAGACATATTTCATACATGAGACAACATTGCAGATATAGACATATTTCATACCAGAGACAACATTGCAGATATAGACATATTTCATACCAGAGACAACATTGCAGATATAGACACATTTCATACAAGAGACAACATTGTATATATAGACACATTTCAAACTACAGTGGTACCTCGGGTTACGAACGCCTCAGGTCAGGAACAATTCAGGTTACGAACAACTTCGACAATTTTATGTCTCGGGTAACGAACAGTATATTGGGTTACGAACGAAGGCAAGAGAGAGAGAGAGAGAGAGAGAGAGAGAGAGAGAGAGGTGTAACGTTGGAGACAAACGATCGCGTACAGTACAAACAGTACTACAGATGAGCTTGTGGATCTTCAGGTCAGAATGAACAGCTAAAGACATTAAAGGAGGAGCAGTCGTCCGATGATGAGAAGTCAGTGATCGTTTCAACTGCTAGGATTAAAGCAATTTGCAGCAAGTGGGCAGACGTCGAAGACTTCATTGTGAACCATCATCCAAGCAAACTTGTTGCTAACAATGCAGTAAACCCCGTGAATGATAACACGATGGCCCACTTCAGAAAGATTCTCCAGCAAAGGAAGCGACAAATTTCCCTTGATAGTTTCTTGGTGCAGAAAGATTCCCAGTCGGCTGCCAAGAAAAAGCGACAAGATACTCATGAAACTAATGGTTCAGAATAACAAAGAAATTGACAAATTTTCCATGATCGGTTTCTTGGTAATAAAGGTAGACTTTTTGTTTTTCAAACATTTAATTCATTTGATTATTTTCTTTCTCTTTATTTGATACGTGAAATATACGTATTCTTTGCGTTTTGTCAGGTAAACGACTGGATGTTAATAAAAAAAAAGAACGATACTTTCATCTTGAAACTGATTGTCTTTATTTCATTAATTTCAATGTTTCGGGTTACGAATCGAGTTCTGGAACGAATTAAGTTCGTAACCTGAGGTACCACTGTGTCAGCATCCCCAATAAGACCTTACAGGAGTAAGGAGTTAACAATAGGCTAGTAGAGAGACACCCAGACAGGAAAGACACCGACTACTATTAATAACCTCACAGGGAGACACATTTGTGTCAGACCAGAGGGCAAGGAGTACAGATGAGCGAGGGCTTTCCCCAAGCAATTGGGTTGCTGGTCCTTACGAGTAACCGTGATATGCCAGGTTACTCAAACTCACCAGCCGGCGTGCTGGCAAGACCAGGCACGCAATAATAGCGACTGCACGGAGGGTAAAAGTGTCCGTGCTTGTCCACGCTATGTGTAGCGGGAAGGACTGACTGGAGACGGTAGAGAGGGCAGACGTATCCTTGACTAATACGATAGCTTTCTAGGCCATAGGCAAACATAGGGCTATATCATTTAGATTGTGTAATGCTAGCATCATCTATCATCACGTTGATGTATTCATATTGTGTAACAATGATGAAACCTAACGCTTGTAGAGCCATTCACATGTCGGCTCTGAATAAATTGCATTCCTTTCGCAAATGTCATGAATTGTTATTTCGTGCAGTGCGAAAGTAGCGGAGTCTTGAAAGCTGCAGCGCACAAGTCGCTGACAACTGTATAGACAACATTGCAGATACAGAGACATTTCATACTGTCACAGAGTTATGACAGAAAGATGTGGCTGTGGTTGTATTTAGAGGATGTCAGTGTGAATGTTGTGTCGAACGACTGATCACCAACTATAAATCAACATCGAACACCAGGCTGCGCACACTCGATTTTAATTTGAAACAAACACGCTGATAGAACACTCAGGAAAAACTTCCGTAGTCAAAATATATCTCTATTCCATACAATAAGGTCTTGCGACCACATGATAGCCGTTAACTGGCCTCACACACTACACTATTCTGAACTCTTCTTCGTCCGTGACTCTAACCACCTCCTCTGAGTCTCTTCTCTCTCGACTCAGCTCAAATTCAAGACCGCTCTACTAGGCCAAACCCCAGTCCTCCACTGTCTGGCCAAAACTCAGACTGACTGCTTTTGCTCAATCTCCCTCGCTCAATCCAAACCTCACTGATCTCTAATTTGCCCAGACTTATATTTTTATTCCTTCTTTCCGGACCTCTCAAGAAACATCATTTAAACCCCAATCTACATTACATTTCTAGACGTCCCTTGTCTCCCGGTCAACCCACACGTTTTCCTCTGTGCCTACGTGATTAAGATTGACATCTCCATGATAAACCCTCCATTGTGTTTAGGGCCCGCCATTGTTTCAGAATTCCTCCCTCACCTTTGTGACCTAAAATCTGCATATTCTTCTCTGACCCAGTTAACTTACTTATGTTACAAAATTCTTAACTAGTTCGTTCACCCCAGATTTTCGTACACCCATGCACGTTACACATACATAAGGAAACATTGCAGATATAGACAAATTTCATACACGAGACAACACTGCACATTTCAAGCGAACGAAAGAAGAAAAAGAAACCATTATACCTGTTTGTCCCCTTGTAAACAATTGTACACTGGATGAAATGAATGGTCATCATCATTCTTGATGGACAAACAAACAAAACAAAATCAATTTTATCTCTCTGTCACTGGTTATACCATTGCATCTGTCTATCACTGGTGAAATATTGTATCTGTTACTGGTTAAACCACAGCCCATACGTAACCAGCGATGGTGCTAATGATTATGATGCTGTTGATGATGATGATAATGATGATGATGCCGATAATGGTGATAGTGATGATGCTTATGCAGATGATCATAGTGGTGATGTTGCTGACAATATTGTGCTGGGGTGGAGATGATGATTGTGGTGGTGTTGCTAGAAATAACGTAACCATCTCCTCCCTGTAGGTGGTTCATGGTTCGCAACCCACAGGCCAAGATACCGCTCCCAGAGATCAAGCGAGCCAAGAAACCGCCATCCAAGAAAATCGCAAAGGTGAAGCAACAAACACCTCGCGGGACTTCTGCATGTCCTATTGTGTGTCTTGTCTCACGGAATATCTGCATGTCCTATATTATGTCCTGTCTCTCGGCACATCTGCATGTCCTATTGTGTTTCCTGTCTCACAGCACATCATCATGCCCTTTTGTGTATCCTGTCTCACGGGACATCAGCATGCCCTGTTGTGTGTCCTGTCTCACAGGACATCTAAATGTGGTATTGTGTGTCCTGTCTCACAGGACATCTAAATGTGGTATTGTGTGTCCTGTCTCACAGGACATCTAAATGTGGTATTGTGTGTCTTGTCTCACGGAATATCTGCATGTCCTATATTATGTCCTGTCTCACGGACATCTGCATGTCCTATTGTGTTTCCTGTCTCACAGCACATCATCATGCCCTTTTGTGTATCCTGTCTCACGGGACATCAGCATGCCCTGTTGTGTGTCCTGTCTCACAGGACATCTAAATGTGGTATTGTATGTCCTGTCTCACAGGACATCTAAATGTGGTATAGTGTGTCCTGTCTCACAGGACATCTAAATGTGGTATTGTGTGTCCTGTCTCGAGGGACATCTGCATGTCCCATTGTGTGCCCTGTCTCACTAGCGACATACAGCAGTCCTATATTATGTCCTGTCTCGCTAAGGACACACACACACATGTCCTATATTATGTCCTGTCTTACTAGGCACACACAAAAACTCTATATTATGTCCTGTCTCAGGAGGGACACACACAATCATATATTATGTCCTATCTCACAAGGTACACACACATGTCCTATATTATGTCCTATCTCAGGAGGGACACACACAAGTTCCATATTATGTCCTATCTCACAAGGTACACACACATGTCCTATATTATGTCCTATCTCCCTACAGGACCCTACCTTGTAGCTGGAGGTAACCTATGAATTATATCACGTGCCTATGTTGTAAGACATCTGCATGTTCTAAATCAAATGACCTACTCAAAAGACGCCCAAAACTTTCTACCGCATCTAGCCTCAAACAATATCCCTATCGTATCTAGTCTCCAACAATATCCCAGTATCGTATCTAGTCTCCAACAATATCCCAGTATCGTATCTAGTCTCAGACAATATCCCAGTATCCTATCTAGTCTCCAACAATATCCCAGTATCGTATCTTGTCTCCAACAATATCCCAGTATCGTATCTAGTCTCCAACAATATCCCAGTATCGTATCTAGTCTCCAAGAATATCCCAATCGTATCTAGTCTCCAACAATATCCCAGTATCGTATCTAGTCTCCAACAATATCCCAGTATCGTATCTAGTCTCCAACAATATCCCAATCGTATCTAGTCTCCAACAATATCCCAGTATCGTATCTAGTCTCCAACAATATCCCAGTATCGTATCTAGTCTTCAACAATATTCCAGTATCGTATCTAGTCTCAAACAATATCCCAGTATTGTATCTAGTCTCTAACAATATCCCAGTATCGTATCTAGTCTCCAACAATATCGCTATCGTATCTAGTCTCAGACAATATCCCAGTATCCAATCTAGTCTCCAACAATATCCCAATATCGTATCTTGTCTCCAACAATATCCCAGTATCGTATCTAGTCTCCTACAATATCCCAGTATCCTATCTAGTCTCCAACAATATCCCAGTATCGTATCTAGTCTCCAAAAATATCCCACTACCGTATCTAGTCTCCAACAATATCCCAGTATCGTATCTAGTCTCCAACAATATCCCAGTACCGTTTCTTGTCTCCAACAATATCCCAGTACCGTATCTTGTCTCCAACAATATCCCAGTACAGTATCTAGTCTCAGACAATATCCCAGTATCGTATCTAGTCTCCAACAATATCCCAGTATCGTATCTAGTCTCCAACAATATCCCAGTATCGTATCTATTCTCCAACAATATCCCAGTATCGTATCTAGTCTCCAACAATATCCCAGTATCGTATCTATTCTCCAACAATATCCCAGTATCGTATCTAGTCTCACAGTCTATATCTGTGTATCCAGTCTGTATTGCAGTCTATGCCTGTGTGTCCTCTCTATAATACAGTCTATGTCTATGGATAATCACTGGATAAATTATCTGTCCACGATCTTTAACTTGCTACATTTATTACCATCCCAAAGCGTGTATTTTTGGTTTGTCGGCTGTCACTTTTCTATGGCTGACTCTCTCTCTCTCTCTCTCTCTCTCTCTCCCTCTTTCTCTCTCTCTCTCTCTTAGTCTCTCTCGCTGTCACTCTGGCTCTGTCTGTCTTTATCTCTGTCTCTCTCTCAGTCTCTCTCTCTCTTAGTCTCTCTCTCTCAGTCTCTCTCTCTCTTAGTCTCTCTCGCTGTCACTCTGGCTCTGTCTGTCTTTATCTCTGTCTCTCTCTCAGTCTCTCTCTCTTAGTCTCTCTCTCTCAGCCTCTCTCTCTCTCTTAGTCTCTCTCGCTGTCACTCTGGCTCTGTCTGTCTTTATCTCTGTCTCTCCCTCTTTCTCGACTACATGACACCATAATTCACCTACTGGTACAGTTATTCACCGTGTGTGTGTGAGTGTGTGTGTGTGTGTGTGTGTGTGTGTGTGTGTGTGTGTACGTGCGAGAGAGAGAGAGAGAGAGAGAGAGAGAGTGGGTGAGAGAGAGTGAGAGATTGAATGTGTGAGTGCGCGCGTGCATGCGTGTGTGTGGGAGACAGTGAGTGAGCGATAAAAGGTGAGGGAATGTGTGTGTCCGTGCATGCATGCGTGTGTGTGTGTGAGAGCGAATGAGGGAGTGTGGGCGTGCGTGCGTGTGTTCATGCGTATGTGTATGTGTGAGAGTATTATTGAGAGAGTGAGTGAGTGTGTGTGTGAGGGATTGTGTGTGTGTGAGAGAGAGAGAGAGAGAGAGAGAGAGAGAGAGAGTAAGATTGAATGAGTGCGTGAGTGAGTGACGGGTGAATGAGTGAGTGAGAGAGTAAGTGTGTGTGTGTTTGAGTGAGTGAATGAGTGATAGAGAGTGTGTGTGCGAGTGAGAGAGAGAGTAAAAGAGAGTGAGTGAGTGAGTGCGCAAGAGAGAGAGAGTGAGTGAAACATTGAGTGACAGCGTGAGGGTGTGTGTCTGTCTGAGTGTGATTGAGAGAGTAAGAGAGTGAGAAATAAAGTGAATGAAGATGGAGAGAGTGAGTGAATGAGGGAAATAGTGAGTGTGGGTGAGAGAGAGTGAGCGAACGAGAGAGAGAGAGAGAGAGAGAGAGAGAGAGTGAAACAGTGAGAAAGTCGATGTGTTAGTGTGTGTGTGTACGTGCGCGCGCATGTGTGTGTGTGTGTGTGTGTGTGTGTGAGAGAGAAAGAAGAGAGAGGGGGAGAATTGAGCGCATGCATGTCATGTAACATGCTATACCATATATTTTGTGTATTCTCATCTTTCATATTATCATTTTGAATGCCACGTGATTTGTCATGTATACTATGAACACATGTACATTACTGTAGAGTGAGTTGAGAGAGTGAGTGTGTGTGAAGAGAGAGAGAGAGAGAGAGAGAGAGAGAGAGAGAGTAAGTGTGAAAGTGAATGTGTGTATGTGTGCGTGTGTGTGTGTGTGTGCGTGCGTGCGTGTGTGCGTGTACCTGTCTCTGTGTGTGTGGGAGCGTCACTATTTTTTACGTTACACAATGTATATGTATAATGTGTTTACGTTCTTGTGAGAATGCTCACGATAATCGTCAGTGTATATATGTGTGTGTAAAGTGTAGGGATTTGTTCATATTAATTTCATTGATTATGTGAGACATCATCTGTGTGTCTAGATGTGAGGATGTATGTGCGGGTATTGTGGGGGATGCGTGTGTCTGTGGATGTTTGTAGGGGGATGTGTGTGGGGGATATGTGTGTGGTGGGGGTATGTGTGGGGGATGTGTGTGTGGGTTGGGGATGGATATGTGGGTGGGGAAATGTGTATGAGGGGATGTGTGTATGGGTGGGGGATGTGTGTGTGTGTCGGTTGGAAGGTGTGTGTGTGTGTCGGTTGGAAGGTGGCTATGGGTGTGGGTGTGGATGTGTGTATGGATGTGTGTATGAGTGAGGGATGATTGTGTGTGGGGGATGTGTGAGTGAGTGATGGAATGTGTGCGTTGGTGGGGATCTGTGTGTGTGTGAGTTGTCATAATCTTGCAATCAGCAATAATACAGGCTCGTAATGCCTCACAGATGTGATAATAAACACTGTCACAGAATGACTTAACGTGACACACAGCGAATACAATTCTAACACTTTATTCATACTTCTCACTCGCCACAAACATTACATGCATCGCGCAATTACAATAGCGATGCCATTACACAATCAATATATATACATACAATAGATCAATACATAACTTACAATACTCCTTATCAGGCGCACAGTCTTCTACACTCAAACAGGCGTTCTCTCTCTTCGCGTTCACACATACAAGCCCTACGAGCATACATTCGAACCGTCCGTCCAGTACCACCGTCCGACGCCGTCTGGCTCCTAACGGCCGTGAGTCCTCGTTAGTCGGGGTTGTCTCCCTGCGTGGACTCCGTGTACCACGCGCTGCACCGACTGACCATTCCTGTCACGGCAGAGTTAGTGTCGCTCACAGGCGTACCTGGCGTAATTGCCAGGCGTCGATGAAGAAGACGTGGCAGAACTGGTGGGGAGATTGGGGAGATTATGACATGGGTGAAGGATATGTGGATAGGGGATGTGTGTGTGGGGGTGTGTTTGTGTTGGTGGGGTGTGTGGGTGTTGGTGTGTAGTGGGATGTATGAGTATGGGTGGGCTGGGGATGTGGATGTGTGCATATTGGGTGGGTGGATGTGTGTGTGGGTGGGTATGTGTATATGGGTAGGGGATGTGTGGGTGGGTGGGGGATGTATGTGTGGGTGGTGGAGTGTGTGTGGGGGTTGTGGGGTGTGTGGATGAGAAATGTGTGTGGGTGGATGGGTGATCTGTAGATGGGTTGGGAGATGTGTGTGTGTGTGTAGGTAGGGGATGCATAGGTGGGGGATGTGTACGTGGGGCATGTATGTTTGTGTGGGGCATGTATGTGTGTGTGGGGATGTGTATGTGGGAGAGGAGTTGTGTTAGTGGGTGGGGATGTATGTAGGGTGGGGGATGTGTGAGTGGGTGAGGGATGTGTGTGGGTGGGGGATGTGTGTGTGTGTGGGTCGGGGATGTGTGGTTGGAGGATGGGTGATTGGGGGTGTATGGGTATGTGGGTGGAGGATGTGTGGGTGGGTGAATGTGTGTGAGTTGGGGGATGAATGGGGGATGTGTATGTGGGTTGGGAGATGTGTATGGGTGGGGGATGTGTGGGTTTGTGGGGGAAACTGTGTGGGAGGATGAGTGTGGGTAAAAGTTGGGTGGGTGTGGGTTGTGTGTATGGTTGGTAATTTCACTATGCAGTGGATGTTGTGTTTTTGCATTAACTTTGAGGTAGGCACGTGCTCTGCAAATGTGTATTCTGTCTTCAATGGTTGGAAAATCAAGAAGGTAGCGCATCGCCCTGCATGCTGTATCTCTTGTACATCCAAGAATAATGTGCATAGCTTCCTTCTGTATCCTTTCCATCCTTTCTATGTGCTTACGACTGAGAGTCAGGATGTGTGTGTGGGTGGGGGGAGATTGTGTGTGGGGATGTGTGCGAGTGAGAGTCGGGTTGGCGGGGGATGTGTGTGTGTGTGTTGGTGGGGGAATGTGTGGTTGGTGGATGTGTGTTTGGCTGAGTGGTTGAGGGGTGTATCGGTGGGTGGGTGTGTGAGTGGGTGAGTGTGTGTGGGTTGGGGGTGAGTGAGGGATGCGTGAGTTTGTGGGGAATGTGTGAGTGGGGATAGGTGAGTGGGTGGGTGTACCTGGGTTTGTGTGTGTGTGTGTGTGTGTGTGTGTGTGGGTGGGGGATGTGTAAGTGGTGGGAGATGGGTAGATGGGTGGAGGAATGGTTGTGTGCCTGGGGGTGTGTTTGTGTGTGGGGATGAGTGGTTGGTGGGGATGTGTGAGTGGTGGGGGATGTGTGGGTGGATGGTTGGGGGATGTGTCTCATAACATGGTAATATGCATTGTTTATGTTTACAACATTCATTTGACAATGATTTTTCCTGTGTGAATGTATCATGCTTTTTTGATGAACGAAAGATGAGTGCTTGGAAGGGCGAATGTAAGACGGGCCTGCGTGCCCAATCAGCATCCCTTTGAAAATAAGTTCAATCAATCAATCAGTCAAAGCAATCTCTGTGTCTCTCTTTGCCTCTGTATGTCTCCACCTGTCTCTCCATCGGTCTCTTGTCTGTTTTTACCTCTCTCTCTCTCTCTCTCTCTCTTTTTTGTGTCTCTCTCGGTGTCTCTGTCGCTCCCTCTGTCTCTCTCTATGTCTCTTTCTTCTCTGTCTGTCTCTACCTCTGTCTCTGTCTGTCTCAACCTCCGTCTCTGTCGATATCTGTCTCTGTCGCTCGCTTTTCTGTCTGTCTCTCCCTCTGTCTCCGTCTGTCTCTGTCTGTCTCTCGATGTCTCTATCTCTCCCTCTATTTGTCTCTGTCTGTCTCTCCCTCCGTTTCTCTATCCCTCTTTCTGTCTATGTCTCTCTCTCTATCCCTCTGTCTGTCTCTCTATCCCTCTCTATGTCTCTCTCTGCCTGTTTCTCTCCCTCTCTCTCTCCCTCTCTGTCTGTCTCTCTCCCTCTTTCTCTGCCTGTTTCTCTCTCTCCCTCTCTCTCTGTCTCTCTCCCTCTCTCTCTGCCTGTTTCTCTCCCTCTCTCTCTCCCTCTCTGTCTGTCTCTCTCCCTCTTTCTCTGCCTGTTTCTCTCTCTCCCTCTCTCTCTGTCTCTCTCCCTCTCTCTCTGCCTGTTTCTCTCCCTCTCTCTCTCCCTCTCTCTCTGTCTCTCTCCCTCTCTCTCTGCCTGTTTCTCTCCCTCTCTCTCTCCCTCTCTCTCTGTATCTCTCCCTCTCTCTCTGTATCTCTCCCTCTCTCTCTGTATCTCTCCCTCTCTCTGTGTCTCTCCCTCTCTCTCTCTGTATCTCTCCCTCTCTCTCTGTATCTCTCCCTCTCTCTCTGTATCTCTCTCTCTGTATCTCTCCCTCTCTCTCTGTATCTCTCCCTCTCTCTCTGTATCTCTCCCTCTCTCTCTGTATCTCTGACTCTCTCTCTGTATCTCTCCCTCTCTCTGTGTCTCTCCCTCTCTCTCTCTGTATCTCTCTCTGTATCTCTCCCTCTCTCTCTGTATCTCTCCCTCTCTCTCTGTATCTCTCCCTCTCTCTCTGTATCTCTCCCTCTCTCTCTGTATCTCTCCCTCTCTCTCTGTATCTCTCCCTCTCTCTCTGTCTCTCTCCCTCTTTCTCTGCCTGTTTCTCTCTCTCCCTCTCTCTCTGTCTCTCTCCCTCTTTCTCTGCCTGTTTCTCTCTCCCTCTCTCTGTCTCTCTCCCTCTCTCTCTGCCTGTCTCTCTCCCTCTCTCTCTGTCTCTCTCTCCCTCTCTCTGTCTCTCTCCCTCTCTCTCTGTCTCTCTCCCTCTCTCTCTGCCTGTTTCTCTCCCTCTCTCTCTGCCTGTCTCTCTCCCTCTCTCCCTCTCTCTCTGTCTCTCTCCCTCTCTCTCTGTCTCTCTCCCTCTCTCTCTGCCTGTTTCTCTCCCTCTCTCTCTGCCTGTTTCTCTCCCTCTCTCTCTCCCTCTCTCTCTGTATCTCTCCCTCTCTCTCTGTATCTCTCCCTCTCTCTCTCTGTATCTCTCCCTCTCTCTGTCTCTCTCCCTCTCTCTCTGCCTGTCTCTCTCCCTCTCTCTCTGTCTCTCTCTCCCTCTCTCTGTCTCTCTCCCTCTCTCTCTGTCTCTCTCCCTCTCTCTCTGCCTGTTTCTCTCCCTCTCTCTCTGCCTGTCTCTCTCCCTCTCTCCCTCTCTCTCTGTCTCTCTCCCTCTCTCTCTGTCTCTCTCCCTCTCTCTCTGCCTGTTTCTCTCCCTCTCTCTCTGCCTGTTTCTCTCCCTCTCTCTCTCCCTCTCTCTCTGTATCTCTCCCTCTCTCTCTGTATCTCTCCCTCTCTCTCTCTGTATCTCTCCCTCTCTCTCTGTCTCTCTCCCTCTCTCTCTGTATCTCTCCCTCTCTCTCTCCCTCTCTCTCTGTCTCTCTCCCTCTCTCTCTGTCTCTCTCCCTCTCTCTCTGTCTCTCTCCCTCTCTCTCTGCCTGTTTCTCTCCCTCTCTCTCTGCCTGTTTCTCTCCCTCTCTCTCTCCCTCTCTCTCTCCCTCTCTCTCTGTATCTCTCCCTCTCTCTGTGTCTCTCCCTCTCTCTCTCTGTATCTCTCCCTCTCTCTCTGTATCTCTCCCTCTCTCTCTCTGTATCTCTCTCTGTATCTCTCCCTCTCTCTCTGTATCTCTCCCTCTCTCTCTGTCTCTCTCCCTCTCTCTCTGTCTCTCTCCCTCTATCGGTCTCTGTCACTAGCTCCTTCTTTCTCTGTCTAGGTCTCTCTCCCTCTGTCTCTCTGTGTCTCTCCCTCTCTCTGCCTTTCTCCTTCTCTTTCCGTCTCTGTCTTTCTTTTCTCGTTCTGTCTCTCTCTGTGCGTCTCTATCAGAGAGACGGACGGACAGACAGCAAATAGACAGGCTTACGGACAGCCGGTCGAACAGGCGAACGGACCGACGGACAGACAGGTATATATATATATATATATATGATCACTAGATAGGTATGTAAGTAGTTAGTTAGGTATCTAGTTACTTGATGGGTGGGTAGGTAGGTAGATGCTGACAGATACACCTGTATTTATAAACATTCTCCTCGTGTCCCCAGCTGGCCAAATACAGAAAAACTCTGGCAGAATCTACCAAAAAGACCAAGACCAAAAAATCGTATTCCCTGGATGCTGTGTCTGCCAAATCTGTTAAAGAATAGTGGATCTCTTGGACGGGGGCGCGCGCGCACACACACACACGCGCGCGCACACACACACACACACCACATACAACACACATATACACACACCTATACACACACACACCACATACAACACACATATACACACACCCATACACACACCACATATAACACACATATACACACACATATATATATATACACACACACAAACATACATATGTCTGTTTTTGAATATCCTTTACAGGACATCGCTGTCAACATCATCATCTTTCAGATGATTGTTGATTTCTTTGGCAAGATTACGCTCAGTAGTTTGTCATTGCTTTCTGAGCGACCGGCTCCATACTCTCATAAGTCACTGGCGCGACTCGAACCGCTTCCAATTCTCGTACGATCACGTCAACCACGAGAGTATTCGAGGTTACGGAGAAAGTTGCTAACACCTCTGCCAGGGAGACCGGCAAACATACAAATAAACACACAAATATATCTCATAAAATCACAAGATGAGTATTAGTACTGTGTAGTTTGTAACGTTTACTTTGTAGTGCTGTGTGTAGTCTGTGGTGTGTAGTTTGTAGTGTGTAATTTGTAGTGTGTAGTTTGTAGTGTGTAGTTTGTAGTGTGTAATTTGTAGTATGTAGTTTGTAGTGTGTAATTTGTAGTGTGTAGTTCGTAGTTTGTAGTGTGAAGTTTGTAGTGTGTAATTTGTAGTGTGTAGTTTGTAGTGTGTAATTTGTAGTGTGTAGTTTGTAGTGTGTAGTTTGTAGTGTGTAGTTTGTAGTGTGTAATTTGTAGTGTGTAGTTTGTAATTTGTAGTGTGTAGTTTGTAGTGTGTAGTTTGTAGTGTGTAATTTGTAGTGTGTAGTTTGTAGTGTGTAATTTGTAGTGTGTAGTTTGTAGTGTGTAGTTTGTAGTGTGTAGTTTGTAGTTTGTAATTTGTAGTGTGTAATTTGTAATTTGTAGTGTGTAGTTTGTAGTGTGTAATTTGTAGTGTGTAGTTTGTAGTGTGTAGTTTGTAGTGTGTAGTTTGTAATTTGTAGTGTGTAGTTTGTAGTGGCCGGCTTCGTGGCTTAGAGGTTATGACTTTTCTACGTAATCTCGTATACTCTCGTCGGTTAACGTGATGACGGTTCAAATCAGCAGTGGTTCGAATCGCATTGGTGACTTGCGGGGTATGTGAGCCGGCCGCTCAGAAAGTAATGGCAAACTACTGAGCGTAATCTTGCCAAGAGATCAACATACAGCTGAAAGATGCTGGTGTTGTCAGCTAAGTCCTGTAAAGGATATGCTAAAAAAAAAAAAGTTTGTAGTGTGCAATTTGTAGTGTGCAATTTGTAGTGTGTAGTTTGTAGTGTGTAATTTGTAGTGTGTAGTTTGTAGTGTGTAGTTTGTAGTGTGTAGTTTGTAGTGTAATTTGTAGTGTGTAGTTTGTAGTGTGTAATTTGTAGTGTGTAGTTTGTAGTGTTTAATTTGTAGTGTGCAATTTGTAGTGTGTAATTTGTAGTGTGTAGTCTGTAGTGTGTAATTTGTACTGTGTAATTTGTACTGTGTAGTTTGTACTTTGTAGTTTGTAGTGTGTAATTTTTAGTGTGTAGTTTGTAGTGTGTAGTTTGTAATTTGTAGTGTGTAATTTGCCATGTGTAGTTTGTAGTGTGTAGTTTGTAGTTTGTAATTTGTAGTGTGTAATTTGTACTGTGTAGTTTGTACTGTGTAGTTTGTACTGTGTAGTTTGCACTGTGTAGTTTGTACTGTGTAGTTTGTAGTGTGTAGTGTGTAATTTGCTGTGTGTAGTTTGTAGTGTGTAGTTTGTAGTTTGTAATTTGTAGTGTGTAATTTGCTGTGTGTAGTTTGTACTGTGTAGTTTGTACTGTGTAGTTTGTACTGTGTACTGTGTACTTTGTAGTGTGTAGTTTGTAGTGTGTAGTTTGTAATTTGTAGTGTGTAATTTGCTGTGTGTAGTTTGTAGTGTGTAGTATGTAGTTTGTAATTTGCTGTGTGTAGTTTGTAGTGTGTAGTTTGTAGTTTGTAATTTGTAGTGTGTAATTTGCTGTGTGTAGTTTGTACTGTGTAGTTTGTACTGTGTAGTTTGTACTGTGTAGTTTGTACAGTGTAGTTTGTACTGTGTAGTTTGTAGTGTGTAGTTTGTGATGTGTGTAGAAGTTGATAATGTTGAAGAGTTCGCTGCCCATGTTAACTTTCACAATTAGACACCACAGCATAAGAATATTTATAGAATATGTGACTCCGGCATACAGACATTGTAGTCTTGGCCTTGCTACAGAGTGTGTGACTCCGGCATACAGACATTGTAGTCTTGGCCGCGCTACAGAGTGTGTGACTCCGGCATACAGACATTGTAGTCTTGGCCTTGCTACAGAGTGTGAGACTCCGGCATACAGACATTGTAGTCTTGGCCGCGCTACAGAGTGTGTGACTCCGGCATACAGACATTGTAGTCTTGGCCGCGCTACAGAGTGTGTGACTCCGGCATACAGACATTGTAGTCTTGGCCGCGCTACAGAGTGTGTGACTCCGGCATACAGACATTGTAGTCTTGGCCACGCTACAGAGTGTGTGACTCCGGCATACAGACATTGTAGTCTTGGCCGCGCTACAGAGTGTGTGACTCCGGCATACAGACATTGTAGTCTTGGCCACGCTACAGAGTGTGTGACTCCGGCATACAGACATTGTAGTCTTGGCCACACTACAGAGTGTGTGACTCCGGTATACATTGTAGTCTTGGCCACGCTACAGAGTGTGTGACTCCTGAATACAGACATTGTAGTCTTGGCCGCGCTACAGAGTGTGTGACTCCGGCATACAGACATTGTAGTCTTGGCCGCGCTACAGAGTGTGTGACTCCGGCATACAGACATTGTAGTCTTGGCCACGCTACAGAGTGTGTGACTCCGGCATACAGACATTGTAGTCTTGGCCACACTACAGAGTGTGTGACTCCGGTATACATTGTAGTCTTGGCCACGCTACAGAGAGTGTGACTCCTGAATACAGACATTGTAGTCTTGGCCGCGCTACAGAGTGTGTGACTCCGGCATACAGACATTGTAGTCTTGGCGGTGCTACAGAGTGTGTGACTCCGGCATACAGACATTGTAGTCTTGGCGGTGCTACAGAGTGTGTGACTCCGGCATACAGACATTGTAGTCTTGGCCGTGCTACAGAGTGTGTGACTCCGGCATACAGACATTGTAGTCTTGGCCGCGCTACAGAGTGTGTGACTCCGGCATACAGACATTGTAGTCTTGGCCGCACTACAGAGTGTGTGCATTGTTTGTAGATGATCCTTGTGTGATCTATGAGTTTAGATAACTCACGGGGGGATCCACGAGCAGTGATAGTGATGATTTACAGTACACACGAAATAACGACATGCCCTGTTTAGTGTAACTCATTTGTTTTACTATAATAATGACAACTGAACTCATGTGGTTTACTGTAGTAGTAATAATTTTAACGCATTTTTTGTAATTTTGTAGACACATATTAAATTCATTTGTAGTAAAGATAATGTTTTTGTCAGGTCTTAGTCAGATATGACTGAGCTACCGTATGACAGTAGTCGGTACTACCTGCTTCCTGTTAGCGCCGAAAGTTGGGCGGCGCTCACCAAACCCAATACCCCACAGTGTGCTAACGGCATCGGGCGGAAGAGTGCAATTGGGAGGGTACAAACCTTATCCTGGTGTTAGGAAATGCAACCTAAAGACTAAATGTCATAGCAGGGCAGACCAGACCCTAAGCCTTGGTTGGTAACTGGTCTAGGATCGAAGCTCCGACAGGCGGACAGTTAGAGCATTGCTTTGCTGATCCGGTCGCTTGTGCAGTTTGTCTTGTTCCAGACTTATTGGTGTTACCTTTCCTCTGGAGTAAACTAGACAGGCCGAGAGAGGGATCATGCTGCATGGGCAACACATGGTCTCAAAATTCAACCCAGGCTTTGTGCTATGTAGAGGTATAACTCCATTGTACAAACTATCGTTTGCCAAGAAGGCAAGGTGCCAGTCAGAAATAATGTCAACTAACTTGTTTTACTGTAGTAGACACAAATTAAACTCATTTGTTTTACCATTGAACTCAATCTGGTTTGCTGTAGTCGAGATAATGTCAACACATTATTTTAAACTAGAGCAGACATATTAAACTCCTTTCTTTTTATTGTTTTAGAAATAATGTTAACTCAATTGATTTACTGTAGTTGATACACATTAAACTAATTTGTTTTACTCTAGTAGACATTATGCCAACTAATTTGTTTTAAATGTAGTAGACACACAATTAACCCATGTGTTTTACTGTAGTAAAATTAATTTTCGTGGACTTAACAAATGTTCATTTTTTCATTCATATTGAGCGACAATTGTGTAAATTCCTGATGTGTATGTTAGTATGTGGAAATACCTGATGTGTATGTTAGTCTGTGGAAATACCTGATGTGTATGTTAGTCTGTGGAAATACCTGATGTGTATGTTAGTCTGTGGAAATACCTGATGTGTATGTTAGTCTGTGGAAATCCATGATGTGTATGTTAGTCTGTGGAAATACCTGATGTGTATGTTAGTCTGTGGAAATACCTGATGTGTATGTTAGTCTGTGGAAATCCATGATGTGTATGTTAGTCTGTGGAAATACCTGATGTGTATGTTAGTCTGTGGAAATACCTGATGTGTATGTTAGTCTGTGGAAATCCATGATGTGTATGTTAGTCTGTGGAAATACCTGATGTGTATGTTAGTCTGTGGAAATACCTGATGTGTATGTTAGTCTGTGGAAATCCATGATGTGTATGTTAGTCTGTGGAAATACCTGATGTGTATGTTAGAATGTGGAAATGCATGATGTGCATGATAGTATGTGGAAATGCATGATGTGCATGCTAGTCTGTCTAAATCGCGTATACGTATGTTAGTCTGTCTAAATCCCCATGGAAGTTTGACATATTTTGATGTTAAGTGATATAATGAATATATTGTGGCTGCACAAATAAACGACGTAACAGCTGGCCAGGCCCTCATGTTTCGTGTACCTCTCTGTTTCCGAGTCCGTGTACCACCGGGGGAGTTACGAGAAACAAGTGGGATCACACCATAACTATAGTGTGTTTACTTTATTTTGCCCCAATATAAAATTCAATATCTCAGTAACCAACTGAGGGAAAATGATGAGATTTAGCATATAACCTTATCATTATGTCCACCCAACAAAAAAATTTTGCTCTGGAGATTGTACAGAAGATTTCATTGTTTGTTTATATGCGGTTTATAACTTACGGCTCAGAGATTAATACCATCATTTTAAAAGTATTACAGCTTCACCAAGACACATCCGCGCTTTTTTTGAAATTGTCTCGCGGTTTTCGTTTTGGCACGGACTGAGCGCATTTATATGAGATTTTTCAGAGGTGTCTCCGATGTGGGTTCTTTCATGAAACGTGATTATATAAATAAACTAGCTGACTCGGCCCGGCTTCGTCCAGCTCCTGGCGGGGATCTGTCTGTCTGTCTGTCTGTCTGTCTGTCTGTCTGTCTGTCTGTCTGTCTGTCTGTCTGTCTATTTCCTTCTTCCTAGTGACGACCATAATCTGTGTCTTTTTACAATTTAATTCTAACCCTAGTTGTTCACTGTGTGCAACAACCGCATCTACTAAATTTTGCAGGTCTTGTTCATTGTCTGCAATCAAGACTGTATCATCTGCATATCTAATGTTATTGATGTATCGTCCCCCAATGTTGATTCCTTCCATATCTTCTATATTTCTAAATATATATTCACTGTACAGAGAAACAAGATCTGGAGACATTACACATCCCTGTCTCACACCTCTTTTAATAGGCTGATATTGACCTACATCGTTATCAATTCTTATGGCAGCTTGTTGTTTCCAATATATGTTTTTTACAAGTCTAAGGTCCTTTTCATCAATGTGTAGATCTTCAAGCATCCTTATCATGTCAACATGTCTCATTTTATCGAAAGCCTTTGTGTAGTCAATAAAGCAAAGATATAGATCCTTGTTTACTTCTATAGAACGCTCAATTACTGTTCTCAGTATATACACAGCATTTACTGTGCCCTTGCCTTCTACAAACCCACATTGTTCTTCTCCTATGTTGGGTTGTATTTTTTTCCTAACTCTTTGCATGATAATTCTCAGCAGAATCTTTGTGATGTGGCTCATTATACTAATTGTTCTATGTTGATCGCATTTCATGGCTCCTGATTTCTTCGGGATTGCAATAAATATAGAATTACATAATTCAGGAGGTATATTCCCAGTATCGTATATTGCGTTCAGCAGCCTGGTGATTTGGTCAATTCCATATTCTTCTAAGGCAGGGGTGGGCAAACTTTTCGTGCGGAGGGCCGCATTGACAAATGTAAAGCTATTGGCGGGCCGCATATATGGATATATATATATATCCATTTTGTTTACAGCAACCTATCACATTAAGTAATTATTAATTATTTATAGGTTATTAAGCAGTATAAATAACTAATTATTGCAATTTTATTTTCCTTATACACTTATCTTCTCTTATATATAAATTAGGATCTCCGTCCGTCTGTCTGTCTGTATGTCTGTCTGTATGTCCGTATGTCCTTTATACGTTCGCGAACGGCCCATCCGATTGAGATGAAATTTTCTACACGCCTTCCTTTCATTCCAGAGCTGCCAACTGTGATATTTTGTTAGTGTGAAATCGCCTCCTTACTCAGTATTATTTCATTTTTCATTTTTCATCATAATTTCATATATTTCAGGGGACCTAACTCTGTAAAAGTTATTTCAAGGGGCATAACTTTTCTGTATAACTTATAGTCATATTGAGGCATCGTTTTCAAAGATTTATAAACTCTTTGTCCATAGTTATGTACCGGCATATGAGTTATAATAAATAATGATACAATCTGTAAGGCATTTTCAAAGTTTTCATAAAAATAATGCACAATGCATAACATTGTAACTCATCATTTTTTGCTTAAGAAGTTACTGTAGTCATGCAGGTGATTAGAAAGAGTTTTCATTAAAAATAATGGATGGTGTGTGGAAGAACGTTCTTTTAAGTTACTTTTTTTGTTGTATGAATTTAATGAAGCCGGACAGGGTCAGGCAGACAGATAGACAGACAGATAGACAGTCGGGAACAGGAACTTATATGACTACTTATATAAATTAAATGAGATGCTTCACACCAGGAGCTGGGCAATGCCTGGCCGGGTCAGACAGACAGACAGACAGACAGACAGACAGACAGACAGACAGACAGTCAGTCGGTAACGGGAACGAGAACTTATATGACTACTTATATGAATTAAATGAGATGCTCCCCACCAGGGTCTGGGCGAAGCCGGGCAGGGTCAGCTAGTACATTATATTTGGCAATATGGACAAAAACTTTTACTAATTTGTTAACACGATTTTATAACTTGTTATTATAACAAATATTCTTTATTATCTATCAATGGCTTTAATTTAGACACACAGCGACTACATTGTCACTACAGTTGTTGATTTCTAATGAGATGTATGTAACTGCTTGCAATTTTTGACAATATTCTTGAAATCTGGAGCAAGTTTACTTGTTGAAATTCGCATGACAGCATGCAAGTTGCAGTCCGACAATAAAGACCTATTCTTAGATTTGTTGATCTTCAAGCAAGAGAATGCTTGTTCGCAAATGTACGTTGATCCAAATAATGATAAAAGTTTAGCTGCAAAGTTTTTCAAGTTGGTAAATGATCCTTGTGATAAAGATCCATAGAAATCCAGCAAACCATCTGACTTGAATTTCTCTTTCAGGTCATGATCTGCTTGTAAGTTAACTAGCTCCAACTATATGTCCTCTGTGGCTGTATCAGCTTCTGCACTAAAAGGTGAACTGAGAATATTGAACTATGCTCTAATTTCTTGAAATCTTGGAATCTCCGTCCAAATTCTTCAATCAATGCATCTAATTGGGCTTTGTATTTTTCAGTCATTTCACCAGAAATGGTTTCTTGTTTCAGCAAAGGGAAGTGACAAAAATCTTTTTTTCACTTGCTTGTCTGGAGAACAGTGAGAGTTTTGACAGAAATTATTTTACATATACATACAATTCATGTGCAAACACACCATTGCCCTGAAGTTTCACATTCAATTCATTTAACTTTTCCATAATTTCAGTGGCAAACATAAAGTCTAACTGCCACTCTTTATTGATAATGTTAGTATTAAAGTCACATTCAATGCCCTTCATCTCTAGAAACATCACTATTTCTTCTCTGAGTTCCCACACTCGCCTCAACACCTTGCCGAGACTCAGCCATCGAACCATTGGTGTGGTTCAGGACATCGGAATGTTCAGTTTCCAAATCGTCAAGTAATGACTTGAACTGTCTGTGATTAGGTCCTCTTGATATGATGAGGTTGATGACACTGACAACTGGGTCAATAACATGCTTGATATTCAAAACAGTTTTACACAGACTTTCTTGATGAATCACACAGTGAAGTGGTAATAATGTGTGGTCTATATATTCTGCTTTAATCTTATCACTTATCAACTTTACCAGACCTACATTTTTTCCAGTCAAAGTACGAGCTCCGTCAGTTGTAACACTTGCCATCTTGTTCCAAACCAACCCAGTTCTTTCAATACAGTTAGTAACAGCATCGAATATATCATGACCTGTGGTTGTGTCTTTGAGTGACTCAACACTCAGTAACTCTTCAGTGAGTTTCAAAGAAGTGTTTATCCCACGTATAAATATCAATAATTGGGCAGTATCATGTACATCGGTACTCTCATCCAATGCAAGAGAGTACCACAAAAATTTTTTATGCATCAAATTGTCACTGATCTTGTCAACACGTCTGACCACAGTTCTCCTTGATAAAGTAATGTTGTCAAACCTGGTTGTTTTTGTTTGTTTGTTCTGGACACATAATGTTTGCTGCATCTAGCAAACATTCCTTGATGAACTTGCCATCAGAAAATGGCTTGTTCTGTTTTTACAATTCTGTGTGACAGCACAAGACTAGCTTCAGTTGCAGCATCTTAAATTGAAGACTGTTTAGTGAAAACAGTTTGCTGTTTCTCCAAATTTTTCACCAACTCAAGGCATTTCCTATCCTTCTCTTCGGTCGTTAAATTGTATCCGAAATCAATCAATCAATCAATCATGTGCCATGCCGGAAAGCGTGGGCAGTCATGACTCGCCATTTCACTCGATCATCAGTGTCATGGATCAGCTCAGTGTTCCTGTCTCTTCCATGCCATGTGGCCAAGCCATCCAGGTATTTTCCTCTCGGTCTTCCTCTTGGTCTGTTCCCCTCGATCTTGCCAGTTGTCACTAAGTTCTCCAACCCATTTCTTCTCATAACATGTCCAAAAAATTTTGACTGTCTACGTCTAATTTCTCTAATCAGTTTACGATGTTCATTTGTCTCCTGTAGTACTTGGTCATTGGTTTTTCTGTCTGCCCATGGTATTCTTTGCATTTTCCTCAGAAACCACATTTCTGCAGCCATCAGATGTTTTTCAGCTTGACTGCCCATTGTCCAAGTTTCACATCCATACAAAAGAACAAGCTCTATGTATCCCCTCAACACTCTTTTTCTCGTTTCAATTGACATCTTTTTATTGGTCAGAATGTTTTTCATCTTGCTAAAGGCTACTTTCGCCATGGCGATTCTTGTTCTAATCTCTTCAAGGCATCTCCCATCAGATGTTATAACTGTTCCAAGATAATTGTACCGATTCACTTGTTGAAGAATATTTCCATTTACTCGTATATTACATTGTGGCACTTCTTCCTTCCTACTGACGACCATAACCTGAGTCTTTTTACAATTTAATTCTAACCCCAGTTGCTCACTGTGTACAACAACCGCATCTACTAATTGTTGCAGGTCCTGCGCATTGTCTGCATTCCGAAATAGGAATGTTTTGTTTGATAATGTCTTTTTAAATTGTACTCCTTGAAGACAGGCACTGACTTACGACAAGACAAGCAAATTGATTTGCTTCCAACTTTTATAAAACGATACTTAGTTGTCCATTCATCATTAAAAACACGGCATTCATCTTCAATCTTACGTTTGTTATTGATACTCATCATAACGGTACATGAAATTCTTTAAAATTCAACAAAATAACTTAAAAACGAATTAAATTTTTTTATTTTTAAATGCCCTCGCGGGCCGCATAAAATCACTTGGCGGGCCGCATGCGGCCCGCGGGCCGTAGTTTGCCCACCCATGTTCTAAGGCATTAATAATTTCTACTGTGATGTTATCTGTACCCGGGGTCTTGCCAGTTTTCATATGGTTAAGAGCATTCTGATCCTCTATCTTCAAAATTGATGGTCCTTCATTATTATTCCGATGATCATATTGTTCTTCTCTTGTATCACCATAAAGGTCTTTCACATAATCTGACCACGCATGTAAAATCTGATCTTTTTCTATTATGATTTTGCCATATTTGGTTTTTAGGCAACCCGTTGATGTGTGTGTTCTTTTGTTAGTGATGTCATTAATTCTTTTGTGCATTAATTTGGTATCCCGGGTATTGTGTTGGTGTTCAATTTCCTTGCAATTTTTCTCAAGCCATGTTTCTTTTGCCTATTTGCATAGCTTCCTAATTTTCCTATGAATCTCTTCATATTTGTCCTTGTTATTTTTTTAAATTTCTTCTTACTTCCATTAGTTTTAAGATGTCTTCCGTCATCCATTTCTTGCGTCCTATTATCTTTACTTTTGGAATTGTTGTTTCTGCAGCTTGGTTGACTGATTTCTTTAACATTTCCCATTGGTCATTGACATCTTGAAATAATATTTCCATATCGGACAATGCATCGAATCTGTATTTTACCTCTACGTTGAATTTATCTTTTATTTCCTCACTCTTCAGTGCTTGTAGATCAAATTGTGTGTTTCTTGGTGAATATTTGACTTTCTTTAATTTTATATGTAAATTGCTTAAGATTAATCTATGGTCGCTGTAGCAGTCTGCGCTTGGTATAGTTTTTGCGACTTTTAAGGCATTTCGAAATCTTCTGTTGATGAGGATGTAATCAATCTGATTTTTAATCTTATGATCAGGACTCCTCCATGTCCATAATCTCCTTGGGTGCTGTTGAAACCAGGTGTTTCCAATAATCAAATCTTGCTCTTTTGCCCACTGTACTAGTCTGCAACCTCTTTCATTCTGTTCCCCTAGCCCATAGTTACCTACTATGCATCCGTCCTGTTAATTTCCAACTTTGGCATTCAAGTCACCCATTATGATAGATACTTCAGAATTCTTGCATATTTTGAAAGCTTTCTCAAAATCACTATAAAATTCATCGATGCTGTCATCACTACTGTCTGCTGATTGATTGATTGATTTAGGAACCGACATCACAGCATTCGGGACATTCCCATAAGCGCTCCGTCTCCATCCTCAGCAGCCAGCGAAGAGTTCCAACACTAATAGTTCCAGTAGCAATCTGATTATATGTCCGTCTCGCCTTTCCTCTGAGCGTCGAGCGTTGGCCAGATCCCCTCGTCACACCTCGTTGTCTCATTCTTGCCAGACCATGGTGCTCCATCTGCTCCTCCGAGGTGTACACTTGCTCCCACAAGGCCGCAACCACGTCTGTCTTGTCATGCATCAATACTCCACCAAGTTTTGCCGAGCCAGCCAATCTGTCCGCCTGTTCATTCCCCAGCACACCGGCATGCCCAGGAGAAAAGATCCAGGTGATGCTTGCTACCCGTGACCTCCGAAGCGAAGCAAGCCACTCTGCACGAAGCTTGCCTGTTCTCACCCTTCTCAGCATGCTTTCTGAGTCAGTTACAATCACAATATGTGTATGTATCGTGTTTTCTATCCAGCGGAAAGCTGCACTGACCGCCTCCACCTCCATTCTTAAGCTAGATGTAGTGTTATCATACTGTCTGCTGTTGGTGCATAAACTTGTATGACGTTGACATCAAAAGGTCTTCCACTCAACTTCACCAGTAACACTCTGTCTGATACAGTCCAATATCCTTTGAGCGATTTTGCTATCTCAAATAGAGAGGGGACAAGTAGGGAGAGGACAATTAGAGAGAGGACAAGTAGAGAGGGAACAAGCAGAGAGAGGACAAGTAGGGAGAGGACAAGTAGAGAGAGAACAAGTAGAGAGAGGACAAGTAGACAGAGGACAAGTTGAGAGAGGACAAGTAGAGAGGGAACAAGTAGAGAGGCAAACAAGTAGAGAGAGAACATGTAGAGAGAGGACAAGTAGAGAGGGGACAAGTAGAGAGAGGACAAGTAGACAGAGAACAAGTAGAGAGAGGACAAGTAGAGAGGGGACAAGTAGAGAGAGGACAAGTAGAGAGAGGACAAGTAAATAGAGAACAGTAGATAGAGGACAAGTAGATAGAGAACAAGTAGAGAGAGGACAAGTAGAGAGAGAACAGTAGATAGAGAACAAGTAGAGAGAGGACAAGTAGAGAGAGAACAGTAGATAGAGAACAAGTAGAGAGAGGACAAGTAGAGAGAGAACAAGTAGAGAGAGAACAAGTAGAGAGATGACAAGTAGAGAGATTACAAGTAGAGAGAGGACAAGTAGAGAGAGAACAAGTAGAGAGATGACAAGTAGAGAGGGGACAAGTAGAGAGGGGACAAGTAGAGAGACGACAAGTAGAGAGGGGACAAGTAGAGAGAGGACAAGTAGAGAGGGGACAAGTAGAGAGATGACAAGTAGAGAGGGGACAAGTAGAGAGGGGACAAGTAGAGAGACGACAAGTAGAGAGGGGACAAGTAGAGAGAGGACAAGTAGAGAGGGGACAAGTAGAGAGATGACAAGTAGAGAGAGAACAAGTAGAGAGATGACAAGTAGAGAGATGACAAGTAGAGAGAGGACAAGTAGAGAGAGAACAAGTAGAGAGAGAACAAGTAGAGAGATGACAAGTAGAGAGGGGACAAGTAGAGAGATGACAAGTAGAGAGGGGACAAGTAGAGAGACGACAAGTAGAGAGGGGACAAGTAGAGAGGGGACAAGTAGAGAGGGGACAAGTAGAGAGATGACAAGTAGAGAGGGGACAAGTAGAGAGGGGACAAGTAGAGAGGGGACAAGTAGAGAGGGGACAAGTAGAGAGGGGACAAGTAGAGAGAGGATAAGTAGAGAGAGGATAAGTAGAGAGAGGACAAGTAGAGAGGGGACAAGTAGAGAGGGGACAAGTAGAGAGGGGACAAGTAGAGAGGGGACAAGTAGAGAGGGGACAAGTAGAGAGAGCACAAGTAGAGAGAGCACAAGTAGAGAGATGACAAGTAGAAAGGGGACAAGTAGAGAGGGGACAAGTAGAGAGGGGACAAGTAGAGAGGGGACAAGTAGAGAGGGGACAAGTAGAAAGGGGACAAGTAGAGAGATGACATGTAGAGAGATGACATGTAGAGAGAGGACAAGTAGAGAGAGGCGACAAGTAGAGATAGAGCAAGTAGAGAGAGGACAAGTAGAGAGAGAGAGGACAAGTAGAGAGAGGGACAAGTAGATAGAGAACAAGTAGAGTGAGGGGACAAGTTGAGAGAGAACAAATAGAGAGATGACAAGTAGAGAGAGAACAAGTAGAGAGATGACAAGTAGGGAGAGGACAAGTAGAGAGAGAACCAGTAGAGAGAGAGAACAAGTAGGGAGAGGGGACAAGTAGAGAGAGAACAAATAGAGAGATGACAAGTAGAGAGAACAAATAGAGAGAGAACAAGTAGAGAGATGACAAGTAGGGAGAGGACAAGTAGAGAGAGGATAAGTAGAGAGAGAACAAGTAGAGAGGGGACAAGTAGAGAGAGGGGACAAGTAGAGAGGGGACAAGTAGTCAGTCAGTCAGTCAGGCAGACAGGCAGGCAGGCAGTCTGTCAGTCAGTCAGTTGAGGTTCCAACTTCACGGCAACGGGTCGTCCCCATTATGTTCCGTTCCTGTGCCAGTGAATATCACACAAAATGCTCCCCTCTGTCCAATGTGAAACGTGGAACAGACAGGAGCCTCGGCAATCCAACAGCCCGCACAGGTACACTGTGCATAATGCCGCCACCAGAATGCCAACACAATATAGTCAACAACAACAAAAAAAATACCTCCACAAAAACCACAGTTCATCGTCGATGGAATCGGCAGTCACCAGAAAGACCTCATTGACCTGCGTTTTCTCACATGGCTCTGTTTCTATCCGCAGGGCGACCCGCCGAAAGCGCCGCATAAAGCACGAACTCCGTAGCTCCTGGCTCGTCTGGCTGCAGTCCTTATAAGGACTTTTCGTAGTCCCACTCCAGCTGGAGGATCGGTCGGCGGCTGTCCTTTGTGCATGTTTCCCCTTGTTTTCTTTGTTGGTGCAGGCTCCTGGCTTGACTGGTTGCAGTCCTTAAAAGGACTTTTTATTTGGTCTTTTTGTCTCCTTTATTGTGTATTTTCTGTAGGAGCTTATCGACGTTTTCATTTTCCTCCTTGTGCCTGTTTTCACTGTCGCGTTTGCGTATCTGCTGCCTAAAGTTTTCTTCCTCCGTGGTCAGCCATGGGACGATTTTACCGTCATCTATATAGTACTCGAAGTCGTTCTCACAGTCGTAGTGTAAGACTGGGTATACCATCGGTTTCCCCCGGAGTTTCTTAGGCTTCTTCTTTTCTTTTTCTTCCCAGCGCCTTCTGAATTCTTCGCGCTTGAGTTCCTCCTTGTCGACTGGGTATTCTGTGCCTCCTTCAGAGATCCGACGGTATAGTAGTTCCCTCTTGGGCGTTGTGGTTGGGCTGCTGGCTTTAGTTTGCGGTTCAGGCTCGGTCTTTTGGTTTTCTTCTTGCGGTTTCTCTGTGAGTTCTTGTGTGGCTTCTGTTGGTTTGTTTTGAAAGAGTTCCATTTCAGCTCTATGCAATTCTCTTTCGGTCTTGATCATTTGTAGGATTTCTTCGTTCTCCTTCTTCATCTCAGCCATGCGCTGAATCTCTTGTTTGATGTTGAGCTGGATTTCTTTCATGTCGGCCAGCAGCTTATCATTATCGCTGGTCGGAGTCGTCGTCAGCAGTGCCTTGACTTGTTTCTTCAACTCGTCTATCTGCTTTTGAAGTTGATCTCTTTCAGCTTGTGCTATACCCGTGGCTGTCTCGCTCTTTGCATTGCTTCCTTGAATGGTGTCTTTGTGATGATGGCGATCTTTAAGACGTCTCTGTGTCTCTGCAGGTACGGACAGCCCAGGTATCTTGCTCCATGTTTGCCCAGGCAGTTGGCGCACTTTCTTTTGTTGTTGGGTGCTCGGAAGTCCGTGTCCAGCTTGGCCAGCGGACACTCCTTGAAGGCGTGGTGATCGGCGCAGTATCGGCATATTTCCGTCTTACTGCGACACGTTGCTCTGCTGTGGCCGGCCCTCTGGCATTTTGAACATTGAGTGATTCTTGGTATGAATCTCTCAGGTTGCTACATTCTCTTGTTGAATGATACTGTGGTCGGCATCTCGCTGCCCTCCGATGTCACCACTGCCAAGGTTGTAGGTGTCTTGGAGTAGGTGAGGAGCCGCTCCGCCTTCAAGAATCGGATGTGCAGATTCTCTTCACGTAGCTGCTTCAAGATTTCTTCATTTGTCAGCTCCACAGGAATCCGCTTGACACCCCATCGGACTGTTTTTGAGTCGGTGATTCCGACTCTGGTGTCTTTCGCCTCCTTCTTCTCTGCTGTCTTGGTTCTTGACTGTGTTGGGCTGTCAATCTTCTCCCTTGTAGTAGCTTCAGTGGTGGCTGTAGTATCAGGCTCTTTGATGCAGCTAGCAGGTGGGCTCTCGACGTTCTTCCTCTTGTTGTCGGCTCCCACGCTGCACATCTTGGCAACAGCATGTTTCTTGTTGTTGGACTTTCCACGTGATATTTCCACGTATCAGGCTTCTTGACAGAATAATGCGACTTGACTTGTTAGCGCTCGCAGTGCGAATGACGACCACGCGTGCACGATGCATGCGTGCAATGCGTGAAAAGCAATCCACGTGAATATCACAGAGAGAGAACAAGCAGAGATAGATGACAAGTAGAGAGAGACAAGTACAGAGAGAACAACTGAGAGGTAGAGAGAGAATAAGAAGAGAGAGAATGCGTAGACAGAGGACAAGTAGAAAGAGAGGACAAGTAGAAAGAGAGGACAAATACAGAGAGGGCACATACAGAGAGGACACCGGTAGACTCTTGTGTCAGGGAGGTAGAAACTGGCTGGACTAAACATGACGTGGAGAGCCAACGGTCCAAGTTTCGCCTGCTGAATTTAACCGTTGAATCTTCTAGCACAGACTACAGACATGGCTGTTGTCTCCGTCGTCGATCTCTGCCGGCATACATTCCTGTTTCTTGTTTGTATCTGTTTCAAGACTGCTATTTGTTCCAGTAAGACCTGTTTACATATGACCAGTTGTGAATTGTGTGTAGCACTCAGTCACGCACTTTTTATATTTTGATTTCCTCAATGAAACTGTCAATATTGAATATGATTGAATATGAAGAATCAGATTCGCTTGGCTGGTCACTTATAACTCGCATGCCAGACCACAGGCTCCCTAAACTATTTTTTTACGGCGAGCTGCTTTGTGGTAAACGCTCCCAAGGCGGCCAGAGGAAACGCTTTAAACTTTAAAGACACTCTGAAACTCACTGAAACTGAATGCTTTTGGAATTCATCATAACACCTGAGAGACTGCTGCTAAAGACCGAAATTCGTGGCGTACATCATTACGCAAGGGTGCAGTCACTTGTGAAGCAACCAGGACTGCAAGAGCTGTGAAGAAAAGGCTGGACAGAAAAACCACTGCAGGAGATCCTCCTCCTGGAACGTCAAGCATTCCTTGCCCACATTGTCAAAGAACATTTCGAGCCAAAATAGGCCTTATCAGCCATCTTAGAACTCACGGCTCCGTACTTTCAACCCCACTGGATGAAATGAATGGTCATCATTATTCTTGATGGACAAACAACATAATATACACACGCAAAATGGAAATTAGAAAACACCAAGAATGAAGTGGATAAAATGAATGTCAATATAATATATTACTAGGTATTATTCGTGAATAAACAAATTAGGAAGAACTTGGAAGCAACAGAGATGTGGATGTGGGTCTTGAGACAAATGTTGCAAATTCCTTTGACTGCCAGTGTAGCTAACAACGATTGCGATTGCTTGAATGGAATGAGATTGAAATTAGAACATATAGGTATTTTGATCATGTTTTTTTCAAATTGGGTATTTACTAATGAGACCACCACAGATAGATAGGCCTTGTAAAACTAAATCCAACAGTATTTCAGTGATGGCTATATGTCAATTCTAAGCGGAGATATTGATATTTGATTGTCGGGATCTTGTACACAGAAATATTGAAGATTCCACTCACTGGGCAGGTTTGCTTTGTGTTCCAGTTAGAGTGACAGCTGAAATGATCACAATTTGGCTTCTTACTACTATAACTTTTTTGGGGTTTTTAAACAACCATATATCATTGCGATTGCGGTAGCGAAGCCTAACTGCTCATATCATCTATTTTAGATATTATGCATCAAAATCTTATTACCAATTAAATATTGACGCTAATTAATTACTAATTCATAAATTACCCTGTGCAGTATTAATGTTAGCTTAAAAACCTGACAGTACATAAACACACACACACAGTATTGTTTGGCACTCATAGAAGGAGAAGAAGGAAGTAGAGATTAGAGGACGCACTTGACAACATAAAATTTGAAAGCTATAGTTACTGACCGGGATTCTAACCTGTCACCTCCAAATGATGATAGTGCCTCGCTGCAGGAACAAGTGTACTTCAACGCATGACCAACTAGACACACCCAGATACACACTGATTTCCTGCTTACAAACCTGGCAGGATGTATATTTTATTATGTGGAATGGTGCTAAGGACCCAGTGGTTATTTCCTTTTTCGATAGATATGCTGTGACCTAATTAGCAATTAAAAATGGGCACCAATTAATTATTATTCATTAATTACTAATTATAGATGACGAGCAGTTATGTCTCGCTGCCCCAATCGCTATGGTATATGGTTGGTAAGATGTTCATTTAAAAACAAAAAAGTTATAGTAGCAAGAAGCTCAGTGAGCAGATTCCTGAGTATTTCTTTGTTCAAGATCACAACACTCAATATCTCTGCTTAGAATTGACATACAGGCTTCATCGAGGTACCGTTGCATTTGGTTTTGCAAGGCCTATGTAGCTGTGGTGGTACTCATTAGTAAATACCCAATTTGAAAAACATGATCAAAGTAATGCAACATTGACATTTACAATTTAGTTATCAAAAATGATTAGCCATGATGTCGCCATGAAAATTCATTTTCTGAGAATGATGGGGTCCATGTAGAAAATGTCTTCAACAGACACTACCTACCATTTATGAAAAATAATGAGAGATGCAAAAATACAAGACAAATGCTGCAGATTAAAAAATAATATTAATCTAACATTATTTTCTCATTTACAGTAAATTCTAAAATAAATTGTACTGCCAGTCCGTGCGAGCTTGTCTCAAATGGGTCATAGACAGATATGAAAACTGGCTTCAAAAATACGTTCTGTCATGTTAAATGATAAAAAATAGTAAAAGTATACAGATAAATTATTAATAATCTTTAAACTTGTATTCTCTTTAACTTTAGTAGTTCAAATTGCGCATTTTGAGTATAAAAAGTATAAACGCTAGTTGCATTGATAAGCGCTGCGCCGACATTTTGGATTTCCTTTAACAAAGATGAAATATCTCAGCAGAAATAATTTTTTTTCTACCACAGATCGAGCAAGTTCAGTGATGAAACTCCAAATATATGTAAAAATGGATGCAGAATTCGAAAATCCATCTAATGACGTGTTAATATTAATCAAAATTTAGAAAATAAAATTCCTTATCATATGCCAAATAATTGAAATTATTTCAAAGACAAAAGTGATTGTTAGACTGACCTATTCTGCAGAAGCTAAGATGGCGTTTGTTATTGTCACATGATATGTTAATGAATGGATCCTGCCAGAAACACGACCGGTTGTTTCTTAGCATTTCTTAGGGACACAATGGATCCTTCTACTCAGGTGCAGAATATTATTTCCGGTTTTGTTCTGATTGCATTGGATAAGTAAACCACGTAATTATATACAACCATAAGAAATAGACAACAGCTTTCTTTGGTCATATGATGAGAAGAGAGGCATTAGAGAACACCGTGACAATTAGAATGATCAATGGGAAAAGAGGCAGACACAGAGAAATGATGCTGGATGGACTGAGACAGTGGCATGGAGGAATATCATCAGCAGAATTGATCCAGAAAACCAAAGACCGAGATCTGTGGAGAGACATGAACTCCTGCACCAGCTGGCAGGGCACTTGATGATGATGAGTAGTGAAATGTGAAAAGGAGATGACCGCTGTCGAGCAGATACTCTGGAATCCCAGAGTTGGTGGGAATAAAAACACAAATATGACTTCGAAGCTCTGTGAAAAACAAAACTGATAAAATCTGAGAATACTTAACTGTACATCTGGAAAGTAGGTCATTAGACTACACCCAGATTCCGAGTTCAGTACTCTTTCTTTTTGTTTCTTTTCTTGTTCCATGATATAAAAAAAAAAGACTGATCGAAACGTTCACCTGTATTCAAATGTATAATTAAAATTGAGTTTCCTAGGTATATTTTTTTCTTTTTATTGGGATATTAACGAACTGCAATTGCCAGGTGCGGTAGACACATGTATTATCATCAACATATGCCTTGCCAGTTGGCATTGGCGTCCATGTCTCTCCACAGATCCGGGTCCTCAGTGTTCTGCATCCACTTTGCTGATGATACTCTACTTTCTTATAGTTGTATATGATGTTCTACTTTCTTATAGTTGTATATGATGTTCTACTTACTTATAGTTGTATATAAAGTTCTACTTACTTATAGTTGTATATGATGTTCTACTTTCTTATAGTTGTATATGATGTTCTACTTACTTATAGTTGTATATAATGTTCTACTTACTTATAGTTGTATATGATGTTCTACTTACTTATAGTTGTATATGATGTTCTACTTACTTATAGTTGTATATGATGTTCTACTTACTTATAGTTGTATATGATGTTCTACTTACTTATAGTTGTATATAATGTTCTACTTACTTATAGTTGTATATGATGTTCTACTTTCTTATAGTTGTATATGATGTTCTACTTACTTATAGTTGTATATGATGTTCTACTTTCTTATAGTTGTATATAATGTTCTACTTTCTTATAGTTGTATATAATGTTCTACTTACTTATAGTTGTATATGATGTTCTACTTTCTTATAGTTGTATATAATGTTCTACTTTCTTATAGTTGTATATAATGTTCTACTTACTTATAGTTGTATATAATGTTCTACTTTCTTATAGTTGTATATAATGTTCTACTTTCTTATAGTTGTATATAATGTTCTACTTTCTTATAGTTTTATATGAAGTTCTACTTTCTTATAGTTGTATATGATGTTCTACTTACTTATAGTTGTATATGATGTTCTATTTTCTTATAGTTGTAAATGATGTTCTACTTACTTATAGTTGTATATGATGTTCTACTTTCTTATAGTTGTATATGATGTTCTACTTACTTATAGTTGTATATAATGTTCTACTTTCTTATAGTTGTATATAATGTTCTACTTTCTTATAGTTGTATATAATGTTCTACTTTCTTATAGTTGTATATTATGTTCTACTTTCTTATAGTTGTATATGATGTTCTACTTTCTTATAGTTGTATATAATGTTCTACTTTCTTATAGTTGTATATAATGTTCTACTTTCTTATAGTTGTATATGATGTTCTACTTTCTTATAGTTTTATATGATGTTCTACTTTCTTATAGTTGTATATGATGTTCTACTTACTTATAGTTGTATATGATGTTCTACTTTCTTATAGTTGTATATAATGTTCTACTTTCTTATAGTTGTATATGATGTTCTACTTACTTATAGTTGTATATGATGTTCTACTTACTTATAGTTGTATATAATGTTCTACTTTCTTATAGTTGTATATAATGTTCTACTTTCTTATAGTTGTATATGATGTTCTACTTTCTTATAGTTGTATATGATGTTCTACTTTCTTATAGTTGTATATAATGTTCTACTTACTTATAGTTGTATATAATGTTCTACTTTCTTATAGTTGTATATTGTGTTCTACTTTCTTATAGTTGTATATAATGTTCTACATACTTATAGTTGTATATGATGTTCTACTTTCTTATAGTTGTATATGATGTTCTACTTTCTTATAGTTGTATATAATGTTCTACTTTCTTATAGTTGTATATAATGTTCTACTAACTTATAGTTGTATATGATGTTCTACTGTCTTATAGTTGTATATAATGTTCTACTTACTTATAGTTGTATATGATGTTGTGCTTTCATGGGCTCTGTCCAGACAGTGTGTGTTAGTTACTCTGGCAGTTCAAGGTATGCACAACATTTATCTCAGGAACACGCTCGGCACTTTTAAACTCTTTCTGATTTGTTCATTCTCATTCCATGATTCATTGCCTTATAGGAACAATGAAGTCTTCCTGTTGACTGCCGATTCCATCGATGATGAACTGTGTTTTTCGTGGAGGACTTTTGTGTTGGCATTCTGGCCGCGGCATTATGCAGTTTACCTGTGCGGGCTGTTGGCTTGCTGAGACTCCTGTCTATTCCATTGTTCACATAGGGCAATGAGGAGCATTTTGTGTGATAATCACTGGCACAGGAACGGAGCATAATGGGGATGACCCGTTGCCGTGAAGTTGGAACCATGACTAATTAACTAACTAACTAACTAACTAACTAATGAATGAACGAACAATCTTTATTTTCAAAGGGTTAAGAATTGGGCACGCAGGTCCGTCTGACATTCTGCCCTTCTGCCCTTCTTCTCTATTTCCTCTCATACATTATTTCATTCAACATCACTTATGAAGCAAATCTTTGACAACAAAAGAACAATAAGCATTAAAACGCATGAAAAAATAATCAGTAATACATGACTCACCGAGGCAATGTTTAACATGGGCATTATAAATACGTACGGAAGGTGTAACGTGCCATACATATGGGAATGTTTTTTGACTAGTTGTTGAGATAATTTACCATTATTATTGGGGTTTTTTTCTACGGGGGGATGTAGTCTGTACTGAGGTAGTGAACTAACTAACAGGAACAAAGTTTCTATATAACATGTCAGAGTATTTGTTCTGGTATTCAGTATTTGTTCTGGTATTCAGTATTTGTTCTGGTATTCAGTGATAGTGACTTATTGCATTAGATAATTTTCATTTTCTGAAATGCAACTGTTACTATTCTGCTCAATTTTTGTGATGCATCTTCCATCAGATGATATAATTGCCCCTAGGTATTTACACCTTAACTAAGCATTTATCTTTCTATTGTTATATCTCATGTTGGTATTATCTTTTTCTTTGATATAACCATTTAAATATTGAGCACAACCCACTACTGGCAACGCCGATCGCATTCTGTTATGAACCTAAGGCCTATCCACGTCAATATGGAAGCACTATACTCGTCAGTAGTGCATATCCCTGACCGGATCCGGAAACAGTCCCGGATCACGCGTGTGAAGCGGGTGTGTAACCACGCGGCACACACTGGACACACCAAATTATCACAACAGAACATCACAACGCTACCCATCGTAGGCTATGCTCAAGATTGCCCAATCGCCGCGACCGACGTCCGTCAATCGATAGGACCCGAACGATCAGGACTTCTCACTGGCAAGGAACACCAGGCCTCCTAAATCCAGTGAGCAATAATCAATTGATTATGTGGTTGTTATGTCCCGAAACAACCACATAATCGATATAACCATTGTTTCTGTTTTCTAGATATTCAAGGAAAGGCTTTTTCCCGCTTGTTTTCTATCATTAGTGTGGGAAAGTTGTAGCTGTTTTACATTTTCAGCTATCAGTATTGTGTCATCTGCATATGGTGGATTGTTTATATCATAACCTCCAACTCGTATTCCAGGTCTCTTTTGGATCTCCCTGATTATTTTGCTATAGAGAGAGAAGAGATCTGGCGACAAAATACACCTTTGTCTTACTGTTGCTTTATCTGTTCATAATTGCCCTTTTTATTTCCTATTTTAGTTGCTGCTACTTGTTTCCAGTAATATTCTTTATTATTTTGAGATCATTTCCCATCAATTTTAATATCTTCCAACATTTTAATCAGTTCATCATGTTTTACTTTATCAAATGCCTTGGTATAATCTATAAAGCATAAATATATGTCTTTCTGTGTCACTATTGATCTCTCTACTACTGTTTGTATTGTGTATATTGCATTATTTTCCTTCATCAAGTCCATTCTGTTCTTCACCAGCTTCTATCTTTATTTTCTGTCTTGTTCTTTTCATTCTGTGTAAAAACTTAGTAAAACATGGTTTATGCGGCTGATTGTATGGAAATCTTCGCATTCAATTCCTTCTAGTATATTTGTTAGAGCTATACATACAGATTTCATAATATCACTAGGTATATATCCACTGTTGTAAATATCATTGAACATTTTCATTAATATTTCTATTTCAAATGTTCCCAGTACTTCTAATTCCTGTATGTAAATAGAGAAAAATATTTAAACAGAATTATTTACTTAGAAGAGAAGGAATACACAAGAGGATTTAGCATAATTATTAGATCAGCAGAGTGCAAAAAAACTTGAAGGATATCTGGGCGATCTCAGATACAGTGCTGTTAGTGAAACTCCCTGCTAAGTCACTGGGATCAGACATGTGAACCAATAGTGGCTAGCATAGAAGAAGATGTAGATATACATTTTATAGGCAGTTAGACATGGCCTTGGACCAGTGCCAAAATGTCAAAATAACTGATACTCTGGGACTTCGGTGTAAAAGTAGGCAATAAAAAGATGACTGATGGCTATGGCCTAGGAGACAGAATGAGAGAGGTGACATTAATATTGTTGGCAGAATCCCATGATATGACAATAGCTAACACCTGGTTCAAATACCATCCTCTGCAATCATGGACTGGAGTTTTGGTTTTTAACCCTTTGAAAATAAAGTTCATTCGGCCGTTTGCAGTAAGCATAAAACAACACATCACCTGTAAACACATCACCTATACACAGAATATCTGTAAACACATCAGTCTGTACTGGGCATGCATGCATTGACTGGCTGGTGTGACAGTCTGTGAGTCATTCCCTGTGATCATGTACATCACTCTCTATTTCTGCACAGATTTTGGCTACGACTTTGTGACCTGTGGCTCGGCACTCAAGATTTTGAACGTAGCCAGCAATGTGAGACTGCACTCCCATGATGTCAAGTATGGATCAGGAAGTGGTCAACAGGTACCCTGATTATGTGACCTCTATGTTTGATCAGTAGTTTTATTTTGTAGAGTCAAAGTAGGTCATCAGCTGTGATTATTCTTCTTCACCCCCCCCCCCCCCCCCCCCGATACACACACTGATGATATGTCATCATTATGTACCAGGTCCGATGCAGAGCTTCGCCCTCCCCAAAGCCCTGTGAGGAGTCTTCCCATCTCTGGCCGCACCTCCTGCCTCTTACACCCTCATACCCAAGGTGTCTGTGTCAACCCCTGCCTCTTGTACCAGGCACCAGGCCTTCCGTCACTGTTCTCTCCCAGCCACTGTAACACATAATATGGCCAAAGTATTTCACAACTCTGGTGATCGCGTGAGAAGGTGGAACATGAACGCTCATGCTTATCGGGATGGCACATGATGATGATTTCAATTTCCGAAACACAATATTGTTTATGAGCCTGTGTTCATCAAGGTTCAGATCTGGTAGTGTCAGTATGTGTCTTGGTCCATGATATTCTGGTAGTGTCAGTATTTGTCTTGGTCCATGGTATTCTGGTAGTGTCAGTATCTGTCTTGGTCCATGATATTCTGGTAGTGTCAGTATCTGTCTTGGTCCATGATATTCTGGTAGTGTCAGTATCTGTCTTGGTCCACGATATTCTTAGAGCTTTTCTGTTACATGTCAGCTCCCAAACCCCAATTTGCTGATTTACCCACAGGACAGACTCCAGAATGTGACTTGTCACGTGTTTGCTGGGGTCGTGCCCTACATTCTGATTACTATTTAACCTCGGTATGGCTTTGGCCAGTCTATATCTGATTTGTTTAAACAGTCCCCTTTTGTTGTGTGCAAGACATTAACAGTTTGTGACATTTTCCATTTCTTCGCTAGTGATGGTGGAAGGGGGGAGTGGAGTATGCCATTCTTGTCCTATTTTGTGGGGAAAAAAAATAATTGCACTATGAATGGAATCATGTTTGTATTTGTCCGAAATGGACAGGGTCACCTGTAAGCGACTACACTCCTATTTGAGAGACAGACATGGTTATGTGTGAGTGACTGCAACCCCTCACCACTGATTATTTTGTGATAAAACAAAGTTTTATTTAAAAAAAATTATAAACAGTGTAAAGTGAACAAAAAGCAGTGAGTAACAAAATGTGAATATTTCTGGTGTCATGGTTAGTCACGGACCAAAGATGCAAGTAAAGAGGTGATTGTAGATGGCAATTCATGGCTTGACTGCTGGCATGTCCCTACTCCAGATGCAATTCCTGGTTCTGGAGAGAGGTTTTGTCATGGGAGCCAGGTCTAGAGTATGGCAATAACAGAGGAAAGGTGGTCCCTAGAAATGATGTTCTCAAGTCAGGTGTGTTCGTCAGAGTGCAGATATTGTAGCTTCTGTGAACGCGGACACATTACAGTCAACATCCTTTTGAGGATGACTTGGGAAGAAAAAGATCTGTTGCTCAATTTCCATTATTTATATTTGTATGGGAGCAAGAAAATACTTAAGGGAAAAAGGAGGAAGGCATTTTCTGTAGGAGACAAAAACATATATTGGTTTACTCAGGGTGCTATGATGTGGGTTTGATTTCCCCACCCAAAGTGGTATGATGTGAGTTGTGATTTCCCCTCCCAGAGTGGTATGATGTGAGTTGTGATTTCCCCGCCCAGAGTGCCATGATGTGGGTTGTGATTTTTCCCACCCAGAGTTGCTAGAATGTGGGTTGTGGTTTCCCCAACCAGAGTGCTAAAATGTGGGTTGTGGTTTCTCCAACCAGAGTGCTAATATGTGGGTTGTGGTTTCCCCAGAGTGCTAAAATGTGGGTTGTGGTTTCCCCAACCAGAGTGCTAAAATGTGGGTTGTGGTTTCCCCAGAGTGCTAACATGTGGGTTGTGGTTTCCCCAGAGTGCTATGATGTTGGTTGTGATTTGCCCAGAGTGCTTTGTTTCATCCATGGTTTCTAGTTTTGCCAGCAGACTAGATAAATTTTAAGCAGAACATCTTCATGAGAAAGCCAATGTTTCACTGATGTATGTCCTTTGTGTGTCCAGTCTGTGACAGGTGTCAATTGTTTCACTGATATATGTCCTTTGTGTGTCCAGTCTGTGACAGGTGTGGATTGTTTCACTGATATATGTCCTTTGTGTGTCCAGTCTGTGACAGGTGTCAATTGTTTCACTGATATATGTCCTTTGTGTGTCCAGTCTGTGACAGGTGTGGATTGTTTCACTGATATATGTCCTTTGTGTGTCCAGTCTGTGACAGGTGTCAATTGTTTCACTGATATATGTCCTTTGTGTGTCCAGTCTGTGACAGGTGTCAATTGTTTCACTGATATATGTCCTTTGTGTGTCCAGTCTGTGACAGGTGTCAATTGTTTCACTGATATATGTCCTTTGTGTGTCCAGTCTGTGACAGGTGTCAATTGTTTCACTGATATATGTCCTTTGTGTGTCCAGTCTGTGACAGGTGTCAATTGTTTCACTGATATATGTCCTTTGTGTGTCCAGTCTGTGACAGGTGTCAATTGTTTCACTGATATATGTCCTTTGTGTGTCCAGTCTGTGACAGGTGTGGATTGTTTCACTGATATATGTCCTTTGTGTGTCCAGTCTGTGACAGGTGTCAATTGTTTCACTGATATATGTCCTTTGTGTGTCCAGTCTGTGACAGGTGTCAATTGTTTCACTGATATATGTCCTTTGTGTGTCCAGTCTGTGACAGGTGTCAATTGTTTCACTGATATATGTCCTTTGTGTGTCCAGTCTGTGACAGGTGTCAATTGTTTCACTGATATATGTCCTTTGTGTGTCCAGTCTGTGACAGGTGTCAATTGTTTCACTGATATATGTCCTTTGTGTGTCCAGTCTGTGACAGGTGTCAATTGTTTCACTGATATATGTCCTTTGTGTGTCCAGTCTGTGACAGGTGTCAATTGTTTCACTGATGTATGTCCTTTGTGTGTCCAGTCTGTGACAGGTGTCAATTGTTTCACTGATATATGTCCTTTGTGTGTCCAGTCTGTGACAGGTGTCAATTGTTTCACTGATATATGTCCTTTGTGTGTCCAGTCTGTGACAGGTGTCAATTGTTTCACTGATATATGTCCTTTGTGTGTCCAGTCTGTGACAGGTGTCAATTGTTTCACTGATATATGTCCTTTGTGTGTCCAGTCTGTGACAGGTGTCAATTGTTTCACTGATATATGTCCTTTGTGTGTCCAGTCTGTGACAGGTGTCAATTGTTTCACTGATGTATGTCCTTTGTGTGTCCAGTCTGTGACAGGTGTCAATTGTTTCACTGATGTATGTCCTTTGTGTGTCCAGTCTGTGACAGGTGTGGATTGTTTCACTGATGTATGTCCTTTGTGTGTCCAGTCTGTGACAGGTGTCAATTGTTTCACTGATGTATGTCCTTTGTGTGTCCAGTCTGTGACAGGTGTCAATTGTTTCACTGATGTATGTCCTTTGTGTGTCCAGTCTGTGACAGGTGTGGATTGTTTCACTGATGTATGTCCTTTGTGTGTCCAGTCTGTGACAGGTGTCAATTGTTTCACTGATGTATGTCCTTTGTGTGTCCAGTCTGTGACAGGTGTCAATTGTTTCACTGATGTATGTCCTTTGTGTGTCCAGTCTGTGACAGGTGTCAATTGTTTCACTGATGTATGTCCTTTGTGTGTCCAGTCTGTGACAGGTGTCAATTGTTTCACTGATGTATGTCCTTTGTGTGTCCAGTCTGTGACAGGTGTCGATTGTTTCACTGATGTATGTCCTTTGTGTGTCCAGTCTGTGACAGGTGTCAATTGTTTCACTGATGTATGTCCTTTGTGTGTCCAGTCTGTGACAGGTGTGGATTGTTTCACTGATGTATGTCCTTTGTGTGTCCAGTCTGTGACAGGTGTGGACTCCTCAGATGACCACAACAGCTACTGGCAGGTTCGTGGCAGGACAGGAGCCAGCTGTGTGCGAGGGTATGTCAACACTTGTACTCCTGGATACATTCTCATGATTGTCAGACACGTTTCCTTGCTTCATCTTTCTGATATTTTGCATGGATACAATTGTCACTTTATGTTTCTGATAACATTATATGGATATTCTCGTTACTTTATATTTCTATTTTATATACATATACTTTCCACTTTGTTTCTGATATAGTATATGGGTGTCAGGGGTCGTAGGGCAGAATAAGGGTTAATGTCGTCAGCACACAAATTATAGTTAGTAGGACACGAATACGGTTCCTTCTTGGGGTCGTTTCAGGGGTTGGTAGGATAATATCCTTATTCTGCTGAATTAATCTTTAGCTTTTCTGACCTGCTGTCTACCTGCTGTAGATCCAGTCCTCCGACCAGCATGGAGCTTTCCTAGCTCATCTATTCGATGTTGTCCACGGGTTTGTTCTAGTGTTTGTTGTGGTCATTTTGTAATGGTAGTTACTATTACTTGACCGTTAATGTTGTTACTGTCCCAAATACCATATGGGCCTTTGCCTTTTCCTCCTCATTCTGTAACCACTAACAACATACTGAACTATGAAAGCACTGCACAGGAGACTGAAAGGTTTCACATCCTATAATCTTTCGTCAAACCAGGAATACAATGCACAATAGTTGTGTCAATAGAAATACTAACACTCATCCAATACCAGGAATACAATGCACAATAGTTGTGTCAATAGAAATACTAACACTCATCCAATACCGGGAATACAATGCACAATAGTTGTGTCAATAGAAATACTAACACTCATCCAATACCAGGAATATAATGCACAATAGTTGTCAATAGAAATACTAACACTCATCCAATGTGTACGCTCCTGAACTATTTACCGGGCAGACGTTTGTCTGTTTTGTAGCCTTGAACGGGCAAGAACAATTTTGAGGTTTGGTAAAATTTTGAGTTACATTAGTAAAAATATCACATATAAATTGTTAGTCAACAGAATTTAGTCAAATAAGCAGCAAAATGAAGGGAAAAGCATGCAGAATATTTTACTCGCGTGAATGATGCCGCTATTCCACACATGAACACAAATATTTACAAAATACAACATATTGTTTGTGATTGTCAGTATCTATACGGCAATTTACAAATGCATTTTCCTAATCAGAATCTCTTTCTTTAAAGTCCGACTCACGACTGCTAATGCAAAGCAATGCTGATCACTAATATCTAGCTCTGATTAAAAGTCAACTTCGTGCCTTTCAATGTCACTTAAATTGAACCCAGCAAAATCTCCGCTATCACTTGAAGAATCGTTGAAATCCATTTTAAAATACAAAGTGTAAAACCCACAAAATCTATTTTTAATATCCGTTCAAATTCAAAATACACGCTTGCGAATGGCAGTCACATTGTCAAGCTATCAGCGAAACCGAAAGTAGACAATCGGTAGTCTCGGAAAGCCGAGAGATTGCGTTTTTACAATGCATAATAGTCATGGGCACGTTCAGACATTTTGCTCGATTGGGGGTAGAAATGTTCCCAGACGCTTTGCCCAGTAAAGGGTTAAAATAAGTTTCTAAAATATTCTATCGCTTAACATTCGCCCTGGTGGCAATATCACTTGCCATCGCCAGCTCAGTTTTGATCCATGCTGTTTCATTCGCTGACTCCAATCGACTAACTCTTTTAAGGGCGTTTTCAACTCTTATATTCAGTTGATGTGTGTAATCTCGCTCAGTGTGTGCTGCTGATCAAAATTTGACACGAGCTCACTAGGCTTCTGTCAGTGGGTATTTTCATCACTTTTTCTGATACATTACATTAATATTATGATTATAATATATTACATGGATGTACTCATAGATGTCTGATGGTTGTCTCATGTGACCAGGAGCCTGGTCAAGTGTGTCCACCAAGAGAAATCTGCATCCTTTGATGTCTGTGATATATGATATGGATATTATGATTCTGACATATGATATGGATATACTGATGGATGTCTGTTGTTGTCTGGTGTGACCAGGAACCCGGTCAAGTGTGGACAGACCATACGTCTGATGCACGTGTCCACCAAGAGAAATCTGCACAGTCATCACTTTCAGTCTCCCTTGTCCAGGAACCTGGAGGTCAGCGCTTTTGGTGAAGAGGGGGAGGGAGATGAAGGTAGGCCACGTGTTGTCCTGTGTCCATCTTTGTGCTGGTGAACAGGGGGAGGGATTGAATTGAATTGATCTTTATTTTCAAAGGGTAACAAATTGGGTGCATTGGCCCGTCTTACATTCCGCCTTACCAATCACTCATCTTTCGTTCATCAACAGTGCATTATGCATTCACATAGGAAAAAAAAACATTGCCAAATGAATGTTGTAAGCATAAACAAAGCATATTCTCATGTTATGTGACACATCCCCCCTCCCACACACACACACCCCGCACCAACCAACACACACATCCCGCACCTACTCACACATCACCCACCCAAACCCACACATCCCGCACCAACCAACACACACATCCCTCACCTACTCACACATCACCCACCCATACCCACACATCCCCCACCCACCACACATCCCCCACCCACCACACATCCCCCACGCATCCCTCCACCCACTCACAGATCCCGCCACCAACCCAGACATCTCGCACCCACCCACACACACATCCCTCACCCACCCACACGCACATGCTCCACCCACCCACGCACCCTCCAACCACACACACATACCCCTCACACACACACATACCCCACACACACATACCCCACACACACATCCCACACCAATACACACATCCCTCACCCACTCACACATCAACCACCCATACTGATACATCTTTCCATCCACACACACATTTCCCCACCCACACACACATCTCCCACCGACACATATTCCCCCACCAACACACACTCCCCCACCAACACACACATCTCCCATGCAAACACACTTCTCCCACGCAAACACACATCCCCCACCTACCAACACCCACACATCCCACTACCCACCAACACCAACCCAAACACACATCCTCCTCCCACACATCCATCACACCTACTCACATCCCTCCACCCACCAACCCATTCATCTCCGCACCAACCTACACATCCTCCACAAACCCACACATCCCACATCCCCCCCCCCCCACCGCCCCACCCCCTTTCAGGGAGGTGAAGGTAGGCCATGTGTTGTCCTGTGTCCCTCTTTGTGCTGGTGAAGATGGGGAGGGACACGAAGGTAGGATGTGTGTTGTCCTGTGTCCCTCTTTGTGCTGGTGAATATGGGGAGGGAGATGTTCTCATCCCCATGTGTTTATGTCCTCATCCCCATGTGTCTGTTCTCATTGCAATGTGTGTCTGGGTTCTTATTTCTGTGTGTCTATATTTGCATCCCCATGTTTCTATTCAAATGTATCCATGTTCTCATCGCAGTGTGTCTATGTTCTCATTCCCATGTGTATGTTCTCATGTCTATCTGCAGGAGATAACTGGGTAATAGTCTGCCATGACTCATTTTGGAGCAGAAGTGAACGAGTGCAAATCAAGCACGCCACAACTGAATAGTAAGTGAAATATCACTGTCTTCTACAGCCAAGAACCACACATTGATGTTTCCCTCACTTACCTACATGTTGATGTTTTCCTCACATGTTGATGTTTCCCTCACTTACCTACATGTTGATGTTTCCCTCACTTACCTACATGTTGATGTTTTCCTCACTTTATTACATATTATGTTTCCCTCACTTATCTACATGTTGATGTTTCCCTCACTTACCTACATGTTGATGTTTCCCTCACTTTATTACATATTATGTTTCCCTCACTTATCTACATGTTGTTTCCCTCACTTACCTACATGTTGATGTTTCCCTCACTTACCTACATGTTGATGTTTCCCTCACTGACCTACATGTTGTTTCCCTCACTGACCTACATGTTGATGTTTCCCTCACTGACCTACATGTTGATGTTTCCCTCACTGACCTACATGTTGATGTTTCCCTCACTGACCTACATGTTGATGTTTCCTATACTGACATGAGTTGATGTTTTCCTCATTTACCTACATGTTGATGTTTCCCTCACTTTATTACATATTATGTTTACCTCAATTATCTACATGTTGTTGTTTCCCTCACTTATCTACATGTTGATGTTTCCCTCATCTACCTACATGTTGATGTTTCCCTCACTTACCTGCATGTTGATGTTTCCTTCACTTACCTGCATGTTGATGTTTCCCTCACTTACCTGCATGTTGATGTTTCCCTTACTTACCTACATGTTGATGTTTACTGTTACTGACATGAGTTGACATTTCCCTCACTTACCTACATGTTGATGTTTCCTGTTACTGACATGAGTTGATGTTTCCCTCATTTACCTACATGTTGATGTTTCCCTCACTTACCTATATGTTGATGTTTCCTGTTACTGACATGAGTTGATGTTTCCTTCACTTACCTACATGTTCTGCAAGGTGTGGACCGCCTGGCCTTCCAGCCAGCAGGGTTAGGATCGGCTAGCCTCTCCCAGGAGGGATGAAAAGTGAAAATTAGTAGCCTGCCGATGACCTGCAGACTACACAAGTCAACCCCACCTCCACGTGGTGCAGACTGGGAAACCATGACCGCGAGGGCTAATGGGGTTATGGCTCGCCATAGGGGATGGACTCCCTATGGTCAGATTTTTGTCCTAAACCTGCGACTGGCCTAGCAAGCCAGCGGGGGATCTTCATACTGCTCGTAGAAAAACTAAGAAGTATAAACGGACTGACACTTATGGATATAGACCCAGCAATGTTAATGGACTATGAGATAGATCAGTGATTCAAAAAATAGGCACAATGAACATCTGTGGTTTTAATAGTAAAGAAGAAGAACTTATAGAAACAGTGGAAGAGAGGAAAATTGGACTGATGGGAATAGCAGACACCGGAATAAAGGGGGAAGGATGCAAGGAGATCCACCACAGTTACACGTTTGTCTACTCTGGAGTGGAACAGCAAGAAAGGGCAAGACACGGTGTGGGAATAGTCGTTGAACCACGGTTAGCAAGAGGAATGCTAGAAATAAAATATATGTCAGAAAGAATCATAACAGTGAGAATAAAAGAACAAACAATTACAACCTATGTACAAATATACGCACCATGTAATACAAACAATAATGAGCAAGAATGCGAGGACTTAATACGAAGACATCCATGACGTGCTAAATAAAATAGATAGGTAGGACAACATCATAGTTATGGGAGACTTCAATGCAAGACTAGGACATAACAGAGCGGGCATAGAAAAACATCTTGGAGCATTTGTAGACTAACACAGTGAAAGAAATGATTACAGAAGTAGACTGATAGAGCTGTGCAGCCAACACGACCTCTATATAACAAATACATTATATAAATACAAAGACTCACAACTATACACCTGGTATAAATGGAACGATCTAGATACTAAAAGCCAAATTGATTTTATAGTAACAAGAAATAACAGAAAGAGAAATATATTAGATGCAACTTAGTCCCCAACTTAGGAATAAACAGACCATAAAGCAGTCGTTACCACAATAAGAACCATAAGTAGAAGGAAGCAAAGACCAGGAAAATACATGCCATGCGAATCAGTAAACTTAAAAAACCTCAAAGACGAGGCAGTGAGGGAAAATTATGAGAAAGAGCTAACTGAAATCTTTGTAAACTTACCTATAGAAAGAAAGACCCCCTCTGCCGTGCGTCCACCTTGACGAGGTAGAGGGGCTTGAGCGTTCCAATGACCCCAAGAGCTATGCCGACGGTAGCACAGCTACTGGTAGGGTCACCCATGTCGGACAGGTCAAGGGAGAGGGACCAGACGAAGTGACGCACAAACCTGCTGCCTTGTAGGTAGACTGGGGACAGTCAAAGGCTAGGGAAAGCAACCCGAAAAATGCTTGTCGAAATCGGATGTACTGAGCCACAGGCTTGACAAAGAAGTGCAACGTAACTTTATCATTTCATGATGCCACAGATGAAAATTAATCGTTATGGTGCTAATCCTGTGAAGTCCCATCAGGCGGTGATAGTGCCGGGCCCCCTGCCTCGAGGGGGTCCACCCATGACTACTGGTGGTCACCTTCCCCTGTGCTGTGGAGTCAAGGCACAGAGGAGTAGGTTAAGAGCTATTGACCAAACACCCCGGACTCTCAACATACTACAATGGAATGCCGAAGGAGTTTATAACAAGAAAGCCTCCCTAACACAGCGTCTTCATAAAGATAGAATAGATGTGGCATGCATTCAAGAGACACACCTCAACGCCAATCGCACATTTTCAGTCGAGGGATATCAGGCCACACGTTTTGACCGCGAAGGACACAAAGGAGGAGTTATAATACTTACACGAAATACAATACCTTGCAGCGAAGTATCTGTGATCTCTGACAACCAAACGGAAATTATAGGTGTTGATATAATGATAAAGGACATGAAAATAAGAATTTACAATCTGTATAGCCCGGCAGATAAGGATCTTACACTCTCAAACATGGAAATAACTGACACAAATTGCATTGTTGTCGGAGACTTTAATAGCCGCTCAGAAAGATGGGGATACCCAGATACTGACAAAAGAGGAGATGAAGTGGAGGACTGGGAAATAGACTCAAATCTCCATCTACTCAACAAAGCAGATGACACACCGAGCTTCTACTCCAGAAGATGGATTACCACTTCTACTCCAGACTTAGCTTTCTGCACAGGAGACATCCTCCACAAAATCGATCGCCATGTGCTTGACCAATTAGCAGGTAGTGACCACAGACCAATCAAGCTTGTAATAAATATGGAGTATGTTCCACAGGAGCAAAAGCCTTTGCCTCGCTGGAATTACAAACGAGCAGATTGGGACAGATTTTCCATACTAACAGACAATTATTGTGAAAACATAAATACACGATATGGCAACATGAAGCAAATGGTGGAAAGTCTAAACAGAGCAATAATACAGGCGGCCACTGAGTCTATTCCAAGAGGAGCGAGGAAAAATTACAAACCATACTGGACTGAGGAACTACAAATTTTGGAGGACAAAGTTGAAGATGCTAGGAAGACCGCAGAGAGAGAACAAACAACTGAAGCGAACATCTCTCTCAAAGCCATCTCAGCAAAATATAAAAGAACAGTAAATCAAACAACAAGAGATTGTTGGAGGAAAAAAACAGAAAACCTGAATTTTGACAGGGATGGAAACAAACTATGGAAACTAGTGAAAGCCATGAACAATGAAGGACCTAGAAACAAACAAATAACAATTAAACAAGGAAATGCCTTGCTTACAGGAAAAAAGGCTGCAAATGCACTAATGGAACACTATGCCAATGCAAACCACATTGATATTACAGCCGAACAGAAGAAAGCAATCAAAGATAAACAGATACATCATAGATATACAGAGACAGCAGCAGAATATATGATGGCAAATCTAACAATGGAAGAAATGGAACAGGCAATGAATACCCTAAAAAAGAAATCACCAGGAAAGGATGGAATCACAAATGAAATGCTAATAGGACTAGGCACTAAGGCAAAAAAGAAACTACTAGCAGTCCTAAATTACAGCTGGAAGAGGGGAATAGTCCCACAGGCATGGAAGGAAGCTATACTAATACCAGTCCCAAAGAAAGGAAAATACCTGGAAGAACCAAATGGCTATCGACCTATCAGTCTTCTTAGCTGTGTAGGAAAATTAATGGAACGCATTATCAATGGCAGGCTAACATGGCATCTGGAAGAAAACCAACTCTTAACACCTCACCAAGCAGGATTCAGAAAGTACAGATCCACTGAAGATCAAATAACCTATTTAGCTCAGGAAATAGAGGATGCCTTCCAAGAGAAAAAGCACACACTAGCGGTCTGGATAGATTTAGAAAAAGCATTTGATAAAGTATGGAAGGAAGGACTGAAAGTAAAACTGCAAAAAATGCATGTTTGTGGGAAAATGTACAATTGGATCAGCCACTACCTTGAGAACAGAACTGCCAGGACAAAAGTACAAGGACAAACCAGCAAAATGATGCTGTTGGAGCAAGGTGTCCCCCAAGGAGGAGTTCTTTCACCAACATTATTCCTAGCATATATAAATGACATCACAGACAATTTTCCAGCCAGAGTACACACATCATCCTTTGCAGATGACCTAGCCATATAGACATCTGAAGAATATATTAGTACAGCTAACAGCAGAATACAGCAAGCCCTATTAGTACTAGAGGACTGGTCAAAATCATGGCTAGTGAAGATAAGTGAGGAGAAAACAACATGCACAGTGTTCTCCCTCTCAACTAAAACTCAGCAACCTAAGCTGGTATTGAATGGAAAAATATTGCGCCATGAAGAAAATCCAAACTATCTAGGAGTCACCTTTGATCGTCGCCTGACATGGAAGACACAGGTTGAGAAAAATCGAACAAGAGCAAGGCAAAGAATGGCAATCATGAAAAAGTTTGCTGGTACAACGTGGGGAGCAGATGAGAAAGTTCTCAAGAAGTTATATACTGGACGGGTGAGGCCAGTACTGGAATATGGCATTGCAGCTTGGGCAACAGCAGCTAAGTCAAACTTTAACAAAATAAGCAGAGTCCAAAATCAAGGAATGCGAATCATAACTGGAAGCCTGAAGACAACGCCTATTAATGAACTAGAAAAGATCACTTGTTTACAACCAATGCAGGATAGAAGAGATAGCAGAGCCCAGCAACAAGCTGAAAAATTTAGAAGATTGACAGACCACCCTATGTATAAAAGGTTTAGTGGTTTTGGAAAGGGAAGACTGAAGCGTAGCAACTTTGTAGAAACTGCAAAACGAAAGATTAGGGCAGATCCCATACTTAACATATCAACAGTCAAACCCATTTACAATGCAGACAAGTTCCCAGCTTGGAGACAGCAGCTACTGCCTGAGATGATAGAAAACATTCCTGGTATTGAGAAAAAGAACACTCAGCATGAAACCGAAAGAAGAGAAATAACCCTAAACTACATAAAAGAACATTACCCAAGCAGGAATTGGACCCATGCATATACAAATGGATCAGCCAAAAATTCAATAGAGAATGGAGGAGGAGGAATTCTTCTGAATTTAAAAAATGGAGTGAAAAAAACACATTCAATGGCAACTGGAAAATTTTCAAGTAACTTCAAAGCGGAGGTAGAGGCTCTGAAAACTGCAGCAGAAATGCTCCTGATGGAGGAAAATAAAGAGAAGCAAATAGCTATCTTCACAGATGCAAAGTCAGCTGTCTCAATACTGAAGAGCAATAACAGCACAGAACTAACTGACCTAAGAGCAGCACTCCATGGTCTATGCCAGAAATCCAAAAAAGTTGTAATACAGTGGATCCCATCACATTGCAGTATACCTGGAAATGAAGAGGCTGACAGACTGGCAAAAGAGGGCGGACGACTACCACAGCCTGACATAGACATAACCTATAACGAGGTAAAGAGGTTGATAAAAAGCACTTATAGAACCAAATGGGAATCAGAGCATCCAGGTCACCAGAAGGATGATGCATATTACAAACTCGACCGAAGAGAACAAGTAGCAATCTTCAGACTCCGCACAGGACATAACAGGCTGAAATACCACTTGTTCAATAAACTAAAGATAGGAGATACCGATGAATGCAATTGTGGAACTGGTAAAATGACAGCTAAACATTTGCTGCAGGAGTGCCCAATATATGCAGAACAGAGAAAGATATTTTGGCCCACACCTGCTTCATTTGAGGACAAGCTCTATGGAGATATCAACAAGCTCAAGTTGACTGCAGCTTACTTTAACTACATTCAGGTTGACATTTAAAGGTGCATGAAGAAGTATTTAGACTGCCGCACTCCATACCACAGGTATGTCGGTTACAAAAGCGCCCCAGAGGCATGAAATGGAATATTGCTTGGATAGCAAATCCATTACGTGGAAAGTCCGAACCAAAAGCTCACTGTGTGGGCTTCATAAAAGGTGGAAAAAGTGTCCCAGTGGCATGAAATGGAATATTGCTTGGATAGCAAATCCATTATGTGGAAAGTCCGAATCGAAAGCACACTCTGTGGGCTTCATAAAAGGTGGAAAAAGTGTCCTAGTGGCACGAAATGGAATATTGCTTGGATAGCAAATCCATTATGTGGAAAGTCCGAATCGAAAGCTCACTGTGTGGATGTCATCTGCAGACTGCATACTTCTGGTTTCCGGGAGAACAGCCTATGGTGAATGGAAGGCCCAATATACGGAAGTGAGGCTAAGCAGCCATGTGCAGGACATGACGATTCCTTGGGTGAGCCCAGTACCAGAGCGCTGTGTGTTGGCTCTGCAAGTATGGAAGCCTCCTTGGATGGCGGGGAATGCCCATGGTCTGCCCCTGCCTTCCCTTGAGGGCTGACCAGGATGTCTTTGGCTGTTCTATATGGGCCAGCTGGGATGGGGGATAACACCACAACAGTGAGAGCCAAACGTCCTAAGAAACCCCCGGGAAGGTTAACCCGGTCAACAAATGCCCGCAGAAGTCGGATGTGTCGGCCTAACGGCGCAAGTACGCAGCTCTGCTGTGGACAGGCACAACGCAATCACGTCCGAAAAAAAACTCCGGATGAACGAAGAAGAAAGAAAGAAAGACAGTGGAAGAAGAATGGGAGATGTTCAAATCAAGCATTTTAAATACTGCAAAAATATGTGGAACCACGAAAAAATGCAAAACATGGATAAAGAAAATAACAAGTTGGTGGAACGCAGAAGTAAAGAAAGCGGTACAAGACAAAAAGGAAAAATATAAAAAGTGGTCGAAGAGCAAACAGGAATGTGATTACATAGAATACAGAATAGGGAGAAGACATGTGAGTAGAATAGTAAAGAGAGAAAAACAAAAAGACTGGGAGGAGTATGGAGAAACTAAATAAAAACTACAAGGAGGCAACTAGAAACTTCTATAAAAAGATAAGTGCAATGAGAACCAGAGGAGAACCCTTTGACCCAACTGAAATAATTAACAATGAAAATGGAGAACCAATAAGTGAACAAAAATGAATCCTAATAAGATGGAAACAGTACTTCGAACAACTTCTCAACATCCCATCCGATACCACAGGAATTCAAGAAATCGACACATGTCACCGAAGAACTAGAACCAGACATACTGAAAGAAGAAATTATAGAAGCCATCAGATTAGCCCCATTGAACAAATCACTGGGGCAAGAAGAAATACCAAATGAACTAATTAAAGCAGCAAGAGAAGTAGAAACAGCATGGCTGCATAGACTATTCAACCACGTTTGGGTAGAACAACAGACACCATGAGACGGGAAACGCCATAATTATCCCAATTTGGAAAAACAAAGGCAGCAAAAGAGACTGCACACAATACAGAGGCATTTCACTGTTGAGTCATACTGGGAAAATATTTTGCAAAACTATTATAGAACCCCAGCTAAGTGAAACACAACTTGGATTAGGAAAAACAAAGGATGCACAGATGCCATTTTTGCACTTAGACAACTTATAGAAAAATCAATTGAATTCAATGAAACACTTTACTTAGGCTTTGTCGACCAAGAAAAGACATTTGATAGAGTAGATAGAAACAAGCTGTGGGAAATCCTTAAACAATATGGAGTGAGTACACATCTAAGGAACCTATGTAGAAGCTTATACAACAACAGTGAATGCATAGTGAGAGACACTCAGAACCCTTCACCATAAGATCTGGAGTACGACAAGGTTGTGTCCTGTCCCCTCTCTTGTTCATAACATATATAGACAACATATGTAAAGAAACCAGCCAAGCAGAGACAGCAAGAATACCGCATTGACGAGAACACAGAAGAAGAACCATCTGCAAATCTAACCATTAGAGAACTCCTGTTTGCGGACGACCAAGCACTAATAGCAAAATCAGAAGCTGAATTACAAGACCACATGAAAAGTCTAAACGAAATATGTAGGAAACATAACATGAAAATTAGCACAAGTAAAACAGAGGTATTGACTATAACTAAAGAAGAAAAAGCAACAACGATTCACCTAAACGAACATCCCTTGAAACAAGTAAAGAGTTTCAAGTACCTAGGAAGTATATCATCATCAAATGGCAAATCAGAAGACGAGATCAAAAATAGATGCAATAAGGCAAACCAACTCATTGGACAAATGGCACCAATACTAAAGAACAAACATGTATCAATAACTACTAAGAAAGCACTTTACAACACAATCTTCCTACCAACTCTATGTTACCAATGCCAAACCTGGACAGTGACAGAAAGAGAAAAGAAAAATCACAACAACAGAAATGAGATTCCTGAGAAGAATACTCAATGTATCAAGAAGAGATAAGATCAGAAATGATGAAATAGGACTAAAGTGGGGGTTATAGCTGCACTAGATTTTATTAGAAGGCAGCAAGTCAAATGTTTTGGCCATGCAAGTGGGTTACCAGCTAACAGTATACCACAACAAGCAATGATGTACAGACTAGAGGGAAACAGAGGAAGAGGCTGACCACGTAAACGATGGACACAGGGAATAACATGGGAATAACATTCCATGGGAATATCGATACATGAAGCCCATAAGCGGGCACTCTCCTGCTGTTTATACTTCACCTCGACACCGCAAGGTGCAAGAGGAACATGATGAGTTGAGATGATGAGACCTACATGTTGATATTTCCTGTTACTGAAATGAGTTGTTTCCCTCGCTTACCTACATGTTGATGTTTCCCTTACTTACCTACATGATGATGTTTCCTGTTACTGACATGACTTGATGTTTCCCTCACTTACCTATGTGTTGATGTTTCCTGTTACTGACATGAGTTGTTTCCCTCACTTACCTACATGTTGATGTCTCCCTCACTTACCTACATGTTGTTTCCTGTTACTGACATGAGTTGATGTTTCCCTCACTTACCTGCATGTTGATGTTTTCCTCATTTACCTACATGTTGATGTTTCCTGTTATTGACATGAGTTGATGTTTCCCTCACTTACCTGCTTGTTGATGTTTCCCTCACTAACCTGCTTGTTGATGTTTCCCTCATGTAACTACATGCTGATGTTTCTCTCATTTACCTAAATGTTGATGTTTGCTGTTACGACATGAGTTGATGTTTCCCTCACTTACTTACATGTTGATGTCTCTCATTTTCCTAAATGTTGATGTTTCCCTCATTTACCTACATGTTGATGTTTCCTGTTACTGACATGAGTTGATGTTTCCCTCTCATTTCCCTACATGTTGATGTTTCCCTCACTTACCTACATGTTGATGTTTCCTGTTACTGACATGAGTTGATGTTTCCCTCACTTACCTACATGTTGATGTTTCCTGTTACTGACATGAGTTGATGTTTCCCTCACTTACCTACATGTTGATGTTTCCTGTTACTGACACTGGTTGATGTTTCCCTCACTTACCTACATGTTGATGTTTCCCTCACTTACCTACATGTTGTTTCCCTCACTTACCTACATGTTGATGTTTCCTGTTACTGACATGAGTTGATGTTTCCCTCACTTACCTACATGTTGATGTTTCCCTCACTTACCTACATGTTGATGTTTCTCTCACTCACCTACATGTTGATGTTTCCCTCACTCACCTACTTGTTGATGTTTCCCTCACTCACCTGCATGTTGATGTTTCCTTCACTTACCTATATGTTGATGTTTCCCTCACTTACCTATATGTTGATGTTTCCCTCACTTACCTATATGTGGATGTTTCCTGTTACTGACATGAGTTGATGTTTCCCTCTCACTTACCTACATGTTGATGTTTCCTGTTACTGACATGAGTTGATGTTTCCCTCAGTTACCTCCATGTGACTGGCGACACCTATGGTCGCCCTATCCATGGTCAGAAAGAAATTAGCGGCTTTCCCTCCATCCATGAATCCAACTACTGGCAGGCTGCCGAGGGAATCTACATCAAACCCACGGAGGTCAAGTCTCGGACATCCACTCTTGATGATGATGATGAAGATGGAGATGATGATAGTGATGACAAGGAGCCGGTTTCTCATGATGAATTTTAACTTCATTATGTGTTTATTCAGATTGTTTTTATATAAATTTTATGTGTTTAAGATTTCATTACATGTTGTAAATGATTCATGAGAACTCAGAATTTCATATGTTGTAGACAAATAGAAATGAATGTCATATTTGATACATTGTGTGGAAATTCCGAATGACATACATGAAATATGGATGAAGGGTTCTGTGTAGACGTTGGATGGAAAGTGTGACTGCAATATATATGTGAGACCACGATATGTATGTGAGATTGTGGATGTATGTTGATTGATTGATTGACCTAGGAACCGACATTACAGCATTTGGAGCATTCCCATAGGCGCTCCGTCCCCATCCTCAGCAGCCAGCGAAGAGTTCCAACACCACTACATAAATAGTTATATCCATGTAACCTGGGCACAATAATTGTTGATCAAGACAATCCAGATTGTTGGTTGCTGCTATTACAAACAAGATTTCTATGCTCGAGTCTATCCATCGCCAGCAGGAACTGATTGGTGGCGCAGCTTACTGACCCTTCCCACTCCCTGATGACCTCTTAGGAAATAAGGCATCTATTTCATCAAAGAAGATGACACACGGAGCCAGGTCGTTTGCCATTTTGAAGAGATCTGTCATATTTATTTTGATTGTATGATCTTGTCAATGGCTTAGGTAAACGAAGTGTCACAGTTCCCAAACCACCGAGTCGAGAGTTCACAGTCAGCCATGGGTGATTTAGAAACAAAGTTCTTTGCGTTGATTGTGATGGTATGAGTCGCCAATTCAGAAAGCAGTAGGAAGCTTCTGAACATAACATTGCCTAGTAACCCACAGACATCAATAAATACTGGGGTTCATTGCAATGTCCTGTAATGGACATGCTTTTAACTGTGTGATCTTGTCAATAGTGATCAAGTTCCTTCTTACATGATATTCATGCCACTCTGTTGTCCCTTCTGGACACCCAAGCCACTTTGTTGTCTCTAATGGAGACCCAGGCCACTTTGTTGTCTCTAATGGAGACCCAGGCTACTTTGTTGTCTCTAAGGAGACCCAGGCCAAATTGTTGTCTCTAATGGAGACCCAGGCCACCCACTTTGTTTCCTCTAATGGAGACCCAGGCCACTCTGTTGTCTCTAATGGAGACTGATTGATTGATTGACTGATTGATTTAGGAATCGACATCACAGCATTCGGGGCATTCCCATAAGTGCTCCGTCCCCATCCTCAGCAGCCAGCGAAGAGTTCCAACACTAATAGTACCAGTAGCAATCTGATTATAAGTCCGTCTCGCCCTTCCTCTGAGCGTTGAGCGTCAGTCAGATCCCTTCGTCACTCCTCGTTGTCTCATTCTTGCCAGACCATGGTAATCCATTTGCTCCTCCGAGGTGTGCACGTGCTCCCACAAGGCCGCAACCACGTCTGCCTTGTCATGTATCAATACTCCACCAAGTTCTGCAGAGCCAGCCAATCTGTCCGCCTGTTCATTTCCCAGCACACCGGCATGCCCCGGAGAAAAGATCCAGGCAATGCTTGTCACCCGTGACCTCCGAAGCGAAGCAAGCCACTCCGCACGAAGTCTGCCCGTCCTCACCCTCGTCAGCATGCTTTCTGAGTCAGTTACAATCACGATGTGTGTGTGTGTCATATTCTCCGTCCAGCAGAGAGCCGCAGTGACTGCCTCCACCTCCATTCTTAAGCTGGATGTTGTGGTATCATATGCCAGGCTCTCCTGCCCCAAACATCGACCATTGGCTTTGGCTATGAACCCCCAGCCACTTCTCTCACCTCTTGACACCGAACCATCTGTGTAGCTAATCACATCACTCGAGTGAGCATTGTCCTGAATTAGTTGCTGGATTTCCACTTCCGTGGACCCTACTGGCCACTCCCTGAACTCCAGCTTAATGTGATTATAACTCTGCACAAGTCTGACTGCTCCGCTGGCACGTTGACCCACTCCTCTCCACGCCTAATGTTCTCCAAGGGGCACACCTGTCTGATCGTATCATCCGCCTGAGCCATCCATGATTTCCCTCTTATCAGTCGCTGACCCTTAACTGCGTCCAGCGCCTCATGCAGTGGGTGGTCTGTGTCTGCAGCTACTCTGAGGTATGCCTTCGCCCGCCTGCATCACCTTGAGCCTACCAGCAACAGTTGGCAGACCAAGGATGTAACGCACACATACTACTGGGGTGTCTCTAGTGCATCCCAGAATGACCCGCATAGCTTCTTTCTGTATGCGCTCTAACTTCAGCAGCTGACTCTGAGACGGTGAGCAGACCTAATCCATAATCAATTACTGAGAGGATCAAGTGCTGGTATAGTATGAAAAGCATTCTCTGCTCTATGTCCATTGCAGCCATAGTTTTAAGTGCATTGTGTCCCTTTTGAGATCTTGTCATGACCGTCTCCACATGGTCCTTGAAGGATAGGCTCCTGTCAAATGTGATCCCCAGATACTTCAGTTTCTTCTCTCTGCTGACATTTCTACCATCCATCGCGAGGCTTGGGAATCAGCTCTTACAATCCTGTTGTCCAGAGAGCACCACAAAACGGCCGCCTTTTCTGGGTGGATGACAGCACTCATTTCTGTGCACCAGTCAATCACTTTATCTACTGTCGCCTGTAACTCCTGGGCTGTGTGCTCCCTATCTCTCCCCTGCCTATATGCAAGAATATCATCTGCAAATGTTAGTATTCTTCCAACCCCTGGTGCTTCTAGGTTTGCAATCTTGCTCGTATACACATTAAAGAGCACCGGTGAGACTGCAGATCCCTGTGGCAGTCCCGGGGTTAACATATGTGGCTCTGAGGTCCATGCACCCAGATGGAGAGCAACCCGACGAGAATGCAGGACGGCTGCTATCCAGTTCACCAACCAGGGATTGACCCCCTTCTCCATCAGTGCGGTCATCAAAATATCATATCGAACTCTATTGTACGCATCCTCGAGATCAAGCGCTACCGCCATCGTTTCCTGTCTGCTCTGGAACCCCTCATAAACATCAAAGGCAAAAGTGGCTGCATTTGACCATGTATCTTTTCCTGGCCTGTAGCTCCCCAGGTCTCTTGGAAGAAGCTTCCCGCTTTCCAAAAACTCTTGCAGCTTGACAGCGACTATCTTCTCTAAAACCTTCCCAAATGTATTTTGAAGGGTGATGATCCTAAAGCCGCTAAGCTTTGACTGATCCTTGAATGGTTTTGGGAGAGGGATGAGATAGCTGTGCACCCAATCATGCGGTACTGATGCTGTCCTCATGCTCTGGTTAAAGTAGTCGGTCATCTCCTCCAGGTCTGCTTCGCTCAAACCCTTCATGTGGCCATACCTGACCCCATCGGGCCCTGGTGCCGTGTCTTTTGCCTTTTTAAAGATGTGTTTAACATCTTCCACCCGTATGATGTCTTCATACTGCATATTCTTCGTGGTGCCAGATAGCTCCTCTCTAACTGCATCCCTGGTGTCCGCATCATTATGATTGGTCTGCTGATGTCTGTTGTCACGCGCACACCATCATCTCTATAGATTGTTCCCACTGTCATCGGCCGATCTTTTCTCTGCATTTGCCTGTGCAGTTTCCAGAATTTTTGCAGTGTTTTATCCCCTTCAATCTCCTTCATGAAACATTCCCATTTTGCCTTTTTAGCCTCTGCAGCACAGCGCTTGAAAACCTCCACCTTGTCTTTCTTGACATTTTCCGCGGTGTCCACTTCCTCTCATGAGCTTCGAAGTGTCTGTCGCACTTTCTTTAGCTGCTTCACTGCAGCTCTCTTTGCTTTCCAAGCATGGTCTACTTCTAGGGTCCACCATGGGGGCTGCAAAAAGGGAGTTTTAACAGTCCTGTTGCATGCCCCTTGTCTGAGGCGTCCAAGAAGGCAATCAGTCCACTCATACCGGAAGGTCTTGCGCGCTCTCCCAGCTTTAACTTTCCTGGGTTTAGAGATCAGGACTGAGCATGGCATGTGATCACTCCCATGGTCATTCAAAACATTCCACTTTACATCAAGGACTGATGACTGGGAGACAAGTGCCAAGTCAATAGCTGTGTCTGCATCGCCAGGCCTCATTGCCATTCTTGTCAGCCTACCATCATTTATGCAGACCACATCAGAGTCCACCATGGCATCTGCAAGGGCAATTCCCTGTCGGTTTTCTCCACTACTGTCCCAATCTCTGTTTCTTGCATTGAAGTCTCCACATATGAGTAGCCTATCACCTGGTAATTCCTCCAGTTCCTTAAGCCAGTCCCAGTGTTCCTTTCTGACAAAACAGTCCACTGTGGCATATACATTTATGATGTTCCAACTTAAGCCACCAATCTCCATTTGTATACCCTGGACCTCTCTTGCACTGTGATTCCACTGGCTCAAGTCGAGTACCACATGCTTCACTCCTTCCTTCACCAGCAGACCTTGTCCATGTCTCTTCTGCCCAGTAGGGTTTATATAACTGGCGTACCCAGGGCAATGGTATTTGTCTGTATTTAGCTCCTGGAGCATGAGGACATCAAAATCATATATTAGTCTCTCCAATACAGGACCTCCTGTCTGGCACTGCGACAATTCCAGTATCCCATTCTTATATAGTTGAAACCTAGTCTCTCCACTTTTCGTCTTGTTCTCCTGGCGCCTGCCCTCCTATTTCTATGCCGTCGTCTCACACCATTTCCTCGTCTTCTCCTCCTCACTCTCTCTTCGCTAGCCTCTGAGGGATGTGTCAAGCGCAGAGCACGTGCTCCGTAGCTCCGGCGACGATTCCCATGTTTAAATAAATCCATAGGCAAAGTTTGGATATTGCAGGAAATAAACGGTCACCCTAGCATTGCCTGCTTGCTAGGGAAGAGGCAAGGGATGTCCCGCAGGAGTCCATACGCCTGGTGCCGCCCCGCACGCCTGTCAGACGTCCAACGTTCACGACCAGTTAACCCATGGCCATCCAGTTCCTCAGCACGCTGGTCCACCTTGAACTTGGGGGTTTATATTTGGAGTTTTCCGTCTCCTAGATGGATTGCTGTCCAAAACTAACAGGTTCCACCTACCCGGGAGCGTAACCCTGATCGGGGGGGCTAAACGGGTACTCCATCTTGCCCAAGGGTGTCCCGTAGGCTAGCGGAGGTAAGGAGGCGCCTTACTTCTCCTTTGATAGGGGATATCCCTACCCTGCTACCCGGATCTATAATCCATTCATTCAGTAGCATGTCCTTTCCAGAACCTCGCTCCCATAACAACCTTCCGGAAAACTTCTTGGTCATAAGCAAGATGTCCCGCGTCCGATACACCCATCTGGAGATCATCCGCCACATCCTGTCTCGACCATGCCACGTGGCCAAGCCATCCAGGTACCTACCTCCAGGTCCTCCCCCTGGTCCAAACCCCTCGATCCCACCAGTCGTCACCAAGTTCTCCAACCCACCTCCTCTCACAACATGCCCAACAAACCCTGACCGCCCGCGTCCAATGTCTCCAATCAGTCCACGATCTCCATCTGTCTCCCGAAGGACCTGATATTCTGCCTCTCTGTCTGTCCATAGGCTAATATTAGTAAAAATTCTAATTATAAATCAGACTGAAAAACATTAGTTAGCAACGTGAAAAGATCTGGTAAATCTTTATCTCTAGTACCAGTCGTCGTCATCATAATCATAAAAGCATATGCACTTTTTTATAAGATCAATAGACTCTGTTACTGCGGCCAGCTGGTTGGGTAATTTTGTTCCTGTTATCTTCTCAATTTTCTTTTTAAGAATTCAAATTTGTATTGTGATGTCTTTCTGATACTTTTTCAGAACGACTGCCCCTCCTAGTACTAGTGGTTTCTTATCATCACTCGTTGCATTTACATCATCACTCGTTGCATTTTCGGCACCAGCCTCCGACTCTGATTCTATATAACGTCCACCTTCACGGCATTTGCACGCTACTATTATCTCAATAGCCTTTGCTATTGCATCCGGCTGGTTGCGTAAGTCTTCTTTTATCTTGATCTCAACGACCTCTTTAAGAAGTGCCTTTTGTTGTCTGAAGTTTTTATCATAATCGTCAACAGCGTCTTCACTTCCTTGTGGTTCCATGTTCGCTTGTGTGTAGCGTGCTTTTGTTAAATTAATATCCTTTAGAAAATAACAAACAGCACCAAGGATCAAGCCGGAACAACACCTCAGAGACACTGCTCGGGGGAAATAATGACACAAGGTCAATTTGTGTTCTCTAATTTCTCTCATTTATCTAATGGAGACCCAGGCCACTTTGTTTTATCTAATGGACACCCAAGCCACTTTGTTGTCTCTAATGGACACCCAAGCCACTTTGTTGTCTCTAATGGAGACCCAGGCCACTTTGTTGTCTCTAATGGACACCCAGGCTACTTTGTTGTCTCTAATGGAGACCCAAGCCACTTTGTTGTCTCTAATGGAGACCCAGGCCAGTTTGTTGTCTCTAATGGACACCCAGGCCAGTTGTCTCTAATGGAGACCCAGGCCAGTTTGTTGTCTCTAATGGAGACCCAGGCCAGTTTGTTGTCTCTAATGGAGACCCAGGCCAGTTGTCTCTAATGGAGACCCAGGCCAGTTTGTTGTCTCTAATGGAGACCCAGGCCAGTTGTCTCTAATGGAGACCCAAGCCACTTTGTTGTCTCTAATGGAGACCCAGGCCAGTTTGTTGTCTCCTCTCACAACATGCCCAACAAACCCTGACTGCCCGCGTCCAATGTCTCCAATCAGTCCACGATCTCCACCTGTCTCCCGAAGGACCTGCTCATCTGCCTCTCTGTCTGTCCATAGGCTAATATTAGTAAAAATTCTAATTATAAATAAGACTGAAAAACATTAGTTAGCAACGTGAAAAGATTTGGTAAATCTTTATCTCTAGTACCAGTCGTCATCATCATAATCATAAAAGCATATGCACTTTTTTATAAGATCAATAGCCTCTGTTACTGCGGCCAGCTGGTTGGGTAATTTTGTTCCTGTTATCTTCTCAATTTTCTTTTTAAGAATTCAAATTTGTATTGTGATGTCTTTCTGATACTTTTTCAGAACAAGTGCCCCTCCTAGTACTAGTGGTTTCTTATCATCACTCGTTGCATTTACATCATCACTCGTTGCATTTACATCATCACTCGTTGCATTTTCGGCACCAGCCTCCGACTCTGATTCTATATAACGTCCACCTTCACGGCATTTGCACGCTACTATTATCTCAATAGCCTTTGCTATTGCTTCCGGCTGGTTGCGTAAGTCTTCTTTTATCTTGATCTCAACGACCTCTTTAAGAAGTGCCTTTTGTTGTCTGAAGTTTTTATCATAATCGTCAACAGCGTCTTCACTTCCTTGTGGTTCCATGTTCGCTTGTGTGTAGCGTGCTTTTGTTAAATTAATATCCTTTAGAAAATAACAAACAGCACCAAGGATCAAGCCGGAACAACACCTCAGAGACACTGCTCGGGGGAAATAATGACACAAGGTCAATTTGTGTTCTCTAATTTCTCTCATTTATCTAATGGAGACCCAGGCCACTTTGTTTTATCTAATGGAGACCCAAGCCACTTTGTTGTCTCTAATGGAGACCCAGGCCACTTTGTTGTCTCTAATGGAGACCCAGGCCAGTTGTCTCTAATGGACACCCAGGCCACTTTGTTGTCTCTGATGGAGACCCAGGCCACTTTGTTGTCTCTAATGGACACCCAGGCCACTTTGTTGTCTCTAATGGAGACCCAGGCCACTTTGTTGTCTCTAATGGACACCCAGGCCAGTTTTTTGTCTCTAATGGAGACCCAGGCCACTTTGTTGTCTCTAATGGAGACCCAAGCCACTTTGTTGTCTCTAATGGACACCCAGGCCACTTTGTTGTCTCTAATGGACACCCAGGCCACTTTGTTGTCTCTAATGGAGACCCAGGCCACTTTGTTGTCTCTAATGGAGACCCAAGCCACTCTGTTGTCTCTAATGGAGACCCAAGCCACTTTGTTGTCTCTAATGGAGACCCAAGCCACTTTGTTGTCTCTAATGGAGACCCAAGCCACTTTGTTGTCTCTAATGGAGACCCAAGCCACTTTGTTGTCTCTAATGGACACCCAGGCCAGTTTGTTGTCTCTAATGGAGACCCAGGCCACCTTGTTGTCTCTAATGGAGACCCAGGCCACTTTGTTGTCTCTAATGAGACCCAGGCCACCCACTATGTTGTCTCTAATGGAGACCCAGGCCACTTTGTTGTCTCTAATGAAGACCCAGGCCAGTTGTCTCTAATGGAGACCCAGGCCAGTTTGTTGTCTCTAATGGAGACCCAGGCCACCTTGTTGTCTCTAATGGAGACCCAGGCCAGTTTGTTGTCTCTAATGGACACCCAGGCCACCCACTATGTTGTCTCTAATGGAGACCCAGGCCACTTTTTTGTCTCTAATGAAGACCCAGGCCAGTTTTTTGTCTCTAATGGAGACCCAGGCCACTTTGTTGTCTCTAATGGAGACCCAAGCCACTTTGTTGTCTCTAATGGACACCCAGGCCACTTTGTTGTCTCTAATGGACACCCAGGCCACTTTGTTGTCTCTAATGGAGACCCAGGCCACTTTGTTGTCTCTAATGGAGACCCAAGCCACTCTGTTGTCTCTAATGGAGACCCAAGCCACTTTGTTGTCTCTAATGGAGACCCAAGCCACTTTGTTGTCTCTAATGGAGACCCAAGCCACTTTGTTGTCTCTAATGGACACCCAGGCCACTTTGTTGTCTCTAATGGACACCCAGGCCACTTTGTTGTCTCTAATGGAGACCCAAGCCACTCTGTTGTCTCTAATGGAGACCCAAGCCACTTTGTTGTCTCTAATGGAGACCCAGGCCACTTTGTTGTCTCTAATGGAGACCCAAGCCACTTTGTTGTCTCTAATGGACACCCAGGCCACTTTGTTGTCTCTAATGGACACCCAGGCCACTTTGTTGTCTCTAATGGAGACCCAGGCCACTTTGTTGTCTCTAATGGAGACCCAAGCCACTCTGTTGTCTCTAATGGAGACCCAAGCCACTTTGTTGTCTCTAATGGAGACCCAAGCCACTTTGTTGTCTCTAATGGACACCCAGGCCACTTTGTTGTCTCTAATGGACACCCAGGCCACTTTGTTGTCTCTAATGGAGACCCAGGCCACTTTGTTGTCTCTAATGGAGACCCAAGCCACTTTGTTGTCTCTAATGGACACCCAGGCCACTTTGTTGTCTCTAATGGAGACCCAAGCCACTTTGTTGTCTCTAATGGACACCCAGGCCAGTTTGTTGTCTCTAATGGACACCCAGGCCACTTTATTGTCTCTAATGGACACCCAAGCCACTTTGTTGTCTCTAATGGAGACCCAGGCCACTCTGTTGTCTCTAATGAGACCCAGGCCAGTTTGTTGTCTCCTCTCACAACATGCCCAACAAACCCTGACCGCCCGTGTCCAATGTCTCCAATCAGTCCACGATCTCCACCTGTCTCCCGAAGGACCTGCTCATCTGCCTCTCTGTCTGTCCATAGGCTAATATTAGTAAAAATTCTAATTATAAATCAGACTGAAAAACATTAGTTAGCAACGTGAAAAGATCTGGTACATCTTTATCTCTAGTACCAGTCGTCATCATCATAATCATAAAAGCATATGCACTTTTTTATAAGATCAATAGCCTCTGTTACTGCGGCCAGCTGGTTGGGTAATTTTGTTCCTGTTATCTTCTCAATTTTCTTTTTAAGAATTCAAATTTGTATTGTGATGTCTTTCTGATACTTTTTCAGAACGACTGCCCCTCCTAGTACTAGTGGTTTCATATCATCACTCGTTGCATTTTCGGCACCAGCCTCCGACTCTGATTCTATATAACGTCCACCTTCACGGCATTTGCACGCTACTATTATCTCAATAGCCTTTGCTATAGCTTCCGGCTGGTTGCGTAAGTCTTCTTTTATCTTGATCTCAACGACCTCTTTAAGAAGTGCCTTTTGTTGTCTGAAGTTTTTATCATAATCGTCAACAGCGTCTTCACTTCCTTGTGGTTCCATGTTCGCTTGTGTGTAGCGTGCTTTTGTTAAATTAATATCCTTTAGAAAATAACAAACAGCACCAAGGATCAAGCCGGAACAACACCTCAGAGACACTGCTCGGGGGAAATAATGACACAAGGTCAATTTGTCTTCTCTAATTTCTCTCATTTATCTAATGGAGACCCAGGCCACTCTGTTGTCTCTAATGGACACCCAAGCCACTTTGTTGTCTCTAATGGAAACCCAGGCCACTTTGTTGTCTCTAATGGAAACCCAGGCCACTTTGTTGTCTCTAATGGAGACCCAGGCCACTTTGTTGTCTCTAATGGAGACCCAGGCCACTTTGTTGTCTCTAATGGAGACCCAGGCCACTTTGCTGTCTCTAATGGAGACCCAAGCCACTTTGTTGTCTCTAATGGAAACCCAGGCCAGTTTGTTGTCTCTAATGGAGACCCAGGCCACTCTGTTGTCTCTAATGAGACCCAGGCCAGTTTGTTGTCTCCTCTCACAACATGCCCAACAAACCCTGACCGCCCGCGTCCAATGTCTCCAATCAGTCCACGATCTCCACCTGTCTCCCGAAGGACCTGCTATTCTGCCTCTCTGTCTGTCCATAGGCTAATATTAGTAAAAATTCTAATTATAAATCAGACTGAAAAACATTAGTTAGCAACGTGAAAAGATCTGGTAAATCTTTATCTCTAGTACCAGTCGTCGTCATCATAATCATAAAAGCATATGCACTTTTTTATAAGATCAATAGACTCTGTTACTGCGGCCAGCTGGTTGGGTAATTTTGTTCCTGTTATCTTCTCAATTTTCTTTTTAAGAATTCAAATTTGTATTGTGATGTCTTTCTGATACTTTTTCAGAACGACTGCCCCTCCTAGTACTAGTGGTTTCTTATCATCACTCGTTGCATTTACATCATCACTCGTTGCATTTTCGGCACCAGCCTCCGACTCTGATTCTATATAACGTCCACCTTCACGGCATTTGCACGCTACTATTATCTCAATAGCCTTTGCTATTGCATCCGGCTGGTTGCGTAAGTCTTCTTTTATCTTGATCTCAACGACCTCTTTAAGAAGTGCCTTTTGTTGTCTGAAGTTTTTATCATAATCGTCAACAGCGTCTTCACTTCCTTGTGGTTCCATGTTCGCTTGTGTGTAGCGTGCTTTTGTTAAATTAATATCCTTTAGAAAATAACAAACAGCACCAAGGATCAAGCCGGAACAACACCTCAGAGACACTGCTCGGGGGAAATAATGACACAAGGTCAATTTGTGTTCTCTAATTTCTCTCATTTATCTAATGGAGACCCAGGCCACTTTGTTTTATCTAATGGACACCCAAGCCACTTTGTTGTCTCTAATGGACACCCAAGCCACTTTGTTGTCTCTAATGGAGACCCAGGCCACTTTGTTGTCTCTAATGGACACCCAGGCTACTTTGTTGTCTCTAATGGAGACCCAAGCCACTTTGTTGTCTCTAATGGAGACCCAGGCCAGTTTGTTGTCTCTAATGGACACCCAGGCCAGTTGTCTCTAATGGAGACCCAGGCCAGTTTGTTGTCTCTAATGGAGACCCAGGCCAGTTTGTTGTCTCTAATGGAGACCCAGGCCAGTTGTCTCTAATGGAGACCCAGGCCAGTTTGTTGTCTCTAATGGAGACCCAGGCCAGTTGTCTCTAATGGAGACCCAAGCCACTTTGTTGTCTCTAATGGAGACCCAGGCCAGTTTGTTGTCTCCTCTCACAACATGCCCAACAAACCCTGACTGCCCGCGTCCAATGTCTCCAATCAGTCCACGATCTCCACCTGTCTCCCGAAGGACCTGCTCATCTGCCTCTCTGTCTGTCCATAGGCTAATATTAGTAAAAATTCTAATTATAAATAAGACTGAAAAACATTAGTTAGCAACGTGAAAAGATTTGGTAAATCTTTATCTCTAGTACCAGTCGTCATCATCATAATCATAAAAGCATATGCACTTTTTTATAAGATCAATAGCCTCTGTTACTGCGGCCAGCTGGTTGGGTAATTTTGTTCCTGTTATCTTCTCAATTTTCTTTTTAAGAATTCAAATTTGTATTGTGATGTCTTTCTGATACTTTTTCAGAACAAGTGCCCCTCCTAGTACTAGTGGTTTCTTATCATCACTCGTTGCATTTACATCATCACTCGTTGCATTTACATCATCACTCGTTGCATTTTCGGCACCAGCCTCCGACTCTGATTCTATATAACGTCCACCTTCACGGCATTTGCACGCTACTATTATCTCAATAGCCTTTGCTATTGCTTCCGGCTGGTTGCGTAAGTCTTCTTTTATCTTGATCTCAACGACCTCTTTAAGAAGTGCCTTTTGTTGTCTGAAGTTTTTATCATAATCGTCAACAGCGTCTTCACTTCCTTGTGGTTCCATGTTCGCTTGTGTGTAGCGTGCTTTTGTTAAATTAATATCCTTTAGAAAATAACAAACAGCACCAAGGATCAAGCCGGAACAACACCTCAGAGACACTGCTCGGGGGAAATAATGACACAAGGTCAATTTGTGTTCTCTAATTTCTCTCATTTATCTAATGGAGACCCAGGCCACTTTGTTTTATCTAATGGAGACCCAAGCCACTTTGTTGTCTCTAATGGAGACCCAGGCCACTTTGTTGTCTCTAATGGAGACCCAGGCCAGTTGTCTCTAATGGACACCCAGGCCACTTTGTTGTCTCTGATGGAGACCCAGGCCACTTTGTTGTCTCTAATGGACACCCAGGCCACTTTGTTGTCTCTAATGGAGACCCAGGCCACTTTGTTGTCTCTAATGGACACCCAGGCCAGTTTTTTGTCTCTAATGGAGACCCAGGCCACTTTGTTGTCTCTAATGGAGACCCAAGCCACTTTGTTGTCTCTAATGGACACCCAGGCCACTTTGTTGTCTCTAATGGACACCCAGGCCACTTTGTTGTCTCTAATGGAGACCCAGGCCACTTTGTTGTCTCTAATGGAGACCCAAGCCACTCTGTTGTCTCTAATGGAGACCCAAGCCACTTTGTTGTCTCTAATGGAGACCCAAGCCACTTTGTTGTCTCTAATGGAGACCCAAGCCACTTTGTTGTCTCTAATGGAGACCCAAGCCACTTTGTTGTCTCTAATGGACACCCAGGCCAGTTTGTTGTCTCTAATGGAGACCCAGGCCACCTTGTTGTCTCTAATGGAGACCCAGGCCACTTTGTTGTCTCTAATAAGACCCAGGCCACCCACTATGTTGTCTCTAATGGAGACCCAGGCCACTTTGTTGTCTCTAATGAAGACCCAGGCCAGTTGTCTCTAATGGAGACCCAGGCCAGTTTGTTGTCTCTAATGGAGACCCAGGCCACCTTGTTGTCTCTAATGGAGACCCAGGCCAGTTTGTTGTCTCTAATGGACACCCAGGCCACCCACTATGTTGTCTCTAATGGAGACCCAGGCCACTTTTTTGTCTCTAATGAAGACCCAGGCCAGTTTTTTGTCTCTAATGGAGACCCAGGCCACTTTGTTGTCTCTAATGGAGACCCAAGCCACTTTGTTGTCTCTAATGGACACCCAGGCCACTTTGTTGTCTCTAATGGACACCCAGGCCACTTTGTTGTCTCTAATGGAGACCCAGGCCACTTTGTTGTCTCTAATGGAGACCCAAGCCACTCTGTTGTCTCTAATGGAGACCCAAGCCACTTTGTTGTCTCTAATGGGGACCCAAGCCACTTTGTTGTCTCTAATGGACACCCAGGCCACTTTGTTGTCTCTAATGGACACCCAGGCCACTTTGTTGTCTCTAATGGAGACCCAAGCCACTCTGTTGTCTCTAATGGAGACCCAAGCCACTTTGTTGTCTCTAATGGAGACCCAGGCCACTTTGTTGTCTCTAATGGAGACCCAAGCCACTTTGTTGTCTCTAATGGACACCCAGGCCACTTTGTTGTCTCTAATGGACACCCAGGCCACTTTGTTGTCTCTAATGGAGACCCAGGCCACTTTGTTGTCTCTAATGGAGACCCAAGCCACTCTGTTGTCTCTAATGGAGACCCAAGCCACTTTGTTGTCTCTAATGGAGACCCAAGCCACTTTGTTGTCTCTAATGGACACCCAGGCCACTTTGTTGTCTCTAATGGACACCCAGGCCACTTTGTTGTCTCTAATGGAGACCCAGGCCACTTTGTTGTCTCTAATGGAGACCCAAGCCACTTTGTTGTCTCTAATGGACACCCAGGCCACTTTGTTGTCTCTAATGGAGACCCAAGCCACTTTGTTGTCTCTAATGGACACCCAGGCCAGTTTGTTGTCTCTAATGGACACCCAGGCCACTTTATTGTCTCTAATGGACACCCAAGCCACTTTGTTGTCTCTAATGGAGACCCAGGCCACTCTGTTGTCTCTAATGAGACCCAGGCCAGTTTGTTGTCTCCTCTCACAACATGCCCAACAAACCCTGACCGCCCGTGTCCAATGTCTCCAATCAGTCCACGATCTCCACCTGTCTCCCGAAGGACCTGCTCATCTGCCTCTCTGTCTGTCCATAGGCTAATATTAGTAAAAATTCTAATTATAAATCAGACTGAAAAACATTAGTTAGCAACGTGAAAAGATCTGGTACATCTTTATCTCTAGTACCAGTCGTCATCATTATAATCATAAAAGCATATGCACTTTTTTATAAGATCAATAGCCTCTGTTACTGCGGCCAGCTGGTTGGGTAATTTTGTTCCTGTTATCTTCTCAATTTTCTTTTTAAGAATTCAAATTTGTATTGTGATGTCTTTCTGATACTTTTTCAGAACGACTGCCCCTCCTAGTACTAGTGGTTTCATATCATCACTCGTTGCATTTTCGGCACCAGCCTCCGACTCTGATTCTATATAACGTCCACCTTCACGGCATTTGCACGCTACTATTATCTCAATAGCCTTTGCTATTGCTTCCGGCTGGTTGCGTAAGTCTTCTTTTATCTTGATCTCAACGACCTCTTTAAGAAGTGCCTTTTGTTGTCTGAAGTTTTTATCATAATCGTCAACAGCGTCTTCACTTCCTTGTGGTTCCATGTTCGCTTGTGTGTAGCGTGCTTTTGTTAAATTAATATCCTTTAGAAAATAACAAACAGCACCAAGGATCAAGCCGGAACAACACCTCAGAGACACTGCTCGGGGGAAATAATGACACAAGGTCAATTTGTCTTCTCTAATTTCTCTCATTTATCTAATGGAGACCCAGGCCACTCTGTTGTCTCTAATGGACACCCAAGCCACTTTGTTGTCTCTAATGGAAACCCAGGCCACTTTGTTGTCTCTAATGGAAACCCAGGCCACTTTGTTGTCTCTAATGGAGACCCAGGCCACTTTGTTGTCTCTAATGGAGACCCAGGCCACTTTGTTGTCTCTAATGGAGACCCAGGCCACTTTGCTGTCTCTAATGGAGACCCAAGCCACTTTGTTGTCTCTAATGGAAACCCAGGCCAGTTTGTTGTCTCTAATGGAGACCCAGGCCACCCACTCTGTTGTCTCTAATGGACACCCAAGCCACTTTGTTGTCTCTAATGGAGACCCAGGCATCCTACTATGTTGTCTCTAATGGAGACCCAGGCCACCCACTATGTTGTCTCTAATGGAGACCCAGGCCACCCACTCTGTTGTCTCTAATGGACACCCAAGCCACTCTGTTGTCTCTAATGGAGACCCAGGCCACTTTGTTGTCTCTAATGGACACCCAGGCCACTTTGTTGTCTCTAATGGACACCCAGGCCACTTTGTTGTCTCTAATGGACACCCAGGCCACTTTGTTGTCTCTAATGGACACCCAGGCCACTCTGTTGTCTCTAATGGACACCCAGGCCACGTTGTTGTCTCTAATGGAGACCCAGGCCAGTTTGTTGTCTCCTCTCACAACATGCCCAACAAACCCTGACCGCCCGCGTCCAATGTCTCCAATCAGTCCACGATCTCCACCTGTCTCCCGAAGGACCTGCTATTCTGCCTCTCTGTCTGTCCATAGGCTAATATTAGTAAAAATTCTAATTATAAATAAGACTGAAAAACATTAGTTAGCAACGTGAAAAGATCTGGTAAATCTTTATCTCTAGTACCAGTCGTCATCATCATAATCATAAAAGCATATGCACTTTTTTATAAGATCAATAGACTCTGTTACTGCGGCCAGCTGGTTGGGTAATTTTGTTCCTGTTATGTTCTCAATTTTCTTTTTAAGAATTCAAATTTGTATTGTGATGTCTTTCTGATACTTTTTCAGAACAAGTGCCCCTCTTAGTACTAGTGGTTTCTTATCATCACTCGTTGCATTTACATCATCACTCGTTGCATTTTCGGCACCAGCCTCCGACTCCGATTCTATATAACGTCCACCTTCACGGCATTCGCACGCTACTATCATCTCAATAGCCTTTGCTATTGCTTCCGGCTGGTTGCGTAAGTCTTCTTTTATCTTGATCTCAACGACCTCTTTAAGAAGTGCCTTTTGTTGTCTGAAGTTTTTATCATAATCGTCAACAGCGTCTGCACTTCCTTGTGGTTCCATGTTCGCTTGTGTGTAGCGTGCTTTTGTTAAATTAATATCCTTTAGAAAATAACAAACAGCACCAAGGATCAAGCCGGAACAACACCTCAGAGACACTGCTCGCGGGAAATAATGACACAAGGTCAATTTGTCTTCTCTAATTTCTCTCATTTATCTAATGGAGACCCAGGCCACTTTGTTGTCTCTAATGGACACCCAAGCCACTTTGTTGTCTCTGATGGAGACCCAAGCCACTTTGTTGTCTCTAATGGAGACCCAGGCCAGTTGTCTCTAATGGAGACCCAGGCCAGTTTGTTGTCTCTAATGGAGACCCAGGCCACTCTGTTGTCTCTAATGGACACCCAGGCCACTCTGTTGTCTCTAATGGACACCCAGGCCACTTTGTTGTCTCTAATGGACACCCAGGCCACTTTGTTGTCTCTAATGGACACCCAGGCCACTTTGTTGTCTCTAATGGACACCCAGGCCACTTTGTTGTCTCTAATGGACACCCAGGCCACTTTGTTGTCTCTAATGGACACCCAGGCCAGTTTGTTGTCTCTAATGGAGACCCAGGCCAGTTTGTTGTCTCTAATGGACACCGAGGCCAGTTTGTTGTCTCTAATGGACACCCAGGCCAGTTTGTTGTCTCTAATGGAGACCCAGGCCACTTTGTTGTCTCTAATGGACACCCAGGCCAGTTTGTTGTCTCTAATGGAGACCCAGGCCACTCTGTTGTCTCTAATGGACACCCAGGCCACTTTGTTGTCTCTAATGGAGACCCAGGCCACTTTGTTGTCTCTAATGGACACCCAAGCCACTTTGTTGTCTCTGATGGAGACCCAGGCCACCCACTCTGTTGTCTCTAATGGACACCCAAGCCACTTTGTTGTCTCTGATGGAGACCCAGGCCACCCACTCTGTTGTCTCTAATGGACACCCAGGCCACTTTGTTGTCTCTAATGGAGACCCAGGCCACTTTGTTGTCTCTAATGGACACCCAGGCCAGTTTGTTGTCTCTAATGGACACCCAGGCCACTTTGTTGTCTCTAATGGACACCCAGGCCAGTTTGTTGTCTCTAATGGACACCCTGGCCAGTTTGTTGTCTCTAATGGACACCCAGGCCACTTTGTTGTCTCTAATGGACACCCAGGCCACTTTGTTGTCTCTAATGGACACCCTGGCCAGTTTGTTGTCTCTAATGGACACCCAGGCCACTCTGTTGTCTCTAATGGAGACCCAGGCCACTCTGTTGTCTCTAATGAGACCCAGGCCAGTTTGTTGTCTCCTCTCACAACATGCCCAGCAAACCCTGACTGCCCGCGTCCAATGTCTCCAATCAGTCCACGATCTCCACCTGTCTCCCGAAGGACCTGCTCATCTGCCTCTCTGTCTGTCCATAGGCTAATATTAGTAAAAATTCTAATTATAAATAAGACTGAAAAAACATTAGTTAGCAACGTGAAAAGATTTGGTAAATCTTTATCTCTAGTACCAGTCGTCATCATCATAATCATAAAAGCATACGCACTTTTTTATAAGATCAATAGCCTCTGTTACTGCGGCCAGCTGGTTGGGTAATTTTGTTCCTGTTATCTTCTCAATTTTCTTTTTAAGAATTCAAATTTGTATTGTGATGTCTTTCTGATACTTTTTCAGAACAAGTGCCCCTCTTAGTACTAGTGGTTTCTTATCATCACTCGTTGCATTTACATCATCACTCGTTGCATTTTCGGCACCAGCCTCCGACTCCGATTCTATATAACGTCCACCTTCACGGCATTCGCACGCTACTATTATCTCAATAGCCTTTGCTATTGCTTCCGGCTGGTTGCGTAAGTCTTCTTTTATCTTGATCTCAACGACCTCTTTAAGAAGTGCCTTTTGTTGTCTGAAGTTTTTATCATAATCGTGAACAGCGTCTGCACTTCCTTGTGGTTCCATGTTCGCTTGTGTGTAGCGTGCTTTTGTTAAATTAATATCCTTTAGAAAATAACAAACAGCACCAAGGATCAAGCCGGAACAACACCTCAGAGACACTGCTCGCGGGAAATAATGACACAAGGTCAATTTGTCTTCTCTAATTTCTCTCATTTATCTAATGGAGACCCAGGCCACTTTGTTGTCTCTAATGGAGACCCAAGCCACTATGTTGTCTCTAATGGAGACCCAAGCCACTTTGTTGTCTCTAATGGAGACCCAGGCCAGTTTGTTGTCTCTAATGGAGACCCAGGCCACTTTGTTGTCTCTAATGGAGACCCAGGCCACTTTGTTGTCTCTAATGGAGACCCAGGCCAGTTTGTTGTCTCTAATGGAGACCCAGGCCAGTTGTCTCTAATGGAGACCCAGGCCAGTTTGTTGTCTCTGATGGAGACCCAGGCCACTCTGTTGTCTCTAATGGACACCCAGGCCACTTTGTTGTCTCTAATGGAGACCCAGGCCAGTTGTCTCTAATGGACACCCAGGCCACTTTGTTGTCTCTAATGGACACCCAGGCCACTTTGTTGTCTCTAATGGACACCCAGGCCACTTTGTTGTCTCTAATGGACACCCAGGCCACTTTGTTGTCTCTAATGGACACCCAGGCCACTCTGTTGTCTCTAATGGAGACCCAGGCCAGTTGTCTCTAATGGAGACCCAGGCCAGTTTGTTGTCTCTAATGGACACCCAGGCCACTTTGTTGTCTCTAATGGACACCCAGGCCACTTTGTTGTCTCTAATGGACACCCAGGCCAGTTTGTTGTCTCTAATGGACACCCAGGCCACTTTATTGTCTCTAATGGACACCCAGGCCACTTTGTTGTCTCTAATGGACACCCAGGCCACTTTGTTGTCTCTAATGGAGACCCAGGCCAGTTTGTTGTCTCTAATGGACACCCAGGCCAGTTTGTTGTCTCTAATGGACACCCAGGCCACTTTGTTGTCTCTAATGGACACCCAGGCCAGTTTGTTGTCTCTAATGGACACCCAGGCCACTTTGTTGTCTCTAATGGACACCCAGGCCACTTTGTTGTCTCTAATGGACACCCAAGCCACTCTGTTGTCTCTAATGGACACCCAGGCCACTTTGTTGTCTCTAATGGAAACCCAGGCCACCCACTTTGTTGTCTCTAATGGAGACCCAGGCCAGTTTGTTGTCTCTAATGGACACCCAAGCCACTCTGTTGTCTCTAATGGACACCCAAGCCACTCTGTTGTCTCTAATGGACACCCAGGCCACTTTGTTGTCTCTAATGGACACCCAGGCCAGTTTGTTGTCTCTAATGGACACCCAGGCCACTTTGTTGTCTGTCTTTACTGGAGACACAAGCAGCATTGCTCTAGCATTCCATCTCATGTGCAACCAACTTTCTTTAAAGGGATATTAATAGTGCAGAACCAGATACCTAGGGGCAATCATGACACCAGATGGAAGACGTGTGACAGATTAAAAGAAACGATAGGCCAAGCTCAGCTCCATTTCAGAAAATAAAAGTATCTTATGTAATTAACCAGGATCAGTGAATGTCCGACAGAGAGCACTGAAATCTTACAGATTCTGGTCTGTTGTATGGCAATGAATCTCGAAATGTGAGTGAATAAATTAAGAAAAATGAGGAAGCAGCGAAGATGTTGTGTTTTCTGAGACAAATGTTACGAGTACCTTTGTAGGGCAAAGTAACGAACAGGGAGTGCCTGGGCGAGGTTCATGAAAGTAGAACATTGTGTCCAGCCATCAGGAGATAGTTTTGTGATCCTCTAATGAGATGGGGAGACAGATGAGTTTGTTCTAGGTTTGAGGAAGGTAAGGGCAGTGAGGACACGAGCTAGATACCTCACAGGGTGGTGACTTATGTATGTCAAGTACTTAGTATCTTCTTAAGGCTCTATGCAGTGTTGGACTGCATTGTCAGGTTGAGAATAAACCTCCCGTATATAGTCTTTGTTCCATCACATTTTTCTGGCTTTATTTTAAATATTAGGACTAAAAATATTGTGCCTTCATTTCTATAGACCACTGATTCGTCACATAACACTAGGTTTCTGTGTTCATAAATGACTTGTTTCTGTCACGTTGGTATCTATACATTGTCCCTTGTCACAGTGCGTGAGTTTTTGTGTTCATCTGTCACTTGCAACTATCCCGTGTAGATATCTATACTTTCATGGCTCAACAGAGAAATGTGTGTGTTTCTGTGTTCATTGATGACTGGGAACTTTATACCATCATTCACAAATTCAATCCTATGTTTCGGCATTCCAGCAGCCGTCATTTAAGGTCAGTACGGCCAATCACAAGTTGATCCGTGTTATTTTTACTGGGCTCACAATCTCTTTGACTGGGGTAGCAGACTTATGTATTGTGTGTATTTATAGATGTTAGCTGTTGTCTGTTTGGTTTGGTTGAGGTGTCTCGTGTTTATTGGTTCAAACTCAAACATTGTTAATAGTTGTCCTTTGAGGGTATTGGCAGCTTTATTTTTTTTTTCTGGTTTTTTTTTGTTCATTGTTTGCTGTTTGTTTGTGGGGGTTGTGCGTGTTATTTATTGTGTTTATTTGCTCAGTTATTGTTAGCTGGTACTGCTAGAGAATGTTTGCCTACATTATATGAATAAAACATTGATGTTGGTAACTTTCATTCATTCTTTTGTGGTCATTCTCGTACAGTCGTGGTGTGGACGGATACTAAAGCCTCGTTCAGCCTTTCCTCTTCTACCCTGGGGTGTTGTCATATCCTACAGTATTATTTAGCCTTTCCTCTTCTATGATGGAAAGTAAAACTGACTGACTCTTGTTAAGTCTTTCCTCTTCTACTCTTGGACGGGGAAAGTTTATTCTTTGTTTTGCCACAATAACATTTGGCCAGCCAAACTAAGCCTGTGGCGATGCCTTTTGCTGAATCGAACCCAAACCTCCAGTGTTGTCATTATGTGTGCTGCTGCTCTGTAACGGGACCCCTGCGCTGATGTTGATAGAATAGTCACACACAACATACCCACATGCCAGGTGTCAGAGAGATGTGGGTGTGAGCACAACCTGGAGAATGACTGTTTCTCAGAGAGATGTGGATGTGGGCACAACCTGGAGCATGACTGTTTCTCAGAGAGATGTGGATGTGGGCACAACCTGGAGCATGACTGTTTCTCAGAGAGATGTGGATGTGGGCACAACCTGGAGCATGACTCTCAGAGAGATGTGGATGTGGGCACAACCTGGAGCATGACTGTTTCTCAGAGAGATGTGGATGTAAGCACAACCTGGAGCATGACTGTTTCTCAGAGAGATGTGGATGTGGGCACAACCTGGAGCATGACTGTTTCTCAGAGAGATGTGGATGTAAGCACAACCTGGAGCATGACTGTTTCTCAGAGAGATGTGGATGTGGGCACAACCTGGAGCATGACTCTCAGAGAGATGTGGATGTGGGCACAACCTGGAGCATGACTGTTTCTCAGAGAGATGTGGATGTGGGCACAACCTGGAGCATGACTGTTTCTCAGAGAGATGTGGATGTAAGCACAACCTGGAGCATGACTGTTTCTCAGAGAGATGTGGATGTGGGCACAACCTGGAGCATGACTCTCAGAGAGATGTGGATGTGGGCACAACCTGGAGCATGACTGTTTCTCAGAGAGATGTGGATGTAAGCACAACCTGGAGCATGACTGTTTCTCAGAGAGATGTGGATGTGGGCACAACCTGGAGCATGACTGTTTCTCAGAGAGATGTGGATGTGAACACAACCTGGAGCATGACTCTCAGAGAGATGTGGATGTGGGCACAACCTGGAGCATGACTGTTTCTCAGAGAGATGTGGATGTAAGCACAACCTGGAGCATGACTGTTTCTCAGAGAGATGTGGATGTGGGCACAACCTGGAGCATGACTGTTTCTCAGAGAGATGTGGATGTAAGCACAACCTGGAGCATGACTGTTTCTCAGAGAGATGTGGATGTGGGCACAACCTGGAGCATGACTCTCAGAGAGATGTGGATGTGGGCACAACCTGGAGCATGACTGTTTCTCAGAGAGATGTGGATGTGGGCACAACCTGGAGCATGACTGTTTCTCAGAGAGATGTGGATGTGGGCACAACCTGGAGCATGACTGTTTCTCAGAGAGATGTGGATGTGGGCACAACCTGGAGCATGACTGTTTCTCAGAGAGATGTGGATGTAAGCACAACCTGGAGCATGACTGTTTCTCAGAGAGATGTGGATGTGGGCACAACCTGGAGCATGACTCTCAGAGAGATGTGGATGTGGGCACAACCTGGAGCATGACTGTTTCTCAGAGAGATGTGGATGTGGGCACAACCTGGAGCATGACTGTTTCTCAGAGAGATGTGGATGTGGGCACAACCTGGAGCATGACTGTTTCTCAGAGAGATGTGGATGTGAGCACAACCTGGAGCATGACTGTTTCTCAGAGAGATGTGGATGTGGGCACAACCTGGAGCATGACTCTCAGAGAGATGTGGATGTGGGCACAACCTGGAGCATGACTGTTTCTCAGAGAGATGTGGATGTAAGCACAACCTGGAGCATGACTGTTTCTCAGAGAGATGTGGATGTGGGCACAACCTGGAGCATGACTGTTTCTCAGAGAGATGTGGATGTAAGCACAACCTGGAGCATGACTGTTTCTCAGAGAGATGTGGATGTGGGCACAACCTGGAGCATGACTCTCAGAGAGATGTGGATGTGGGCACAACCTGGAGCATGACTGTTTCTCAGAGATGTGGGTGTGAGCACAACCTGGAGAATGACTGTTTCTCAGAGAGATGTGGATGTGGGCACAACCTGGAGCATGACTGTTTCTCAGAGAGATGTGGATGTGAGCACAACCTGGAGCATGACTGTTTCTCAGAGAGATGTGGGTGTGAGCACAACCTGGAGCATGACTGTTTCTCAGAGATGTGGATGTGGGCACAACCTGGAGCATGACTGTTTCTCAGAGAGATGTGGATGTAAGCACAACCTGGAGCATGACTGTTTCTCTCAGAGATGTGGATGTGAGGACAACCTGGAGCATGACTGTTTCTCAGAGAGATGTGGATGTAAGCACAACCTGGAGCATGACTGTTTCTCAGAGAGATGTGGATGTGAGCACAACCTGGAGCATGACTGTTTCTCAGAGAGATGTGGATGTGAGCACAACCTGGAGCATGACTGTTTCTCTCAGAGATGTGGATGTGAGGACAACCTGGAGCATGACTGTTTCTCAGAGAGATGTGGATATGAGCACAACCTGGAGCATGACTCTCAGAGAGATGTGGATGTGGGCACAACCTGGAGCATGACTGTTTCTCAGAGAGATGTGGATGTAAGCACAACCTGGAGCATGACTGTTTCTCTCAGAGATGTGGATGTGAGCACAACCTGGAGCATGACTGTTTCTCTCAGAGATGTGGATGTGAGCACAACCTGGAGCATGACTGTTTCTCAGAGAGATGTGGATATGAGCACAACCTGGAGCATGACTGTTTCTCAGAGAGATGTGGGTGTGAGCACAACCTGGAGCATGACTGTTTCTCAGAGAGATGTGGATGTGAGCACAACCTGGAGCATGACTGTTTCTCAGAGATGTGGATGTGAGCACAACCTGGAGCATGACTCTCAGAGAGATGTGGATGTGGGCACAACCTGGAGCATGACTGTTTCTCAGAGAGATGTGGATGTGAGCACAACCTGGAGCATGACTGTTTCTCAGAGAGATGTGGATGTGAGCACAACCTGGAGCATGACTGTTTCTCAGAGAGATGTGGATGTGAGCACAACCTGGAGCATGACTGTTTCTCAGAGAGATGTGGATGTGAGCACAACCTGGAGCATGACTGTTTCTCAGAGAGATGTGGATGTGGGCACAACCTGGAGCATGACTGTTTCTCAGAGAGATGTGGATGTGAGCACAACCTGGAGCATGACTGTTTCTCAGAGAGATGTGGATGTGGGCACAACCTGGAGCATGACTGTTTCTCAGAGAGATGTGGATGTGAGCACAACCTGGAGCATGACTGTTTCTCAGAGAGATGTGGATGTGAGGACAACCTGGAGCATGACTGTTTCTCAGAGATGTGGATGTGAGCACAACCTGGAGCATGACTCTCAGAGAGATGTGGATGTGGGCACAACCTGGAGCATGACTGTTTCTCAGAGAGATGTGGATGTGAGCACAACCTGGAGCATGACTGTTTCTCAGAGATGTGGATGTGAGCACAACCTGGAGCATGACTCTCAGAGAGATGTGGATGTGGGCACAACCTGGAGCATGACTGTTTCTCAGAGAGATGTGGATGTGAGCACAACCTGGAGCATGACTGTTTCTCAGAGATGTGGATGTGAGCACAACCTGGAGCATGACTGTTTCTCAGAGAGATGTGGATGTGAGCACAACCTGGAGCATGACTGTTTCTCAGAGATGTGGATGTGAGCACAACCTGGAGCATGACTTTCTCAGAGAGATGTGGATGTGGGCACAACCTGGAGCATGACTGTTTCTCAGAGAGATGTGGATGTGAGCACAACCTGGAGCATGACTGTTTCTCAGAGATGTGGATGTGAGCACAACCTGGAGCATGACTTTCTCAGAGAGATGTGGATGTGGGCACAACCTGGAGCATGACTTTCTCAGAGAGATGTGGATGTGAGCACAACCTGGAGCATGACTGTTTCTCAGAGATGTGGATGTGAGCACAACCTGGAGCATGACTGTTTCTCAGAGAGATGTGGATGTGAGCACAACCTGGAGCATGACTGTTTCTCAGAGATGTGGATGTGAGCACAACCTGGAGCATGACTGTTTCTCAGAGAGATGTGGATGTGAGCACAACCTGGAGCATGACTGTTTCTCAGAGATGTGGATGTGAGCACAACCTGGAGCATGACTTTCTCAGAGAGATGTGGATGTGGGCACAACCTGGAGCATGACTGTTTCTCAGAGAGATGTGGATGTGAGCACAACCTGGAGCATGACTGTTTCTCAGAGATGTGGATGTGAGCACAACCTGGAGCATGACTTTCTCAGAGAGATGTGGATGTGGGCACAACCTGGAGCATGACTGTTTCTCAGAGAGATGTGGATGTGGGCACAACCTGGAGCATGACTGTTTCTCAGAGAGATGTGGATGTGAGCACAACCTGGAGCATGACTGTTTCTCAGAGATGTGGATGTGAGCACAACCTGGAGCATGACTTTCTCAGAGAGATGTGGATGTGGGCACAACCTGGAGCATGACTGTTTCTCAGAGAGATGTGGATGTGAGCACAACCTGGAGCATGACTGTTTCTCAGAGAGATGTGGATGTGAGCACAACCTGGAGCATGACTGTTTCTCAGAGAGATGTGGATGTGAGCACAACCTGGAGCATGACTGTTTCTCAGAGAGATGTGGATGTGGGCACAACCTGGAGCATGACTGTTTCTCAGAGAGATGTGGATGTGAGCACAACCTGGAGCATGACTGTTTCTCAGAGAGATGTGGATGTGGGCACAACCTGGAGCATGACTGTTTCTCAGAGAGATGTGGATGTGAGCACAACCTGGAGCATGACTGTTTCTCAGAGAGATGTGGATGTGAGGACAACCTGGAGCATGACTGTTTCTCAGAGATGTGGATGTGAGCACAACCTGGAGCATGACTCTCAGAGAGATGTGGATGTGGGCACAACCTGGAGCATGACTGTTTCTCAGAGAGATGTGGATGTGAGCACAACCTGGAGCATGACTGTTTCTCAGAGATGTGGATGTGAGCACAACCTGGAGCATGACTCTCAGAGAGATGTGGATGTGGGCACAACCTGGAGCATGACTGTTTCTCAGAGAGATGTGGATGTGAGCACAACCTGGAGCATGACTGTTTCTCAGAGATGTGGATGTGAGCACAACCTGGAGCATGACTCTCAGAGAGATGTGGATGTGGGCACAACCTGGAGCATGACTGTTTCTCAGAGAGATGTGGATGTGGGCACAACCTGGAGCATGACTGTTTCTCAGAGAGATGTGGATGTGGGCACAACCTGGAGCATGACTGTTTCTCAGAGAGATGTGGATGTGAGGACAACCTGGAGCATGACTGTTTCTCAGAGAGATGTGGATGTGGGCACAACCTGGAGCATGACTGTTTCTCAGAGAGATGTGGATGTGAGCACAACCTGGAGCATGACTCTCAGAGAGATGTGGATGTGGGCACAACCTGGAGCATGACTGTTTCTCAGAGAGATGTGGATGTGGGCACAACCTGGAGCATGACTGTTTCTCAGAGAGATGTGGATGTGGGCACAACCTGGAGCATGACTGTTTCTCAGAGAGATGTGGATGTGGGCACAACCTGGAGCATGACTGTTTCTCAGAGAGATGTGGATGTGAGGACAACCTGGAGCATGACTGTTTCTCAGAGAGATGTGGATATGAGCACAACCTGGAGCATGACTGTTTCTCAGAGAGATGTGGATATGAGCACAACCTGGAGCATGACTGTTTCTCAGAGAGATGTGGGTGTGAGCACAACCTGGAGCATGACTGTTTCTCAGAGAGATGTGGGTGTGAGCACAACCTGGAGCATGACTGTTTCTCAGAGAGATGTGGATGTGAGCACAACCTGGAGCATGACTGTTTCTCAGAGAGATGTGGATGTGAGCACAACCTGGAGCATGACTCTCAGAGAGATGTGGATGTGGGCACAACCTGGAGCATGACTGTTTCTCAGAGAGATGTGGATGTGGGCACAACCTGGAGCATGACTCTCAGAGAGATGTGGATGTGGGCACAACCTGGAGCATGACTGTTTCTCAGAGAGATGTGGATGTGAGCACAACCTGGAGCATGACTGTTTCTCAGAGAGATGTGGATGTGGGCACAACCTGGAGCATGACTCTCAGAGAGATGTGGATGTGGGCACAACCTGGAGCATGACTGTTTCTCAGAGAGATGTGGATGTGGGCACAACCTGGAGCATGACTGTTTCTCAGAGAGATGTGGATGTGAGCACAACCTGGAGCATGACTTTCTCAGAGAGATGTGGATGTAAGCACAACCTGGAGCATGACTGTTTCTCAGAGAGATGTGGATGTGGGCACAACCTGGAGCATGACTGTTTCTCAGAGAGATGTGGATGTGGGCACAACCTGGAGCATGACTTTCTCAGAGAGATGTGGATGTGGGCACAACCTGGAGCATGACTGTTTCTCAGAGAGATGTGGATGTGGGCACAACCTGGAGCATGACTGTTTCTCAGAGAGATGTGGATGTGAGCACAACCTGGAGCATGACTCTCAGAGAGATGTGGATGTGAGCACAACCTGGAGCATGACTGTTTCTCAGAGAGATGTGGATGTGGGCACAACCTGGAGCATGACTCTCAGAGAGATGTGGATGTGGGCACAACCTGGAGAATGACTGTTTCTCAGAGATGTGGATGTGAGCACAACCTGGAGCATGACTGTTTCTCAGAGAGATGTGGATGTGGGCACAACCTGGAGCATGACTGTTTCTCAGAGAGATGTGGATGTGGGCACAACCTGGAGCATGACTGTTTCTCAGAGAGATGTGGATGTGGGCACAACCTGGAGCATGACTGTTTCTCAGAGAGATGTGGATGTGGGCACAACCTGGAGCATGACTGTTTCTCAGAGAGATGTGGATGTGGGCACAACCTGGAGCATGACTGTTTCTCAGAGAGATGTGGATGTGAGCACAACCTGGAGCATGACTCTCAGAGAGATGTGGATGTGAGCACAACCTGGAGCATGACTGTTTCTCAGAGAGATGTGGATGTGAGCACAACCTGGAGAATGACTGTTTCTCAGAGAGATGTGGATGTGAGCACAACCTGGAGAATGACTGTTTCTCAGAGAGATGTGGATGTGGGCACAACCTGGAGCATGACTGTTTCTCAGAGAGATGTGGATGTGAGCACAACCTGGAGCATGACTGTTTCTCAGAGAGATGTGGATGTGGGCACAACCTGGAGCATGACTGTTTCTCAGAGAGATGTGGATGTGAGCACAACCTGGAGCATGACTGTTTCTCAGAGAGATGTGGATGTGAGCACAACCTGGAGAATGACTGTTTCTCAGAGAGATGTGGATGTGGGCACAACCTGGAGCATGACTCTCAGAGAGATGTGGATGTGGGCACAACCTGGAGAATGACTGTTTCTCAGAGATGTGGATGTGAGCACAACCTGGAGCATGACTGTTTCTCTCAGAGATGTGGATGTGAGCACAACCTGGAGCATGACTGTTTCTCAGAGAGATGTGGATGTGAGCACAACCTGGAGCATGACTGTTTCTCAGAGAGATGTGGATGTGAGCACAACCTGGAGAATGACTGTTTCTCAGAGAGATGTGGATGTGGGCACAACCTGGAGCATGACTCTCAGAGAGATGTGGATGTGGGCACAACCTGGAGAATGACTGTTTCTCAGAGATGTGGATGTGAGCACAACCTGGAGCATGACTGTTTCTCAGAGAGATGTGGATGTGGGCACAACCTGGAGCATGACTGTTTCTCAGAGAGATGTGGATGTGGGCACAACCTGGAGCATGACTGTTTCTCAGAGAGATGTGGATGTGGGCACAACCTGGAGCATGACTGTTTCTCAGAGAGATGTGGATGTGGGCACAACCTGGAGCATGACTGTTTCTCAGAGAGATGTGGATGTGGGCACAACCTGGAGCATGACTGTTTCTCAGAGAGATGTGGATGTGGGCACAACCTGGAGCATGACTGTTTCTCAGAGAGATGTGGATGTGGGCACAACCTGGAGCATGACTGTTTCTCAGAGAGATGTGGATGTGGGCACAACCTGGAGCATGACTGTTTCTCAGAGAGATGTGGATGTGGGCACAACCTGGAGCATGACTGTTTCTCAGAGAGATGTGGATGTGGGCACAACCTGGAGCATGACTGTTTCTCAGAGAGATGTGGATGTGGGCACAACCTGGAGCATGACTGTTTCTCAGAGAGATGTGGATGTGAGCACAACCTGGAGCATGACTGTTTCTCAGAGAGATGTGGATGTGAGCACAACCTGGAGCATGACTGTTTCTCAGAGAGATGTGGATGTGGGCACAACCTGGAGCATGACTGTTTCTCATTCACAGACTTGAATTGTTTACATCTTTTCATTTCTGCCATCACATTTTTTTTTTTGCCCATCGGCGGTGAACCTAGATATTAAAATCTGCTGACTGTTTGTAACGTCTCTCCATGGATAAATATTTCTGTTGACATGTTTGTGTTATTGGTTGCCATGATTTGTTATCATCATCCTCATGTGCCATGCCAATAAGCGACCATGTTTTAGTATCTCACAACCAAAGTCATTGATCAGCTCTGTGTTTATTTCTCGACCATGTCATGTGGCCAACCACCCAGATATTTACTTCTCTGTCTTTCCCTTGTTTTTTCCCCTAAATCTTGCCAGTTGTCACCAAGTTCTCTAGTTTATTTTTTCTCATAACATGCCCAAACAATTTTGACTGTCTGTGTCTAATTTCTCTAATCGCTGTACGGTTTTCATCTGTTTCTTGTAGTACTTGGTCATTGGTTTTTCTGTCTGTCCATGGTATTCTTTGCATTTTCCTCAGAATCCACATTTCCACAGCCATCAGATGTTTTTCAGAATGACTGCTCATTGTTCACGCTTCACAAACATACAAAAGCACAGGTTCTCTGTAGTATCTCAACACTCTTTTTCTTTTTGCAAATGACATCTTTTTATTGGTCAATTGACATCTTTCTATTGGTCAGTATGTTTTCCATATTTTAAGAATGTCCCTGGGCTCCCAGATGGACCACTCTTAAACTGGGCACCAGGTGTGTCATGGGAAGCAAAGACAACTAGCGTGACACTGACCACATCGGCCAGTGAGTGCCCATTGGTCTGTTTATGTGCCCTCAGGCAGGTGAAAGGGTCCTTACCTACTTACCACTTGTTTCCAGTCATCATTTTGTTGATCATTCTGAAACCTTTGCCATCCCTGCTAATACTTTCCAGCATGTTGATCATTTCATTGTGTTTCACTTTGGAAACTTTAGTATAATACATACATTTCTTTCCTCAAGTGAAAATAATACTTTTGTGATTTTTCATAGTTGTTTTATTTCACCCCTTTAGTGAAAATAATGCTCTGGTGATTTTTTTTTTATCCTGAGGGTTATTACTCCCTATGAGCTAATGTAAAGTTCCAGTGATGTTTCCACTTTCAAGTGATTTCTCCCCATGGATAAAATAATGCACTTGTGGTTTTCATAGTGGGGTTATGTCTCCCTTGGGTGGCAATATTGTGGTGGTGGTGATATTTCCTAGTGGGGTTATGTTTCCCTTGGGTGACATTACTGTGGTGGTGATATTTCATACTGGGTTGCTTTTGTGTGTGTGTGTTAGCTCAGTTTGAACTCAAGCGTAAACTCCATACATGTGCTACTACTTCTTGTGCACTGGACTTATTTTTGTGTGTGGATTAGCTTTCTCTATTACCAGTGTCCCCACCATCAGGCGAACTCACTCCGACTTCAGAGGTACTTGTAATTTATGTCCCCAGGTCAAGGACGAGTAGTCAACATTTTAGTCCAACTAGGGATTAAACCCGCTACCTCAACATCAGCACACCGGAAGTGTAAGAGCAAGCACTCTTACCCATTGGGACAAGCTGACCTCCATCACAGTGGGTGTATAAGGAGTCTGCTGGCCGAGTGGTTCCGTCGCCGGCCTCACATTCTGATGGTTGTGGGTTTGGTTGCGGTCTACATCTTTCGGTTCAACGGTGCCATTTTCTTGGAAACTTCTGGGGGGTCGTCGCTGGAGCTAGTGAGTTTGTGCCTTGAGTGGCGCTTTGAACAGGCCACTCTGTGGAAAGAGACAGCCATGTGAGATAAAACCTGGTGTAATGAAGGTTGCCTTTTAAATCCTTGTTAAGTTGGTTTAAATCTCCCCTTTGGGTGACATTTTTTTTTTTCATATCCCTTACAGGACGTTGCAGTCAACATCAGCATCTTTCAGCAGCTGTTGATGTATTAGGCAAGATTACGCTCAACAGTTTGCCATTGCTTTCTGAGCGACCAGCTCACATACCCCGTAAGTTACCAGTGCGGCGAAAACCGCTACCATTCTCGCGCAGGTTACGTTACAAGAATAGACGGGATTACGGAGAAAGACATTAACCTCAATACCAGGGAGATGATATTGCATAGTGGTTTTTAATCTCCCCTAGGGTAACAATACTGCGGTGATGATTTTCATGGTGGGTGTATATCCACCATGATTTACTTCCATATGACAAGATTAGATAAATGCAATTGTTAAGAACTCTTTCTCACCTCAGTTAACACAGATATATTGCAGAGAATATTCTCCATCTTGTGAAATGTTGCTTTTGTTTGGGGGATTCTATATTTGACATCCAGAAAACATCTTCCATCTGCTGTTATGAAAGTGGTGAAGGGGTTACAGACGCAGTTGAAACACAGCTGTGGGCCATTTGACAGCAAACCGCCTTGCATTGGTTTTCAATGGTATGAGAGCTGGTCGCTCAGAAGCAATGGCAAACTACTGAATGCAAACTTGCCAAGAAATCACTAACAGCCAAACAATGCTGGGGTTGACTGTGATGTCCGGTAAAGGATGTGCTGCTAAAATACTTAATTACGCTGACTTGTTTCAAAATGGTTTCATTGACTGCAGTGTTACATTTGGCAAGACATTTTTATTTTTAAATAAAAACCAATCCTTCTAAAATGGCAAATATAAGCAAATAAATTCCATTGGCACCTTGCCGTCTTGACAGACGATAGTTTGTGCTTTAAAAAGGCATAATAACTTTTAACTATGGCGGTAGCGAGTGTGACTGATAAGGCCAATTTGCGCTGTAAATGTCCGTTCACAGTGGGTGCATCTGAACACGTGGTCATTTCCACCATCATGCACCATCTTACGTCTCAAACGCTTGGTGTGTGAATTTTCTGCAATAATTTTCTCCTTTGACTTTATTCCATTTCTGATATTTGCCCTCCATGCAACACGTTCAGCGGCGACTTGCTCCCAATGTGCATTATCAATGCCTGTATCAATCATGTCCCGCTTACACACATCTTTGTATCGTAGTAGAGGCCGACCCTGAGATCTCTTACCCATCTGTAATTCACCAAAAAAGATATCCTTTGGTATTCTACCATCATCCATCCTCCTAAGATGTCCTATCCATCTAAGTCTACGAAGACTGAGCATGGAATAAACTGTCACACAACCTGATCTTTCCAATACTTCAGTATTTGTGATTTTGTCTTGCCACTTAATACCAAGAATTCTTCGCAGACACCGCATATGAAAGCTGTTTAAATTGTTCTCTTGGTGTGAGTAAGTTGTCCAGGTTTCACTGCCATAGAGAAGAGTACTAAGGACACAGGCTTGATAGACAAGGACTTTTGTTTTGGCAGTAAGCTTCCTGTTCTCCCAGACTCTTTTTCTTAACCTGTTCATTGTTGTTGCTGCCTTACCAATCCGGATGTTGATTTCCTGATCTAGGGATAATTTGCTATTTACCACTGATCCTAGATATGTAAAATGGTCTACTATCTCCAGTTCGGCGTCGTCAATAAAGATTGATGTTACAGCATGTGCACCTTGTGACATAATCTGTGTCTTCTTTTTGCTAATTGTTAAACCAAATTCAGAACAAGCATTGGAGAATGCAGATAGTAGACATTGCAATTCTTCCTCAGAGTGGGTCGTAACTGCAGCATCATCTGCAAAAAGCAACTCTGATCAGTACCCTCCTAATTTTGGTCTTAGCCTTCAATCTCTGAGCATTGTAGAGGCCGCCATCTGAGCGTGAGTGAATGTATATACCACCATCCTGATCACGAAAGGCATATTTCAGTAGAAGTGAAAAGTATATTCCAAAGAGGGTGGGAGCTAGTACACAACCTTGCTTAACTCCACTCTTGATTTCAAATTCTTCAGAAGTTGCACCATCAAACTTGATTATACCCTTCATGCCTGTGTGGAACGATTCCACAATGGACAGAAGAGTTGGTGGGCAGCCAATCTTCTTTAGTGCCTTGAACAGACCCTCACGACTGACCAAACCAAATGCCTTTGTGAGGTCGATGAAGGCAATAAACAGTGGTTGATTCTGTTCACGGCATTTTTCTTAATAAATTACACTTGCGGAAATTCCCACTTTGAGGAAACGCTTCCTCATTCTTACCGGAAATTTCCGATTGTAAATCTCTCACAAATCGGAAAATGTGTATGGTTCCTTGTCGCTTATTGACAGGATTTCTGGGAACCAGGCATGACTTTACGGCTGGCTCGTTGGCGCCAGTCATGAAAGTGATAATGAATGTCGTGGCAGATCCTTGACCCGATGACAGAGATAGTAACACCTGGCATTAGGCCAATCTGCCCGCCCACGTTACTACATTTGGTGTACACACGAATATAACAAGCTGGGTCACAGAATGTATTCGTGAATGAAAGGACATGTAGATAACAACGCCTGTCTGGGAACCGGGGACTGACTCAGCCCACTAAATCGTTGCATTGCCATGTTGTTGTAGAGAAGGATTTACATCATCTGGTTACTACACAAGGCACAGGTAAGCACATGATCTCCAGGTGTAGTCGAGTAGAAGTGACTGGACGCTCGGGAATGACTGTCTGTGGAATGTGTAGTCGAGTAGAAGTGACTGGACGCTCGGGAATGACTGTCTGTGGAATGTGTAGTCGAGTAGAAGTGACTGGACGCTCGGGAATGACTGTCTGTGGAATGTGTAGTCGAGTAGAAGTAACTGTACGCTCGGGAATGACTGTCTGTAGAATGTGTAGTCGAGTAGAAGTAACTGTACGCTCGGGAATGACTGTCTGTAGAATGTGTAGTCGAGTAGAAGTAACTGTACGCTCGGGAATGACTGTCTGTAGAATGTGTAGTCGAGTAGAAGTAACTGGACGCTCGGGAATGACTGTCTGTGGAATGTGATATTTCTCTTTACAGCTAAGTATGTCTGTTCGTAGCTTGTTCAGAAATAAACACACCCGTATTACTGTATTGTATGGCGCGCATTGGCGTCGAAAAAAAACTAACAGATGTAGAAACTAGAGACTGCACTTGTGTTTATTGATATACTGTCTCAGTGGCCCCACGCGCTTCCTCAGTTGATATTTTTGTTTGTAGCCGGTTCATAAATAAACACACATGTATTGATTGACATACATAGAAGTAGGAGAAAGAAGTAGAGATTAGAGGTCGCACTTTTTTTCGCATATCTTTTACAGGACATCGCTGTCAATATCAGCATCTTTCAGCTGGTTGTTGATTTCTTGGCAAGATTATGATTAGTAGTTTGCCATTGCTTTCTGGGCGACCGGCTCACATACCCCGTAAGTTACCAAGCGGCGAAAACTGCTACCGATTCTCGCGCAGGTTACGTTCCTCATGTGGACATACGGGGTTACGGAAAAAGACGTTAACCCCTAGGCCAGGGAGACGGCAGAGGTCGCACTAGACAACATAAATAATCACACATGTATATCACGTTAATAGAAGTCGCTTAAAAGTCGACATGATCGACTTCATTGCACCAGGTTTTATCCCATATGGCTCAGTATCTATCCGCAGCACGGAAAGCGTTGCACAAAGCACGAACTCCGTAGCTCAAGCGACAACCCTCAGGAGTCTCCAAAAAATGTACTCGTGAACCAAAGGACGCGGCCAGGAATCGAACCCACAACCTTCGGAGCCTGGGTCAGACGGCTTGACCACTCCGCCACGGAGACTCCCTGATAGAAGTAGAAGAGAAAAGTAGAGACTAGACATTACACGTGTGTCTGTTTATGAACTGTCTCGGTGGCAAATACGCTTATAGATAATGCATTAAGGCAAACCAACTTATTGGACAAATGGCACCAATACTAAAGAACAAACATGTATCAATAGATAATGAGAAAGCACTCTATAACACAATATTTTCACCAACTCTGTACTACAAATGCCAAACCTGGACAATGACAGAAACAGAAAAGAGAATGACAGCAACGGAAATCGGGTACATAGACCGTGATGTTAATCTTAGACAAAAGTGTGTTTCATGTCTTCTACAGACCACTGCTGTCAACCCCAGAATTGCTTAGCTGTGTCTCATTTACAAGGCAATGTTAGTTCAGCAGTTTGCCAGTGCTGCCTGAACTGTCGAAGCCTCATCCCATGGAAAATAAGGCTTCCAGTTCTCGCTGCTTATTTTGAGCCTTCAACTCCATATAACGAGGCATTATAAAACTGCGCGTCTCATATCCTTTTGGCCGTAGAGCTGATGTATCTTCATTCAGTACGCACATACAGCTTGCAGGACCGTGTCTCCCTGACTGCGAGGCAGGCCGGATAGATCACCGCGTGCACAAATGTCTGACCCAGGAACGCAAAATCGGTCACCCTTTCTATTTCCGGACATGCCAGGTGCTGGCAAGCAAGCCGTTAGTGCAACTTTCATCAGCCGGTCTCATATAAAGCCGGTCAGCCGGCATGCTAGGGTCAACATTGTGTAACTGCACACTCTGTCACTGGATTAGCGCATCCGTGAGACTGGTTATACACGTAACATATTGTACTTATCGTTTACATAGCTACAATATCCTGTCTAACCTGTCCGGGTTATAATTGGGATATGTAACGTCTATTGTTAGTTACTTCCTACATTGGAGTTTCATGGTTATCTAACTTATTGTTTTGCTATTTCATTTTATGTAGATTATTTCAAAGTCTTAAAAGTATCGACATAATTGCACCAGGTTTTATCCCATAGGGCTCGGTATCTTCCCGCAGGGCGGCCTGCCGAAAGGGCACACAAAGCACGAACTCCGTAGCCCCAACGATGACCCTCAGAAGCCTCCGAGACAAATGCACTCGTGAATGTGTAGATTATACAATCGCCTCTTCCTGACAGTTGTGATATTCCTACTGTACTATTCGTCTTCAGTCTCGTCAGCTTATTTACAGCTTTTCAATCATCATCATCATCATCATCTTCCACTTTTACCGTCAAGCGCCGTGGGGAGGGATAGTTGACATTCCAGCGCCCGAGGGTGGCACTGGGTAGGGTCCTTCTGTTTGATTATACAATGTCTTTTATGTCGTCAATCCATTGTCTTCTTTTACTGAGATATATCAATACATTTTCTCCCGGTTTGATTGTTTTGACATCATTGATGTCGTCAATCCATTCTCTTCTCAGGCGTCCTCTTGGTCTCGTGGCAGATCTTCTTCGGTGTAGCGCCGTGCTGGTAACTGATAGCGTTGCATTCTAACTGTCAAACTGTCATTTACTGCCAATATAGTACCTTGCGGTGTATGGCAGAGGGGTCTTTGAGCCTGAGGAATAAAGGCCGCCTGGCTAGTGCAGTCGCCGCGAACTGTGCAGGTTAGGATTTTCTTTTTGCCCCCGACAGAAAAAAATCCCACACCCTACCGGGGATCGAACCCGGGTCTCCCGAATGAGAGTCCGGCGTTCTAACCACTCGGCCAGCCGCTCCTCTTGCATTCTAACGAGCTGGCCAAACCGTTTTATCTTCTGCCTTTCAATATAGGCTTTTAGAGACAGTGGCTGGCAACTCCAGATATGTTCTGATACTTTCAGGAATCGAACATTTCTAGGTCGTATAAAGCAGACATCTCAAAGCTGGACTTTATCCAAATCACACTTTCGCAAAATCAACACCTGCAAGTTGAGATGCCTGAGGAGAGCTGCCAACTTAACAATCCGAGACCGAATAAGAAATGCTGTTATCAGACAGACTGTGGGATCAACACCTTGTGCCACATTTATTGAAAGGCAGAAGATCAAGTGGTTTAGCCATCTCGTTAGAATGCAACACCAGCAACTACTATCACTGGCCTTCCATCAAAGATCATCTGCCATGAGACCAAGAGGACGTCCAAGAAGAAAATGGATTGACGACATCAAAGACATTGCACACGGAATGACACTGTCCAGTGCCGCCCACCGGGCGCTGGGACGCAAATTATTCCTCCCCACGACGCTTGACGGCAGGGACGCAGAGGTGTTTCCAAGGCACCAGGGCCGGGTTATATACTTGCCAAGACCTATTGACGCGTCCTCGTCGAGCGTCCTGGGCAACAGGTCCCTTCGGGGTCCTGGCTAAAGTCAGTAGGATCGCCGATTCCCCCGAAGTCGGAGAGTGTCTGCCTGTACGGCGAGGAATCCACCAGTCTGCACACCAATAAGCCAGACATGGGACAACAGATACTCACGCAAACCTCAGGTCCTGTATGACATCACACTGATGTTGGACAACAGGATGCCTTCATCCGACATACAGGACTTCACGTTGGAGCTCAAGCCAACGAACACAAGCAAACAAGCAAGCTTGACGGCAGAAGTGGAAGGTGAATATGATGATGATAAAACAGATGGTTGCCCGCGCCGCCCGGCACCACGCATGATCAAGATTTTTGTTTATTTCTCAAATCGGGAATCTCCATCTTGCCACTGGAAATTCGCCATCTGACAGCCTGTACTCCGGGTAAGATCGTCGATGACATCGGGAATTCCTCTGCTGACAGTATCACATCGCCGGTGACATCGGGAATTCCTCCGCTGACAGTGTAACTTGTGGGAATCCGACAATGACGAACGGGAACTCCTGGTGTGACCTGAGTCACCAGTGGAAACTTGGATATTTCACTCTACCGGGTGTTATACTTGTGGTTTTCCCATTTGTGCTTCGTGACATGATCGGATCTTGGGATCTTCATTGCCACATTCGTTAGTATTTTGATCATTTTCTTTCTGTAACGTCTGTCTAAACAGAACCTCAATCAGTCAGGTACCGTCTCCACAATGAAGGGTGGCTGCAATGGATCTCCAACACTGTCTGTCTCTCGCTTTAACTGTACATATGATTATGTCAGACTACTGTTTGTCCATCCCTTGATGTTATCTTCCCACTTGCATCGTTGTCTACCTCTTGCTCGCTTGCCTTCAACCTTTCCCTCCAGTATGGTTTTTATAAGAGTGTTATCATATTTTAATCATCATTGGGGATATACCCAGTATTATATCAATACATAATTCAATGCCAAAGCTGGATAAGGATTTTATCATCTCTCTTGTCAGGACCTGCAACCTTTCCTTCTTTCATGATTGCCTTTTCTTATCTTCCTTCACATGTAATTGTGTTTATGCAATCTGTATGCTAGTTTTTACACATTCCCATTTTCTATCAATTTTCTCCTCATGATTTTTATGTCGATATTGTTCCGTACTTTCAACTAATAGTCTATCATTTTTACATTTTACTTCGATCAGGTATAGTTGACTGATGTCTGGTTGTTTCAATGCTGATATATCTATTTGAGGTGTCTTCAATGTCCTTATTCCTGTGTTTTTACGTTTTATTTGTAATTTTAAGACTGCAGGATTGTGGTTAGAGGTGATATCAAATTATCATCACTAAGGTATGTTTTGGCATTTTTAACATTGTTTTTAAATCTATTTCTAATCATAATGTAGTTAATTTAGTTTCTATTTCTATCTCTTGGGCTTCTCCACATATACTGTTTCCTATGGTTATATTGGGGGGGGGGGGGATGTGTAACAAATAATAAGATTGTTTTCTTCACAAAACTGTACCAGTCTGTCTCCTTTGTCATGTCTGGTTCCCCATACCATGTTGCCCTACTATCTGCTTATATTTAATTTTTCCAACCTTTGCGTTCCTGTCTGCCAGCCATGTTCACTATTGTGTCCTGAACACGCCTCATGTGTGCCACACACTCCACTGTTTCGCTTTCGAATCCGTTGATCTATATAGATTCATCCGCCTCGTTCACCGTTCCAGTATTTTGTATGGGCATTCCCAGTTTATCAAGATATCCCTACTTCGCACATGTAGTTTAGCCAGCCAGGCAAGACTGTTGTCTGTGGTGTGGCCACCGCCGCACACAAGCGGTATTCGTGGAGCCATCATACAAGAGTTAGGTCAGTGGTTCTCAACCGGTGGGGAATTTTAGGGTTTCCAGGGGGAGGGTGAGATGAAGACCATTTCAAGATCGCGTTAATACAAGAACCGATTACTTGATGTTGTTTCCCTTCATACTTTACAGTTAAGTACGTCTCATCCTTCTAAAATTCATTTTATAAAGTCAGCAGACCCACAAATCATGTTTTTTGTGGATGTCTAGACTTCTTTTAGCATGTGCTATTAAATTTACCTTACATTTTTACGTATACTGTATAGGGGTGGGGGATTTTTAGATAGGAAATATGAAAGGGGGGAATGACGTTCTGAAAATACGGTGAAAGGGGGGGGGGGCACGGGCCAAATTTTTGATAGGAAGGGGGGAATGACGTTCTGAAAATATGGTGAAGGGGGACACGGGCCAAAAAAGGTTGAGAACCACTGAGTTAGGTAAAGAGATGGGAACCAAATAGGATCTTGGTATATCCCTTAGGATATGGCTGCCACTTACTGTGAGGTACTATCCCTTTATCTTTACCCTATATCGTTTGTTGTTTACCGACAAGATAATTGTTTTATCGGGAGACACTGTTTTGTGACCCTGTCTGAGGCTTGGCTGTCACCGCCGAGCAGGAAATAATAGTATCACAGATAAACCAACGTGCATGGTGCTACCCTAAGTAACTTGTAGTAATAATGATAATAATAAGAAAACAGTAATAATAATGTTAATATCTACGACGCCATACTGTGTAGCTCACTGTATTTACAACTGGTATTACATATATTTGTGCTTCATAGATTATAGATAAAATAATAGATAAGATATCAACATTGATGGGAAAGATTTAAGAATAATAAAGAATATTTACTGGAACCAAGTAGCAGCAATTAAAATGGGAAATAAAGAAGGTAATTACGAACAAATAAAGCTAGGAATACGACAGGGGTGTGTCTTGTCACTAGATCTCTTTTCCCTATATATAAAAAAAAAATTTGTTGCGTATCCCTTACGGGACGTTGCAGTCAACACCAGCATTTTCAGCTGCTGTTGATGTACTAGGCAAGTGTTACTTTCAATAGTTTGCCATTGCTTTCTGAACGACCGGCCCCTATACCTTTTTTCGAAAAAACCAGCACCGCTGTGTTTCGAACCCTGGTATACGGGCTCACAAACCGCGTTCGCAAGCCCTTAGCCACAGAGACCGGAAAGTAATAATGAGAGAGATCAAAGAGACACCAGGAATACTAGTTGGAGGTTATAATATAAATTATATACGCTATGCAGATGACACAGTATTGGTAGCGGATAATGCAACAGACCTACAACAATTGTTGGACAGTGCAGTAACAGAGAGTGCAAGGAAAGGACTCTCCTTTGATATAAAGAAAACAGTAACAATGATGATATCTAAGAAAATGGTGACACCAAAATGTGACATAGAAATAGAAGGGAAAATTCTTAACGAAGTGGATAATTTTAGATATCTAGGGGCATTTAAATCATCAGATGGAAGATGTACAATGGAGATTAAGAGAAGAATAGGACAGACAAAAGCCGCATTTCAGAAAATGAAGAGTATCTTATGCAATAAGTCACTATCAATGAATGTAAGAAAGAGGGTACTAAAATGCTATATAGAACCAGTTTTGCTGTATGGCAGTGAATCTTGGAATGTAAATGAACAAATTAGGAAGAACTTGGAAGCAACAGGGATATGGTTTTTGAGACGAATGTTGTGAATTCCTTGGACTGCCAAAGTAACTAACGATTGCCTGAAAAAGGCTAATGAAACTTTTTTTTTTTATTATTCGCATATCCTCTACAGGACATCGCTGTCAACAGCAGCATCTTTCAGCTGTCTGTTGATTTATTGGCAAGATCACGCTCAGTAGTTTGCCATTGCTTTCTGAGCGGCTGGCTCAGTTACCCCGCAAGTCACCAGCAGGGGACGAACCGCTCCCAGTTCTCTCCCGATACGAGACTCTGCGTGACAAACGGGATTACGGAGAAAGTGTTGTAACCCCTCAGCCAGAGAGACCGGCCTAATGAAACTAGAACACTATAAACAATAAGAAAGAGACGGTGGCACGGAGGAATATCAGCAGCAGAGATGATTCAGAACACCAAATACCGAGATCTGTGGAGAGCCATGAACGCCTATGCCAGCTCGCAGGACATTTGATGATGATGATGATGATTACATATCATTAAACTTTCTCTGCTGTCCTCTAAAAAGTACTGGAGAGTTTTGGTCATAGACCATAACTTTAGGAAGGGAAAATCCCAACTGCACCTCCCCGCGGTAGAGGATGGAAACACACTACGGTGTGGCTAACACAGCTCTGGGGACCGAGTATCCACCGGAATAAGTGGACAACTCTGCAGCTGAGCAGAGCACTTGTCCTGACAGTCGGAAATGGCTGTCAAAGGTAGAGTTAAAAGACCACCGTGTGAATGTGGAAGGCAAGGGGAAACCACCACATTATCTTCCCAAGATTTCTTGGCGACACACATTTCAGAAATAGTGTCTTTCTTTGGTCATGTGATGAGAAGAGAGGCATTGGAAAACATCGTGACAACTGGAAAGATCGAGGGAAACAGAGGCAGAGGCAGACCAAGAGAAATGATGCTGGACGGACTGAGACGGTGGCATGGAGGAATATCATCAGCAGAGTTGATCCAGAACACCAAAGACCGAGATCTGTGGAGACCCATGAACGCCTACGCCAGCCGGCACTTGATGATGATGATGATGCTGACCACGGGTAATGGGTTTATCCCACACATCGATTAGTTGTAGATTTCCCTGAATCTTTAGTATCGATTCCTTGATCATATTTGAGGCAAGCAACGTTGATTGGCTGCTATATTTAGGTTGTGTGTTTTTCCTGGAATTCCGTAGTCAGTTTCATTTGTGGTCATTACGTGTCAGTTTTGTGTATTCCTGTAATTGGGTCATCATTATCGGTTCTGTTCATCCTGTGTCAGGCAAGTGTATATATTCCCGCACACACGATGAGTCCGCTAGGAACTTTAGCAAAATCCTTAAAACTGACTATTCACCGGCTAACTAAAACCCTCCACTAACAGAATGTTGCTGTACGTATTTCTGTTATATGTATATTGTATCTCCTTGGGAACCGAGATCGCGGCCTGCATCTATTGCCATTGGTGCCTGCAAGGGGCGCAAATAATAGCAAATATAACCTACAATACATGTCGTAACGGACGACTAGAGGCGTTAGCGTGGGACTGGCTTTCTTATCCGGTAAACATTTTAGCCGCAGAATGTAAACAATTCGACAAAGCGTGAGTTGGTCCCAGATGTACCTCCATTGGGAGATGGAAGGCAGCAGCAGCAGAAAGCCAGACCTGGGAACCGCGGCACTGGCTAGCACGCTTGTCTGGTGGCCATGTGTTCCAATCCCCATCGATGCAGGAATGTTTAAAATATTGACCCGGCTCTCCCAGGTCCAGGCAGCCTAATACTGGTACCAGACCATGACCTGGACAGTAAAGGCGGAGATGTGATGTTGATCCCATCCCATCCCCCACCGAGTGCTGATTGATCTATAAAATACTTGGCTGGCACCATATACTTATTAGCATTAGGATGCGAAAAGGGGCTCTTCACTGGTTTGATTTTAAACACGAAGCGGGTTCAGCTGTCCGCAGACTTTTAATAGTCAGAGGCAGCCAGGAGGGGATGTCGCAGGTCTAGCACGCGATTCTAGGTTGTCACATGGGGCAGGACGGGCGCGTGGACCGAAGAGGCAGCAAATATAGATTGCAGTTAGTGTCTGACAGCTCTAGGGCCGACATACTTCATGCTGATGATGATGATGATGGGATAACGTCAGATAAGTTCGGGATTTCCCGAATCTCCACTGCGTGGAGTTAACACTGATACATGGAATACAACAGCAGGCCGACAGAGAACATTTCAACAAACGTACTAGCTTAGAGTCTAGAACTGAGTTCTGTAATAATTCCGAATTATTATTCGTGTATGCGCTTGTATGTGAAATGTACATTTATTATTTTAATGTAAGAACTGCGGGGCCTGAAACATTGTGACACGCTGTCTGTTGTTTGCAGGTCTAGACCAGGCTGTGTCCTTGCTGTGTTAGTTCTCATTTTTGCGATCGGTGTAGTCAACTTGATATTGGTGTCCGTCAAATATGCCAGTTATAGACATGGACCGTCAACAGAGGTGAGTCTGCCTGTCTGCCCGTCTGTCTGTCTGCCCGTCTGTCTGTCTGCCTGTCTGCCTGTCTGCCTGTCTGCCCGTCTGCCTGTCTTAACAATATATGGCGACTATCACAGAAGAAAAAAAACACACACCCAGATAACGAACAATGAAGTACAGACAAAACTAGGAACAAAGGAGATATAGTCAGTGACATGGTAGATCAATATATGAAATCATGTCCACACATTAGGGAACAGAATATTCTGCTCAAACCCACACAGCGGTGGATAGGGGCGGACTGGCGTGCAGGTGGAGAACAACAGTTTGGATTAGAAGTTCACTTTATGTGGTGGATTCAAAGTTCACTTTATGTGATAGATTCAAAGTTCACTTTATTGTGGTGGATTAAAAGTTCACTTTATGTGATGGATTCACAGTTCACTTTATGTGATGGATTCAAAGTTCACTTTATGTGATAGATTCAAAGTTCACTTTATTGTGGTGGATTCAAAGTTCACTTTATGTGATAGATTCAAAGTTCACTTTATTGTGGTGGATTAAAAGTTCACTTTATGTGATGGATTCACAGTTCACTTGATGTGATGGATTCAAAGTTCACTTGATGTGATGGATTCAAAGTTCACTTGATGTGGTGGGTTCAAAGATTGCATTATGTCATGGATTCGAAAATGGCATTATATGAGGGACTCGAAGATCTCATTAACTGATGGATTCGAAGACAAAAGATTTATTCGAAGATAACATCAGGCGATAGATGCCAAGATAACATCAAGCGATAGGTCCAAAGTTAATTTCAAGAAATGGACCCCAAGATAACATCAAGAGATAGGTTCCAAGATAACATCAAGTGATAGATTCAAAGGCAGCATCAAGAAATTAATCCCAAGATAACATACAGAAATATAGGTTCGAAGATAACACCAAGAGATAGCTTCCAAAACAACATCAAGAGATATGTTCCATGAGAAATAACATAAAAAGATAGGTTTTAATATAACATCAAGAGATAGGTTCCATGATAACATCAAGACAAATAACGTAAAAAGATAGGTTTCAATAAAACATCAAGGGATAGGTTTCAAGACAACATCAAGAGATAGGTTCCAAGACAACATCAAGAGATAAGTTCCATGACAACATCAAGAGATAGGTTCCATGATAACATCAAGACAAATAACGTAAAAAGATAGGTTTCAATAAAACATCAAGGGATAGGTTTCAAGACAACATCAAGAGATAGGTTCCAAGACAACATCAAGAGATAGGTTCCATGACAACATCAAGAGATAGGTTCCATGATAACATCAAGACAAATAACGTAAAAAGATAGGTTTCAATAAAACATCAAGGGATAGGTTTCAAGACAACATCAAGAAATAGGTTCCAAGACAACATCAAGAGATAGGTTCCATGACAACATCAAGAGATAGGTTCCAAGACAACATCAAGAGATAGGTTCCATGACAACATCAAGAGATAGGTTCCATGACAAATAACATCAATATAACATCAAGAGATAGGTTCCAAGACAACATCAAGAGATAGGTTCCAAGACAACATCAAGAGATAGATACCAAGCTAAAATAAAGAAATATGTCCCATGAGATAGATGCAAAGATAGCATGAAGAGATGTCCATCGCCATCAGACGAACCCACTCCGACTTCTAAGGTACTTGTTATTTACGTCCCCAAAGTCAAGGACAAGAAGTCAACATTTTAGTCCAAATGACCGGTGTAAGGGCTGAACCCGCTACCTCGCCATCAGCACACCAGAAGTTTAAGACAAGAGCGTGATGTTATCCAATCGGCCGAGGTGACCTCCAGCCAGGACTAAACAACTGGGAATGTGAAACTATCTCATCTCATCCCATCCCACCTCATCTCATCTCGTCTAATATAATTTCATCCCATCTCATCCCATCTCTTCACATCCCATCTCATCTCAACTCATCATGTTCCTCTTGTACCTTGCGGTGTCGACGTGAAGTATAAACAGCGGGATAGTGCCCGCGTATGGTCTTATGCCGGCACACATGTGCATATTGTTTGATGATTACAGGTCAGTCCTCTGGTGTGTGTCGAGTGCCATCACAAACGTGTATATTGTTTGATGATTACAGGTCAGGCCTCTGGTGTGTGTCAAGTGCCAGCATCTCGAGGAGGCGTTTGCCCATGACCAGGAACTCGCCGTCTCCATCAACAGCTTGTCCAGGGAACAGCGGGGCGGGGTGGAGATGTGCTGTGCCCAGGACTCGAACCAAATGTCAATCATTTTAGAGCTTGTAAGTAAATATCAGCCATTATATCCATTCATCCATCATGTGCCATGCCGGAAAGCGTGGGCGGTCATGTTTCGCCATTTCACTCGATCACCAGAGTCGTGGATCAGCTCCATGTTCCTGTCTCGACCATGCTATGTGGCCAAGCCATCCAGGTATTTACTTCTCAGTCTTCCCCTTGGTCTCTTCCCCTCGATCTTGCCAGTTGTCACCAAGTTCTCCAAGTCATTTCTTCTCATAACATATCCCAAAAATTGTGACTGTCTACGTCTAATCAGTATATCACTTGAGGGTAAATATAGGTTATTTTAGCACTTGTAAATAAATATCAGCTTTTATAGTATTTGGTAAATATCAAACGTTATAATACTTGTAATTAAATAACAGGCCCTTATAATGTTTTTGTTTTGTTTGCATATCCTATTTACAGGACATCACTGTCAACACCAGCATGTTGATGCCTTGGCAAGTTCATGTTCAATAATTTGACATTGCTAACTGAACGAACAGCTCTCATACTAACACGTTAAAACCCAGCGCGACACGGTCTGCTGCCAAATCGGTCGCCGCTGTGTTTTGAACGCGTGCCGTTATAGTACTTGTAGGTAAATATCACCATTATAATTATAGTACTGGTTAATATCAGCCACTATAGCACTTGTATGAAAATTCAACCATTATAGAACTTGAGGGTAAATATCAGCCATTATTGCATTTACAGGTAAATGTTGGTTATTATGGCACTTGTAGGTATTTTTTAAAATTGGATTACTGCTTTAGAAGAATATGGACTAGATCAAGTCACCAGACTACTGAACACAATATATGATACTGGAGATATACCTTCTGAATTATGTAACTCTGTATTTATTGCAATCCCAAAGAAATCAGGAACCTTGGAATGTGATCAACATAGAACAATTAGTATAATGAGCCACATCACGAAGATTTTGATGAAAATTATCATGTAAAGAGTTAGGAAAAAACTACAACCTGAAATAGGGGAAGAACAATGTGGGTTTGTAGAAGGAAAGGGTACAGTAAATGCTGTGTACGTGTTGAGAACAGTAATTGAATGTTCTATATTTAATAAATAACTATATACATCTTTGCTTTATTGACTACAAAAAAGCTTTCGATAGAGTAAGACATGTCAACATGATAGAGATGCTTGAAGATCTACAAATTGATGGGAAAGACATTAGACTTGTAAAAAACATATATTGGAAACAACAAGCTGCCATAAGAGTTGATAATGAAGTAGGTCAATATCAGCCTATTAAGAGAGATGTGAGACAGGGATGTGTACTGTCTCCAGATCTGTTTTCCCTGTGGAGTGAAAATATTTTCAGAAATGTACAAAATATGAAAGGAATCTTCATTGGAGGAAGAAACATCAATAACATTAGATATGCAGATGATACAGTCTTGATTGCAGACAATGAGCAGGATCTGCAACATTTAGTAGTTGCGGTTGTTGCACACAGTGAACAACTAGGGCTAGAACTAATTTGTAAAAAGACACAGATTATGGTTGTCACTAGGAAGAACGAAATACAACAATGTAATATACAAGTAAATGGGAATATTATTAAACAAGTGAATCAGTACAATTATCTCGGAACAGTCATAACATCTGATGGAAGATGCCTTGAAGAGATTAGAACAAGAATTGCCATTGCGAAGGTAGCCTTTTGCAAGATGAAAACCATTCTGACCAATAAAAAGATGTCAATTGAAACAAGAAAAAGAGTTGTTGAGGTGCTACATAGAACATGTGCTTTTGTATGGATGTGAAGCGTGGACAATAAGCAGTCAAAACAAATGAAAATCGTAAACTGATTAGAGAAACTAGACGTAGACAGTCAAAATTTTTTGGACATGTTATGAGAAGAAATGAATTTGAGAACTTGGTGACAACTGGCAAGACTGAGGGGAAGAGAATAAGCGGAAGACAGAGAAGTAAATACCTGGATGTTTTGGCCATGTGGTATGGTCAAGACAAGAACACGGAGCTGATCCACGACTCTGGTGATTGAGTGAAATGGTGAATCATGACCGATTGAGTGAAATGGTGAATCATGACCGCCCAGCTTACCGGCATGGCACATGATGGTTGGAGGTAATTGTTATTCTGAGTAGGTCTAACATTAGTCGTAGTTGAATTCGGAGTATTTCAAAGATTTGTTTTAATTAAATTATGAGCATTTTGAACATGTGTCTTACATAATTATGAGTAGTTTAAAGTCGTGTTTTATTTAAATTATGAGCATTTTAAAGATTTGTTTTAATTAAATTATGAGCATTTAAATGCTTTGTTTTAGTTAAATTATGAATATGTTAAGGATGTGTCGTACTTAAATTATGAGCATTTTAAAAGATGTCTTACTTACTTAAATTATGAGCATTTAAAAGATTTGTCTTAGTTAAATTCTGAATGTGTTAAGGGTGTGTCTTACTTAAATTATGAGCATTTGTAAGGTTTATTTTTGTTAAATTCTAAGTATTTCTAACATTAGTCCTTCTTGGACCACGCTCGGCATACCTTGTGACAGAAACGACAAATCTTATCTCCTCAGATTCGACACAAACAGACAAACGTCAGAGGTAAGTTGCCAATACAAACTGGCGTCCTGACTTGTTTACCACTGTTGTCATGGAGTTTTGTGGAATACGTCACCACTGTGTAGAAATATTGCCGTTGTTTGTTGTGAAGTTTGGACACTATTGACAAATATCTCACTCACGGTCATCCATGAGATTTCGCGCCAATCAGTTTTACTACAGCTGTTGGCCCATACCAAATGGCGTTTTCTCCCTCATCTGAGATGAGAGAAAGCTCCTTCCTTACATAACATGGCAAAGTCCCTAATAATATATTGTATTATACTATCCCCGCCTGGGACCACATGTGACCTGCTTGTTGGCGTCAGCCGGGGAATATTGTTCCTTCTGTAACCTTCCATGACCACGACCTTCCCCCAGTGTCCAAGTGTGATTAGTAAATGGTATAGTAGGTCAAGCATCCCTTTCTGGGCCTGAGTGGGTATATGGTGCTAGCCAAATGTTTCTGGGGGGAAGGGGGTTGTCTGGTCTTTATCTAGCAGGTTGTCTTTACTTCCCAGAACATTTAACATGTCCCATTCCGTGAAATAATCCCCGACTTGGTGGACGTTCCAACACATGGTCATTTAATAGTGACTATTGTAGCACAGAGTGGCCTAATACTGATTATTGTAGCACCCAGTGGGCAAATAGTGACTATTGTAACACTGAGTGAACTAATACTGATTATTGTAGCACAGAGTGAACTAATGCTGACTATAGTAGCACAGAGTGAACTAATAAGAATTATTGTAGCACTGAGTGAACTAATGCTGACTATTGTAGCACAGAGTGAACTAATACAGACTATTGCAGCACAAAGTGAACTAATGCTGACTATAGTAGCACATAGTGAACTAATACAGACTATTTTAGCACACAGTGAACTAATACTGACTGTTGTAGCACAGAGTGAACTAATGCTAACTATTGTAGCACACAATGAACTAATGCTAACTATTGTAGCACACAATGAACTAATGCTAACTATTGTAGCACACAATGAACTAATGCTAACTATTGTAGCACACAATGAACTAATGCTAACTATTGTAGCACACAATGAACTAATGCTAACTATTGTAGCACAGACTGGACTAATGCTAACTATTGTAGCACAGAATGGACTAATGCTAACTATTGTAGCACACAATGAACTAATGCTAACTATTGTAGCACACAATGAACTAATGCTAACTATTGTAGCACACAATGAACTAATACTGATTATTGAACCACACAGTGGACTAATGCTGACTATTGTAGCACACAATGAACTAATGCTGACTATTGTAGCACAGACTGGACTAATGCTAACTATTGTAGCACAGAATGGACTAATGCTAACTATTGTAGCACACAATGAACTAATGCTAACTATTGTAGCACAGAATGAACTAATGCTAACTATTGTAGCACACAATGAACTAATGCTAACTATTGTAGCACACAATGAACTAATGCTAACTATTGTAGCACAGACTGGACTAATGCTAACTATTGTAGCACAGAATGGACTAATGCTAACTATTGTAGCACACAATGAACTAATGCTAACTATTGTAGCACACAATGAACTAATGCTAACTATTGTAGCACAGAATGGACTAATGCTAACTATTGTAGCACAGAATGGACTAATGCTAACTATTGTAGCACACAATGAACTAATGCTAACAATTGTAGCACACAATGAACTAATGCTAACTATTGTAGCACAGAATGAACTAATGCTAACTATTGTAGCACACAATGAACTAATGCTAACTATTGTAGCACAGAATGAACTAATGCTAACTATTGTAGCACAGAATGAACTAATGCTAACTATTGTAGCACACAATGGACTAATGCTAACTATTGTAGCACACAATGAACTAATGCTAACTATTGTAGCACACAATGAACTAATGCTAACTATTGTAGCACAGAATGGACTAATGCTAACTATTGTAGCACACAATGAACTAATGCTAACTATTGTAGCACACAATGAACTAATGCTAACTATTGTAGCACACAATGAACTAATGCTAACTATTGTAGCACAGAATGAACTAATGCTAACTATTGTAGCACAGAATGAACTAATGCTAACTATTGTAGCACACAATGAACTAATGCTAACTATTGTAGCACACAATGAACTAATGCTAACTATTGTAGCACACAATGAACTAATGCTAACTATTGTAGCACACAATGAACTAATGCTAACTATTGTAGCACACAATGAACTAATGCTAACTATTGTAGCACAGAATGAACTAATGCTAACTATTGTAGCACAGAATGAACTAATGCTAACTATTGTAGCACACAATGAACTAATGCTAACTATTGTAGCACAGAATAAACTAATGCTAACTATTGTAGCACAGAATAAACTAATGCTAACTATTGTAGCACACAATGAACTAATGCTAACTATTGTAGCACACAATGAACTAATGCTAACTATTGTAGCACAGAATAAACTAATGCTAACTATTGTAGCACACAATGAACTAATGCTAACTATTGTAGCACACAATGAACTAATGCTAACTATTGTAGCACACAATGAACTAATGCTAACTATTGTAGCACACAATGAACTAATGCTAACTATTGTAGCACACAATGAACTAATGCTAACTATTGTAGCACAGACTGGACTAATGCTAACTATTGTAGCACAGAATGGACTAATGCTAACTATTGTAGCACACAATGAACTAATGCTAACTATTGTAGCACACAATGAACTAATGCTAACTATTGTAGCACACAATGAACTAATGCTAACTATTGTAGCACACAATGAACTAATGCTAACTATTGTAGCACACAATGAACTAATGCTAACTATTGTAGCACACAATGAACTAATGCTAACTATTGTAGCACACAATGAACTAATGCTAACTTTTGTAGCACACAATGAAGTAATGCTAACTATTGTAGCACACAGTGAACTAATGCTAACTATTGTAGCACACAATGAACTAATGCTAACTATTGTAGCACACAATGAACTAATGCTAACTATTGTAGCACACAATGAACTAATGCTAACTATTGTAGCACACAATGAACTAATGCTAACTATTGTAGCACACAATGAACTAATGCTAACTACTGTAGCACACAATGAACTAATGCTAACTATTGTAGCACACAATGAACTAATGCTAACTATTGTAGCACACAATGAACTAATGCTAACTATTGTAGCACACAATGAACTAATGCTAACTATTGTAGCACAGAATGAACTAATGCTAACTATTGTAGCACAATGAACTAATGCTAACTATTGTAGCACAGAATGAACTAATGCTAACTATTGTAGCACACACTGAACTAATGCTAACTATTGTAGCACACAATGAACTAATGCTAACTATTGTAGCACACAATGAACTAATGCTAACTATTGTAGCACACAATGAACTAATGCTAACTATTGTAGCACAGAATGGACTAATGCTAACTATTGTAGCACACAATGAACTAATGCTAACTATTGTAGCACACAATGAACTAATGCTAACTATTGTAGCACAGAATGAACTAATGCTAACTATTGTAGCACACAATGGACTAATGCTAACAATTGTAGCACAGAATGGACTAATGTTGACTATTGTAGCACACAATGGACTAATGCTAACTATTGTAGCACACAATGAACTAATGCTAACTATTGTAGCAGACAATGAACTAATGCTAACTATTGTAGCACACAATGAACTAATGCTAACTATTGTAGCACAGAATGAACTAATGCTAACTATTGTAGCACAGAATGAACAATGCTAACTATTGTAGCACAGAATGGACTAATGCTAACTATTGTAGCACAAAATGAACTAATGCTAACTATTGTAGCACACAATGGACTAATGCTAACTATTGTAGCACAGAATGAACTAATACTAACTATTGTAGCATACAATGAACTAATGCTAACTATTGTAGCACACAATGAACTAATGCTAACTATTGTAGCACAGAATGGACTAATGCTAACTATTGTAGCACACAATGAACTAATGCTAACTATTGTAGCACACAATGGACTAATGCTAACTATTGTAGCACACAATGGACTAATGCTAACTATTGTAGCACACAATGGACTAATGCTAACTATTGTAGCACACAATGAACTAATGCTAACTATTGTAGCACAGAATGGACTAATGCTAACTATTGTAGCACACAATGAACTAATGCTAACTATTGTAGCACACAATGAACTAATGCTAACTATTGTAGTACACAATGAACTAATGCTAACTATTGTAGCACAGAATGAACTAATGCTAACTATTGTAGCACACAATGAACTAATGCTAACTATTGTAGCACACAATGGACTAATGCTAACTATTGTAGCACACAATGAACTAATGCTAACTATTGTAGCACAGAATGGACTAATGCTGACTATTGTAGCACAGAATGGACTAATGCTGACTATTGTACCACACAGTGGACTAAACCGTTGGTGAAAAGTTTGCTAGACAAGTCTCACTTTGCTAGAAACTCTGAACCCTTCTGATGTGATAGCCCCTGTGATCTCTCCTGTGATAGTCCCTGTGATACCTCATGTGAGGTATCACAGGGGCTATCACAGGAGCTATCACAGGAAGTGGTTGTGGACCATACTCTACTGAGACATTACACACGGGAAACCGCACGTGGAAGGCAAACAGATAAATTGGAGGTACAGACGAGACAGGAACACAGAGCTGATCCACGACTGGTGATTGTGTCAGATGGCCAACTATGATCGCCATCGCTTATCGGCACGACATATGCTGTTGATGGATACCATGGGCAGATCTTTATTCTTCGCTCTGATAAAGAAAGCGACACACATTACAGTACGGATACCATTAAAAACTATTAATTGCAATGCATTTATTTTTTATAGCATTTTTGCAATGTACAAGTTCTCCATTCGTATAGTGCCAGATCTTTTATTTTACTTTCTGTCTCTGTCTAATGGAACCCTATTTTTATTTTATTTTCGCTAGCTGTGCTAAATTTATCTGTTTGACCTGCCTGCCTGTCTGTCTGACTAACTCTCTCTCTTTCTCTCTCTCTCTCTCTCCCTCATACTTTCTCATCTTCTTCTTTCATTTTCTTCTCTCATCCCATCGCTTTCCTCATCTCTCTCATTTTCTTTCTCACTGTTTTTTCTCCAGCTCCTATTATTGCCTTTCTCTCTCGTCTCTCTCTCTCTTCCCATCTTCCCTTCCTTCTTCCCATCTCCCTCTCTTCCCACACCCCTCTCCATTTCTCTCGCTCATTAATCTCCACCTCTCCCTCCTCCCCATCCTCTTCTCCTCCTTCTCCCTGAGTGATAGATAATTGCCGTCATTTACTTATAGTATATACATATCATTTAACACTATGACCTTTACCCTTAGCCCCCGAGACCTATGACCTAGGAGGTATCAAGCCAGGTCAAGTGTCAGTGCACAAGCGACTGATGCCGTACACCAATCACAACACGACCTCAGGTAGGTCCCTGTCTCAAACTTGGGTATAGTATGTTATATACACACTTACACCCACACAAACACACATACAATCACATAAACACAATCACAAACATACACTCACATACAATCACACACATACACTCACAATCACATACATACACTCACACACATACAATCACAAACATACACTCACATACAATCACACATATACAGTCACCCACATACACTCACATACAATCACAAACATACAATCACACACATACACTCTCATAAACACAATCAAATACACACAATCACACACACAGTTACACACACACACACACACAATCATATAACCACAATGACAACACGACCACAGGTAGGTGCCTGTGTTAAACTTGGGTACAGTGTGTTATATACATACACTCACACACACACTCACACACATACACTCACACACATACACTCACACATACAATCACAACAGGATATCAGGTAGGCGCCCCTGTTAAACGTGGGTACAATATGTTAGATACTGTAACAGTAAAGGGAGCTTAGGAGTAGAGAGTTAATGGATGCTGCGCATTCATTAACTATTGGGAAGTCATTAGTTAGTGAACGTGTATGCACGAATGGGTAGACGTATCCAGGGTTTGCACACACGTCACTAGAGGACTTGGAGACTGGAGATTCAACTAGGAAAGATGTGTGAGTTTACCATCATCAGTCAGAAGATGTACGATTTCAATGAATAAACGAATGTTTATATAACAGACGAGACTTGTCCACTATATTGACACGAGCCTTCTACACACAGCCGTATCACTACACTGTTATATAGGCTGTTTTGGTGCCGTGACACATGCACTCTCATACATACAATCACACACAATCACACTTCTAAAATCACACACATTCACTCACATAAACACAATCACACATATTTACTCACATAAACACAATCACACACATTCACTCACATAAACACAATCACTCACATAAACACAATCACAGACATTCACTCACATAAACACAATCACAGACATACAGTCACACAATAAATCACATAAACACAATCACACACATTCACTCACATAAACACAATCACACACATTCACTCACATAAACACAATCACACACATTCACTCACATAAACACAATCACACACATTCACTCACATAAACACAATCACACACATTCACTCACATAAACAAAATCACTGACATTCACTCACATAAACACAATCACAGACATTCACTCACATAAACACAATCACACACATTCACTCACATAAACACAATCACACACATTCACTCACATAAACACAATCACAGACATACAGTCACACAATAAATCACATAAACACAATCACGCACATTCACTCACATAAACACAATCACAGACATACAGTCACACAATAAATCACATAAACACAATCATGCACATTCACTCACATAAACACAATCACACACATTCACTCACATAAACACAATCACAGACATACAGTCACACAATAAATCACATAAACACAATCACACACATTCACTCACATAAACACAATCACACACATTCACTCACATAAACACAATCACACACATTCACTCACATAAACACAATCACAGACATACAGTCACACAATAAATCACATAAACACAATCACACACATTCACTCACATAAACACAATCACAGACATACAGTCACACAATAAATCACATAAACACAATCATACACATTCACTCACATAAACACAATCACAGACATACAGTCACACAATAAATCACATAAACACAATCACGCACATTCACTCACATAAACACAATCACAGACATACAGTCACACAATAAATCACATAAACACAATCACACACATTCACTCACATAAACACAATCACACACATTCACTCACATAAACACAACCACGCACATTCACTCACATAAACACAATCACAGACATACAGTCACACAATAAATCACATAAACACAATCATGCACATTCACTCACATAAACACAATCACACACATTCACTCACATAAACACAATCACAGACATACAGTCACACAATAAATCACATAAACACAATCACACACATTCACTCACATAAACACAATCACAGACATACAGTCACACAATAAATCACATAAACACAATCACACACATTCACTCACATAAACACAATCACACACATTCACTCACATAAACACAATCACAGACATACAGTCACACAATAAATCACATAAACACAATCACACACATTCACTCACATAAACACAATCACAGACATACAGTCACACAATAAATCACATAAACACAATCATACACATTCACTCACATAAACACAATCACAGACATACAGTCACACAATAAATCACATAAACACAATCACGCACATTCACTCACATAAACACAATCACAGACATACAGTCACACAATAAATCACATAAACACAATCACACACATTCACTCACATAAACACAATCACACACATTCACTCACATAAACACAACCACGCACATTCACTCACATAAACACAATCACAGACATACAGTCACACAATAAATCACATAAACACAATCATGCACATTCACTCACATAAACACAATCACACACATTCACTCACATAAACACAATCACAGACATACAGTCACACAATAAATCACATAAACACAATCACACACATTCACTCACATAAACACAATCACAGACATACAGTCACACAATAAATCACATAAACACAATCACACACATTCACTCACATAAACACAATCACACACATTCACTCACATAAACACAATCACAGACATACAGTCACACAATAAATCACATAAACACAATCACACACATTCACTCACATAAACACAATCACAGACATACAGTCACACAATAAATCACATAAACACAATCACACACATTCACTCACATAAACCCAATCACAGACATTCACTCACATAAACACAATCACAGACATTCACTCACATAAACACAATCACAGACATACAGTCACACAATAATTCACATAAACACAATCACACACATTCACTCACATAAACACAATCACACATATTTACTCACATAAACACAATCACACACATTTTCTTACATAAACACAATCACACACATTCACTCACATAAACACAATTACAGACATTCACTCACATAAACACAATCACAGACATTCACTCACATAAACACAATCACAGACATTCACTCACATAAACACAATCACAGACATTCACTCACATAAACACAATCACTGACATACAATCACATAAACACAATCACATACATACAATCACATAAACACAATCACACACACAATCACATACATACAATCACACACAATCCAGTCACACCATACAATCACACATACACAATTATATAAACACAATCACACACATATAGTCAAAATACCACCTCATGAATGAATCACCAAAAGGCGAGAAGTGGATGGTAAGAAAGCACAATCTGTAGCGTGTAGACGGCACTAGACGATCACAAGCAACAACATTAAACTAAAGTGTTATATTCTTTCATTCATTCATTCATTCATTCATTCATTCATTCAGTAGCATGTCCCTTGCAGAACCTCGCTCCCATAACAACCTTCGGGAAAACCTCTCGATCATAAGCAAGATGTCCCGCGTCCGATACACCCATCTGGAGATCACACATCACATTTTGCACCCATCTTCTCTTTGGCCTTCCTCTTCCTCTCTTCCCAGGCATATACCCCTCCATTATTGTTCTCTCCAAACTTTCATAACATTTCAAGTGACCAAAATATTTCAATTTTCTTTGTTTTATCGTCTTTTAATAGCCAACCTTCTTCACTATTCAGCTCTTGAAGTATGGATGCATTTGTTCTTTTCTTTACCCAAGATATTCTTAGAACTCATCTATAACATTTATATTCAAAGGCATTTATGTGATGTTCGGCTTGTTTAGTAAGTGTCCAGGTCTCACAGGCGTATGTTGCAATTGGAAAGATAAAAAATTTAATTTTTGTAGTTCTGTTTGTCACACTCCACAATTTATTCAGTTGTTTTAGTTTTAAAAGTGCAATAGATAGTCATCGTTTAATTTCTTTCATTGTATTACCATTGTTGGTAATTAATGACCCAAGATATTGAAAATTTTCCACCACCCCCAATTTTTCCTCATTAGCATATATCTCTTTCTCCATAGCAGTTTTATCTGTATGCATTATCTTTGTTTTTGCTATGTTACGATATCAGTTGTGATTTTCACCATTCTTTTGGGTTGAGGTTATTAATTTATCTATACCATTATGTGTTGTGGATAGCAATACTGTATCATCAGCATATCGAATCTCCAGTATGTCATGACCACATGACGGCATAATATAGCTCCCTGTTTATATCATCTCTTACATTTCTCATTATATTTTCGGCGTACAGGTTAAACAAATATGGGGACAGCACACAGCCTTGACGGACTCCTTGCTTGATGTCAAACCAATCTGACGCAGTTTGTAATCCCGCATACCCACGTTTGAATCACAGCTGCGGGCGATTTGGCAGCAGACTGCCTTGCATTGGTAGAGGTTAACGACATTGTTCGTAATCCCGTATATCCACATGGGGAAAACAGCAGCTGTGAGAATCGGCAGCGATTCGCGCTGCGCTGGTAACTTACGGGGGTATGTGCGCTGGTCGTTCAGAAAGCAATGGCAAACTACTGAACGTAAAACTTGCCTAGTACATCAATAACAGCTGAAAAATGCTGGTGTTGACTGCAACGCCCTGTAAGGGATGTGCAACATTGTTTTAAAAAATGGGTGCGGGTCCTTCAGAAAGCAACAGCAAACTACTGAACGTAAACTTGCCAAGAGATCACAACAGTAAAACAATTCTGGTACTGACTGCGACTTCCTGTAAATGATATGCAACGAATTTTAACTACCTACATGTGATGGAAAGCCCATATTCCTCATGATTTCCCAAAGTTTCTGATATTGTACGCAGTCAAATGTCTTTGAATAATCCACAAAACATGAGAATTGGTTTACGTTAAATTATCTGTACTTCTCTATTATTAAACACATGTTGAGTGTGTGATCTCTTGTTCCTCTTCCTTGTCTAAATCCAGTTTGAACCATGTTAATCTCTTCTTCCATTTTCTTACGAAGTCTTCCCATTATGATTTTTAGTAGAATTTTACTTGCATGACTGATCAGGGCAACAGTTCTATAGTTGGTGCCCTATGTTTTGGGTATTGGAATAAAGATAGTTCTCTTCTAATCTTTGGCCATATAGTATATACCATATACTTTTACATAACGTGTGATAGATTTGTAGGCTTTCTTCTCCTCCCGCTTTAATTAGTTCAGCTGGTATCCGTCACCACGATTACTAGTACTGGCCCTGGTGTCACACACTTCCCCAGTGTTATCTGATCTGCCTGGCCTGGGGGTCTCGCCACCAGATCTCTTTCTTATTATGTTTTCTTTCATGGTTGTTATAGTTTCTTGGCAAGTTTTGCAGAAGGTAGTTTGCCATTACTTTCCTTCTGGGCAGTGACTGTACTAGTCGGTGGCCATAGCCATTGTCTCTACTGATGAGATCATCTGCCTATTGCCGCAGAGTGCAGACCATAACCAACAACAATCTGTCGGCTGCTCTCACACTCCATCCACCACCTACTTTCATGGCTTCACGTAACCCTGATTGGAAGGGAGGGGGTGCGGCTAAACGGGTACTCCACCTTGCACAAGCGTGTCCCGTAGACTAACGGAGGAAAGAAGGCGTCTTACTTCTCCTTCGATTGGGGATACCCTTACCCTGCTAACCTGTGTTGTATTAGGTTGTGATATTGTAGCGTGGGTTCACCTACCACACCGTGTTTCCTCCACCAGACAGCACCACCCCGCTACAGCTAGAAAGCTCGTACGATGACCCCCTCAGGGAGCACGCAAACAACGTAAAGGTGTCGCCCTCAGGGTTCCTCATCCTCCTGTCCGGCTACTACCACGTCTACAGCAGCCTGGAGTTCAAGGCCCACGAAAACATTCCTTGTCGAGAGTATGCGGTCAAGGTACGTACCCCAAGGTCAGCACGATAGTGAGTGGGGTGTATCGATGAATCAATTAGTTAATTAAGGGGAATGAATGAGTGAATAGATTAATTAATTAGATATTGGATACATCAATGAACGGAAGAATACATGAGTGCATAAATAGACGGGATGTGAGTGAGTGAATGAATGAAGCATTAATTAATGGATGAGTGCATGAATGAATGTATGAATGAATTAAAAAGATAAATAAAAATGTGAATAAATGAACAAATGGAGGGTTAGATGAATGCATGAAGAGGTAAATGAATGAATGATGGGATGAAGGAGCAAATGAATGAACGAACCCATAAATGATGGAATGACTGAAAGACTGTGTAAATGAATAAATTAATCAATTAGTACAGTGGTTCTCAACCGTTTTTGGCCCGTGCCCCCCTTCACCATATTTTCAGAACGTCATTTCCCCTTTCGTATTTCCTACCTAACAATCCCGCCCCCACACAGAATACGTAATAATGGAAGCTAATTTGAATAGCACATACTAAAACAAGTCTAGACGTACACATAAAACGTGATTTGTTGGTCTACTTTATAAAATGAATTTTAGAAGGGTGAGACGTACAGATCCATTGAAGGGAAAAACAATATCAAGTAATCGGTTCTTGTATTAACGTGATCTGAAATCAAATCATCTTAATTCCCCCCCCCCCCCCGGAAACCCTAAAATTCCCCCCCCCCCCCCTGGGGGGAATTCCCCACCGGTTGAGAACCACTGAATTAGTAGATGTGATTGAATATATGAGCGAATTAATGTATAAATGAATATATTGAAAATTCTAATGAATGAACCAATGGATAAAAGAAGAAAGGAATGAGTGAATTAATTAATGAAAGTGTGAGTAAATATATAAAGGTGTGAATAAGAATGAAGGAAGAATGGAAGCATTGAATTAAAGAATTAATGCGCATATGGACGCGAATGAATAAAAGAAGTTATGAATGAAATTGAAAGCGTGAATGAATGAAAGATGTTATGAATGAAGCAATGATTGTTGAATGAACAAATGAATGAATAAACCAATGAATACGTGCATGTTTGAACGGATGAATGATTTTAACCGTGAGTGAATGTATCAGGCAAGAAATTATTTAACAACCGAATAAGTGAATGCATGAATGTAGGCATGAGTGAATGTATATGTCAATGAACCAATGAATGAAAAGTATGAACGAACTAATTAATGAATGCATGCATGCACTTGTGCAGTGATTCTCAAACTTTTTTTTTTTGACCCATGCACCCCTTCACCATATGTTCATAACGTCATTCCCCTTCTTTCGTATTTCCTCCCTATAACCCCCCCCCCCCTCCCTTTTCCGTCCCGCGCACCTACACAGTATACATAAAATGGAAGCTAAATTTAATAACACATACTAGAACAGGTCTAGACGTCTACATAAAACGTGATTTGCGGGTCTACTTACGTTATGAAACGAATTTAAGAAGGATGAGAAATACAGAACCGTAAAGTATGGAGCGAAAAACAATATTAAGTTATCGGTTCTTGTATTAACGCGATCTTGAAATAATCTTAATCCCCCCCCCCCCTCCGGATTCTCCACCGGTTGAGAACCACTGCACTAGTGGATAGATATATGAGTGAATGCAATAAATGAGTGCATGGGTGAGTGCATGGATGTATGAATGAATGAAAGCATAAGTGAATGAATGAAAGCATAAGTGAATGAATTGCATGTGTGAATCAACCTATGAAGAAAGAACGGAAGGAATGGTAAATGTATGCATGCACACAACATTTTTAACACGTGTCATGTTTTAATAACCACACATTGTAGGCAGATATCATGTTGGCCTCACATATCGTGGGGCGTGGGTTCCATCCTCGAAAAGGCTCGGGGTATTAACAAATAAATACCCTCTTGTCGGTCCACAACATGGCAACTGCCCTGGCCAGCGGTCTTAACCCTTCAGTGCTGGAAATAGACGCCTGTCGCACACCAACATCGATACGATTGCCATAATAAAAGAACAACAACAACAACAATGATTAAAAACATAAAACCAGTATAAACATCCTGAAATAAAATATTGGGTACAGAAACAGGAAATCATCTTCAGTTGAAGAAACAAGAATACAACTTTATAAACAGCAAACATTAACACAGTAGTTGTAGCAATACCATCAGTAACAACAAAAACAACAGCAGAAGCAACAACAATAACAGCAGCAGCAACACCAACAACATCAAGACCAACAGCAACAACAACAAAAACACCAACAGCAGCAACAACAACAAATACGAGCTAGTTTTCAGTGTCAGTGAAGATAAACACATGTCCAAACTATTGCAGACCTGGAAGCAGATTGTGGTGAGGAGTCGACCAAACGACAGGATGAGGTCCGGGGCCATCCTCAGCTCGGCACACACCTGTTGCGACAACTGCACCTGGGACAAGGAGACCAGCTACACAGGTAAGCTGTCAGGTGATTCAGATCATCTGGTCTTTCTTTCATGAGTCTTTCCTCTTCTACCCTTTTTTGTAGACACATTGCGGTCCTGTTTAGTCTTTTTTTCTCATCATCGCTTTATGCTCCGTTTTAGTCTTTCCTCTCCCACTAATTGTAGAGATACATTGCTGTCTTATTTAGTATTTCCTCTTCCACCCCTAATTGTAGAGATAACTTGCGGTCTTATTTGGTCTTTTAGTTATTTAGTCCAAAGACACTGTCTTTGGTGTCTCTGTGGCCAAGCCATTTGACTCGGGCTCAGAAGGTTGTGGGTTCGATTCTGGGCCGCGTCCTTCGGTTCACGAGTGAATATTTTCGGAGACTCCTGTGGGTTGTCGCTGGAGCTACGGAGTTCGTGCTTTGTGTGAAGCTTTCCATGTTGCAGAAAGAGACCTAGCCATATGGGCCTCGGTGCAATGAAGTCGACCCTGTCGACCTTTAATCGACTTTTAAGCTTATTTAGTCTTTCCTCTCCCACCCCTAGTTGTGGAGATACCTTGCTGTCTTTTTAGTCTTTCTCTTCTGCCCTTGGATCTAGAGGTGCCTAACAGTTGTGTTTAGTCGTTCTTCTCCTACCATGGAATGTACTGGTAACACTCAAACTTGTTTAGTCTTGCCTCTTCTACACACACACACATACGTGTAATGTTCTTAGGAGTTTCATTCCTCGTCTTCTTCAGTTGACAATGTGTTATGCTCAGCAAATCAGAATATATTTAATGCATACATTGAGCTCAAAACACACGTGTGTTAGACAAAGTAATGTTACATTGTTAAACAAAGTAATATTTACTCAAAGTAATGTTACATAATTAAACAGAGTAATATTTACACAAAGTAATATTACATTATTAAACAAAGTAATATTTACACAAAGCAATGTTACATAATTAAACAAAGTAATGTTTACACAAAGTAATGTTACATTATTAAACAAAGTAATATTTACACAAAGTAATGTTACATTATTAAACAAAGTAATATTTACAAACAGTAATGTTACATAGACACGGTAACATCACATGGTCAAAATCAACATAGTCCCAGCAGATACTGCCATTGGAGTATCAGGTGTTAAGCCTTCACATATTCTATCTCTTGATCCCGTTCCGCGCCTCACTTTCCTTCCCGCCCAGACAATTCTTGAAATCACCTGGAACTAGTGCCACGGGGCTGAGGTGGCATAGTGGCTAGCATGCTACCTGCCAAGGTTATACTGCAGGTTCAGTCGCCAGCAGACAGGTTGAAGTGTCACTCGACCAGGTGGATCTAGCACCATGACAACTGAGAATCATAGTTTTGTCTGGGAGGGGAATTTGATGAGGCAATGAATTGGCCACCCACCTCATAACGTCACGACCTAGAATATATAAAGGCCAAAAACTTGACACGCCAAAGGCCACATCTGCTATGGGACTATCGTTCACCATCATGTGCCATGCCGATAAGCGTGGTCGGTCATGTTTCTCACTCGATCACTAGAGTCGTGGATCAGCGCTGTGTTCTTGTCTCGACCATACAACATCATCAAGCCATCCAGGTATTTACTTCTCTGATTTCCACTTGTTCCTTCCCCCTCAATTTTGCCAGTTGTCACCAAGTTCTCCAATTCATTTCTTCTCATAACGTGCCCAAAAGACTTGACTGTCTACGTCTAATGTCTCTAATCAGCTTACGATTTTCATTTCCTTCTGTAGGACTTGGTCATTGGTTTTTCTGTCTGTCCACGGTATTCTTTGCATTTTCCTCAGAAACCACATTTCTGCAGCCATCAGATGTTTTTCAGCTTGACTGCCCATTGTCCAAGTTTCACATCCATACAAAAGAACAGGCTCTATGTATCCCCTCAACACTCTTTTTCTCGTTGCAATTGACATCTGCACCTGAGACTTCAGGGGTTACCTCTACCTGTTCCATACCTGGCGAGTCTGGTCCACCCAGGGACTGTACTGCTCTGTGGACATTCCAGTTATTAGATCAAACCTGCGGCAACTATGTTACTAGACCAGTGTACTGTCAGCCATATTTCCTGCGTGGTTCACAGGACTCGGACATCTTGGCAACTCAAAGATTATCTCGCAGTTAATGACAATCGGTTAGGAACTTCAGCATTGACTTTTCGTTCAGAAAGCAATAGCAAACTACTGAACGTAAACTTGCCTCAAAACTCATCCTGGGGTTGAAGTTGATCTTAGCGTCCTGCAAAGGGTATGCAGTGTATTTTTTTAACCATTCCCAAGGGGCACTTATACCATCAGATGGAATATGTACAACAGAGATTAAGAGCAGAATAGGGCAGGCAAATGCCGCATTTAAGAAAATGAAGAGTATCTTATGCAATAAGTCGCTATCAATGAATGTAAGAAAGAGAGTGCTAAAATGCTATATAGAACCTGTTTTGCTGTATGGCAGTGAATCTTGGAATGTAAATGAACAAATTAGGAAGAACTTAGAAGCAACAGAGATGTGGTACCTGAGACGAATGTTGCGAATTCCTTGGACTGCCAGAGTAACTAACGATGACTGCCTGAAACAGGCTAATGAAACTAGAACACTATATACAACAATAAGACAGAGACAAACATCTTTCTTCGGTCATGTGATGAGAAGAGAGGCATTGGAGAACATCGTAACAACTGGAAAGAGAGGCAGAGGCAGACCAAGAAAAATGATGCTGGACGGATTGAGAGGGCGGCATGGAGGAATATCATCAGCAGAGTTGATCCAGAACACCAAAGACCGAGGTCTGTGGAGAGCCATGAACGCCTACGCCAGCTGGCAGGGCACTTGATGATGATGATGAAAGTAATGCAGACCATCGACAGTGTAATCAACCCGCTATAAAAACCAACATTGTATATGAAGTGTGGCTTTTTCTTGTTTTCTTTTGCATCCAGCGCGGACACGTCAGTCGAGCAACTTGTCAGTTAGTGATTCATTCGGCCGCATTATGTATGTTGTGTGTACGTGAGACAGATCTGTACTGTGCTGTCTATGGCAGTGAAACACTGCATCTGTGAATGTTATTCGTTGACATACTTGAGATATCAGCCCTTACTTCATCTCAATCTCATCAGATTATTTCACCCTATCTCATCTGATTATTTCATCCCATCTGATTATTTCATCTCATCTCATCTGATTATTTCATCTCATCTCATCTGATTATTTCATCTCATTTCATCTGAATATTTCATCTCATCTGATTACTTCATCTCATAAGATTATTTCATCTCATCTCATCTGATTATTTCATCTCATCTGATTATTTCATCTCATCTGATTATTTCATCTCATCTCATCTGATTATTTCATCTCATCAGACTATTTCATCTTATCTCATTACTTCATCTCATCTCATCAAATTATTTCATCTCATCTCATCAGATTATATCATCTCATCTGATCTGATTATTTCATCTCATCTCATTATTTCATCTCATCTCATCAGATTATTTCATCTCATCTGATTACTTCATCTAATCTCATCTAATTACTTCATCTCATCAGATTATGTCATCTCATCAGATTATTTCATCTCATCTGATTACTTCATCTCATCTCATCAGATTCTTTCATCTCATCTCATCTGATTATTTCATCTCATCTGATTATTTCATCTCATCTGATTATTTCATCTCACCTCATCTGATTACTTCATCTCATCTTGTAGCTTGTGGTGTCGAGTGAATAACAAACAGCGGGAGAGTGCCCGTTTGTGGGCTTCATATATTGAGATTCCTATGGACTCCATTATTCTCTCTGTTCATCGTTTACATGGCGAATCACTTCTGTTCCCTATGTGCAGACAACATCAATGATTCTCATTGCTGACGCTGTCATTTTAGCAACAAAGATGATGATAATAATTGATTGTGTTCACAACAAATGATAATAATTGATTGTGTTCACCAGGTGGCACGTTTTACCTGCAGGCAGGTGACCATCTTCATACAGAAGTCTCCGGTACAGGGTTGGTCACCTTCAAAACAGAGTCCAGCTACTTCGGGCTAATGATGATTGGCAACTCAGACACCAGACCTTCGTCATCGTCATAGCACTCCAGGCAAAGCCATGGGTACTGAATCTCCCGCCGCAGAAGTTCAATTATGTGCATGCGATTGTGTCTTCAACAAGAAGTCATTAATATTCCTCTCCTACCTTTGTATCCACACATTTCTCATCCCTCTCCTACACCTTTATAGCGTACATTTCTAATCCCTCTCTTGTCCTTGTATCCATCCAGTTCGAATCCCTCTCTTGTCCCTGTATCCACCCATTTCCAATTCCTCTCTTGTCCCAGTATACCACACATTTCTAATTCCTCTCTTGCCCCTGTATCCACTCATTTCTAATCCCTCTCTTGTCCCTTTATCCACCCAGTTCTGCTTGCTTGCTTGCTTGTGTTCGTTGGCTTGAGCTCCAACGCGAAGTCCTGTATGTCGGATGAAGGCATCCTGTTGTCCAACATCAGTGTGATGTCATACAGGACCTGAGTTTTGCGTGAGTATCCGTTGTCCCATGTCTGGCTTATTGGTGTGCAGACTGGTGGTTCCTCGCCGTACAGGCAGACACTCTCCGACTTCGGAGGAATCGGCGATCCTACTGACTTTAGCCAGGACCCCGAAGGGACCTGTTGCCCAGGACGCTCGACGAGGACGCGTCAATAGGTCTTGGCCAGTATATAACCCGGCCCTGGTGCCTTGGAAACACCTCTGCGTCCCATCCACCCAGTTCTAATTCCTCTCTTGTCCCTGTATCCACCCAGTTCTAATCCCTCTCTTGTCCCTGTATGAAACATATTTCTAATTCCTCCCAGAGTTTTTATGCTATCCACACTATCAGATGACTTCTGATTAACGAATCAAACCTCTTGTGCAATATATTATGTAAAAATACAATAACTATTTAGTTACCATCATACATAATGTTACAACAAAAGGCAGCAGGTATGTGTCAGTCAATTTGCAATAAGAACATTTGTTTGTTGGTTCAGTTGTTTGAAAATGCTTTGAATCTTGTATAGTTGTGTGTGTGTGCATGTGGCAGAGAGAGAGAGAGAGAGAGAGATTATTCCCCCCTCCCCATGGTTTGGTTATTTCAAAATATGAATTGTTTATATTAAAAATATTTGTTTCTGTTTTTATCCAGTGTAGATGTAACATTCATGATAGATAATTGATGTGTGAAAGATGAGTGATTGGAAGGGCCGAATGTAAAACGGGCCTGCGTGCCCAATTTGTGACCCTTTGAAAATAAAGTTTGTTTGTTCATTTCGGCTGTTTTCCTGGCTGTTCTACCTGTCTGCTGTTTGGGAGTGCAGTTATGTTCCATTTCTGGTCCACGGGTGGAAGAATGTCTGTTCTGTTCCACAAGTGGAAGAACGTCTGTTCCACGGGTGGAAGAATTTCTGTTCCACAGGTGGAAGAATTTCTGTTCCATGGGTGGAGGAATTTCATGCTCGATAATATTTTGCTGAATGTTGTTACGGATGAATTGCACGACTGATTATTTGCCCACCTGTTATGGAAATATGGTGTGCTTGATCTGTACCGTGGGGTAGATTTTCTCTGTATGATGCAAGTTTTCGAAATGCCGCCCCTACATGTGTTTTTCTTTTAAAATGCCGCCCCCTTACGGTGACGCCCGATGCGGCCGCCTCTCTGTATCATTGCACAGCCCGGTGCTTATTATATCCTTGACACAGAACATCGGGGATGGAAATCTATGGGGAGACATTAACGCAAGCCTGCGCCACATGTGATAATGCTGATTTCCCTGCCTGAACATGTCCCCACATTAAGTTAAGTTGTAACTCAAGAAAATAAATAACATCTTATAAACATGGGCAGCAGCACAATGTGGGATATCTGAGAACACAAGAAACAAAGCAACAATTTATGATGGTCACTTATTACAATAAGTAGCAGGTTGTGAAACAGTGAGTACAGAAGACTGCAGGATACAAGCAGTTGGAATCAATTGTTGAGTGAAGAACTGACATCACAGCACTCAGGACATTCTCACACATGCTCAGTCCTCATCTGCAACAGCCAGCGAAGAGGTCCAATACTAATGGTAGCAGTTTAAAAAAGTTAGTTGCATATCCTTTACAGAACGTCGCAGTCAACCCCTGCACTTTTGGCTGTTTGTGATTTTTTGGCAAATTTACGTTCAGTAGACACTCATATCATTGTATGGGAAACCAACGCAAGGTGGTCTGCTTCCAAATCGCCTGCAGCTGTGTTTCAAACATTATATTCGGGATTACAATCTGCATCCATAACCCCTTTGTCACAGAGCCGTTTTATTATGTATCAGATTAAAAACAAGTTAGCATCTCCTGCAAGTCACTGTGGCTTACATCTTTGATCAGTCATGTGCAAAGGTAATTGAAGAAAGGACATGAAAACATGCAGCATAGGTATCGTCTAAATCTCTTAAAAGAGTAGAAGAAGGGACAAATAAAAAGCAGATTTAAACACACAAAAAAGCACCACGGAAACAGCAAAAACCAGGGCTACAAAAGTGACAGCCCATGATCAGAACTACAAGAGTGACGGCCCATGATCAGAACTACAAGAGTGACGGCCCATGATCAGAACTACAAGAGTGACGGCCCATGATCAGAACTACAAGAGTGACGGCCCATGATCAGAACTACAAGAGTGACGGCCCATGATCAGAACTACAAGAGTGACGGCCCATGATCAGAACTACAAGAGTGACGGCCCATGATCAGAACTACAAGAGTGACGGCCCATGATCAGAACTACAAGAGTGACAGCCCATGATCAGAACTACAAGAGTGACAGCCCATGATCAGAACTACAAGAGTGACAGCCCATGATCAGAACTACAAGAGTGACAGCCCATGATCAGAACTACAAGAGTGACAGCCCATGATCAGAACTACAAGAGTGACAGCCCATGATCAGAACTACAAGAGTGACAGCCCATGATCAGAACTACAAGAGTGACAGCCCATGATCAGAACTACAAGAGTGACAGCCCATGATCAGAACTACAAGAGTGACAGCCCATGATCAGAACTACAAGAGTGACAGCCCATGATCAGAACTACAAGAGCGACAGCCCATGATCAGAACTACAAGAGCGACAGCCCATGATCAGAACTACAAGAGCGACAGCCCATGATCAGAACTACAAGAGCGACAGCCCATGATCAGAACTACAAGAGCGACAGCCCATGATCAGAACTACAAGAGCGACAGCCCATGATCAGAACTACAAGAGCGACAGCCCATGATCAGAACTACAAGAGCGACAGCCCATGATCAGAACTACAAGAGCGACAGCCCATGATCAGAACTACAAGAGCGACAGCCCATAATCAGAACTACAAGAGCGACAGCCCATGATCAGAACTACAAGAGCGACAGCCCATGATCAGAACTACAAGAGCGACAGCCCATGATCAGAACTACAAGAGCGACAGCCCATGATCAGAACTACAAGAGCGACAGCCCATGATCAGAACTACAAGAGCGACAGCCCATGATCAGAACTACAAGAGCGACAGCCCATGATCAGAACTACAAGAGCGACAGCCCATGATCAGAACTACAAGAGCGACAGCCCATGATCAGAACTACAAGAGCGACAGCCCATGATCAGAACTACAAGAGCGACAGCCCATGATCAGAACTACAAGAGCGACAGCCCATGATCAGAACTACAAGAGCGACAGCCCATGATCAGAACTACAAGAGCGACAGCCCATGATCAGAACTACAAGAGCGACAGCCCATGATCAGAACTACAAGAGCGACAGCCCATGATCAGAACTACAAGAGCGACAGCCCATGATCAGAACTACAAGAGCGACAGCCCATGATCAGAACTACAAGAGCGACAGCCCATGATCAGAACTACAAGAGCGACAGCCCATGATCAGAACTACAAGAGCGACAGCCCATGATCAGAACTACAAGAGCGACAGCCCATGATCAGAACTACAAGAGCGACAGCCCATGATCAGAACTACAAGAGCGACAGCCCATGATCAGAACTACAAGAGTGACAGCCCATGATCAGAACTACAAGAGTGACAGCCCATGATCAGAACTACAAGAGTGACAGCCCATGATCAGAACTACAAGAGTGACAGCCCATGATCAGAACTACAAGAGTGACAGCCCATGATCAGAACTACAAGAGTGACAGCCCATGATCAGAACTACAAGAGTGACAGCCCATGATCAGAACTACAAGAGCGACAGCCCATGATCAGAACTACAAGAGCGACAGCCCATGATCAGAACTACAAGAGCGACAGCCCATGATCAGAACTACAAGAGCGACAGCCCATGATCAGAACTACAAGAGCGACAGCCCATGATCAGAACTACAAGAGCGACAGCCCATGATCAGAACTACAAGAGCGACAGCCCATGATCAGAACTACAAGAGCGACAGCCCATGATCAGAACTACAAGAGCGACAGCCCATGATCAGAACTACAAGAGCGACAGCCCATGATCAGAACTACAAGAGCGACAGCCCATGATCAGAACTACAAGAGCGACAGCCCATGATCAGAACTACAAGAGCGACAGCCCATGATCAGAACTACAAGAGCGACAGCCCATGATCAGAACTACAAGAGCGACAGCCCATGATCAGAACTACAAGAGCGACAGCCCATGATCAGAACTACAAGAGCGACAGCCCATGATCAGAACTACAAGAGCGACAGCCCATGATCAGAACTACAAGAGCGACAGCCCATGATCAGAACTACAAGAGTGACAGCCCATGATCAGAACTACAAGAGTGACAGCCCATGATCAGAACTACAAGAGTGACAGCCCATGATCAGAACTACAAGAGTGACAGCCCATGATCAGAACTACAAGAGTGACAGCCCATGAACAAAACACAGCAAGCAAAGCTGTATTATCATCATCATGTGCCATGCCAATAAGTATGAGTGGTCATGTTTCACCTTCTCACATGATCATCAGATTTATGGATCAGTTCTGTGTTATTGTCTCGACCATAAGTGGTCAAGCCATCTAGGTATTTACTTCTCTGCCTTCCCCTTGTTCTTTTCCCCTCAATATTGCCAGTTGTCACCAAGTTATCCAATTTAGTTTTTCTCAAAACGTGCCTGAAAAATCTTGATGATGATTTCTCTAATTAGTTTACGGTTTTCATTTGTTTCTAGAAGGATTTGCTTTTCAAGTTGTCTGTCTGTCCATAGTATTTTTTGCTGGTTCTTGAGAAACCATATCTCCACTGCCTTTAGATGCTTTTCAGCTTGCCTGCTCATTATGCATGTCTCACATATATACAAAAGCAGAGGTTCTATGTAGCACCTCAACACTCTTTTTCTCGTTGCAAACGACATCCTTTTATTGGTCAGTATATTTGTTCATCTTGCAATAGGCCACCTTTCCCATAGTGATTCTCGCACAGAATAGATGTTCTAATAATCACAAATGTAGATCTTAGGGACAGAAGTGAACAAATTCCAGCGAATCAAGGTGTGAAAATGCTGGCCATGACACACATCAAGATGCGAAAATGCTGGACATGACACACATCAAGATTGTGAAAATGCTGACCATGACACACATCAAGATGTGAAAATGCTGGACATGACACACATCAAGATGTTAAAACTCTGACGCTGACCATGACACACATCAAGATGTGAAAATGCTGGACATGACACACATCAAGATGTGAAAATGCTGGACATGACACACATCAAGATGTGAAAATGCTGGACATGACACACATCAAGATGTGAAAATGCTGGACATGACACACATCAAGATGTGAAAATGCTGACCATGACACACATCAAGATGTGAAAATGCTGACCATGACACACATCGAGATGTGAAAATGCTGGACATGACACACATCAAGATGTGAAAATGCTGACCATGACACACATCAAGATGTGAAAATGCTGACCATGACACACATCAAGATGTGAAAATGCTGACCATGACACACATCAAGATGTGAAAATGCTGGACATGACACACATCAAGATGTGAAAATGCTGACCATGACACACATCAAGATATGAAAATGCTGGACATGACACACATCAAGATGTGAAAACGCTGACGCTGACCATGACACACATCAAGATGTGAAAATGCTGACCATGACAGACATCAAGATGTTAAAACTCTGACGCTGACCATGACACACATCAAGATGTGAAAATGCTGACCATGACACACATCAAGATGTGAAAATGCTGACCATGACACACATCAAGATGTGAAAATGTTGGACATGACACACATCAAGATGTGAAAATGCTGACCATGACACACATCAAGATGTGAAAACACTGACGCTGACCATGACACACATCAAGATGTGAAAATGCTGACCATGACAGACATCAAGATGTGAAAATGCTGACCATGATACACATCAAGATGTGAAAATGCTGACCATGACACACATCAAGATGTGAAAATGCTGACCACGACAGACATCAAGATGTGAAAATGCTGACCATGATACACATGAAGATGTGAAAATGCTGACCATGACACACATGAAGATGTGAAAATGCTGATCATGACACACATCAAGATGTGAAAACTCTGACGCTGACCATGATACACATCAAGATGTGAAAATGCTGACCATGACACACATCAAGATGTGAAAATGCTGGACATGACACACATCAAGATGTGAAAATGCTGACCATGACACACATCAAGATGTGAAAATGCTGGACATGACACACATCAAGATGTGAAAATGCTGACCATGACACACATCAAGATGTGAAAATGCTGACCATGACACACATCGAGATGTGAAAATGCTGGACATGACACACATCAAGATGTGAAAATGCTGACCATGACACACATCAAGATGTGAAAATGCTGACCATGACACACATCAAGATGTGAAAATGCTGGACATGACACACATCAAGATATGAAAATGCTGACCATAACACACATCAAGATATGAAAATGCTGGACATGACACACATCAAGATGTGAAAACGCTGACGCTGACCATGACACACATCAAGATGTGAAAATGCTGACCATGACAGACATCAAGATGTTAAAACTCTGACGCTGACCATGACACACATCAAGATGTGAAAATGCTGACCATGACACACATCAAGATGTGAAAATGCTGACCATGACACACATCAAGATGTGAAAATGTTGGACATGACACACATCAAGATGTGAAAATGCTGACCATGACACACATCAAGATGTGAAAACACTGACGCTGACCATGACACACATCAAGATGTGAAAATGCTGACCATGACAGACATCAAGATGTGAAAATGCTGACCATGATACACATCAAGATGTGAAAATGCTGACCATGACACACATCAAGATGTGAAAATGCTGACCATGACAGACATCAAGATGTGAAAATGCTGACCATGATACACACCAAGATGTGAAAATGCTGACCATGACACACATCAAGATGTGAAAATGCTGATCATGACACACATCAAGATGTGAAAACTCTGACGCTGACCATGATACACATCAAGATGTGAAAATGCTGACCATGACACACATCAAGATGTGAAAATGCTGACCATGACACACATCAAGATGTGAAAATGCTGGACATGACACACATCAAGATGTGAAAATGCTGACCATGACACACATCAAGATGTGAAAATGCTGGACATGACACACATCAAGATGTGAAAACGCTGATGCTGACCATGACACACATCAAGATGTGAAAATGCTGACCATGACAGACATCAAGATGTTAAAACTCTGATGCTGACCATGACACACATCAAGATGTGAAAATGCTGACCATGACACACATCAAGATGTGAAAACGCTGACGCTGACCATGACACACATCAAGATGTGAAAATGCTGACCATGACAGACATCAAGATGTTAAAACTCTGACGCTGACCATGACACACATCAAGATGTGAAAATGCTGACGCTGACCATGATACACATCAAGATGTGAAAATGCTGACCATGACACACATCAAGATGTGAAAATGCTGACCATGACAGACATCAAGATGTGAAAATGCTGACCATGATACACATCAAGATGTGAAAATGCTGACCATGACACACATCAAGATGTGAAAATGCTGACCATGACACATCAAGATGTGAAAATGCTGATCATGACACACATCAAGATGTGAAAACTCTGATGCTGACCATGACACACATCAAGATGTGAAAATGCTGACGCTGACCATGATACACATCAAGATATGAAAACTCTGACGCTGACCATGACACACATCAAGATGTGAAAATGCTGACCATGACACACATCAAGATGTGAAAACTCTTACGCTGACCATGACACACATCAAGATGTGAAAACTCTGATGCTGACCATGACACACATCAAGATGTGAAAACTCTGACCATGACACACATCAAGATGTGAAAATGCTGGACATGACACACATCAAGATGTGAAAACGCTGATGCTGACCATGACACACATCAAGATGTGAAAATGCTGACCATGACAGACATCAAGATGTTAAAACTCTGATGCTGACCATGACACACATCAAGATGTGAAAATGCTGACCATGACACACATCAAGATGTGAAAACGCTGACGCTGACCATGACACACATCAAGATGTGAAAATGCTGACCATGACAGACATCAAGATGTTAAAACTCTGACGCTGACCATGACACACATCAAGATGTGAAAATGCTGACCATGACACACATCAAGATGCGAAAATGCTGACCATGACAGACATCAAGATGTGAAAATGCTGACCATGATACACATCAAGATGTGAAAATGCTGACCATGACACACATCAAGATGTGAGAATGCTGACCATGACACATATCAAGATGTGAAAATGCTGACCATGACACACATCAAGATATGAAAATGCTGGACATGACACACATCAAGATGTGAAAACGCTGATGCTGACCATGACACACATCAAGATGTGAAAATGCTGACCATGACAGACATCAAGATGTTAAAACTCTGATGCTGACCATGACACACATCAAGATGTGAAAATGCTGACCATGACACACATCAAGATGTGAAAACGCTGACGCTGACCATGACACACATCAAGATGTGAAAATGCTGACCATGACAGACATCAAGATGTTAAAACTCTGACGCTGACCATGACACACATCAAGATGTGAAAATGCTGACCATGACACACATCAAGATGTGAAAATGCTGGACATGACACACATCAAGATGTGAAAATGCTGACCATGACACACATCAAGATGTGAAAATGCTGGACATGACACACATCAAGATGTGAAAACACTGACGCTGACCATGATACACATCAAGATGTGAAAATGCTGACCATGACACACATCAAGATGTGAAAATGCTGACCATGACAGACATCAAGATGTGAAAATGCTGACCATGATACACATCAAGATGTGAAAATGCTGACCATGACACACATCAAGATGTGAAAATGCTGACCATGACACATCAAGATGTGAAAATGCTGATCATGACACACATCAAGATGTGAAAACTCTGATGCTGACCATGACACACATCAAGATGTGAAAATGCTGACGCTGACCATGATACACATCAAGATATGAAAACTCTGACGCTGACCATGACACACATCAAGATGTGAAAATGCTGACCATGACACACATCAAGATGTGAAAACTCTTACGCTGACCATGACACACATCAAGATGTGAAAACTCTGATGCTGACCATGACACACATCAAGATGTGAAAACTCTGACCATGACACACATCAAGATGTGAAAATGCTGGACATGACACACATCAAGATGTGAAAACGCTGATGCTGACCATGACACACATCAAGATGTGAAAATGCTGACCATGACAGACATCAAGATGTTAAAACTCTGATGCTGACCATGACACACATCAAGATGTGAAAATGCTGACCATGACACACATCAAGATGTGAAAACGCTGACGCTGACCATGACACACATCAAGATGTGAAAATGCTGACCATGACAGACATCAAGATGTTAAAACTCTGACGCTGACCATGACACACATCAAGATGTGAAAATGCTGACCATGACACACATCAAGATGCGAAAATGCTGACCATGACACACATCAAGATGTGAAAATGCTGGACATGACACACATCAAGATGTGAAAATGCTGACCATGACACACATCAAGATGTGAAAATGCTGGACATGACACACATCAAGATGTGAAAACACTGACGCTGACCATGACACACATCAAGATGTGAAAATGCTGACCATGACAGACATCAAGATGTGAAAATGCTGACCATGATACACATCAAGATGTGAAAATGCTGACCATGACACACATCAAGATGTGAAAATGCTGACCATGACAGACATCAAGATGTGAAAATGCTGACCATGATACACATCAAGATGTGAAAATGCTGACCATGACACACATCAAGATGTGAAAATGCTGACCATGACACATCAAGATGTGAAAATGCTGATCATGACACACATCAAGATGTGAAAACTCTGATGCTGACCATGACACACATCAAGATGTGAAAATGCTGACGCTGACCATGATACACATCAAGATATGAAAACTCTGACGCTGACCATGACACACATCAAGATGTGAAAATGCTGACCATGACACACATCAAGATGTGAAAACTCTTACGCTGACCATGACACACATCAAGATGTGAAAACTCTGATGCTGACCATGACACACATCAAGATGTGAAAACTCTGACCATGACACACATCAAGATGTGAAAATGCTGGACATGACACACATCAACAAAACCTGCTAAGAATATAACTAGAAAGTTCTCTGGATCACATTGGGCAACAGAAAGAGAGGGAGATGTGAAGAGGCAGAAGAAAAGATGTAATAACAGAGATTGATAATATGGGGAGGGTATGGAGGAAGCTGCGGGAGATGGGAAAAGGCAAGGACAGTTAGTTGAGGGCCTCGCCGATAATGGAAGAAAAAGGCAGAAAGAGAAGATGACAAGAGAGATTATATATCTGCACATTACAGGACAGAACTATATATGTGTACATTACAAAAAAGGATGCAAGTGTACAACAGAATATATAAATATATAAAACAGAAAAACACTTGATAGAATATCAATATGTCTGTTTATTTCTCACACAAGATGCACACACACAAACACTGCAATGCTGACAGAAAATACTGCTGATGATCACAGCTTAATATGTACATCTGCTACAGCCTCACAGAGTTACCTCATGTGATATTTGTAGACTTTCTGTGTATCTGCTACAGCCTAACAGTTGTACATGTGATATTTGTAGACTTTCTGTGTATCTGCTACAGCCTAACAGTTGTACATGTGATATTTGTATATTTTCTGTGTATCTGCTACAGCCTCACAGTTGTACATGTGATATTTGTATACTTTCTGTGTATCTGCTACAGCCTCACAGACTTACTGTATGTGATATTTGTATACTTTCTGTGTATCTGCTACAGCCTCACAGTTGTACATGTGATATTTGTATACTTTCTGTGTATCTGCTACAGCCTCACAGATTTACTGTATGTGATATCTGTATACTTTCTGTGTATCTGTTACAGCCTCACATATCTACTGTATGTTATAATTGTATACTTTCTGTGTATCTGAAATGAAGCATACAAGGTTCTCACAGAACAATTTTGCACACACAGACAGAAGAGTTCTGTACAAACAGAACAGGTCTCCACACACAGGCTTTCACACAGAACAATTCTGCACACACAGAACAGTTCCACAGTTTTCCCCACATATAACAGCGATGTCGTCCCTCTACATAACACCCAGAATGCCCTTTTTTGTAAGAATGAAAAAAAAAGTGACTAAAATAACATGGATTAAATATGACCTTTCCCCCCGAATACCAAACCTAAAGCAGTCAAGCAATCTCCCCTTTCTGTCACAGACATCCTTGCATCTCCCCAGACCTAGGTCTCTGGGTCAGTTCTAGCGACATCCCTCCATGTCACCCTCCCAGTCCTTGCAGGATCATTTTACCTGGCCTTGTCTTGTATCTACCCTGCTTCTTCTACCATTAATCTTTCCAGTCGTCATGTTTTCCAAAGTCTGACTTGTCAGTACACTTACTAAAAGATCACTGTCTGTCTCCTGCTTATTGTTGTATATAATGTTCTAGTTTCATCAGCCTCTTCCTCGCAATCGCCATTAGCTACTCAGGCAGTCTTAGGTATTCGCAACATACATTTCAGGAACCACGTCTCGGGTGCCCAATTCTTAACCCTTTGAAAAAGATTTTCGTTTGTTCATCTCCAAGTTTGTCCTAATTTGTTCGTTCATGTTGCAAGATTTGGCTACTCTCTTTCTGACATTCAAATAATTGTGGACCAAGATGTTCATGTTTCTTCACAGACCCCAGTGCCAGGTGCAACAAACATTCACACTTCAAATATAAATAGTAACAGCCAGTCTGGCACTCCGTAAATTCAAATTACAATCTGTGAAAAGAAGTGACCTTGAGCCTAACACCCAGCAGACGCAGGTAACGAAGACACTATCCCATGACTACGGTGCTTGTAACGATTCCACCAGCTTCTTCATACAGGTCAAGACTTTTGTCTCCGAGAGCTGCACCTCAGACTGCTGGTTCTGGAACAAGGTGTTATTGAAACATTAACAAAGATACCTACACATGAAATCTGCTGCTGCTGCATGTTAGCCCCCCAATGTAGTACAGGCTGTCACCAACTCTTGCCAAGACGTCGTATCTTGTGGCATCACCAACAGCCCCCTCCATGTCCTCCCCATGCCAGGACCCCCTCCTCGTCCTCCTCATGCCAGGACCTCCTCCATGTCCTCCCCATGCCAGGACCCCTTCTATGTCCTCCCCCCCATGTCCTCCCAATGCCAGGACCCCCTCCATGTCCTCCCCATTCATCTCCGTCTTCTTTGCACAAGAAGCTTAAAGCAGAGGAAGATGAGAAGTCAATTAAGGAAATCTTATTTCAGGACACAAATGGGCTCTTAAGCAATACCCCATGTAGTGATTGTGAGGATTGAGAAGCATGTGGAATAGCAATTACAAAATGGTTGCTCCACTACTGACTTGCACCGGGAAAGAACGAGGGTTCATTAAAGTCATGATGACCATCTTTTGTGTTATCAAATGGCCCACTATTGGTGCATTTCCAGGAAAGGGGTGAAACTGTGACCTGTGCCTGATCCAGTGACATGCTGGTGCACAAATTTAAGTCTGGGAAACAACTGAAATGCTGCAGACTTTTCTCAGAAAGGGTTATTGTTACTGCAGGACAATGCTTGCCTCATACAGCTGTGCATACCGTGGACACATTACAAGCTGTGAAATGTGAAGTCTTGAAACATCGCGCATACAGTCCAGACCTGGTGCCATCAGGCTATCACTTGTGTGGACCCTGGTATGTTCCATGTGGAGTGGCTTGCACTGCTCAACCAGACAACGTCCAGAGCATGCGTGGGTGTTCTGCCCTGGGCATGCGGGTGTGCCAGGAAATAGATTCCTTTGAGCAGCGAGCTAGATTATGACGAGGCTGCAAAACAAAGGAGACATCTGGAGTGGGTGATTCAGTGGGGACGGGTTGTGGTGAGACAGATGCTGCTCCCTCTATGCCATACATTAGGTGTCATTGTCCCCCTGCAGCCCTGGGCATGGAGCTTGATGGGCTGGCTAGCTGTGGTTCAATGTGTGGTCAAGATGTTAGCTGCGATGTCACCGGCCTTGTGCTCTTGATGGGGTACCCGATGTTTGGACAAACAGCCAGGTAGCTCACAACATATCACAGACATGACATGGGACATGACACAGACATGACATGGGGCATGACACAGACATGACATGGGGCATGACACAGACATGACATGGGGCATGACACAGGCATTACATGGGGCATGACACAGACATGACATGGGACATGACACAGACATGACATGGGGCATGACACAGACATGACATGGGACATGACACAGACATGACATGGGGCATGACACAGACATGACATGGGGCATGACACAGACATGACATGGGACATGACACAGACATGACATGGGGCATGACACAGACATGACATGGGACATGACACAGACATGACATGGGGCATGACACAGACATGACATGGGGCATGACACAGGCATTACATGGGACATGACACAGACATGACACAGACATGACATGGGGCATGACACAGACATTACATGGGGCATGACACAGACATGACATGGGGCATGACACAGACATGACATGGGGCATGACACAGGCATTACATGGGGCATGACACAGGCATTACATGGGGCATGACACAGACATTACATGGGACATGACACAGACATTACATGGGGCATGACACAGACATTACATGGGGCATGACACAGACATGACATGGGGCATGACACAGGGCATGACACAGACATGACATGGGGCATGACACAGACATGACATGGGGCATGACACAGGCATTACATGGGACATGACACAGACATGACATGGGGCATGACACAGGCATTACATGGGACATGACACAGACATGACACAGACATGACATGGGGCATGACACAGACATTACATGGGGCATGACACAGACATTACATGGGGCATGACACAGACATGACATGGGGCATGACACAGGCATTACATGGGGCATGACACAGGCATTACATGGGGCATGACACAGACATGACATGGGACATGACACAGGCATTACATGGGGCATGACACAGACATGACATGGGACATGACACAGGGCATGACACAGACATGACATGGGGCATGACACAGACATGACATGGGGCATGACACAGGCATTACATGGGGCATGACACAGGCATTACATGGGGCATGACACAGACATGACATGGGACATGACACAGGGCATGACACAGACATTACATGGGGAATGACACAGACATGACATGGGGCATGACACAGACATTATATGGGGCATGACACAGGCATTACATGGGGCATGACACAGACATGACATGGGACATGACACAGGGCATGACACAGACATGACATGGGGCATGACACAGACATGACATGGGGCATGACACAGACATTACATGGGGCATGACACAGGCATTACATGGGGCATGACACAGACATTACATGGGACATGACACAGGGCATGACACAGACATGACATGGGGCATGACACAGACATTACATGGGACATGACACAGACATTACATGGGGCATGACACAGGCATTACATGGGACATGACACAGACATTACATGGGGCATGACACACACAGTGTCTGCACCAGAGTGTTTTGTTTTCACTTCACTACTCTCACATCAGGTCTCACTATACTGGCTTATCTCACTCAGCCACCCACACATCCCACTCCACCAGCCTTCCATCCCATCACACTCAGCCACCCACACATCCCACTCCACCAGCATTCCATCCCATCACACTCAGCCACCCACACATCCCACTCCACTAGCCTTCCATCCCATCACACTCAGCCACCCACACATCCCACTCCACCAGCCTTCCATCCCATCACACTGAACCAACCACACATCCCACTCCACCAGCGTTCCATCCCATCACACTCAGCCACCCACAAATCCCACTCCACCAGCATTCCATCCCATCCCACTCCACCAGCCTTCCATCCCATCACACTCAGTCGACCACACATCAAGCTCCACCAGCCTTCCATCCCATCACACTCAATCAACCACACATCCCACTCCACCAGCCTTCCATCCCATCACACTCAGCCAACCAAACATCCCCATCCACCAGCCTTCCATCCCATCGCACACAGCCAACCACACATCCCACTCAACCAACCACACTTCTGCATCCACCAGCCTTCCATCCCATCATACTCAGCCAACCACACACCCTCCTCCACCAGCCTTCCATCCCATCTCACTCAGCCAACCACACATCCCACTCCACCAACCTTCCATCCATTCACTCAGCCAACCACACATCCCCATCCACCAGCCTTCCATCCCATCACATTCAGCCAACCACACATCCCACTCCACCAGGCTTCCATCCCATCACACTCAGCCAACCACACATCCCCATCCACCAGCCTTCCATCCCATCACACTCAGCCAACCACACATCCCGCTCCACCAGCCTTCCATCCCATCACACTCAGCCAACCACACATCCCCATCCACCAGCCTTCCGTTCCATCACACTCAGCCAACCACACATCCCACTCCACCAGGCTTCCATCCCATCACACTCAGCCAACCACACATCCCACTCCACCAGGCTTCCATCCCATCACATTCAGCCAACCACACATCCCACTCCACCAGCCTTCCGTCCCATCACACTCAGCCAACCACACATCCCGAGCCACCAGCCTTCCATCCCATCACACTCAGTCAACCACACATCCCACTCCACCAGCCTTCCATCCCATCACAGTCAGCCAACCAAACATCCCCATCCACCAGCCTTCCATCCAATCACACTCAGCCAACCACACATCCCACTCAACCAACCACACATCTGCATCCACCAGCCTTCCATCCCATCATACTCAGCCAACCACACACCTCCTCCACCAGCCTTCCATCCCATCTCACTCAGCCAACCACACATCCCACTCCACCAGCCTTCCATCCCATCACACTCAGCTAACCACACATCCCCATCCACCAGCCTTCCATCCCATCACATTCAGCCAACCACACATCCCACTCCACCAGGCTTCCATCCCATCACACTCAGCCAACCACACATCCCCATCCACCAGCCTTCCATCCCATCACATTCAGCCAACCACACATCCACTCCACCAGAGTTCCATCCCAACACACTCAGCCAACCACACATCCCCATCCACCAGCCTTCCATCCCATCACACTCAGCCAACCACACATCCCCATCCACCAGTCTTCCATCCCATCACACTCAGCCAACCACACATCCCCATCCACCAGTCTTCCATCCCATCACACTCAGCCAACCACACATCCCCATCCACCAGCCTTCCATCCCATCACACTCAGCCAACCACACATCCCCATCCACCAGCCTTCCATCCCATCACACTCAGCCAACCACACATCCCCATCCACCAGCCTTCCATCCCATCACATTCAGCCAACCACACATCCCACTCCACCAGGCTTCCATCCCATCACACTCAGCCAACCACACATCCCCATCCACCAGCCTTCCATCCCATCACATTCAGCCAACAACACATCCACTCCACCAGAGTTCCTTCCCAACACACTCAGCCAACCACACATCCCCATCCACCAGCCTTCCATCCCATCACACTCAGCCAACCACACATCCCCATCCACCAGTCTTCCATCCCATCACACTCAGCCAACCACACATCCCCATCCACCAGTCTTCCATCCCATCACACTCAGCCAACCACACATCCCCATCCACCAGCCTTCCATCCCATCACACTCAGCCAACCACACATCCCCATCCACCAGTCTTCCATCCCATCACACTCAGCCAACCACACAACCCACTCCACCAGCCTTCCATCCCATCACACTCAGCCACCCACACAACCCACTCCACCAGCCTTCCATCCCATCACACTCAGCCACCCACATATCCCACTCCACCAGCCTTCCATCCCATCACACTCAGCCACCCACACAACCCACTCCACCAGCATTCCATCCCATCACACTCAGCCACCCACACAACCCAATCCACCAGCCTTCCATCCCATCACACTCAGCCACCCACATATCCCACTCCACCAGCCTTCCATCCCATCACACTCAGCCACCCACACAACCCATTCCACCAGCCTTCCATCCCATCACACTCAGCCACCCACACAACCCACTCCACCAGCCTTCCATCCCATCACACTCAGCCACCCACACAACCCACTCCACCAGCATTCCATCCCATCACACTCAGCCAACCACACATCCCACTCCACCAGCCTTCCATCCCATCACACTCAGTCAACAACACATCCCACTCCACCAGCCTTCCATCCCATCACACTCAGCCAACCAAACATCCCCATCCACCAGCCTTCCATCCCATCGCACTCAGCCAACCACACATCCCACTCAACCAACCAAACATCTGCATCCACCAGCCTTCCATCCCATCACACTCAGCCAACCACACATCCCACTCCACCAGCCTTCCATCCCATCACACTCAGCCAACCACACATCCCACTCCACCAGCCTTCCATCCCATCACACTCAGCCAACCACACAACCCACTCCACCAGCCTTCCATCCCATCACACTCAGCCACCCACACAATCCACTCCACCAGCCTTCCATCCCATCACACTCAGCCAACCACACACCCCACTCCACCAGCCTTCCATCCCATCACACTCAGCCAACCACACAACCCACTCCACCAGCCTTCCATCCCATCACACTCAGCCACCCACACAACCCACTCCACCAGCCTTCCATCCCATCACACTCAGCCAACCACACATCCCACTCCACCAGCCTTCCATCCCATCACACTCAGCCAACCACACACCTTCCTCCACCAGCCTTCCATCCCATCACACTCAGCCAACCACACATCCCACTCCACCAGCCTTCCATCCCATCACACTCAGCCAACCACACACCCTCCTCCAGCAGCCTTCCATCCCATCACACTCAGCCAACCACACACCCTCCTCCACCAGCCTTCCATCCAATCACACTCAGCCAACCACACATCCCCATCCACCAGCCTTCCATCCCATCACACTCAGCCACCCAAACAACCCACTCCACCAGCCTTCCATCCCATCACACTCAGCCAACCACACAACCCACTCCATCAGTCTTCCATCCCATCACACTCAGCCACCCACACAACCCACTCCACCAGCCTTCCATCCCATCACATTCAGCCAACCACACATCCCCATCCACCAGCCTTCCATCCCATCACACTCAGCCAACCACACATCCCCATCCACCAGTCTTCCATCCCATCACACTCAGCCAACCACACATCCCCATCCACCAGTCTTCCATCCCATCACACTCAGCCAACCACACATCCCCATCCACCAGCCTTCCATCCCATCATGCTCAGCCAACCACACAACCCACTCCACCAGCCTTCCATCCCATCACACTCAGCCAACCACACATCCCCATCCACCAGTCTTCCATCCCATCACACTCAGCCAACCACACATCCCCATCCACCAGTCTTCCATCCCATCACACTCAGCCAACCACACATCCCCATCCACCAGCCTTCCATCCCATTACACTCAGCCAACCACACAACCCACTCCACCAGCCTTCCATCCCATCACACTCAGCCAACCACACATCCCCATCCACCAGCCTTCCATCCCATCACACTCAGCCACCCACACAACCCACTCCACCAGCCTTCCATCCCATCACACTCAGCCACCCACACAACCCACTCCACCAGCCTTCCATCCCATCACACTCAGCCAACCACACAACCCACTCCACCAGCCTTATATCCCATCACACTCAGCCACCCACACAACCCACTCCACCAGCCTTCCATCCCATCACACTCAGCCACCCACACAACCCACTCCACCAGCCTTCCATCCCATCACACTCAACCAACCATACATCTCACTCCACCAGCCTTCCATCCCATCACACTCAGCCAACCACACAACCCACTCCACCAGCCTTCCATCCTATCACACTCAGCCACCCACACAACTCACTCCACCAGCCTTCCATCCCATCACACTCAGCCAACCACACATCCCACTCCACCAGCCTTCCATCACATCACACTCAGCCAACCACACAACCCACTCCACCAGCCTTCCATCCCATCACACTCAGCCACCCACACAACCCACTCCACCAGCCTTCCATCCCATCACACTCAGCCAACCACACATCCCACTCCACCAGCCTTCCATCCCATCACACTCAGCCAACCACACATCCCACTCCACCAGCCTTCCATCCAATCACACGCAGCCAACCACACACCCTCCTCCACCAGCCTTCCATCCCATCACACTCAGCCAACCACACATCCCACTCCACCAGCCTTCCATCCAATCACACTCAGCCAAGCACACACCCTCCTCCACCAGCCTTCCATCCCATCATCACACTCAGCCAACCACACAACCCATTCCACCAGCCTTCCATCCCATCACACTCAGCCACCCACACAACCCACTCCACCAGCCTTCCATCCCATCACACTCAGCCACCCACACAACCCACTCCACCAGCGTTCCATCCCATCACACTCAGCCAACCACACATCCCACTCCACCAGCCTTCCATCCCATCACACTCAGCCACCCACACAACCCACTCCACCAGCCTTCCATCCCATCACACTCAGCCAACCACACATCCCACTCCACCAGCCTTCCATCCCATCACACTCAGCCAACCACACAACCCACTCCACCAGCCTTATATCCCATCACACTCAGCCACCCACACAACCCACTCCACCAGCCTTCCATCCCATCACACTCAGCCAACCACACATCCCACTCCACCAGCCTTCCATCACATCACACTCAGCCAACCACACAACCCACTCCACCAGCCTTCCATCCCATCACACTCAGCCACCCACACAACCCACTCCACCAGCCTTCCATCCCATCACACTCAGCCAACCACACATCCCACTCCACCAGCCTTCCATCCCATCACACTCAGCCAACCACACATCCCACTCCACCAGCCTTCCATCCAATCACACTCAGCCAACCACACACCCTCCTCCACCAGCCTTCCATCCCATCACACTCAGCCAACCACACATCCCACTCCACCAGCCTTCCATCCAATCACACTCAGCCAAGCACACACCCTCCTCCACCAGCCTTCCATCCCATCATCACACTCAGCCAACCACACAACCCATTCCACCAGCCTTCCATCCCATCACACTCAGCCACCCACACAACCCACTCCACCAGCCTTCCATCCCATCACACTCAGCCACCCACACAACCCACTCCACCAGCGTTCCATCCCATCACACTCAGCCAACCACACATCCCACTCCACCAGCCTTCCATCCCATCACACTCAGTCAACCACACATCCCACTCCACCAGCCTTCCATCCCATCACACTCAGCCAACCAAACATCCCCATCCACCAGCCTTCCATCCCATCGCACTCAGCCAACCACACATCCCACTCAACCAACCAAACATCTGCATCCACCAGCCTTCCATCCCATCACACTCAGCCAACCACACATCCCACTCCACCAGCCTTCCATCCCATCACACTCAGCCAACCACACATCCCACTCCACCAGCCTTCCATCCCATCACACTCAGCCAACCACACAACCCACTCCACCAGCCTTCCATCCAATCACACTCAGCCACCCACACAATCCACTCCACCAGCCTTCCATCCCATCACACTCAGCCAACCACACACCCCACTCCACCAGCCTTCCATCCCATCACACTCAGCCAACCACACAACCCACTCCACCAGCCTTCCATCCCATCACACTCAGCCACCCACACAACCCACTCCACCAGCCTTCCATCCCATCACACTCAGCCAACCACACATCCCACTCCACCAGCCTTCCATCCCATCACACTCAGCCAACCACACACCTTCCTCCACCAGCCTTCCATCCCATCACACTCAGCCAACCACACATCCCACTCCACCAGCCTTCCATCCCATCACACTCAGCCAACCACACCCCTCCTCCAGCAGCCTTCCATCCCATCACACTCAGCCAACCACACACCCTCCTCCACCAGCCTTCCATCCCATCACACTCAGCCAACCACACATCCCCATCCACCAGCCTTCCATCCCATCACACTCAGCCACCCAAACAACCCACTCCACCAGCCTTCCATCCCATCACACTCAGCCAACCACACAACCCACTCCATCAGTCTTCCATCCCATCACACTCAGCCACCCACACAACCCACTCCACCAGCCTTCCATCCCATCACATTCAGCCAACCACACATCCCCATCCACCAGCCTTCCATCCCATCACACTCAGCCAACCACACATCCACATCCACCAGTCTTCCATCCCATCACACTCAGCCAACCACACATCCCCATCCACCAGTCTTCCATCCCATCACACTCAGCCAACCACACATCCCCATCCACCAGCCTTCCATCCCATCATGCTCAGCCAACCACACAACCCACTCCACCAGCCTTCCATCCCATCACACTCAGCCAACCACACATCCCCATCCACCAGTCTTCCATCCCATCACACTCAGCCAACCACACATCCCCATCCACCAGTCTTCCATCCCATCACACTCAGCCAACCACACATCCCCATCCACCAGCCTTCCATCCCATTACACTCAGCCAACCACACAACCCACTCCACCAGCCTTCCATCCCATCACACTCAGCCAACCACACATCCCCATCCACCAGCCTTCCATCCCATCACACTCAGCCACCCACACAACCCACTCCACCAGCCTTCCATCCCATCACACTCAGCCACCCACACAACCCACTCCACCAGCCTTCCATCCCATCACACTCAGCCAACCACACATCCCACTCCACCAGCCTTCCATCCATCACACTCAGCCAACCACACAACCCACTCCACCAGCCTTCCATCCCATCACACTCAGCCACCCACAAAACCCACTCCACCAGCCTTCCATCCCATCACACTCAGCCAACCACACAACCCACTCCACCAGCCTTATATCCCATCACACTCAGCCACCCACACAACCCACTCCACCAGCCTTCCATCCCATCACACTCAGCCACCCACACAACCCACTCCACCAGCCTTCCATCCCATCACACTCAACCAACCATACATCTCACTCCACCAGCCTTCCATCCCATCACACTCAGCCAACCACACAACCCACTCCACCAGCCTTCCATCCTATCACACTCAGCCACCCACACAACTCACTCCACCAGCCTTCCATCCCATCACACTCAGCCAACCACACATCCCACTCCACCAGCCTTCCATCCCATCACACTCAGCCAACCACACAACCCACTCCACCAGCCTTCCATCCCATCACACTCAGCCACCCACACAACCCACTCCACCAGCCTTCCATCGCATCACACTCAGCCAACCACACATCCCACTCCACCAGCCTTCCATCCCATCACACTCAGCCAACCACACATCCCACTCCACCAGCCTTCCATCCAATCACACTCAGCCAACCACACACCCTCCTCCACCAGCCTTCCATCCCATCACACTCAGCCAACCACACATCCCACTCCACCAGCCTTCCATCCAATCACACTCAGCCAAGCACACACCCTCCTCCACCAGCCTTCCATCCCATCATCACACTCAGCCAACCACACATCCCCATCCACCAGCCTTCCATCCCATCACACTCAGCCACCAACACAACCCACTCCACAAGCCTTCCACCCCATCACACTCAGCCACCCACACAACCCACTCCACCAGCCTTCCATCCCATCACACTCAGCCACCCACACAACCCACTCCACCAGCCTTCCATCCCATCACACTCAACCAACCATACATCTCACTCCACCAGCCTTCCATCCCATCACACTCAGCCAACCACACAACCCACTCCACCAGCCTTCCATCCTATCACACTCAGCCACCCACACAACTCACTCCACCAGCCTTCCATCCCATCACACTCAGCCAACCACACATCCCACTCCACCAGCCTTCCATCCCATCACACTCAGCCAACCACACAACCCACTCCACCAGCCTTCCATCCCATCACACTCAGCCACCCACACAACCCACTCCACCAGCCTTCCATCCCATCACACTCAGCCAACCACACATCCCACTCCACCAGCCTTCCATCCCATCACACTCAGCCAACCACACATCCCACTCCACCAGCCTTCCATCCAATCACACTCAGCCAACCACACACCCTCCTCCACCAGCCTTCCATCCCATCACACTCAGCCAACCACACATCCCACTCCACCAGCCTTCCATCCAATCACACTCAGCCAAGCACACACCCTCCTCCACCAGCCTTCCATCCCATCATCACACTCAGCCAACCACACATCCCCATCCACCAGCCTTCCATCCCATCACACTCAGCCACCAACACAACCCACTCCACAAGCCTTCCACCCCATCACACTCAGCCACCCACACAACCCACTCCACCAGCCTTCCATCCCATCACACTCAGCCAACCACACATCCCACTCCACCAGTCTTCCATCCCATCACACTCAGCCAACCACACATCCCACTCCACCAGCCTTCCATCCCATCACACTCAGCCAACCACACATCCCACTCCACCAGCCTTCCATCCCACCACACTCAGCCAACCACACATCCCACTACACCAGCCTTCCATCCCATCACACTCAGCCAACCACACAACCCACTCCACCAGCCTTCCATCCCATCACACTCAGCCACCCACACAACCCACTCCACCAGCCTTCCATCCCATCACACTCAGCCAACCACACATCCCCATCCACCAGTCTTCCATCCCATCACACTCAGCCAACCACACACCCTCCTCCACCAGCCTTCCATCCCATCACACTCAGCCAACCACACACCCTCCTCCACCAGCCTTCCATCCCATCACACTCAGCCAACCACACACCCTCCTCCACCAGCCTTCCATCCCATCACACTCAGCCAACCACACACCCTCCTCCACCAGCCTTCCATCTCATCACACTCAGCCAACCACACACCCTCCTCCACCAGCCTTCCATCCCATCACACTCAGCCAACCACACACCCTCCTCCACCAGCCTTCCATCCCATCACACTCAGCCAACCACACACCCTCCTCCACCAGCCTTCCATCCCATCACACTCAGCCAACTACACATCCCACTCCACCAGCCTTCCATCCCATCACACTCAGCCAACCACACATCCCACTACACCAGCCTTCCATCCCATCACACTCAGCCAACCACACAACCCACTCCACCAGCCTTCCATCCCATCACACTCAGCCACCCACACAACCCACTCCACCAGCCTTCCATCCCATCACACTCAGCCAACCACACATCCCCATCCACCAGCCTTCCATCCCATCACACTCAGCCAACCACACACCCTCCTCCACCAGCCTTCCATCCCATCACACTCAGCCAACCACACACCCTCCTCCACCAGCCTTCCATCCCATCACACTCAGCCAACCACACACCCTCCTCCACCAGCCTTCCATCCCATCACACTCAGCCAACCACACACCCTCCTCCACCAGCCTTCCATCTCATCACACTCAGCCAACCACACACCCTCCTCCACCAGCCTTCCATCCCATCACACTCAGCCAACCACACACCCTCCTCCACCAGCCTTCCATCCCATCACACTCAGCCAACCACACACCCTCCTCCACCAGCTTTCCATCCCATCACACTCAGCCAACCAGACACCCTCCTCCCATCCCATCACACTCAGCCAACCACACATCACACTCAGCCAACCACACATCACACTCAGCCAACCACACATCACACTCAGCCAACCACACATCGCACTCAGCCAACCACACATCACACTCAGCCAACCACACACCCTCCTCCGCCAGCCTTCCATCCCATCACACTCAGCCAACCACACATCACACTCAGCCAACTACACATCACACTTAGCCAACCACACACCCTCCTCCACCAGCCTTCCATCCCATCACACTCAGCCAACCACACATCACACTCAGGCAACCACACACCCTCCTCCACCAGCCTTCCATCCCATCACACTCAGCCAACCACACATCACACTCAGCCAACCACACATCACACTCAGCCAACCACACACCCTCCTCCACCAGCCTTCCATCCCATCACACTCAGCCTTCCATCCCATCACACTCAGCCAACCACACATCACACTCAGCCAACCACACATCACACTCAGCCAACCACACATCACACTCAGCCAACCACACATCACACTCAGCCAACCACACATCACACTCAGCCAACCACACACCCTCCTCCACCAGCCTTCCATCCCATCACACTCAGCCAACCACACATCCCCATCCACCAACCTTCCATCCCATCACACTCAGCCAACCACACACCCTCCTCCACCAGCCTTCCATCCCATCACACTCAGCCAACCACACATCCCCATCCACCAACCTTCCATCCCATCACACTCAGCCAACCACACACCCTCCTCCACCAGCATCACATGAAGTTCCACTGACCTCATATCTGATCTGAATCTGTTCGGCAGCCCAGGTGGCGTACTTCAGGTTCAGCTTCTTGTCCTTGGCCATGATGCTGGAACTCCCCGACAGATTGAATGCCGCCTGCAAACCAAGAGAACATTCTGGTTTGATCAAATCTTCCTTTTTAATGGTTCGGTCATAAAGCTAATAAGCTGCAAATAACAAGCCACAAACATCAGTCAATTTGTACACATAGCAAGAGTCAGACCTCACAAGAGATGGGCCAGCTAAGCATCTGTCATTGTGTACACACAGCAAGAGTCAGACCTCACAAGAGATGGACCAGCTAAGCATCTGTCATTGTGTACACACAGCAAGAGTCAGACCTCACAAGAGATGGACCAGCTAAGAATCTGTCATTGTGTACACACAGCAAGAGTCAGACCTCACAAGAGATGGACCAGCTAAGAATCTGTCATTGTGTACACACAGCAAGAGTTAGACCTCACAAGAGATGGACCAGCTAAGAATCTGTCATTGTGTACACACAGCAAGAGTTAGTGTAACAGTAGTGGGGGAATTAGGAGTATTTAGATGGGAAACGGCTACAGCACGATTGAGCATCAGAGTAGAACGAGAGGAGAGATGCTCAAGTCGTGACGTGGTTTGTTGTCAAAGGGGCAGTTACCATCAAGCTAGAGAACCAGAAGGTCGCCAACTTAGATCCAGCTGTCATCTATAGTATTAAACACTTTTTATAAAGAACCAACTGAGTTCCGTCATTTGTATGAGTTCGCCTTGTTACAGAAGGTGAAATTGGTGCCAACGACCGAGGATTCGAGCCTGGTATAACGCGGAGTCTCAAAAATGCTGAAGATCTTTACTTCGTTCATGTCGGTCGCCAAGGACAGAATTGCGGTTCTAGACAGGTACTGAACATAAACAAAGCGCAGTTAGAAAAATGGCCAATAACTTATCAGCGAGAAGTACAGCGACCAAAAGCCCGCCCAGGGGTGGTTGTCTGTAAGTCTTTTTCAAGACTGGCTGTCAAAATTTTATTGGCGTCAAGAGAAAAGTGAAAAACAACTGGCCATAACGAGTTGCGGCACCTGCGATGGTTATCAAACCGGCGAGCGTCAACTGTAAACACCATTCTGGCGACTCCTCTTATCCATTCATCTAACGGACGTGTCAGGAGCAGAAGTTTTCCTGAAGGTCAAGCCGTTTAACCGTTGTCTCGAGCGAGCAGGAATTTTCCTGAAGGTCGGTCCTGGGTCATCAAGCCACTGAAGAGTCGTTTCAGGTGAGCAACCTCCAACCAAAATTTCAGAGGTTACTCGAAAGAAACAAAAACTTTAAGGTTTACCTGACTAAAATTCAAAATTTTCCATATTGAGTTCGGACAATTTATGTCATCAAGTCAAAATAATGGAAAAGGTCATTAAAAACCAGGACAGCAGCTAGGTGGCTCATGCTTTCGTTGATTGGCCCATGTTTTGTTTGACGCAGTCAGACTATCTATAAGCCGCTAGCTGAACCTTTTGGGCTCTGCTACCTCTGAGTCCTTCTCAAAACGTTGATGATGTACCCCACCCGGGGCGAAGTCAGAAGCCAGAAATCTGGTCGGGACCCAACCAGGGGTTGAAGTTTTGTCCAGGCATCCCAAGAGAAGTAACTAACTGAAGAGACGAAGTTACCTGGAGGAAGAGACAGACTACCTGAACTCCGCGATTGATTGAACTTCAACTGGTACAGACTCTTGGCGTTTGAATTCAACCTGACGGCGAAAGATACGTCTTGTTTGGATCAGGAACCGAGAATAGGGTAATTTGTAAACCTATTAACTGCTCGAACTGTTCTTAGTGTATAAGTGATTTGTGTTTCTTAAATTAATAAGTTACAAGTGTGAAGTGTTTCCTTAGTCTATATAATAATATTTCAGCATGGCAGATTCATCACGGCACAGTAGAGAAACAGTCATAATTGAGAATTATTTCGGCTGAGCTCAAGACAAGTTTTTTTTTCCAGATACCAAAGAATATAAAGAAGAAGAAGTAATATGAGTTACCTATATCTAGAGTTACAACGTGTCAGTACATGGTTGGGAGAATTAAAAGAGGCAGTTAATGAGGTAGAAAATTTTGTGGAAACGTTGAAGAACAGAACGACTAGACAAGACCCTTATAGATTTAAGGTAGACTGTAATAGAGTAGGAAAGAATAACAGGAGACAGCCAATGCTTAATAAAGACAGGAGACAATATGGACAATATGGTTATTACGAACCAAGGCCTGATGTGTATAGAGTAAAAGACGGTGAGAACAGACATAATACTGAAAGGTCAGATTGGTATAGCTGTTATAGATACAAGAGTGGTCCTGAGAGAGACTTTTCCAAGAAGTTATGGAAATGGCCGTCCTATAGCAGAAATGCTAGGAGGAGACGTGAAGAATGGTTTGAAAAAAGACAAAGACAATATCTAAACTCAGGTGTAAGAGACAGAGTTGAACATGTAAATGAAAATTCAACTGTTCCTAAGGTGATTGCCAGTATGACTAGTAGACAGGAGAATAAAACGACGGTGGTGATAAAGAAAATAAACCAAGAAACTCAAACACAAATGATTGAAGCGATAGAACGGAATACACAAACACAGATTGATGCAAAAGAGGAAAAAGTCCAGGTACAACCAGCCAGCAAGATAACAAAGGGAAGTCAACCTGACTTAATAAAAACTCAGTCAAAACCAACTCACTTGACTAAGAGAGACAAGGTTGAAGTTAAGAAAGATAGACAGACGAAAACCAAGGACGAAAGGAAGCCAAAGAGGAGAGGTATTGAAGAAAGAAATAGCAGTATGATAGTTAATAGAGGTACTGCCATGTCAAGTTCATCAGGTATAGACATGAAACTAATCCCCAAATGGTGTAGGAATATTAGCTGTCAGAGTTCAGGTTACGGAGAAGATATTTCCACTGCCGCATGTTATAGTGATGCTGAAACAGATATAAATACTGATGATTCGGAGAATGAGAGAATTGCACTACGAACAGATCCTGACTTGAAGCGTAATGTTCCCTCGTACGGTGTAGTTGCTGGTGGACAGACGGACAGAGTTTTAGTTAGTGACTCTAGAGAACCAGATACTAGTTTATATGACAAGAAAGTAGGGAAAACTAAGAGACGAATACCAAGAAAGAGAAAGAAAGGCAGATGTTCTAAAGGCGACTATGGGAGTAGGGTCGACGTATCTGCAGTAAATTATTATGAGAATTATTATGAGTCTGATGAAGGAACTGTTATCAGTGTGTCATCTGAAGACGAGATGGGGAAATGTAAACGTTATATAAGCTTGACAGGAAACAGTGAGCAGACCGACGCAAATGAAGGAAATAAAGGAAAGAATTCATTTAAGAAGAAGAATAATAGTAGACAGATAGCGGGAATTTATTCAACGACAGAAAGTGACTTAAGAAAAATAGAAGACCTTATGACCTTAAGACCAGAGTACTTTAACAACAGGTTAACAACGGATAGTGATGATGGTATAATTGAAGCGAGACGAACATCAGTACTAAGAGACGACGAAATATTTGGTTTCGATGCGCTCTATGGTTGTTAAAATTATTTGGGTGAGGAAGGAAAATGGAATTGTTTTGGAAGAATTGCGGTTTGAGCACATAGATATATGAGCTGTCTAAAATAGACAAATGAAATTGTTTGGTGTGGCATCACATGATACAAGGTAGGCAATAGTGTTGTTGAGGATAGAGAGTTACGGCAAATGAGATTTTACGTGGCTACGTAATACAGAATTAGGATATATTGTGTTTAGTGACGATGTAGGAAGAGTAGAAATTAAAATAGTCCTTTGTCCAGAATGAATAGATACAGAGAGTTAGTCACGTTGAGTGATGTATAAATGGAGTGATTAAAGTAGAGTAGATTCAGCACATAATTAGTAGAGAGAGGGATAAAATAAGTATGGATGGTTCGACTCAGAGCTGTGACATGAAGTCTGAGATAGTTTTGTTTGGTAGATTGAGAAGTAGGTGTGGTGTTGTTGACGGCTGGGCCGAGAGTGTCTAGTGAAGAGATACAGATTGAGGAGGAATTGGATATCATGTGTGAAATAGCCAGATGAACGCGAGAATATTAAGAGTAAAAGACTGTAGAAGTTGATGATTGAAGAATACGAGTTCTTGGTGAGAGGGATGAAGTAATTACGTCATGCTTGTGGAGAAGGAAGAGCTGATTAAATATGAGAAACTTGTTGTGTGGAGAAGTATAGAATGATAGTTACGAGGTTAGTGGCTCGTCGGAGTGAAATTGGTTATAAGAGATCGTTGATAGGGCTGGTTAGTGTGTAAGAGAGTTATAGTTTGCAAGAGATAATGCTTACGTTATGACCTTTGAAAAAGAGAGGATGAGTGAGAAAAGTAGAAATAAGTAAACAGTTGAATTGTGAAAGTCCTGTTGAGTGTTGAAGTAGTTTGTCTGATAATCCGTTGTTCTTGTAGCTGTAAAAATGTAGACAAACATATGTGCGTCGAGTATGGATAGGCTGTTGGCAAGTGTTAAGTACAGCATGCATGTACGAGGTGTTTAGTTCGTACGTGAGTATAGTTTTTAGACAAACAGGTGTTCGTCGCGATGAGTGAAGTAGGAGTGAGGTTTGGTGATGTCGCCTAAGCGAAGTACATAGATAAAATGTAATAGTGCGCTGATATATCTTGTGTCAAGGTGTGTAGAGGAGGTCGATACGCTTAGATTGTGGTGAGTGATTGCTGGAATGTTGAATTGGCGTCTAAAGTAATTTTTTTTTGAAGTAATAGTATGGACACGTTAGGTTGTCGCGATGCGAGAGTAGTAGTGAGATGAGAGAGAGGTTGTGTATCATTGTCCGTGTGAATATACGAAGAGTGGTTGATAAGTGACGTTGATAAAAAGAGGAAAATAGAGTATGCGAAAATTGAGAGATAGAGAGAACATGATTAGAGAATTGGGATGTCGTTTCGTTAGAATATCTGACGTTGGAAAGAAATTAGGGAAGTTGTGTGACAGGTTGACGGAAACAGAGTTAACATTCTGAATGATGTTTCATAAAATATGTTTAGTATTGTTGACAGGGATGTGTCGAAGCAAGAATGCCTAACACTGAGAAATGAGAAAAGTGAGCTCTGCTGTCAGTTATAAGTGGAGTGGGTTGCTGTTCTGGAAGAGTCCCGATAAATAGGAAAAGGAGTGAAAGGTACAGAGGTAAACAAGGTTAGTTAAATGAATGTTGGAGAATGTGTTCCGATAAGGGTGACCAGTTTGATTATCGTCACGATACAAGAGTGCTAGGAGAGACCTGAGGATAGCTTAGAGTAGTCGTGGTGAGATGTTGGAAAGTAATGATGTGATTAGTTAATTGCGTCGGATAGACGAGAAACTTAAAAGTAGTAGTAGAGTGGAGATACCGTAGATAACGGTAATAATGATTAACAAGTTGTAGTGATGCTTGGTACAAATCCAAGGGAAACAATTAGTGTGACGAGCCACAGGTTCTATTAGTAGATAGATGATTGCTGGTACATTGAGATGACATTGAGATAATCGCCACATTAGTAATAGATAAAGTGAGTTGACATGTAGTCACAGTGCTTGCTTAAGATGATATTTGTGATGTGTTAGAAGTTAGTTTTGTAAAAGGTAGAAAATTGTGAGGGGAGAGAATCAATGATAGAACGGTCATTGTTGATTAATGATTTTTTGTGTGCAGAGAGAACAGATATTGTTCTAAGTTAAGAAATTGGTCTGTAGTTAACAGATATACATACTTGGCGGTGAAGTGTTTGGTTTTCTCGGTTATAGAAATAGTGGAATGAATAGCTCATATAGGAGGCCAATGTTGATGGGCCACTGTACGTAGTAATTTTAAGGGGGTTATGTTTTTTTGAAAACCTTCTTTTTAGCGAGAAGACAACTGTTTTATTGCCTCATGTATAATGTTTTTTTGCTTGATTTGGTCCCGTAAAATGATTGTTATTATTTTAGAATAGGGTTATTGTGTTCTTAGACTTTTGTGTATAAACTATTGGTCCGTAAAAGAGACCAATAGTAGTAGGTAACAATAGATTAGGATGTATGTTGTATTATTTTAATATATGTTTTTCTTTGAATGAGTTCATATCTTTAATTGAGATGAGGGGAAACATAAATGATGTTATAAAAATTTGGGGGGGTATGATATCCTGTTGTGATTTTATTTCGCTGTTTTGTATGTTAAATAGTAGTTAATTAAGTTATGTTTAGTTCACATAGTTTTGTCTAGAATAAAGACAATATATAGGGTTTAATGAGAACCCTTCGTTCAGAAAAGAGTTAATAAAACTACTGAGAGCTAATAGAGAGACACATTCTCTTTGTGAAGAATAAGTTCATGGGTATTTTGTTGCTGTAATAATCAGCATAATGAGCTTGATATGGTTATAAAGTAGTGGAAACATATACCGGGGATGGTTATGGGAAAGTTTAGAGTTACACTAAAGTCAGCATTGGGTAAAAAAATATGGGATTGGAAGACATATGGGAGAAGAAAAGATTAATGAATATAGCAGTGGGGTAAATATGAGAAAAGTTTTGAACATAGTTTCCGTGGGGTTAAAAGAGCCATGATATACACGAGATTGTTGGGTTATAGAAAAATAAGAAAATTATCCCAGACAAAGAGTAAACATGAATTGAATCCATGTTTAAATCTGAAGAATGATTAGATACTGTAGATAACAGTACAATAATAAGTGTGAAATGTACATTGAGAACAAAATGACATGGGGTTTTGAGGGACTGCAGTCACAGACGTGAGTTAGGAGCAGTACATGGTTGCTGTTGATAACGGCATAAATTAACAACTGGAGGTTTGAGTAGATGTGCCCATAATAAATGGACAGTAAGGGGGCAAGATTAAAAGAGAGGTATATTATGTGAGGTGATGTGTATTGGAACAGGTCTTGATTTTTAATTGTGTCCTCGGGATGTGTTTCGTGGTTAACATTACATTGAGGTAAGGTTCAGACTTATAAAATTGGTAGTGTCTGTAATATACAGACACTTGGTTGGTATTTTTGATGCTGTAGATAGAAGCGTAAACTGTTACCATAATGAGTGGTACTGTAGGAGATATAATTGTTTTAGAAAAAGTCTCAAATGACAAAGGGGGTAAAGGTGTGTGATTTAGCTGAGTGTGGTTTTTGTGTGGAAGAGTTCTACTTCTTCTTTGAATCTACGGTGCGCACCAATTTCTTATCTTTCTATCATGTGCGAGTGTTCTCAGGTTGCTTGAAAGTAGAGACTTAGTAAGTAATAAGTAATGTTGGTGGTGACAATAGGGAGTTGGTACCAGAAGAGTACAGCGTTTGAATTTTTAAGCAGGTCGCTTATAATGAGGAGGAGTGGTTATTTCAACCATATGTGTTATGATGTATTGTATATAGTTGTAAAGTTGAGTTTTCAATGTTATTATGTAGTTGATATGTGTTATTATGTTATGAAGAGGCAATAGTTTATAGTAGGTTACTAGATTGACAATACGACAGGGAGAAGGGTTAAAGGATATAATATTTACTCAAATTTGAGTTGGTTTGGGGAAGATTAGAGGAAATCTGGGAGTTAAGGAAAAAGAGGGAATAGAGTAAGAGAGTTGGGAGTAAAGAATTTTTCCTTTACAAGAAAAATTCTTTAGTAAAACAGAGGGAGGTGTAACAGTAGTGGGGGAATTAGGAGTATTTAGATGGGAAACGGCTACAGCACGATTGAGCATCAGAGTAGAACGAGAGGAGAGATGCTCAAGTCGTGACGTGGTTTGTTGTCAAAGGGGCAGTTACCATCAAGCTAGAGAACCAGAAGGTCGCCAACTTAGATCCAGCTGTCATCTATAGTATTAAACACTTTTTATAAAGAACCAACTGAGTTCCGTCATTTGTATGAGTTCGCCTTGTTACACTAGACCTGACCTCACAAGAGATGGACCAGCTAAGAATCTGTCATTGTGTACACACAGCAAGAGTTAGACCTCACAAGAGATGGACCAGCTAAGCATCTGTCATTGTGTACACACAGCAAGAGTTAGACCTCACAAGAGATGGACCAGCTAAGAATCTGTCATTGTGTACACACAGCAAGAGTTAGACCTCACAAGAGATGGACCAGCTAAGAATCTGTCATTGTGTACACACAGCAAGAGTTAGACCTCACAAGAGATGGACCAGCTAAGCATCTGTCATTGTGTACACACAGCAAGAGTCAGACCTCACAAGAGATGGACCAGCTAAGAATCTGTCATTGTGTACACACAGCAAGAGTTAGACCTCACAAGAGATGGACCAGCTAAGCATCTGTCATTGTGTACACACAGCAAGAGTTAGACCTCACAAGAGATGGACCAGCTAAGCATGTCATTGTGTACACACAGCAAGAGTTAGACCTCACAAGAGATAGGCCAGCTAAGAATCTGTCATTGTGTACACACAGCAAGAGTTAGACCTCACAAGAGATGGACCAGCTAAGCATCTGTCATTGTGTACACACAGCAAGAGTTAGACCTCACAAGAGATGGACCAGCTAAGCATCTGTCATTGTGTACACACAGCAAGAGTTAGACCTCACAAGAGATGGACCAGCTAAGCATGTCATTGTGTACACACAGCAAGAGTTAGACCTCACAAGAGATGGGCCAGCTAAGAATCTGTCATTGTGTACACACAGCAAGAGTTAGACCTCACAAGAGATGGACCAGCTAAGCATCTGTCATTGTGTACACACAGCAAGAGTTAGACCTCACAAGAGATGGACCAGCTAAGAATCTGTCATTGTGTACACACAGCAAGAGTTAGACCTCACAAGAGATGGACCAGCTAAGCATCTGTCATTGTGTACACACAGCAAGAGTTAGACCTCACAAGAGATGGGCCAGCTAAGCATCTGTCATTGTGTACACACAGCAAGAGTTAGACCTCACAAGAGATGGACCAGCTAAGAATCTGTCATTGTGTACACACAGCAAGTCAGACCTCACAAGAGATGGACCAGCTAAGCATATGTCATTGTGTACACACAGCAAGAGTCAGACCTCACAAGAGATGGACCAGCTAAGCATCTGTCATTGTGTACACACAGCAAGAGTTAGACCTCACAAGAGATGGACCAGCTAAGAATCTGTCATTGTGTACACACAGCAAGAGTTAGACCTCACAAGAGATGGGCCAGCTAAGCATCTGTCATTGTGTACACACAGCAAGAGTTAGACCTCACAAGAGATGGACCAGCTAAGCATGTCATTGTGTACACACAGCAAGAGTTAGACCTCACAAGAGATGGGCCAGCTAAGCATCTGTCATTGTGTACACACAGCAAGAGTTAGACCTCACAAGAGATGGACCAGCTAAGAATCTGTCATTGTGTACACACAGCAAGAGTTAGACCTCACAAGAGATGGACCAGCTAAGCATCTGTCATTGTGTACACACAGCAAGAGTTATACCTCACAAGAGATGGGCCAGCTAAGCATCTGTCATTGTGTACACACAGCAAGAGTTAGACCTCACAAGAGATGGACCAGCTAAGAATCTGTCATTGTGTACACACAGCAAGTCAGACCTCACAAGAGATGGACCAGCTAAGCATCTGTCATTGTGTACACACAGCAAGAGTCAGACCTCACAAGAGATGGACCAGCTAAGCATCTGTCATTGTGTACACACAGCAAGAGTTAGACCTCACAAGAGATGGACCAGCTAAGAATCTGTCATTGTGTACACACAGCAAGAGTTAGACCTCACAAGAGATGGACCAGCTAAGAATCTGTCATTGTGTACACACAGCAAGAGTTAGACCTCACAAGAGATGGGCCAGCTAAGCATCTGTCATTGTGTACACACAGCAAGAGTCAGACCTCACAAGAGATGGACCAGCTAAGCATCTGTCATTGTGTACACACAGCAAGAGTTAGACCTCACAAGAGATGGACCAGCTAAGAATCTGTCATTGTGTACACACAGCAAGAGTTAGACCTCACAAGAGATGGGCCAGTTAAGCATCTGTCATTGTGTACACACAGCAAGAGTTAGACCTCACAAGAGATGGACCAGCTAAGCATCAGAAATAGCTTGCTATAAGTAGCCCCTACAAAAGCTTTCCCCAGAAAGTTCCCCTGACCTCATCCAGACCAGGCTTTAGTAGGAATAAGAGGACCCAAGAAGAAGCTGAGGTCTTACTGGCACTGGACACTGACAATCCCTGTAACAATATATGTTGCTATATTTCATACGATGATGATGATGATTGGCAGAGAACATGAATAACAACGTGGACATGTGTACGGTTGAGGAGTCCACGCAGATTAAACAGACATTACATTATGGGATATCAACATATGTTGATAACAGATAACTTGTTAAAATGACATTTACAGCGTGAGATATCAACATATGCTGATAACAGATAACAAGGGACGCAGAGGTGTTTCCAAGGCACCAGGGCCGGGTTATATACTGGCCAAGACCTATTGACGTGTCCTCGTCAAGCGTCCTGGGCAACAGGTCCCTTCGGGGTCCTGGCTAAAGTCAGTAGGATCGCCAATTCCTCCGAAGTCGGAGAGTGTCTGCCTGTACGGCGAGAAACCATCAGTCTGCACACCAATAAGCCAGACATGGGAAAACAGATACTCACGCAAACCTCAGGTCCTGTATGACATCACACTGATGTTGGACAACAGGATGTCTTCAACCGACATCCAGGACTTCACGTTGAAGCTCAAGCCAACGAACACAAGCAAGCAACAGATAACAAGGTAAAGAGCAGTGGCTGAGATAACTTACCAAGAAGAGGCCAATCAAGGCCCGGAGATTGTTTGGATTGAGTTTGACAGCTTGGGCAAAGTAACTCCTGGCCAGGTCCATGTTCTCATTTCCTCCCTGAGTGTAGCGAATCTGGCAATGAGAAAACAGCATTACTTCAGCAACCATGACTGGGTCATCTCTGACAGAGAGAGAACAGCATTACTTCAGCAACCATGACTGGGTTGTCTCTGACAAAGAGAACAGCATTGCTGAATATATCAGTGAGCATGATCAGGAGGTCTGTATATATCAGAGTAGTGAGAGGGTCTGAGGCTGAGTTGGAGGGAGATATGTATACATCAGCGGGTATAAGGAGGAGAGATGAGGCTGAGTTGGAGGGAGATATGTATACATCAGCGGGTATAAGGAGGAGAGATGAGGTTGAGATGGAGGGAGATTCCATCTTTCTGTTGATTTTTACAGGATCACTTTCACGGCACACAGACATCTCCATAAGGGCTTTAGTCTCCTGACTTAGATCACACAAGGAGAATCTTAACACAGTGCACAAACTCTACATCACCATCAATAAATCAAAATGTGTCACACATGATAAGTTCTGTTGTGAGTAGGCTAGTTAATCATCAGATTATCCTCACTCACTGCACATCAAAGCATTCAATTCTCTATAAGTGCTTGGATCTCCTCCTCGGCATCTGTCTCAGTGTGCAGTGCCAGTGCAACAGTTTTGTGCACCTGAGCGGAAATATTTCTTTCTTAAGTTCCTGAGTAAGTTATCTTATTTAAAATGAAGCCTGGGCAGCTGGCCAGTCTACCTTCTATTAATAATTTCCAACTGCCGAAGCATGTTTAATATGTACACCGATCCTCATTTTTTGCCTTTGTTTGAGAAGACTTGATGTCCTGGATCAAAGGGACCATATCACTCTCTTACCTTGGCACACTGGTAATCCAGGAGATGAGTGGATCTAACAGACATACCTCGGCATATTTCTGATGAAAGAGATGGTTGTGTGAGTCTAACAGACATACCTTGGCATATTTCTGATGAAAGAGATGGTTGTGTGAGTCTAACAGACATACCTCGGCATATTTCTGATGAAAGAGATGGTTGTGCGAGTCTGACAGACATACCTTGGCATATTTCTGATGAAAGAGATGGTTGTGTGAGTCTAACAGACATACCTTGGCATATTTCTGATGAAAGAGATGGTTGTGTGAGTCTAACAGACATACCTCGGCATACTTCTGGTGAAAGAGATGGTTGTGTGAGTCTAACAGGCATACCTTGGCATACTTCTGATGAAAGAGATGGTTGTGTGAGTCTAACAGACATACCTCGGCATACTTCTGGTGAAAGAGATGGTTGTGTGAGTCTAACAGACATACCTTGGCATATTTCTGATGAAAGAGATGGTTGTGTGAGTCTAACAGACATACCTCGGCATACTTCTGGTGAAAGAGATGGTTGTGTGAGTCTAACAGACATACCTTGGCATACTTCTGATGAAAGAGATGGTTGTGCGAGTCTAACAGACATACCTTGGCATACTTCTGATGAAAGAGATGGTTGTGTGAGTCTAACAGACATACCTCGGCATACTTCTGATGAAAGAGATGGTTGTGTGAGTCTAACAGACATACCTTGGCATATTTCTGATGAAAGAGATGGTTGTGTGAGTCTAACAGACATCCCTCGGCATATTTCTGATGAAAGAGATGGTTGTGTGAGTCTAACAGACATACCTCGGCATATTTCTGGTGAAAGAGATGGTTGTGTGAGTCTAACAGACATACCTCGGCATACTTCTGGTGAAAGAGGTGGTTGTGTGGGCCAAACAGACATACCTCGGCATACTTCTGATGAAAGAGATGGTTGTGTGAGTCTAACAGACATACCTTGGCATATTTCTGATGAAAGAGATGGTTGTGTGTCTAACAGACATACCTTGGCATATTTCTGATGAAAGAGATGGTTGTGTGTCTAACAGACATACCTTGGCATATTTCTGATGAAAGAGATGGTTGTGTGGTCTAACAGGCATACCTCGACATACTTTTGGTGAAAGAGATGGTTGTGTCGGTCTAACAGACATACCTCGGCATACTTCTGGTGAAAGAGATGGTTGTGTGGGTTGGACATGATGAGCTCCTCCAGACAGAAGGCTGCATTGTTATAGTCGTGTTGAGATAGATACAGGTCACAAAGTTCATTCCAGGCTTCGTAATCTGTCATAAAACTGGGAAATCAACAAGCAACAATGAATTAAAACAAGTATATACATTCTTCAAGTGACTTACTGGCCAGGCCACTACACCCCTCCACAACCCTGATATTCTAGTGAAGTAATACAGTAACCCTCGTTTACGGCCATATTCAGGTATCTACATTCATCTTCTTCAGATGCCTGGGCCGCAGCAGACGTCACCAATCATAACTCTCCAATCTTGTCATGTGATATTGTGATGTTAGTGTTATTGACACAATTAATTGCTGTCCAGCTGTTTCAGCTTCCCACATACACCTCTCTCTCTCTCTGTAGACGCCTGCCTCCAGTAAAGTCTGCCTGACCAATTCTCAACCCTTAGAAAATAAAGTTTATTTGTTCGTTCCCTGGTCTTGTACCATCACACATTTGGCTAATTTCTCAATTAAAATCCCCCATAATTTCCTGTTTCCTCCTGATTAGATGGATGGTCTTGTCACACCAGCAGCCTCAAGACCAGATATTCTTTGAACATGATGATTCCGTCCTCCATCTCTGAATCCCATCTCCCCTCTGACAACACTGCGTAGTCTAGATATTGAAAACAGTTCAAGTGATAAACATTAGTCCTGAAAATGGATTGACTATTATACAATTCTACAAAATGTGATCACGCTTTTATTTCACAGACCCACCGCATAAAACTGCTTCAGGACAAATTAATTATCATATTTATGAATATAATATAAACCTAAAATAAATCAAGGTATTTAAGTATGTTAGTTACTTTAATCATAACAGCAGACAGAGGATGTATTAAGGAAGTTAAATTGAGAATAGTTAGTTAGTTAGCCAGTGAGTCGTGGTTCCAACTTCATGGCAACGGGTCGTCCCATTATGCTCCGTTCCTGTGCCAGTGAATATCACACAAAACCAACAGCCCACACAGGTACACTGTGCATAATGTAGAATAACCCAAGCACAGCCAGCAATGTACAAGCAGTTGGAAGGCAGACTTGGTGCCATTGGCATGTGGATATACACCATGACAAGTGGATATATGCCAATGACGTGGAAATATGCCATCAGCATATGGGTGTACGACACTGGGAAGTGGAAATATGCCACCAGCATGTGAATATGCCACTGCCCCGTGGATATACAAAACATGAAGCAAATGTTATAGACAAAGTGACAATAAAAGATTTTCCAAGCAAACTAAACTAGGCATGACACAAGAATTGCTAAATTTGACAAATACAATATTGTGGACACGTACAGAGACATGATATCTCAAGAACACAACTGCTAAGAGAAAGGTGGTAGACAAGAGGAAGACAACATGTTCAACAAGATGATAACATCAAGAGATGGGCTGGGCAGAGGATGTCAGACTGTACCATCATAGCTAGACAAGAAATGCTGAAGCTCTATTCTTCAATGGGTGGATAACATCAAGAGATGGACTGAAAGGGGATGACAACTGACGCTTCAATGGGTGGATAACATCAAGAGATGGACTGAAAGGGGATGACAACTGATGTTTCAATGGGTGGATAACATCAAGAGATGTTTTATTTCAGGATGCTTATACTGGTTTTGCCGGCTCCGCAGCGAAGGGGTTATGGACGCAGCTCATAATCCTGCATATCCATGTTCGAAACATAGCTGTGGGCGATTTGGCAGCAGACCATACATTGAATTTTTGTGAAATGGTATGGGTGCTGGTCGTTCAGAAAGCGATGGCTAACTACTGAACGTAAACTTGCCCAGAAATCCCGATCAGCCAAAAAATGCTCTGGTTGACTGCGACATCCTGTAAAGAACATGCAACTAACTAACTAAGTAACTCACACTCTCTCTCTCTCTCTCTCATGCACACGCGCGCATGCATGCACACACACAAAAAATCAACTTTCAACTGTATTACTGATAATTTCTCATGCCCTGTCCTATCATATATAAAAGATCAACGTTTTAAATGTATAATTGCCAATCATTTCCTCTGTCTTGTCCTATCATACATAAGACCAACTGTCTGCACTGTACGACCGCTAATCATTTCCTGTCCTGCCTTCAGGTCAAGATCAGCCGTTATCTGTCCTCAGATCATGAGACAAGGAAATAGGGCTGAGGGTCATCTTCACAAACCTTTTCAAATACTCGTTCAGCTTGGAGATGGCGTCAGGGACCTTGTTCTGTGCCTTCATGATTGCCACCTGTCTCTTTCTTGCGTACTGAAAGCAGTCAGAGCAGACACACCGCACTTAATAAATCTAGTCCAGCCCTTACAATACACAGTAATATCTGATTAACCTACACACCAATACATTTATGAACTACTGGTTACTACATACACTAGTTAAGCTATAAACTATTGGTTACTATATACACTAGTTAAGCTATAAACTATTGGTTACTATATACACTAGTTAAGCTATAAACTATTGGTTACTATATACACTAGTTAAGCTATAAACTAGTTCATTTAAAAACTATAGGTTTGTATATACACTGATTAAGCTATAACTATTGGTATGTATATACACTAGTTTAGCTATAAACTATTAATCTATTAATGTATAAACATCAATTAGTTTACTCCACTAAAAACAAACAGCTCTTAACCACAAACCATACCTCGGTCTATAAAGAGAGATTAATGATAAAAATAGCTTCCAATGAAATAAAAACTCATGTATGACACATTATTTTTCAGTATGTCAGGTGTTACGACTCATTATTTTTCAACACATAAGGTGTTAAAGATGAGAAAACTTACCATGTTGGTCTCATCCTTCTCCAGTATATTTTTGTACTCTTCTTCAGCTTTTGTGTACCTGGAGATAGAGACCAGGTGTTACACGTCAATATCTATCTGTTGTGTTTGTTGTAAGCCTCTCAAATGTTGGTGGTACAATGTTGGTGGTCAAATGTTGGTGGTACAATGCTGACTTGGGGCTGAATAGGCTGGATACAACAACTTCTTCAGTACCAGATAGGACATCAAAGAGATAGTTGGGAATGTGCCAATGACAGACATAACACACCACCCACCCAGTATTAGGTGAGAAAACCACTTCTATGTGCTAGATACAACACACCAACCACTCAGTATTAGGTGAGAAAGCCATTTCCATATGACAGACACAACACGTAAGTGTTAGGCAATAATAAAGAGAGAATTATGGAACTTCCAAGCCACAGATATAAAACATTAATTTTTGTTTACACAACAACAGCGTAGCCACTTGAACTGCATCTGCTTCAGCTACCTTGACATTCATCCACAGTATGTGTTAAACAACATGTAAAACACATTGTCTCCATCAATCACTATGGACACAACCCCTTGACAGAATAGTTGATTAAAGGGATTGATGTTTCATTGGAGGTTGGTTTCGGTGGATGGCAGTGATCCTTTATGAATCCAGTAGCGAAACCATTAAGATCTAAGGTTATCTTGAGAGTTTCAAATTCCCAGATCTATGTACCTTGGGTATATCCCCCTTGTGAGGTTAAACAGGATCTGTACATGGGGTTCTACAACAACATGACACAACAGCTCAACACAGGACGATACCTAAACTAGCAGCTACCAGCGACACCTCAGAATTGAGAATTTTCACATGTAAAAAACTGTAAAGAATCCCTGTTCGTGCATATGGTGCAAGTCCCATGTTTCTGTAGCTACTGGCACTTGATGAGTCATGCGGTCAAAATGACAACTGGCCACCTTTATTTCCAGGTGATTTCCTGGTACATAGTTCAGGCTGGGTCAACCTGAGAGCCTATCCCACCCAGGGTGGGAGGCTCAAGGCACATGAAAGCTGGGCCAGCAGGCCAGTGGCACCACACCTCCCTTTCAAACATACGTGTTAATTATAATAATTCTCCGTTCAAGTGGTGCATTATTATTGTTTATTCATTACATTTAACATGTGCCAGGTTGCATTACATCAAGGCTTTACGGCACTTTGAGTGTTTTCACAATTATTTTCTTCTGTTTTATTCCTCTGTTGAAGGCAGTGATGACACCCAGTTACGCACCTCACAGGTCAGAGTGTCCGACTTCAGCATACATCTGTCAGGTCGGCTTCCTCCTGACAGATTCCAGCCAAGGTCACTGACTATCTACCCATGAGTAGACTTTCTGTCCTAAACATATAGACAGGGCAGTGGCCTTGAGACCTACTCTGTATGATTGTCAGCTGCAGTGGGATGTTTACCATGCACAATTTGTACACAGGAGCTCCTGCTTTTGTCCAGAGAAGACGAGGTATTCAATCACACTAGCCAAGAGATCAGGAGGAAGGGTGATATCATTTGATACCAATGGTTTTTGGGGAAACTCCCAGCCTTTTGATGGGATTGAACCTGGTAGCTTCTGAGCCGGCAGCAGTCACCGTAACTTCTCAGCCATGACTTCCCTGTAAAATTATGTTTACAACTGTAACTTTGTTTCTGCTATTAGTACTGCTACACAAATCCCATTATTCACTCTACCATGGTATGAAGTGTTCCAGAATTTGTTGTCTTCTCTGAAGACCAGCATTAGTGAACGTCTGCCATCATCCTGGGGGATTTGCCGTGACTCTCTTTCAGTCTCCAAGCTTGCCAGGTGTGTGGTCTTCAGCACGCTTCATTACAAAGGATACCGTGAACCTCACGGAGGCGACGAGGGGGGAGGGAGAGAGTCTCCACATCCCAACTCCACTTGTTATCTAGCAGGACATTTTGAGAGATGCTCTGTCCTATTACCTTTCACTAGCAGCAAACACGTCTTCTGGAAATGCCCCACACGGTCTTTCAAGACAGTGATTGCCACAAATGGTCAAACCTCCAGAGAAAAGCTTGCTAGGTACAATATTACTATTCTCTGCTTCTCGGTGGGCTCCGAGAATACATAGGTGATTTAGTTTCTGCACACAATAAGAATGTCAAAGGCATAAGGGAAGCAACTAGAATTGTTGTCACTTACTCGCCCTTGGCTTCAAACATCATACCCAGTAGACGCCGGACTCGAATACTCTTGGGGAATTTGTGGTCCAGGGAACTGATGGCCAGCTGCAACAAGTGAAGATTATGTTCATGTGTTATATACAACAGTTCTACTATATCCATATGTTACATACAACAGTTTTACTAGATCCATGTGCTGCACATACAATTTAATTATATTTACATGTTACATACAACAAATAACTCATGTAGGTTCATAAGTTATATACAACACACAATTCAAATACATTCACATGTTACAATCAACAAACCATCAACATACATTCACATGTCACATACAACAAACCATCAACATACATTCACATGTCACATACAACAAACCATCAACATACATTCACATGTTGCATACAACAAACCAACATACATTCACATGTTACAGACAACAAACCATCAACATACATTCACATGTCACATACAACAAACCATCAACATACATTCACATACAACAAACCATCAACATATATTCACATGTCACATACAACAAACCATCAACATATATTCACATGTCACATACAACAAACCATCAACATATATTCACATCACATACAACAAACCATCAACATATATTCACGTCACATACAACAAACCATTCATATGCAGGTCAGGGATGCAGGTGTTTCCAAGGTACCAGGGCCAGGGTTCTATACTGACCAAGACCTACTGACACGTCCACGCCGTGCGTCCTGGGCAACAGGTCCCTTCGGGGTCCTGGGTAACATCAGCAGGATCGCTGATACTTCCGAAGCCGGAGAGTATCTGCCTGTACGGCGAGGAACCACCAGTCTGCACACCAATAAGCCAGACATGGGACAACGGATACTCACGCAAACCTCAGGTCCTGTATGACATCACACTGATGTTGGACAACAGGATGTATTCATCCGACATACAGGACTTCACGCTGGAGTTCACAGCCAGCGAACACAAGCAAGCAAGCAATATGCAGGCCAGCACAGAGCGCTCGTCCGTAAACATCCGATGTGCTGATGCCGAGGAAGTGGGTTCAACTACTCTACCGGTCAGTTGGATTAAAATGATGACTTCTCATCCTTAACTTGGGGATGTAAATTACAAGTGCCTAAGAAGTTGGAGTGGGTTTGCCAGATGGCGAGGGACACTGGTAATAAGGAAAGCTAATCCACACGCACACATCAACCCAGTGGACTAGAAGCAGTAGCGCATGTATGGACTACACCTGAGTTCAAAGTGAGCAAACAGGAAATTAAAAAAAAACAAAATAAAAACAAGTCAAATGGGTGCGTATGTTAAATACAACAACCAACTCAAACAGGCTGATGTGCTGATCATCATCACCAAGTGGGTGTATATGTTACCTACAACAACCAACTCAAACAGGCTGATGTGCTGATCATCATCACCAAGTGGGTGTATATGTTACCTACAACAACTCAAACAGGCTGATGTGCTGATCATCATCACCAAGTGGGTGTATATGTTACCTACAACAAACAACTCAAACAGGCTGATGTGCTGATCATCATCACCAAGTGGGTGTATATGTTACCTACAACAACCAACTCAAACAGGCTGATGTGCTGATCATCATCACCAAGTGGGTGTATATGTTACCTACAACAACTCAAACAGGCTGATGTGCTGATCATCATCACCAAGTGACTTATCAACTGTCAAGGAAGATTCTGCTACTTTCTACCTCAGATCAAATCTCTAACAATCAAAATAATCTGTGTCTACATCAGCTTGATCATATCCCTGACAACTACATCAGCTACATCAAATCTCTGACAATACCTCAGCTACATCAAATCTCTGACAATACTTCAGCTACAGCAAACTGCTGACAATAAAATAATCGGTACCTACCTCAGCTAGATCAAACCGCTGACAATCAAGGGCTGCAGTACAAACTTGTTCATACACCAACCACACTGCAAGAATGGAAGCAGACAATAGATCACATTTACAAGCTTGTTGCAATGAACAATCATCATAGAACTTCTGCACTTCCTTTCTCTCAGATATTAAATAAAAAGTCGCTTAAAAGTCGACAGGGTCGACTTCATTGCACCAGATTTTATCCCATATGGCTCGGTCTCTTTCCACAGCACGGAAAGCGTCGCACAAAGCACAAACTCCGAAGCACTAGCGACGACCCACAGGAGTCTCCGAAAAATCTGACTCATAAAACAAAGGACGCGGCCCAGAATCAAACCCACAACCTTCGGAGCCCGAGTCAAACGGCTTGACCACTTCGTCACAGAGACTCTCCGATCTTAGATATGTAACAACAAATGACAACAGATATGTACAAGACTTTTTTTTTTAAAGAGAAAGATAACAACCTGTCATAAGCACATTTAATGACACGAAAAGCGTATTAATATTTAAAATGATAAACAATGATTATAAAATCAGATGGTACGAGTACACAAACCAAAATGAGAAATCTGACCCATAGCACTGCATGGCCTTGAAACATGCACTCTAAACAAGAGAAATTAAAAGAACTTCGGAAGTTTTGAGATGTGCTATTATTGCAGGATGCTAAAAAAAATGGATAGAGTTGAGTCAAGAACCGACATCACTGCACTCGGGGCATTCCCATAAGCGATCATTCTTCATCTTCAATGGCCAGCAAAGAGTTCCAATACTAATGGTGCCTGCTGCAACCTGATTACATGTCCGTCTTGCTTTACCTCTGAGTGACGACTTTTGACCAGATCCTCTGACTACCCCTTGCTGCTGTATTATGTCTAGACCATGATAGTCTATCTGTTCTTCTGCACTATTCACATGCTCACAGAGGACCTTCACCACATCTGCCTTATCATGCATCACATCACCCCTCAATGATGCAGCACCAGCCAATCTATCTGCCTGTTCATTCCCAACCACATCAGAATGTCCTGGAGAAAAGATCCAGCGAATGCTCACAACCTGCAATCTCTGAATCAATGCAAGCCATTATAAGTTGGATAGAAAAAGACATCAAAAGAGTGCTTAAAGATACTGGAGAGTGCTTGACACAGTACAAAAACACACTCATACACAGTGTGTTCAAGCAAATTGTTTCATGTGCTGTGGCTCTGTCTCCTGTCACCAGTAACCATGCCTCTCCACAACCCTTGTCCGCTGGTTCTATGTCTTTCATATTTACATGTCCTCACACAACTACAATCCAATCCTCATATAACTACAATTATATCAAAGAACAATAATCCCCTCGCACACTTACAAACATCTTGGTAGTATTGCAGGATGCAAAAAAAATAAGCTGGATAGAAAATACATAAAACGAGTGCTTAAAGATACAGGAGACAAGAGACGACTGCTGAACAGTATAACTGTGACACAATCATTACATATACAATCATCCAGACAACAACAATCATCCCCACACAACTATAATAATTGTTACACAATAATTACAAATACAGTCATCCCCACACAACAATGATGCCCACACTACTATGTTTACACAATAATTACATATACAGTCATCCTCACACAACAACAATCATCTCCACACAACAACACCTACAATCATCTCCTCATTAATCATCCCCACATTACAATCATCCCAAAACAACAACAATAACACCAACAATACAAGCATCCCCACATAACAACAATCATCTCCACACAACAATAATCCCCACACAACAACAATCATCCCCACACAACTACAATCATCTCCACACACCAACACCTACAATCATCCCCACACAACTACAATCATCCCCAAACAACATCTACAATCATCACACTATGACGACACCAACAATCATCCCCCACACAACACCTACAACCATCCCCACACAATGAAACCTACAATCACCCCCACAAAACGACAACACCTACAATCATCCCCAAGCTTGTGATAACTGTTTGCCAAGACATTGTCCCACAGGCTGACCACCAGATCTGAGTCCCGTGTCTGCTCATCACGAAATTTTTTCAAAATGGTGCGGGCTTCTGAAAATAACAAGAGACACACCGAATGGTCACAGATGCATGTATGGTAACATACAACAAAATCGTCACAGCGGTTGAAGGATTTATGACTGATGTAATGACATGTGTGGACACTGACAAAACTGTTATAACATAACTGAAGCTGATTCTTGGTTCTGGTGATCGTGTGAGATGGTGAAACATGACCGGCCATACTTGCTGGTATGGAACACGATGATGATGGATCAGCCGCTGTATGTCATTCCTGGCTGTAGGTTCATGTGCTCTTGCAGCTGCAGAGGACGTCCTTTCAGCAGGTTCTTTCTTCTCTGTTTGCTGCGACAGCCTCTTTTCACAAAGTTCAAGATGGTGTCTTACAATGCATTTTCACATGGTGCAGTCAGAATCCCCTTCTTGCCAGGTTGAAGTGTCTGTGACAATTCTTCCTCTTCTTTCGCTCCCTTCAAATGTGTCTACATCTGCAATGTCTGTTGTATGAAATGTGTCTATATCTGCAATGTCTGTTGTATGAAATGTCTCTATATCTGCAATGTCTGTTGTATGAAATGTGTCTATATCTGTATGTCTTTTGAATGAACTCCACTGTCTTTATTTTTATTTCACTCAGTGGTCCATTGAGTGTATCTTCCACTGTTCTTTCTCTAGGCCAGAATGGTTGCCCAGATAATGTCGTATCTGGGCAGTTTTGGAGTATACAATCTGCTGTCTGTGGTGCCAAGCCATCTGTGATGAATACTTGAGTGTTGGTGACAGTTATATGCTCTATTGGAAGACGAGAAATACCTTGCTCAGTGAGTGAAACAAACACAGTGAGACAACAGCCTGATAGAGTTAATGGCAGCTAGGTAACTTACATATATATATATATATATATATAGTTTTTAAATGTAGATGCACCAGCATATGTTTGTTACTTGTGTGTTAATGAAGGCTTTAGAGTTAAATCAAATTTACTTCTTTTTTTCACTGATTTATCCACTGGGAGATGAAAGAAGGAACCAGAAGATAACGGTTTACTGGATAGGAGGATGGGTGGATGGGTGAATGGGTGGATGGGTGGATGTGTGGATGGGTGGATGTATGTATGGACTTATTTTGTACATGTTCTTGTTACCCAAAATGTTTGTTTGCAAATCCCAGCAATTAGTGTACGTAATGATAAGAATTTCACATATAGTAGATCAGGATTTATGAGTTGCAGAGACCTGTTCCCTATCTAGTAAAACTTTCTATCCTCAAAATAAAACAGGAAGTAGACGTTAAAGGACAGACCTTACAACATGGCACATGATGATGATCATGCACACTAAAGACTGAGGTAGTGAGAAACGAGCTGCCACACACCTTAGATCAGACACATGATGATGATATTCTCAGCTGTGTTTGAGTCAACAATAATGAACACTGCTAGCCCAGTCTGAACACAGCAGCACACAACACAATGATGAAGCCTGAATACTGAAGCAATCTGCCAGCATTTTCTGCCATTCCATAACTTTATTCCTATACTTTGTGCATATTTTTGTGTGTGCAATCTTGCTTTGAACTCAAGTGTACTCCATACTATGGGCATACTTTTGGGCATGTTATGAGAAGAAATGATTTGGAGAACTTGGTGACAACTGGTAAGATCGATGGGAACAGACCAAGGAGAAGACCTAGAAGCAAGTACCTGGATGGCTTGGCCTTGTGGCATGGCCGAGACAGAAACACGGAGATGATCCATGACTCTGGTGATCGAGTGAGATGGCAGAACATGACTGTCCACGCTTACCGGCATGGCACATGATGGATGGATAGTCCACACACGTGCTACAACTTCTAGTATATTGGACTTATTTTTGTGTGTAAATTAGTTTTCCCTATTACCAGTGTCCCTTCTATCAGACGAACCCACTGAACTTCAGAGGTACGTGAAATTTACGTCACGTCAAGTATGAGAAGTCAAGATTTTAGTCCAACTGACAGGTGTAGGGGGTTGAACTTGCTACCTTGGCATTAGCTCACCGCTTTTACCCATTCTGCCATCCGTTTGTACATACGAGATGTAAAACTTAGTTGCATTTCCTTTGCAGGATGCTGCAAGCAGCCCCAACATGTACTGGCTGTTGGATTTTTTAAATAACTTTATGTTCAGTAGTTTGCCATTGCTTTCTGAACAGCCAATACTCATATCATTGACATCAACGCAGAGAGATCTCTTTCCTAATAGCCTGTCGATGTTTGTGAACCCTGGATCTTTTTCCTAATAGCCTGTCGCTGTTTGTGAACCCTGGATCTTTATCCTAATAACCTGTCGCTGTTTGTGAACCCTGGATCTTTTTCCTAATAGCCTGTCGCTGTTTGTGAACCCTGGATCTTTTTCCAAATAGCCTGTCGCTGTTTGTGAACCCTGGATATTTTTCCTAATAGCCTGTCACTGTTTGTGAACCCTGGATCTTTTTCCTAATAGCCTGTTGCTGTTTGTGAACCCTGGATCTTTTTCCTAATAGCCTGTTGCTGTTTGTGAACCCTGGATCTTTTTCCTAATAGTCTGTTGCTGTTTGTGAACCCTGGATCTTTTTCCTAATAGCCTGTCGCTGTTTGTGAACCCTGGATATTTTTTCCTAATAGCCTGTCGCTGTTTGTGAACCCTGGATCTTTTTCCTAATAGCCTGTCGCTGTTTGTGAACCCTGGATCTTTTTCCTAATAGCCTGTCGCTGTTTGTGAACCCTGGATCTTTTTCCTAATAGCCTGTCGCTGTTTGTGAACCCTGGATCTTTTTCCTAATAGCCTGTCGCTGTTTGTGAACCCTGGATCTTTTTCCTAATAGCCTGTCGCTGTTTGTGAACCCTGGATCTTTACCCTAATAGCCTGTCGCTGTTTGTGAACCCTGGATCTTTTTCCTAATAGCCTGTCGCTGTTTGTGAACCCTGGATCTTTTTCCTAATAGCCTGTCGCTGTTTGTGAACCCTGGATCTTTTTCCTAATAGCCTGTCGCTGTTTGTGAACCCTGGATCTTTTTCCAAATAGCCTGTCGCTGTTTGTGAACCCTGGATCTTTTTACTAATAGCCTGTCGCTGTTTGTGAACCCTGGATCTTTTTCCTAATAGCCTGTCGCTGTTTGTGAACCCTGGATCTTTTTCCTAATAGCCTGTGGCTGTTTGTGAACCCTGGATCTTTTTCCTAATAGCCTGTCGCTGTTTGTGAACCCTAGATCTTTTTCCTAATAGCCTGTCACTGTTTGTGAACCCTGGATCTTTTTCCTAATAGCCTGTCGCTGTTTGTGAACCCTGGATCTTTTTCCTAATAGCCTGTCGCTGTTTGTGAACCCTGGATATTTTCATAATAGCCTGTCGCTGTTTGTGAACCCTGGATCTTTTTCCAAATAGCCTGTCGCTGTTTGTGAACCCTGGATCTTTTTCCAAATAGCCTGTCGCTGTTTGTGAACCCTGGATCTTTTTCCTAATAGCCTGTTGCTGTTTGTGAACCCTAAATCTTTTTCCAAATAGCCTGTCACTGTTTGTGAACCCTGGATCTTTTTCCTAATAGCCTGTCGCTGTTTGTGAACCCTGGATCTTTTTCCTAATAGCCTGTCGCTGTTTGTGAACCCTGGATATTTTTCCTAATAGCCTGTCCCTGTTTGTGAACCCTGGATATTTTTCCAAATAGCCTGTCGCTGTTTGTGAACCCTGGATATTTTTCCTAATAGCCTGTCACTGTTTGTGAACCCTGGATCTGTATCTAAATAGCCTGTCGCTGTTTGTGAACCCTGGATCTTTTTCCTAATAGCCTGTTGCTGTTTATGAACCCTGGATCTTTTTCCTAATAGCCTGTTGCTGTTTGTGAACCCTGGATCTTTTTCCTAATAGTCTGTTGCTGTTTGTGAACCCTGGATCTTTTTCCTAATAACCTGTCGCTGTTTGTGAACCCTGGATATTTTTTCCTAATAGCCTGTCGCTGTTTGTGAACCCTGGATCTTTTTCCTAATAGCCTGTCGCTGTTTGTGAACCCTGGATCTTTTTCCTAATAGCCTGTCGCTGTTTGTGAACCCTGGATCTTTTTCCTAATAGCCTGTCGCTGTTTGTGAAGCCTGGATATTTTTCCTAATAGCCTGTCGCTGTTTGTGAACCCTGGATCTTTATCCTAATAGCCTGTCGCTGTTTGTGAACCCTGGATCTTTTTCCAAATAGCCTGTCGCTGTTTGTGAACCCTGGATATTTTTCCTAATAGCCTGTTGCTGTTTGTGAACCCTGGATCTTTTTCCTAATAGCCTGTTGCTGTTTGTGAACCCTGGATCTTTTTCCTAATAGCTTGTTGCTGTTTGTGAACCCTGGATCTTTTTCCTAATAGTCTGTTGCTGTTTGTGAACCCTGGATCTTTTCCCTAATAACCTGTCGCTGTTTGTGAACCCTGGATATTTTTTCCTAATAGCCTGTTGCTGTTTGTGAACCCTGGATCTTTTTCCTAATAGCCTGTCGCTGTTTGTGAACCCTGGATCTTTTTCCTAATAGCCTGTCGCTGTTTGTGAACCCTGGATCTTTTTCCTAATAGCCTGTCGCTGTTTGTGAACCCTGGATCTTTTTCCTAATAGCCTGTCGCTGTTTGTGAAGCCTGGATATTTTTCCTAATAGCCTGTTGCTGTTTGTGAACCCTGGATCTTTTTCCAAATAGCCTGTTGCTGTTTGTGAACCCTGGATCTTTTTCCAAATAGCCTGTCACTGTTTGTGAACACTGGATCTTTTTCCAAATAACCTGTCGCTGTTTGTGAACCCTGGATCTTTTTCCAAATAGCCTGTTGCTGTTTGTGAACCCTGGATATATTTCCTAATAGTCTGTCACTGTTTGTGAACCCTGAATCTTTTTCCAAATAGCCTGTCGCTGTTTGTGAACCCTGGATCTTTTTCCTAATAACCTCTCACTGTTTGTGAACCCTGGATCTTTTTCCAAATAGCCTGTTGCTGTTTGTGAACCCTGGATCTTTTTCCAAATAGCCTGTTGCCGTTTGTGAACCCTGGATCTTTTTCCAAATAGCCTGTCGCTGTTTGTGAACCCTGGATCTTTTTCCAAATAGCCTGTCGCTGTTTGTGAACCCTGGATCTTTTTCCAAATAGCCTGTCATTGTTTGTGAACCCTGGATCTTTTTCCAAATAGCCTGTCGCTGTTTGTGAACCCTGGATCTTTTTCCAAATAGCCTGTCGCTGTTTGTGAACCCTGGATCTTTTTCCAAATAGCCTGTCGCTGTTTGTGAACACTGGATCCTTTTTCAAATAGCCTGTCACTGTTTGTGAACCGTGGATCTTTTTCCAAATAGCCTGTCGCTGTTTGTGAACCCTGGATCTTTTTCCAAATAGCCTGTCATTGTTTTTGAACCCTGGATCTTTTTCCAAATAGCCTGTCACTGTTTGTGAACCCTGGATCTTTTTCCAAATAGCCTGTCGCTGTTTGTGAACCCTGGATCTTTTTCCAAATAGCCTGTCGCTGTTTGTGAACCCTGGATCTTTTTCCAAATAGCTTGTCGCTGTTTGTGAACCCTGGATCTTTTTCCTAATAACCTGTCGCTGTTTGTGAACCCTGGATCTTTTCCCTAATAGCCTGTCGCTGTTTGTGAACCCTGGATCTTTTTCCTAATAGCCTGTCGCTGTTTGTGAACCCTGGATCTTTTTCCTAATAGCCTGTCGCTGTTTGTGAACCCTGGATCTTTTTTCCTAATAGCCTGTCACTGTTTGTGAACCCTGGATCTTTTTCCTAATAACCTGTCGCTGTTTGTGAACCCTGGATCTTTTTCCAAATAGCCTGTCGCTGTTTGTGAACCCTGGATCTTTTTCCAAATAGCCTGTCGCTGTTTGTGAACCCTGGATCTTTTTCCAAATAGCTTGTCGCTGTTTGTGAACCCTGGATCTTTTTCCTAATAACCTGTCGCTGTTTGTGAACCCTGGATCTTTTCCCTAATAGCCTGTCGCTGTTTGTGAACCCTGGATCTTTTTCCTAATAGCCTGTCGCTGTTTGTGAACCCTGGATCTTTTTCCTAATAGCCTGTCGCTGTTTGTGAACCCTGGATCTTTTTTCCTAATAGCCTGTCACTGTTTGTGAACCCTGGATCTTTTTCCTAATAACCTGTCGCTGTTTGTGAACCCTGGATCTTTTTCCTAATAGCCTGTCGCTGTTTGTGAACCCTGGATCTTTTTCCTAATAGCCTGTCGCTGTTTGTGAACCCTGGCTTCGGGATGTTGGGTAATTATGAAACTGGGTCCACTACCCCCTAAACCACAGACAATGACATGAGATCTAGTAGAGCTAGACTGGTTGGCAACCATGCACACAATCTCAATCAATTCTCTCTTTCTTGCAGCTGATCTTTCACACTTCACACTTATATTGAAACCGTCTTCAGTGTACTTCTAGTCTTGTAATGTAAAAATTAAAATATATTTCTGATGTTTATGTACCACAAATATCAAATATATATATACAGTCATACACCCCATTCTTTTGTTTATTTATTTCTATCATACCCGTTCAGCGTTGGGTAACAAAGACATTGGAAATATTGACTCACTTAAAGGAAAAAGCCCAACAGATGGGGCTGGTTATCAACCAAGATAAGACAGAATATATGGTAATTTCAAGAGACGGAATGGCTAAAAACTCTGGCCACATACAAATAGATAAAATGACCATTAAAAGAACGGAAACATACAACTACCTGGGTACAATCTTCAACTGCTCCAACATCATAAGGGAAGAAATACAAACTAGAATCAATTCTGGAAATAAGATATACTATGCACTACAACATCTACTAAAATCAAAGGCGCTATCTCGCAACACCAAGATCACAATATACAAAACACTGATCAGACCAGTTGTGCTGTATGGCTCTGAAACCTGGAGTACAACAAAAGGAGACGAAGCCTTGTTACAAACCTTTGAGAACAAAGTTTTAAGACGCATCTTTGGACCCATTAGGGATACACAAAGTGGAGAGTGGAAAAGAAGAAGTAACAAAGACATTTATGATCTGTTTAAGTTCTCGCTAATCACTGGTATCATGAAGGCTAATAGACTACAATGGCTGGGGCATACAGAAAGAATGGAAGATAATAGGGAAACAAAACTCGCTTACACTCAGGAAATAAATGACAGTAGACCCCAAGGTAGACCAAGAAGATGGTGGAGAGACAATATATACACAGACCTACAAGCACTTGGAATCAACGACTGGCAAGAGAAGGTCAACCAGAGAGAAGAATGGAGACGGATTGTATCTGCAGCAAAGAACCTCAATGGCTCAGAACGCTGAAGAAGAAGAAGATACCCTTCAGGCCAAATGGTACCTGAGAGTTGCCGCAGATAGGGATCACCCGCTGCATGCAGCAATGGATCGTGAAAGAGAGTGGGTTGAAGGTCCGGAAGACTCATGGACTGGCACAATGTAATAATAAGACTGGGTCGTGAGTGCAGAGAATGGACAGCGAGCTGCACTGAGGTTGAAGTGCAATAGCTGATCCAGAGCAACACACATCAAGGTGACATAGTCATCTACACCGATGGGTCAGTGGTGAGAAACAGACGTAGTGGCTGGGGCTTTATTGAAAAGGCTAATGGACGAGTCTTGAAAAAGAAGAGTCTGGCATATGAGACTACGACCTCCAGCATTAAAATGGAGGTGGAGGCAGTAACAGCAGCATTCCGTTGGCTAGAGGAGACCACTGCAACACACGTTGTATTCATTACGGATTCAAAGAGTATGCTTAGTAAGGTGGAGAATCGTGTGGAATGGCTCTCGTCGCTTCAGAGATCACAGATTGTGAGAATTGTATGGATATTTTGCCCTGGCCATGCAGGGTTACAGGGGAATGAACAGGCCGATAGGCTAGCAGGGAATGCACCTCTTGCTGGTAGTTTGCCTATGGACAAGGGGGAGGTGGTCGTGCGCTTGTGGGACCAGGTGGAGAAGGCGGAGGAACAGATTGAGAACCCATATGTGGAAAGAATGAGATTGCGGGGGATCTGCAGGGGTTCTGGAAGAATCTCAAAACTGAGAGGGAAGACCAGGAGAACTTTTAATCAGATAGCAGTGGGAACGATTGGTAGTATGACTCTTCGCTGGCTGTTGAATGAGGGGACGGAGCACGTATGGGAATGTCCTGAATGCAGTGATGTGGGGTCTTAACTATCATCATATCATTATCATACCCTTTCAATACGGTCTTGGACATCCAACGGCAGAGGACAAGCAGCAAAGACTGGGGGGGGAGGGGGAGTCATGTCGAGAATAAGTCATGGCAGACATGTTCATTCTAGAAATGTTTCACGTCAATCTGGGGGACCTTGCCAACTCTCAGAGCCAGACCAGCCGGTGAAATCAGTCAACTCACAGTGTTTCAGTTAATCGATAACAGGTAACGCACTTTCTTTACATTAAACATACTTCAACGGGGCACATAGCATGCTAAGCTAAGTTGTCAATAGAGAGATATGCAAGCGCTGACTGATATATTACAGCGAATACAACCATCGCTGCACTGTGAAAGAGAATACATCCAAAGTTCCAGATCTTACCATCGAAGCTGACTCTCTGCGCCATCTTGTAGGGTATAAATTAATGTCCTCTAAAATTCGGAAACAAAACAACCAAAGTTAATTAACAATAATTCTAATTATAAACTTTTAAAACAGATTATATTAATATGCATACTAAATTATATTATTATTAATATTTCTTTATTTATCAAATAGTTTTAAATAGATTTGTTTTTTATCGTTTCTCTGTAATTTATTGGGTGGACATTTTAGATGTATTGCTTACAATTACCTAGCAACACAAGACAATGTTGATTGGGAAGTACAGGCCATCATTTGTGTAACTTGTTGGAAATATCCACATCAAAATGATTCCCCCGAACGCTTCTCTTGTGAAATATGACAACCCTGTGTTGGTCAGCAGAAATACGGACAAAAAGACGCCTAGGGTGAGTAGGAAAACACAAGTGTGGCCGTGTAGATTGTCTACCATACAAACTAGAACTCAACTAGAGCAGAAATTCAAATAGAATAGAAGTTGTCTTCTGATCTGAATGAATACTATATCTATATTATGCAGAATCAGATAGCGCATACAAAAGACACTTTATGTTGGTTTACAGGAATATTTTGCTGATCGTACTGTAAAATAACAGATATATACAGATGTACTTTAATCAAATACGATTATCAATTTATAGAAGCTGATTCTCGTGTCTTTAACCCCTCCTTTTTAGAGACAGATGTGGAAATATTTAATGGGGCCAAGTTCTGCCCAGGATAAGTTACCCGATGATGGTAATGTTCATCTTGATACCAAGACACGTAGATGCCACGGGCAGTGAAACCACAGGTAGACAAGTTGGTAAGAGGGGCAGTCCCATGGTAGATATTTCTATTGGGGTATAAAGAGTTAGGCTTTTACATATTCTGGGTCACAACATACAAGGTGAGGTGACCAGTTCCATTTCTCATCGTCTGTCCTGTGCAGATAATTCGCAGAAATTCTGACAATTGTTTGGTACCCATTTTTATGAGGTTGGATCGACCCCAGAGCCATACAGTTTGCAAATATGCCAGATTAGAAAGGCTTACATCTATCAGAGTGAGGTTAGTGTAGAGACTTTCGTCACAGGGAATGTGTGCGCAGCTTCCCCTTCCCCCCAACCCCAAGCTCAAAAGGCAGAAAACAGTGCAACACTAGTGCTGGAGCTTCACATCTGTGGAGAGGCAAGGCAATTCTTAGAATGTTAGCCAGACTAGGGTTGTAGACTGGCCACACACTAAAGATCTGCTTCAAGATCTTTGCCAGTGTGAGATGTGGTGGGTCTTGTGATAGTGAGGGATCTGTTTTGAAGGTCAAATCAAAATCAAACTCATCATTGAATTGGTCGTGTTCGTGCTATGAGAAGGGGTGGATTTGGAGAAAGTTGTGACAACCAGAAAGATCGAGGGTATTAGAGACAGGAGAGGTGGTAGGGGAGGGGGGTAAATGTTAGATGGACTGACAGAATGATACGGAAGATATCCAGTGGTTGAAGACATTCAATGTTGAAGACATTCAGTGGTTGAACTTATCGAGAAAACAATGGACATATGTTTGTGGGAGAAAATGATTGCCCGTGTTGCTTGGCATGGCACATTATGATTATGAGTAATAAAACATTTGACTTTTCAGGCAAAGGCCCTCAAGGCAAGTCCTACCCCTCCGGCAATCGCTGGACCCGTTCCTCAGCCTCCAGGCAAGGCTAAGGGATCTCCCATGGATGCAAAAGCTGCACAACAAACAGATGAAATCCTCAACTCCATCTTGCCTCCACGGTAAGTCTTGGCTGACCATTTATTGAAGAATTGCCGCAAACTCTCTTTCCTTCCTCCTTTCACCTTCCACCTTTGACCTTCGAAAAAAATCTAGTACCTCTTTAATGAGGCTGAATAAATTCAAGAACATCAACTTGTCAGAAATAGGTTGCGTGTGGTGTGGAGCACGGGTCTAGGGGATAAAGTAATGCTACAAGTTGTCTGGGAGTCATGGTGGTATAGTGGCTAGATGCTCGTCTGCCATACTGAAGGTCTTGTGTTCGATCCACATCGGGGTGATTTCTAATGTTTGTTTTAAACTGACCTGAGCTCCCAAGTTGACCCAGCCTAGCATGGGTAACTTGAAGTGTCTGTGGAAATAATAGACGGCACGATACTGACCACATCAGCCACAGAGTGCCGGTTGGTCAACACAAATATGGGTCTAGCACCATCGACACGATACTGGCCACATCAGCCACCCAGTGCCGGTTGGTCAACACAAATATGGGTCTAGCACCATCGACACGATACTGGCCACATCAGCCACCCAGTGCCGGTTGGTCAACACAAATATGGGTCTAGCACCATCGACACGATACTGGCCACATCAGCCACAGAGTGCCGGTTGGTCAACACAAATATGGGTCTAGCACCATCGACACGATACTGGCCACATCAGCCACCCAGTGCCGGTTGGTCAATACAAATATGAGTCTAGCATCATATGCCCCATGCACCTTAAAGCACGTACCAGTATGTACTATACTGTACTGTATTGCACTGTACTGTTCTGTTCTGTACTGTACTGTACTGTATTGCAGTGTACTGTTCTGTACTGCACTGTACTGCATGTTACCTCACTTCACTTTTACAAAGGTAGTCCCATAACGGATACCGCAGATTGAGATCTTCATATATTCTAGGACATGACATGTGAGCTGGGTTGGCCAGTTTCCTTCCTCATCAACTGTCCTCAGACAGTGCCAGGACAGTCCCTACACAGTTCTAGACATGACCAGGTACCTGTTGTTGTTAAACTAGGTCAATGCCAGAGCCAACTGGCCAAAAAAATAATCATGCCTTTGTTGGGGGCCGAACCACGACCTCTGTTTTGGCAGGTCATTGCACTACCCACTAGGCCATTGCAGCTCCAGATGTTTACTAAAGTGAAAATACCACAGCGTTGCTGATGAAACATTAGGTCAATAGATACACAAACATTAGGTCAATAGATACACAAATATTAGGTCAATAGATGCACAAACATTAGATCAATAGATACACAAACATTAGGTCAATAGATACACAAACATTAGGTCAACAGATACACAAACATTAGGTCAATAGATACATAAACATTAGGTCAATAGATACACAAACATTAGGTCAATAGATACACAAACATTAGGTCAATAGATACACAAACCTTAGGTCAATAGATACACAAACCTTAGGTCAATAGATACACAAACCTTAGGTCAATAGATACACAAACATTAGATCAATAGATACACAAACCTTAGGTCATTAGATTGATTGATTGATTGATTGATTGATTTAGGAACCGACATCACAGCATTCGGGACATTCCCATAAGCACTTCGTCCCCATCCTCAGCAGCCAGCGAAGAGTTCCAACACTAATAGTTCCAGTAGCAATCTGATTATATGTCCGTCTCGCCTTTCCTCTGACATAAGGTCATTAGATACACCAAAATACCCATATTTTAACTACTTGGTCAAGGCAGTTGGGAATTAACTGAGATTGTTTATCATGAGGGAAGAGCACTACTATACTAAGTGTCCGACAGTTTCTGAATGCAGGATTTTATCATGGTATTGATACTGGTTGGTCAAGAGAACAGTACCATAGCAAGAATCTGTACAAGAATCCTTCTAGTGCTATGGTACTTCTTCTTCTTCTGTGTTCATCCGGAGTTGTTGTTTTTTTCGGACGTGCCGACACATCCGACTTCTGCTGGCTTTTGTTGACATCAGGGTGGGGAAAAAACCATTTTTCAAGGGTAGTTCACCCACTTTTCATCCTGGTGCCATGAGAGTGCCTGGACATGTGTTTAGTCTTCATTTAACAACTATTGAATCCTTCTTCATCAGTCAATGTTTATTATCACTGTGACACTTTGAAAATAGCTTGGGCTGTGGCAGGTGAGAAAGTCCAGTATGATGTCATGTTTGCAGCAATGCACTAATTAAATGGATCAGTTGTTGTTTACATAATCTAAGTTATCATTCCTCAACATATTCATTGCTGTCCAAATGTGGAAATGCTGTCAAGATTGAAATTAATTCTCTGTGATCAGCAAGACAACAGCAGACCACTACCTTTCCTTTAAACACTCCTAGCTGGCAAATGACAAGATGACATTCATGCAAAACAGAGATCAACAGATCAGCAAGACAACAGCAGACCACTAACTTTCCTTAAAACACTCCTAGCTGGCAAATGACAAGATGACATTCATGTAAAACAGAGACAGAGAAAAGACAGAAGGAGAAGAAGAAAGATTATTACTGTATTATTTTTTTTTTTTTTTTGGTTCACATTCTTTGAACTCAAGTGTAATCGACACTGGACTGATTTTTGCATGTGGGTTAGCTTTCCCTATTTCCAGTGAGTCTCGCCACCAAGCGAACCCACTCCAACTTCTGAGGTACTTGTAATTTATGTCCCCAAGTCAAGGATAAGAAGTCAACATTTTAGTCCCAACTGACCGGTGTAGGGGTTGAACCCACTACCTCGGCATCAGCACACCAGAAGTTTAAGAACAAGTGCTCTTATCCATTTGGTCATGCTGACCTCTATTGCTGTTATTATGATTGTTATTATTATTATTATTATTATTATTAATATTATTATTATTGTTTTTATTATGGTTATTATTATTATTGTTAATATTATTATTATTGTTATTATTATTATTGCTGTTATTATTATTATTGCTGTTAATATTATTATTATTGTTATTATTATAATTATTGCTATGATGATTATTATTGTTATGATTATTATTTTTATTATTATTGTGAATATTATTTTGTTATGATTGTTGTTGTTATTATTATTATTATTATTTTTATTATTGGTGGTGGTAGTGGAGGTGGTTGGGGAGGAGGTCTGTAGCCAGAATCACTTGCCACGTAGCATGTTAGATCAACTGATATGAAGTTATATTTGTCCACTAGAGAATGGACAGAGAGTGGTCAGTTGTGGGTGCAGCAGGTGTCCAGTACACCAGCAACGAGGCTGGATGTGGTCAACCTTCAAGAGGAACTGGACAGAAGGCTGCAGCAAAGACAAGCCAGAGAGACTGGAATTTGTCCTGTCCGCCGTGAACTATACTCACAATGCTTTGGTAAGTTCCTGTACACAGTTGCTATGTTGTGTTTTCTGTGTCTCTCTGTCAGGATCATTAGTTCAGTATAAGTGTGCCATGTTTTTCATACAAGATTACTAAAATAAAAACAAATTATTTTTCATAAAAGATTACTAAAATCTAACAAACTTAACGTATATTGTATATGCTATAGATTTCTGCAAAAATAATTTACAGGCTGCAGTAAACACAAAAGACAAAAATGGGAATATGCTAAATACCAATGAGGAAATGTGCAACACATGGAAAGAATATTTTATTGAATTACTAAATTGTGAAGCTCCAAGTCACATTTTCCCACAGGAAGAGGTTCTAACATGCGAACCACAAATTGAAGAACCTACATTTGAAGAAATCCTATATGTAATCACACGACTTAAAAACAATAAGGCAAATGGGACTGATGAAATTGCTGCTGAATTTATAAAGGCAGGTGGCCATGCATTACATCTAAAGCTATACGAACTAATAATAAAAATCTGGAGGACAGAAGAATTACCCCATGACTGGAAAGAGTCATTATTGATACCTATCTTTAAGAAAGGAGACAAGTTCCAATGTGGAAATTATAGAGGAATATCACTACTGTCCACAAGCTATAAGATACTATCCGCAGTATTACTAAATAGACTAAAACCATATTCAGAAGACATATTAGGTGACTACCAGGCGGGTTTTAGACAAAACAGATCAACAATAGATCAGATATTTATCTTACGACAAATAGCCGAGAAACATTGGGAATATAAAAGAGATCTCCATAACATTTTTGTGGATTTTAAAAAGGCTTATGATAGTGTCCATAGGAATAGTCTATGGAATGCTATGCAGGAATTTGGAATACCAAGGAAGTTAATCAACATGACCAGACTATGCATGGAAGATACTTATAATATAGTAACATATAAAGGCAGGAAATCAGACCCCTTCCAAATAACATCTGGCTTGAAACAGGGTGATGCACTATCGCCGCTACTCTTCAATCTGGCTCTAGAGAAAGTTGTAAGGAAGGTAAAGGAGGAATGTGATATTGGAGGAACATCCAAGCTGCTTGGTTATGCAGATGATATAGATATTATAGGGCAAAGTGAACAAAAGACATTGGAAATATTGACTCACTTAAAGGGAAAAGCCCAACAGATGGGGCTGGTTATCAACCAAGATAAGACAGAATATATGGTAATTTCAAGAGACGGAATGGCTAGAAACTCTGGCCACATACAAATAGATAATATGACCATTAAAAGAACGGAAACATACAAATACCTGGGTACAATCTTCAACTGCTCCAACATCATAAGGGAAGAAATACAAACTAGAATCAACTCTGGAAATAAGATATACTATGCACTACAACATCTACTAAAATCAAAGGCGCTATCTCGTAACACCAAAATCACAATATACAAAACACTGATCAGACCAGTTGTGCTGTATGGCTCTGAAACCTGGAGTACAACGAAAGGAGACGAAGCCTTGTTACAAACCTTTGAGAACAAAATTTTAAGACGCATCTTTGGACCCATTAGGGATACACAAAGTGGAGAGTGGAAAAGAAGAAGTAACAAAGACATTTATGATCTGTTTAAGTCCCCGCTAATCACTGGTATCATGAAGGCTAATAGACTACAATGGCTGGGGCATATAGAAAGAATGGAAGATAATAGGGAAACAAAACTCGCTTACACTCAGGAAATAAATGACCGTAGACCCCGAGGTAGACCAAGAAGGCGGTGGAGAGATAATACATGTACAGACCTACAAGCACTTGGAATCAACGACTGGCAAGAGAAGGTCCACCAGAGAGACGAATGGAGACGGATTGTATTTGCAGCAAAGAACCTCAATGGCTCGGAACGCTGAAGAAGAAGAAGAAGAAGAAGTAAACACTGCCAGTAAACATGCAATCAGCTGCTTCCTATTTCCACAGATGAACTGATCCGTCAGGTGACCATCAACTGTGCCGAGAGAGGACTTCTCTTGCTCCGAGTCCGTGATGAGATCAGGATGACAGTGGCAGCCTACCAGACCCTGTATGAAAGCAGTGTAGCTTTTGGCATGCGCAAGGCCCTGCAGGCTGAGCAGGGCAAGTCAGACATGGAGAAGAAGGTACTCATCTGATGTCTACGTTCTGGACTATGATTGGTTAATGGTTAGTTGGTTGATTGGTTAGTTGTTGGTTGTTTAGTTCGCAGTTAATTCGTTGGTTGGTCAGTTCTCTGGAAGACCATCTGAACTCTCAAGTCTGATGCATGATGATTAGTTCATGTAAACCCAGAAAACTGGTTGCATCTTTCTGAGTCAGGTTGCTATAGAAACTTTTCTCCCAGGCTTTGTGCTATGGAGAGGTATAACATTCGCTACCCCCATGGGTTGTAGTTGTTGTTCCATGTTTGAAGCATAATGTAACAAATTATCATTTATCAAGACGGCAAGATGCCAGTGATATAACCACATTTCAAAAGCTTCCATTTTACCCTCAAGTTGTTTATTCATTGTCCATGTTTCTGCACTATATATGAAAGTAGAGCCAATGTGGCACTTGATCTCCCCTAATTTCTGCACCATATATGAAAGTAGAGCCAATGTGGCACTTGACCTCCCATAGTTTCTGCACCATATATGAAAGTAGAGCCAATGTGGCACTTGACCTCCCATAGTTTCTGCACCATATATGAAAGTAGAGCCAATGTGGCACTTGACCTCCTCTAATTTCTGCACCATATATGAAAGTAGAGCCAATGTGGCACTTGACCTCCCATAGTTTCTGCACCATATATGAAAGTAGAGCCAATGTGGCACTTGACCTCCCATAGTTTCTGCACCATATATCAAAGTAGAGTCAATGTGGCACTTGACCTCCCATAGTTTCTGCACCATATATGAAAGTAGAGCCAATGTGGCACTTGACCTCCCATAGTTTCTGCACCATATATGAAAGTAGAGCCAATATGGCACTTGACCTCCCATAGTTTCTGCACCATATATCAAAGTAGAGTCAATGTGGCACTTGACCTCCCATAGTTTCTGCACCATATATCAAAGTAGAGTCAATGTGGCACTTGACCTCCCATAGTTTCTGCACCATATATGAAAGTAGAGCCAATGTGGCACTTGACCTCCCATAGTTTCTGCACCATATATGAATGTAGAGTCAATGTAGCACTTGATCTCCCATAGTTTCTGCACCATATATGAAAGTAGAGCCAATGTGGCACTTGACCTCCCATAGTTTCTGCACCATATATGAAAGTAGAGTCAATGTAGCACTTGATCTCCCATAGTTTCTGCACCATATATGAAAGTAGAGTCAATGTAGCACTTGATCTCCCATAGTTTCTGCACCATATATGAAAGTAGAGCCAATGTGGCACTTGACCTCCCATAGTTTCTGCACCATATATGAAAGTAGAGCCAATGTGGCACTTGACCTCCCATAATTTCTGCACCATATATGAAAGTAGAGCCAATGTGGCACTTGACCTCCCATAGTTTCTGCACCATATATGAAAGTAGAGCCAATGTGGCACTTGATCTCTCATAGTTTTAGTTTGTTAGGACAAGTATCTCCCAGTGTAACACAATCATGCTGTCATTCTTAGATCGATGACCTTGAAACTGATAAGCGAGACCTTGAACGACAAGTAAATGAGTTGAAGGCCAAATGTGACCAGATTGAGAAACGTGCATCGGAACAACGGCAGGTCGAGGAGAAGAAACATACTGAGGAAATCCAGTTTCTCAAGCGAACCAACCAGCAACTCAAGGTCAGATATTATATCATTCCTCAATGCCAGATTGTTTTCGTATTAATTGATGTGCCATTCTTTTTCAAAATCTTAGGTATGTAGTATAAGTACTTACATGAACACCATTTCTCTGAAGCCACATACATATTCACAGGATAATGTTACATCTAGGTGTAAGTGGGTTCTTATGGGTGATGATGATGGTGGTGGTGATGGTGATGATAATTATGATGATGTTGATGAGTATTATTTTTACGGTGGTGATGATGATGTCAATGATGATGATGATGTAGATGATTATGGTGGTGATGATGATGATTATGTAAATGATGATGCTGGTGATGGTGGTGATCATTATGATGATGGTGATGGTGATGACAAGATGATGTCGATGATCCAAAGACGACATGAACAATCTGACAAGGAAGGAGCTGACCACAGTTCTCAGACCTGGAACACAACAGACATCACTCAACATGTACGTGAACACAACAGACATCACTCAACATGTACGTGAACACAACAGACATCACTCAACATGTACGTGAACACAACAGACATCACTCAACATGTACGTGAACACAACAGACACCACTTAACATATATGTGAAACCCCCGGGATGGTTAACCCGGTCAACAAATACCCGCAGAAGTCAGATGTGTCGGCCTAACGGCGCAAGAACGTAGCTTTGCTGTAAACAGGCACAACAAAATCACATCCGAGAAAGAAAAGAAAAAACAAACAAACAAACAAACAAACTCTGGATGAACGCAGAAGAAGAAGATATATGTGAAACAATAGACACCACTCAACATGTACGTGAACACAACAGACACCACTCAACATGTACGTGAACACAACAGATATAACTCAACATGTACGTGAACACAACAGACATAACTCAACATGTACATGAACACAACAGACACCACTCAACATGTACGTGAACACAACAGACATCACTCAACATGTATGTGAAACAACAGACACCAATCAACATGTATGTGAACACAACAGACATCACTCAACATGTATGTGAAACAACAGACATCACTCAACATGTATGTGAAACAACAGACACCAATCAACATGTATGTGAACACAACAGACATCACTCAACATGTATGTGAAACAACAGACACCACTCAACATGTATGTGAAACAACAGACACAACTCAACATGTACATGAACACAACATACATCACTCAACATGTATGTGAAACAACAGACACAACTCAACATGTACGTGAACACAACATACATCACGCAACATGTACTCAAACAGACCTGGAACACATCCACCTCACAGGTGGAGTGCTGTACCCAGTGTGCCTCAAGCGTGGAAGGGTGTCCTTTAATAATTTTAAAATAGTTTATTGATATGCAATATTTAAATCTTGCTTTATAGCTGTTCACTCTGCTTATTTGTTCCATGTCAACAAAATTGTGACGCATGTCAACAAAATTGTGACCAGTGTTTAGTTGGTCCATGTCCACAAAACTGTGACCAGTGTTTAGTTGGTCCATGTCCACAAAACTGTGACATCCTAAGCACTTGGTTGGTGTACTTGAAGGCATTGATTTCATAAACTCTTATGTTAGACCTATGACTATGAACTGGTGAAGACATTGATTTCATAAACTCTTATGTTAGACCTATGACTATGAACTGGTGAAGACATTGATTTCATAAACTCTTATGTTAGACCTATGACTATGAACTGGTGAAGACATTGATTTCATAAACTCTTATGTTAGACCTATGACTATGAACTGGTGAAGACATTGATTTCATAAACTCTTATGTTAGACCTATGACTATGAACTGGTGAAGACATTGATTTCATAAACTCTTATGTTAGACCTATGACTATGAACTGGTGAAGACATTGATTTCATAAACTCTTATGTTAGACCTATGACTATGAACTGGTGAAGACATTGATTTCATAAACTCTTATGTTAGACCTATGACTATGAACTGGTGAAGACATTGATTTCATAAACTCTTATGTTAGACCTATGACTATGAACTGGTGAAGACATTGATTTCATAAACTCTTATGTTAGACCTATGACTATGAACTGGTGAAGACATTGATTTCATAAACTCTTATGTTAGACCTATGACTATGAACTGGTGAAGACATTGATTTCATAAACTCTTATGTTAGACCTATGACTATGAACTGGTGAAGACATTGATTTCATAAACTCTTATGTTAGACCTATGACTATGAACTGGTGAAGACATTGATTTCATAAACTCTTATGTTAGACCTATGACTATGAACTGGTGAAGACATTGATTTCATAAACTCTTATGTTAGACCTATGACTATGAACTGGTGAAGACATTGATTTCATAAACTCTTATGTTAGACCTATGACTATGAACTGGTGAAGACATTGATTTCATAAACTCTTATGTTAGACCTATGACTATGAACTGGTGAAGACATTGATTTCATAAACTCTTATGTTAGACCTATGACTATGAACTGGTGAAGACATTGATTTCATAAACTCTTATGTTAGACCTATGACTATGAACTGGTGAAGACATTGATTTCATAAACTCTTATGTTAGACCTATGACTATGAACTGGTGAAGACATTGATTTCATAAACTCTTATGTTAGACCTATGACTATGAACTGGTGAAGACATTGATTTCATAAACTCTTATGTTAGACCTATGACTATGAACTGGTGAAGACATTGATTTCATAAACTCTTATGTTAGACCTATGACTATGAACTGGTGAAGGCATTGATTTCATAAACTCTTATGTTAGACCTATGACTATGAACTGGTGAAGACATTGATTTCATAAACTCTTATGTTAGACCTATGACTATGAACTGGTGAAGACATTGATTTCATAAACTCTTATGTTAGACCTATGACTATGAACTGGTGAAGACATTGATTTCATAAACTCTATGTTAGACCTATGACTATGAACTGGTGAAGACATTGCAAATGTGGATATTGAGAAGAATGATGAGAATATCGTGGAGAGAAAAGAATATTGAGAATAATGGGACAGAGAAGAATATTGAGGATATCATGAACAGAGAAGAATGTTAAGAATATGGATTTACAGAGAAGAATATTGAGAATATGGTGGACAGAGAAGAATATTGAGAATAACGTGGACAGAGAAGAGTATTGATGATATCATGAACAGAGAAGAATGTTGAGAATATGGTAGACAGAGAAGAATGTTGAGAATATGGTAGACAGAGAAGAATGTTGAGAATATGGTGGACAGAGAAGAGTATTGATGATATCATGAACAGAGAAGAATATTGAGAATAATGTGGACAGAGAAGAATATTGAGGATATCATGGACAGAGAAGAATGTTGAGAATATGGTGGACAGAGAAGAATATTGAGAATATTGTGGACAGAGAAGAATGTTGAGAATATGGTAGACAGAGAAGAATGTTGAGAATATGGTAGACAGAGAAGAATATTGAGAATATGGTAGACAGAGAAGAATGTTGAGAATATGGTAGACAGAGAAGAATGTTGAGAATATGGTAGACAGAGAAGAATGTTGAGAATATGGTAGACAGAGAAGAATGTTGAGAATATGGTAGACAGAGAAGAATGTTGAGAATATGGTAGACAGAGAAGAATGTTGAGAATATGGTGGACAGAGAAGAATGTTGAGAATATGGTAGATAGAGAAGAATGTTGAGAATATCGTGGACAGAGAAGAATGTTGAGAATATGGTAGACAGAGAAGAATGTTGAGAATATGGTAGACAGAGAAGAATGTTGAGAATATGGTGGACAGAGAAGAATGTTGAGAATATCGTGGACAGAGAAAAATGTGGAGAATATCTTGGACAGAGAAGAAAACAAATACTGAGATATTGGGAACTGAAGATGTCACAAAATCACGTACCAATACCATATATAACAAATTATAAACAGTATGTTCCATTGTATACCAGTGTATGTGTATAGTATATAATAGATTAAATGTTACATGGTTGATCAGTTATTATAAATGTCTATCACATCTACATCTACATGTTACAGTGTATGTATGTAACAAATCATAAACTATATTTTACATAGTTATACCAGCATATGTGTTTAGCACATCGTGTACGTTATATGACAGATTCGATATAGCTCTAATTGTGTGTTGTTTCATTTTACATTTGTAAATTAAATTAAGTAAAAGGAGGGTAAACACTAACTCTACAGTTTGCTCAAGAATGGAGCTAACTAGATGTATACATGTATCTCTTCTTATTCTTAAAGAGCTGTTAACACAATGCGAGGAAAATATGAATTCTTTTTTTAAGAAAACTATATAAGTTACTTCAGTTCATGTACTCTCTAAGCTGACTGGCTTTACTGACCCATTTACTCATGTGATTTCTTTGCTTGCCATATATTCATCTGAAGGAATCTTTGATGGATGCCAGTAAAAAACTAGGTAACAATTTGTTTCACACACAGAAGAATGCAGATTCAGTTCTGGTCACGATCACAAATTGATTTGGTTCTTGATATGTCACTGATGCACCCATTTAACAATGTTGTAAAATTAATGAATGTCTTGTTTCGTAAGAATTTTAGTGTCTGCAAGATTATCCCTCTGCATCTTGTTGCTAGGCAACATACAATTTATTCAGAAAAAGAATAGTGGTCTTGAATATTTGGTAATTGTGGCCGATTCTATCATTATAGTGTGAAGTGATAGGATTTCACATATCTGGACATTGACTTTACAAGGTGAGGTGATCAACTACCTTTCTCAATGAAGAAATAACTGGTACTCATTTTACTAGACCAGGTCACCCTGAGAGTGTCATACAGCTGGAATAACCTCCCCTGACCTGGTGAAGAGACTTGGTTAACTTGAGAGTTCATACTGCTGGAATAACAACCTCCCCTGACCTGGTGAAGAGACATGGTTAACTTGAGAGTTTATACTGCTGGAATAACAACCTCCCCTGACCTGGTGAAGAGACATGGTTAACTTGAGAGTTCATACTGCTGGAATAACAACCTCTCCTGACCTGGTGAAGAGACTTGGTTAACTTGATAGTGTCATACTGCTGGAATAACAACCTCCCCTGACCTGGTGAAGAGACATGGTTAACTTGAGAGTTTATACTGCTGGAATAACAACCTCTCCTGACCTGGTGAAGAGACTTGGTTAACTTGAGAGTTCATACTGCTGGAATAACAACCTCTCCTGACCTGGTGAAGAGACTTGGTTAACTTGAGAGTTCATACTGCTGGAATAACAACCTCTCCTGACCTGGTGAAGAGACTTGGTTAACTTGAGAGTTCATACTGCTGGAATAACAACCTCTCCTGACCTGGTGAAGAGACTTGGTTAACTTGAGAGTTCATACTGCTGGAATAACAACCTCTCCTGACCTGGTGAAGAGACTTGGTTAACTTGAGGATGTCATACAGCTGGAATAATAACCTCTCCTGACCTGGTGAAGAGACTTGGTCAATTTGAGGGTGTAGAGAGTATGAACCAAGAAAGAGTTCATAGCAGGTGTATGCACATCAACTGAAAAAATCCGAATTTGCCAATGATCACCTAGCCAGAAAATGAATGTCTAGCCACTTCATTACGGCAGATCCTCACATAGAAATACTAAATCTACATGTAATAGAAACAGGAAGGTTGATATACTGTGGGTTTAAGGATGTGTTAACAGTGTTTACCCCAGCTTCCCTCCCTGCTGCTCATGAATCACTGTGAACAGGAAGACATAGTGTGCTGTATAACAGCCATGCTACTCTAAGTGTTAAAGGATCTACATACACAGAGAGGAATAGTGATATTCACATATAAATGCCTAGTATATAACAACACTACACCCGTACTCATCATGATAAACTGAGGTCCCGAAGATGACATCTTGTATCGCGGATCATCGAAGATGACATCATGTATCGCAGATCATCTCCAACAGCCGCGGGAAAGAACAGGACAAAGGAAATGAGAAAGAGTCAGGAGAGGGGAGACAACTGATAAGATGGTGGAGTGACAAGGGGAGCAGTGAAAGATGGTGAGCACAGCCTACGATGGGTAGCTTTGTGATGTTCTGTTGTGATAATTTGGTGTGTCCAGTGTGTGCAGCGTGGTTACACACCCGCTTCACACGCGTGATCCGGGACTGTTTCCGGATCCGGTCAGGGATATGCACTACTGACGAGCTCAAACGAGGGCGAAACTCGAGTATAGTGCTTCCATATTGACGTGGATAGGCCTTAGGTTCATACCAGAATGCGATCGGCGTTGCCAGTAGTGGGTTGTGCTCAATATTTAAATAATAAATAAAATTGTCCTGAGTGTTGAGGCCAGGTGATAAGCATCCCATCAAGATACTAAGAAGGTTTTCAGTGGTTTGTCATTATCTTTCATCCGATGAGCATGATTAGATGGCTGTAGCCTGAACATTGGACAGCCCACAATGAACAGTGCTGTTGAAGTCAGTGGAAACTTGCTGAGGGTTGTTGTAACAGCTATCTAGAAGTTATCAGATCCCATCTGCTAAGCAAAGGTTGACTTCACCAATATGCCTGATAGTACACCGTTTGCAAATGATGGCATAGACGATGTGAAGAAAACACCTCTCTGATGTTAAATATGTCTCTGGGAAATGTTACAACAGATGACACATGTGGGCAGGTGCTACCCCAATATCTCTGGGAAATGTTACAACAGATAGCACGTGTGGGCAGGTCCTACCCCAATATCTCTGGGAAATGTTACAATAGATAGCACGTGTGGGCAGGTCCTATCCTGATATCTCTGGGAAATGTTACAACAGATGTCACATGTGGGCAGGTCCTACCCCAATATCTCTGGGAAATGTTACAACAGATAGCACATGTGGGCAGGTGCTACCCCAATATATCTGGGAAATGTTACAACAGATAGCACACATGGGCAGGTCTTACCCCAATATCTCTGGGAAATGTTACAACAGATAGCATGTGTGGGCAGGTCCTACCCCAATATCTCTGGGAAATGTTACAACAGATAGCACATGTGGGCAGGTCTTACCCCAATATCTCTGGGAAATGTTACAACAGATAGCATGTGTGGGCAGGTCCTACCCCAATATCTCTGGGAAATGTTACAACAGATAGCACATGTGGGCAGGTCCTACCCCAATATCTCTGGGAAATGTTACAACAGATAGCACGTGTGGGCAGGTCCTACCCCAATATCTCTGGGAAATGTTACAACAGATAGCACATGTGGGCAGGTCCTATCCTGATATCTCTGGGAAATGTTACAACAGATAGCACGTGTGAGCAGGTCCTATCCTGATATCTCTGGGAAATGTTACAACAGATAGCACGTGTGGACAGGTCCTACCCCAATATCTCTGGGAAATGTTACAACATATAGCACATGTGGGCAGGTCCTACCCCAATATCTCTGGGAAATGTTACAACAGATAGCACATGTGGGCAGGTCCTATCCTGATATCTCTGGGAAATGTTACAATAGATAGCACGTGTGGGCAGGTCCTACCCCAATATCTCTGGGAAATGTTACAACAGATAGCACATGTGGGCAGGTCCTATCCTGATATCTCTGGGAAATGTTACAATAGATAGCACGTGTGGGCAGGTCCTATCCTGATATCTCTGGGAAATGTTACAACAGATAGCACATGTGGGCAGGTACTACCCCAATATCTCTGGGAAATGTTACAACAGATAGCACATGTGGGCAGGTCCTATCCTGATATCTCTGGGAAATGTTACAATAGATAGCACGTGTGGGCAGGTCCTACCCCAATATCTCTGGGAAATGTTACAACATATAGCACATGTGGGCAGGTCCTATCCTGATATCTCTGGGAAATGTTACAATAGATAGCACATGTGGGCAGGTCCTACCCCAATATCTCTGGGAAATGTTACTACAGATAGCACATGTGGGCAGGTCCTACCCCAATATCTCTGGGAAATGTTACAACAGATAGCACATGTGGGCAGGTCCTACCCCAATATCTCTGGGAAATGTTACAACAGATAGCACATGTGGGCAGGTCCTACCCCAATATCTCTGGGAAATGTTACAACAGATAGCACGTGTGGGCAGGTCCTACCCCAATATCTCTGGGAAATGTTACAACAGATAGCATATGTGGGCAGGTCCTATCCCAATATCTCTGGGAAATGTTACAACAGATAGCACGTGTGGGCAGGTCCTATCCCAATATCTCTTGGAAATGTTACAACAGATAGCACATGTGGGCAGGTCCTATCCCAATATCTCTGGGAAATGTTACAACAGATAGCACATGTGGGCAGGTCCTATCCTGATATCTCTGGGAAATGTTACAACAGATAGCACATGTGGACAGGTCCTACCCCAATATCTCTGGGAAATGTTACAACAGATAGCACATGTGGGCAGGTCCTATCCTGATATCTCTGGGAAATGTTACAACAGATAGCACGTGTGGGCAGGTCCTATCCTGATATCTCTGGGAAATGTTACAACAGATAGCACATGTGGACAGGTCCTACCCCAATATCTCTGGGAAATGTTACAACATATAGCACATGTGGGCAGGTCCTACCCCAATATCTCTGGGAAATGTTACAATAGATAGCACGTGTGGGCAGGTCCTACCCCAATATCTCTGGGAAATGTTACAACAGATAGCACATGTGGGCAGGTCCTATCCTGATATCTCTGGGAAATGTTACAATAGATAGCACGTGTGGGCAGGTCCTATCCTGATATCTCTGGGAAATGTTACAACAGATAGCACATGTGGGCAGGTCCTACCCCAATATCTCTGGGAAATGTTACAACAGATAGCACATGTGGGCAGGTCCTATCCTGATATCTCTGGGAAATGTTACAATAGATAGCACGTGTGGGCAGGTCCTACCCCAATACCTCTGGGAAATGTTACAACAGATAGCACATGTGGGCAGGTCCTACCCTGATATCTCTGGGAAATGTTACAACAGATAGCACATGTGGGCAGGTCCTATCCTGATATCTCTGGGAAATGTTACAATAGATAGCACGTGTGGGCAGGTCCTACCCCAATATCTCTGGGAAATGTTACAACAGATAGCACATGTGGGCAGGTCCTATCCTGATATCTCTGGGAAATGTTACAACAGATAGCACATGTGGGCAGGTCCTATCCTGATATCTCTGGGAAATGTTACAACATATAGCACATGTGGACAGGTCCTACCCCAATATCTCTGGGAAATGTTACAACATATAGCACATGTGGGCAGGTCCTACCCCAATATCTCTGGGAAATGTTACAGCATATAGCACATGTGCGCAGTTCTTACACTGAGCACTGAGGCCAGCCCTAGTGCCTAACTTGGATGATGATGGCCAGTGTATCCTACTGTCAACTGGCACATGTCTGAGGTTGCAGTCCCACCTGTATGCCAGTTAGGATATCTCTGAGAACACAACATTAGTGCTTGGATCAATAAGGAAGACAGACTCATGGTGGAAGAGAATAATTTTAACTGGAATGTTATGAGGGCACTTGGTACAGAAAATTATGGGACTGACAGATTTAAAACACAAAGGTCCACATTTTTCGTAAAGGGACCAAAAGAGTTAAAACACAGAGGCCCACATTACTGATAAAAGTAAGCACAATCTTAAAGCACACACAACCATGGGGATCAGGAAACATAACAAAATCACAACATAATGAGATGGGATGATTGATTCCTTTCTTCTCACCGCTTTCTTTACAAAGAGAGAGAACAGCTAGGACAACATAAATGTATCAAAGTTATCTGTTATTGGTTTTCACTTGGCAATAATAACCATGCAAATTTAGACCCACAGGCAGCTCAGTTACCTGGCATACAGATCTCCAATGTCATTGTATACTGTTATGAAATGTATTGCTTCCTGCTATCATTTATTGAATTAATTTCTAAAATATTTTTTTCTGTTAATGTTTTTTTCCCTGCAACCCAAAGGAATTTCCCCTGCAAATGAGTAGAATCATGGGTAAACTGTCTGCTGCATGGTTTCTGATTTTCACTTGTCGTTGTCATTTGATCTGTGCCACGTTTTATTTTTGCACATTTGTGTGCTGAAGTAAAAGATCTCACCAAATTGACACTAATTTGGAAGTCCCTATAACTTTTCTTGTATTTTCTTTAATAGATGAGACATCTGCATTATGATGGCCAAAACAATTCCATTAACAACAGCCAGCAAAATAAATTATCTAAACAATTGTGTACATTCATTGCCAGTTTGTACTGAGATTCTTATAGATTCACTACTGTTCATGAGGCTAGCAACTTGGGGGGAAAAGCTGAAAACACAAATTATTTCTGCAGGAAGGAATATCTGATTTTATGAACTTGCTATTTCTCTAACCTCTGAACATGTTGGATCATCGTTGTCTTGAGAGGAAAGAATGTTTCTGTTATAATAAAGAGGCTGTTATTTTTTCCAAGATAAACACAAACAGCAGAATATCCTGGCCAACAGAAAAGACTAAATTGTAGTACTTTGTGACATTCCTGGCATCTGAGGGCTTTGTTCACAGCTGAAGCTTCAGGGCGTGCTCTGGTAGTTGCCACTCAGAGCATGTCATTGTGGACTCAGAGCACACCTCTACCGAATGGGTCTCACTGGCCCTGCCTCTTGCAGATGAGAAGCACTGCAGCAAAACCCAAGCATGTCCTTCAATACAGCTCTGACTTCTCCGAGCTGAGGGAGGTCAACCTGGCCGACTGGTGTGACCCTGCAAGACAAACTCTGGGGACCAGTGAAGACCTGAAGCACACCATCATGTGTGTTACCCATGCTGGAAGAGTCACATAGCAAATTAAATACTTGATTTATGCCCCAATCACTAATAAACCATTGTCCAACCAGAAATGAAAACTCACACTCTCTAGCCTGAGAGAGCTCAACCTCCATCTCTGATCTGGTTAATAATGTCTAAAAACAAATGTGGTACTAGATTGATTTGCACTCAGAGAAAGCAAGGGTAACAAATAGAAGTAAGATGGCATACTGCTAGACAACATTGGAAAGCCATATGCATACCCAGATTCAAATGTGTCATTTCCAAATGCCGACAATGCCTTGCTGAAAGGACAAGTATATGTTGACATACGACCAGCTGCATACCTAGGAAATAAGTTGTCACCACTAGCCAGGTCTACCTTCCACCTGGACCCTACACTATGACATATGGATATATTAATGCTATACCCAGTCACGTTAGAGTACTAGAGATCTGCGAACCAGATAGGTCAGACCATGAACACAGAGTACTAGAGATCTATCAATCAGACAGATAGGTCAGACCATGAACACAGAGTACTAGAGATCTATCAATCAGACAGATAGGTCAGACCATGAACACAGAGTACTAGAGATCTATCAACCAGATAGGTCAGATCATGAACACAGAGTACTAGAGATCTATCAATCAGACATATAGGTCAGACCATGAACACAGAGTACTAGAGATCTATCAACCAGATAGGTCAGATCATGAACACAGAGTACTAGAGATCTGACAGTCAGACAGATAGGTCAGACCATGAACACAGAGTACTAGAGATTTATCAACCAGATAGGTCAGACCATGAACACAGAGTACTAGAGATCTATCAACCAGATAGGTCAGATCATGAACACAGAATACTAGAGATCTAACAGTCAGACAGATAGGTCAGAACATGAACACAAAGTACTAGAGATCTATCAACTGAACACAGAGTACTAGAGATCTATCAACCAGATAGGTCAGACCATGAAAACAGAGTACTAGAGATCTAACAGTCAGACAGATAGGTCAGACCATGAACACAGAGTACTAGAGATCTATCAATCAGACAGATAGGTCAGATCATGAACACAGATAACTAGAGATCTATCAATCAGACAGATAGGTCAGATCATGAACACAGAGTACTAGAGATCTATCAATCAGACAGATAGGTCAGACCATGAACACAGATAACTACAGTTGATATCAAATATTCCCGGAGAAGAAGCCAGCTATGGGCCTCTGTCATATGTTAAGACCATCACAGTTTGTAGGTCTGAGTGCACAGAGGATTGGGTGGTTAATCTGTACCTCCTGTAGCAAGCAATGAGCCCAGGTATGGAACCCTGGCCCAACGGCACTCCTGCTATTGTCAGTGCAGCTTCTCAACCATTCTGTCAGTGCACTCACTGAAGTTGGTATGATGAACGTTTAAATAAGAGATTGGTTGGATGAGTTCATTGTGTACACATAATGTCAAGATGAACCTATCATTGGGAACGTCCAAGGCCATTGAAACAACACAGAAAATAATACATATCTCACAAAACAAGTGCATGAAATAATAACAGTGGAGAAATACACAGCAACAATTGTTGCTCAACTAAAAACATGTTTTCATAAAATAGGGAGCTAGCATAACTTCTTTGCATGTCTAGAAATATGTTAAGCATAATTTCTGTAATCATCTATATAGTTAATTTTTATTTTACAAAACTATGCAGTTAATATAATTGTTTGAGCAAGTGTGCTGAAATATGTTACAAAAGCATGCTTGTCCATTTTTTAAAAATTTTATTGATTCTATTTGCCAAATATCACCATGTTTGTGTACATTGCAAGAATTTTCTTGTGTCAGATACATTGATATTGCACTGTGTGGTACAGTGTTCTTGTCTACATCGTTATAGCACTGTGTGTTTGCGATTTGAGAAGGTGTCTTGTTGTTACTACATTCATATAGAGCTGAAAAGCTTTGAGAAGTCTCCTTGTGTGTATAATATCAATATCACATGTTTGTGCAAACTTTGAGAAGTGATCTTCTTGTTGCTACATCAGCATCACATGTTTGTGAAAACATTGAGAAGTTGTTATTGTGGTTCCACATCAGTGTGATAATGTTTGTCTGATCCTTGAGTTTTCTTGTTGTTACTACTACACTAATACCAGATGTTTGTTCAAATCTTGAGACACTGTCTGGTTGTTACCACATGTTTGTTCACGTCTCCAGAAGATTTCTTCTTATGACTACATCAATATCACATACTTGTTAGTCTTGAGAAGTTTTCTCGTTGATACTGCATCAATATTATATGTCTAAGTCTTTTGACGTTTTTTTTAATTGCCAGATATTTGGAAAGTTTTCTTGTTGTCCTACACTGTGTGATCTTTGAGTTTTCTTCTTGTTGCTGCATCAATGCCCCAAGATTGTCTGATCTTCGAGTTTTCTTCTTGTTGCTACATCAATGTTTCAAGATTGTCTGCACTTTGAAAAGTTTCTGTTGTTATTGGTATCACATCAATGTCAGGCTTGTATGATCCTTAAGAAGTTTTCTTCTTGTTACTACATCAATTTAATATGTCTGCTGAAGTCTTAAGACATTTTCTTGTTAATGAAATATCTTGAGATTGTTTGATCTTTGAGAAGTTTTCTAGTTGCCAATACATCAATTTCATAATATTTGTGCGAACTGCTCAGTTTTCTTGTACTAGATCAATATGACAAGACTGTCTCATCTCTGAAAAGTTTTTTTGTTGTTACTACATCAATGACACAATATTTATACAAATCTTGAGACATTTCTTGTTGTTACTACATCAATATATCACAATGTTTGTATGTTGTATTCTTGACATGAACATCACCATGTTCGTACAAACTTGTAGATGTTTTCTTGTTTGACATGACTATCACATGTTTGTGTAAACTTCTAGAAGTGTTACTGTTTTACATCAACTTCACCTTGTTTGTGAAAACATCGAGCAGTTTTCATGTTGTAAAACATTATTATCACAGTTCATGAATTTTCTAATCAACTTTGTCTTCCCTGTTGATCGTTGTCATTTTCATTAAAATAATATTTACACTGGAGTTTGTGAAAAAACTGCCATTGTTATTTATGGACATACAATGAGTTAATTATAATTGGGTAGGGGAGAGACAGCAAACAGTGAAGGGATGTTGTAGAAGGGTACAAAACCTGGACATTCATGGCAGAAGACGGCTAACTGTAACTTTAGCATGGAGATTATTTGACTTTATTTATAGCAGAACCATTGGCTGTTTGCATTTGTATTTTAAGCCGTAGACCTAACTGTTCCCGCCACGCTACTTTGTATATCCAGCACATGGTCATTTATCTACTGTACCCACTTGAAATGATGGAAGTTATTTCTGACTCATTTGGTTCCACCTTCACATGAAAATCTGCAGGAAGAAGTTTTCACCGCACAACAAAATCTGCTTGACAAAACCTGCAGTGATGCAAATATCAAGAGAGGGCAGTGGGATGCTCCTGTCTGTCAGGTCCACCTAGAACATGGTGATGGTATAATCTATTTATCTGTGAGCTGGCAGCATTTGACAGCCCATATTTTATAGAACATAATTCTTCAACAAATCCTCATGACTTTAGCAGATTTCCCCCCATATTATTTAAATAATATTGGTGTTTTTAATCAATGACCAAGTCTTACAAGAAACAAATGAAATTGTAAACTTATTAGAGAAATTAGATGTAGACAGTCACACATTTTTGGGTATGTTATGAGAAGAAATAAATTGGAGAATTTGGTGATAACTGGCAAGACTGAGGGAAAGAGAACAAGGGGAAGACAGAGAAGTAAATACCTGGATGGCTTGGCCATGTGGCATGGTTGAGACAAGAACACTGAGCTGATCCACGACTCTGGTGATTGAGTGAAATGGTGAATCATGACTGCCCAGGCTTATTGGCATGGTATATAATTGATGGAATATTGATGTTTATTTCTAATTGTGATCTTTATGTATATTTATTATTTGCTTCCAGATATTTCTATGACTCTACGATCATAAATCTGTGACCTGTTATTCTATTGGTTTATGTCTTCAACACTGTTATCCTGTGGCTGTTCCTTTTCTTCACACAGACTAGAATGTTCCGCTCTTTTATTACTTCTATTGTGATAGTTCTGACCTTCACCCAAGGATACTTTGTGAACATGCTTAGTGAAACCCTTGACCAGCCAAAGAACTCCACTGCACAGATTCAGACCCAGTTATTGTAGCTTTCCATCCATTTGTCAGTTATAATGTCTTGCAGATTTAGTACAGCATGCAGTCTTGAGTGATCATGACAGTAGCAGCAGTACATTATAGTATAGTCTTGTGTGACCATGACAGTAGCTGTAGTACAGTATAGTATAGTCTTGTGTGATCCTGACTGTAGCTGTAGTACAGTATAGTATAGTCTTATAGTCGTGTGTCATAATGACAGTAGCTGTATTACATTATAGTTTTGTGTGATCAGGACAGTAGCTGTAATAGATTCTAGTGTAGTCTTATGTGATCATGACAGTAACTGTAGTACATTATAGTGTAGTCTTGTGTGATGAGGACAGTTGGCATACATAACAGTATAGCCTTGTGTGATCAGGACAGTTGGTTCAGTACATGACAGAGTTGTCTTGTGAGATGAGGACAGTTGCTATACATACGAAGCCAACATCTGAGACCACCATGTCTGGCAACCCTGTAGTGATTCTCTCAGAACCAACTGCCTACAACAATCATCTACATTTGCTGCAGCCGTCCGTGTAGACATTTCCAAACTTACGGTAATATCAGACAAATTCATCGCCATTATTGACTGAGCTAGCCACTACAAGCTGAAGTAGTTATACAAAGAAAACTGACATCTTTTCTTCTTCTTCTTTTGCTTGCTTTAAATTTGTCTGTAACTGCTATTTTGTCTCTTGTATGAATTTCACTATCTTTTTTAGTTCACTCAGCGGTCCATAGAGTTTATCTTCCACTGTTTTGTCTCCAGGCCAGAAGGTTTGCCTAGATATGTTATATTTTGAGCAGTCTTGGAGTATGTGCTCTGCTGTCTACGACGCCAATCCACATGTGCACATGGCTGTTTCACCAATCTTGAATTTTGGGTACATGTGGTTGCACAATCTATTATGTCCTGTTCTGAGGCACAGAATAATTATTTGTTCTAGTCTGTCCATAAAGTGATAGTTGTCTTCAGAACACCAACATGAAACCAGAAGCATGTTCCACACTTCTATACCTAGTTAGTTAGTTAGTTAGTCGCAGTTCCAACTTCACAGCAACGGGTCGTCCCCATTATGCTCCGTTCCTGTGCCAGTGAATATCACACAAAATGCTCCCCACTGCCCAATGTGAAAAGTGGAAAAGACAGGAGTCTCGATAAACAACAGCCCGCACAGATATACTTCTATACCTGCTGTTTAGAAATGATTTTTTCTCCAAAATGGCAGTGGCATTACTTATGCAAGCTTGTAAGTATTTTTTTAGCAAATGCTAAGCCAAAAAGATAGCCAAATAAATTTAAACATTGACTTTTTTGTTTTCTTCTTTCATCAGACGCAACTAGAAGGAATAATTGCACCGAAGAAGTAAGCAAGGCAGCAGCACAATCAGCAGCAACACACATGGAAGTCATTTGGAAGGCCACTAGAAAAATGATAATGTTTGATCTGATTAACTTCCCTTCTAAAATCTGCCAGACATACACAGGACTGGTTTGGTTAATGCAAACTGGCAGCCACAAATAACTGCTGCTAGTACAGTTTTATATCATTGTCTACACATTTTTTAAAACTATCCTTCCAAAATGCAAAATATATATAATGTTTTAGAAAAAAATGTATGAATGATATATCATGTCATGTTATGTTGTTCAGTATACAGATTAATATGACATTTTTTTAAAACATGTAGCTTCACAATATTGTTAGCTTTGTCTATACATATATTTTTGGATAATTAATGTGGTGATTTCTGCATACTTTCCACATCCAAGATTTACATGCTATAAATATTATATTACTGTTACTAAATTTTTGATGCCCGCTCCCTGGCCTAGGGGTTAACATCTTTCTCCATAATCCCATATATTCCGGTGAGTAACATAATCTGTGCGAGAATCGGTGTTGACCGCAATGTCCTGTAAGGGATATGCAGCAACAAAAACAATAACAACAAAATTTTGCATTTTTAGAGTGCAGTCAAAAATCATGGCAGGCTCTTTATAATTTTCTAACATTGAAGAGTCTTCAACTTTTGCAACATGCACAAAGGACTTATTTTAGTTGCTTGAGCATCATCTTAATGATGTAGAATAGCCCAAGCAAAGGTAGTGGTTCACACAATGATGAATATTTTCTGAGATTTATCTTTGTCAATCAAAGAGGAAAAAAGAGTACTTAAGAGCTATACTGAGCCTCTCCTGATATATGGAAGCAAATCATGGACAATTAGTACACAAGTGAGGAATTATGTGGAAGCTGCGGAGATGTAGTTTATAGAGGAATGATGAGAATATAGAGGGATAGAAAGAGTAATGAAGATATCATGGAAGAAGCGAACTCACAAAGAGAACACGTTACTCGCATCAGGAGAAAACAAGCCACATTTTTTGGGTATGTCATGAGAAGGTGACAGCTGGAGTATGTCGTCACAACAGGTAAGCTGAAGAATGTCATCACAAGCTACACGCTGCGGGATTTGCTGAGGAGGGGATCCGAGCACTTATGGACTGAATGGTTCGATGTGCAATGAGGATGATCTGTCGACTAACTAACTAACTAACTAACTATCACAAGGGCATGCTGGAGTATGTCATCACAGCAGGAAATCTGGAGTATGTCGCCACAGCGGGAAATCTGGAGTATGTTGTCACAGCGGGAAAGCTGGAGTATGTCGTTACAACGGGAAATCTGGAGTATGTTGTCACAGCAGGAAATCTAGAGTATGTCATCACAACAGGAAATCTGGAGTATGTTGTCACAACAGGAAATCTGAAGTATGTTGTCACAGCAGGAAGGTTGGAGTATGTCATCACAATGGGAAAGTTGGAGTGTGTCAATACAATGGAAAAGCTGGAGTATGTTGTCACAACGGGATGGTTGAAGAGGAAGAGAGGCTAGGGAAGACCAAGCGAGAAGATGCTGTGCAGTTTGACATGGCATGGAGGAATGTCAGTATAAGAAATGATTTGCAACATGAGAGACAGAAGGCTGCGGACAGACGTGATCACCAACATCACATGGCATGGACTACAAGAAGACCCTCAGAATCTTGTCTTGCCAACTGGCATGGATGATCATGCTCATCCACATCTTACAATCTCCAACAGCATATATCAGCTCGTATGTTGACACTCTTCCATACCATAACACAAGGCTGTCAAGAATGGTCTCTCTCTATTTTCCTCTGAAGTCTTTTCCCACAAATCCTTACAGTTGTCACAGCATGTTCCAGTTTTTCTTCTCATAGTGTGGCCACAGAATGACAATAGCCTCTTTCTGATGTCTGTGATAAGTTGTCTTGGTATCTTAGCCTCTTTCACTTGGAATGCGGGAGCACCAAGAAGTGGTCCACCAGAACCTAGTGTCCTGGCCATGAACCAAAGCCTCTGTGGTTGTCCTTTTAGAGATGTTGGAATCTGTTCTGACCCTGCATTGGTCCCAACCGGTGATGTGGTGATACACGGCGAGCATCTTGTGGCATAGTTAGTTAGTTAGTTAGTCACGGTTCCAACTTCACGGCAGAGGGTCGCCCCATTAAGCTCTGTTCCTGTGCCAGTGAATATCACACAAAATGCTCCTCACTGCCCCATGTGAAAAATGGAAAAGACAGGAGTCTCAACAACCAACAACTCGCACATGTACACTGTGCATAATGCCACCACCAGAATGTCAACACAAAAGTCCTCCATGAAAAATATAGTTCATCTTCAATGGAAGCGGCAGTCCCTAGAAAACCAGCAGGTACACATTACTGCACAAGGCAAAACCAGTCCGTCTGCGACAAAGCCAGCTACACCATTTTTCGCGAACATGCAGTTCACGCCACAAACAACCGCGGACAGATAGTGATCTTGTGGCATAAGTGGATTCATTTGTCCCGTCCTAATTTGCTAACCATTTTGGTGCATGAATATAATGTACTTATAAAAGCTAAAGTGTAATAATAATTCATTCATTCATTCAGTAGCATGTCCTTTGCAGAACCTCGCTCCCATAACAACCTTCCGGACAACCTCTCGATCATAAACAAGATGTCACGCATCCGGAGATCATCCGCCACATCCTGCACCCATCTTCTTTTTGGTCTTCCTCTCCCTCTCTTCCCAGGCATATACCCCTCCATTATTGTTCAGTCCAAACTTTCGTGACGTTTCAAGTGACCAAAATATTTCAATTTTCTTTGTTATATCGTTTTTAATAGCCAACCTTCTTCAATATTCAGCTCTTGAAGTATGGATGCATTTGTTCTTTTCTTTAGCCAAGATATTCTTAGAACTCGTCTATAACATTTATATTCAAAGGCATTTATGCGCTGCTCAGCTTGTTTAGTAAGTGTCCAGGTCTCACAGGCGTATGTTGCAATGGGAAAGATGCATGCTCTTAAAAATCTAATTTTTATAGTTCTGTCTGTCCCATTCCATAATTTATTCAGTTGTTAGTCTCTGAAGAGCAATTGATAGTATAATAATAATAATTATTAATAATTAATTAATTAATTAAATAATAAACTAATAATTACATTTAAGAAACTACTACCTTACTTTAATTGATAACAAGATTACTTTATATGATTATTGACAGGACCTCAAAAATAATTATTTCAACTATAATTCATATTTTCATCTGCAACAAATTCTAATTCTTCTGTTAATAGTCCATGACACTGATCGTCATTATGTCCACACCTTGCACCGCACAAGCTGCCAATCATTCCCAGTACAGATGCTTCTCTATGTCGAGCACCTTCCCTTGATGCCACTTCTTCCCTTCAACTTTCCTGTTGTCACAGCAAATCCAGTTTACACTCTTTCATAACGGGTCCAACATATTTGGATTATAATTATATCCTCATCATCAACAAGTGCCCTGCCAGCTGGCGTAGGCATTCATGTCTCTCCACAGATCTCGGTCTTTGGTGTTCTGGATCAACTCTGCTGATATTCCTCCATGCCACTGTCTCAATCCATCCAGCATCATTTGAATTATAGTAGAGTAAATATTCAAACCAAATGTTCTTATATTGGTTTGCAAAACCAGTGCAGAATATTATAATAAACTAGCAATACTTAGCCATTCTTCAGTTTTATCCCCAAGGCTGGGTCTAATCTTCACATTGTACATACATCTCACATCTAGCAAGCAGCCATCTTTCTCTCTTGTTTCTCCCCCCCCCCTCCCCCAGGATGGGTCTAATCTTCACAATTTACTTCCCACATCTACCAAACAGCCAACCTTCACAGTTGGGCCATCACAAATGGGTCTAATCTTCACACAGCTGACACAGAACCAGCTGAATTGTTAACATATAACATAGCTATCTCAAAAACCCAAAGTTGATCAAATCTGTGTGTCCCCAAAAGAAAATACCCAACAAAGTTAGGATTATGTTAATGTTTGTGGTTATATCTTATTTTACTATCACACCACATCTTGTGTGTGTGTGGAGTTACGTCACACCACATCTTGTGTGTGTGGAGTTATGTTTGATGTCATACACATGATATATTCATGACTCAATTAAACTGCTTCTGTTTACACACCATGATTCATGAATTGTTTATTTTTTCATGAGAGCGAGTACTGTCTATCACAGTGTGTGTTGTTTCTTTTTATTGCCCTTTTAAGAATAGGAACAGACAAGTTAACAATGGATGAGAATAGGAACAGACAAGTTAACAATGGATGAGTGGTTTGAAGACATCAATCTCAAAGCAGCCCGTAATTCCATCATGTGTTGTAGGGGAACCAGGTTGGGAGCATCAACTCTCAGCCTTTCTTTCGCTCACTTGAAACAGATTATCTATGTCTGCAATGTTGGATTTCTATTTTTGCAATGTTGGATTGTCCATGTCTGTGGTCTTACTGGAGTGTAGATATTCACGAGTGTGCTCATCTTGTACTCATGCATATCTACACTCCAGTAAGACCAGTCTACCCCAGCAAAGTGTGGTGCCAAAGATGGAGTTTCACCACAGCAATCAGGAGGTCACACAAGCAGGGGATATATGCCCATGAATGACAAATATTATGGGAGCTTGCCCCGTGGTGGGCTGTCAGGCAGGTGCAGCTCTTGCTCTTCTGTCTTGACAAGAGCCCAACAGCAAACACTGGTGGTCCTTCTCAGCTGCTTCGTGGAGCCAGGGTACATGAGAATACAGCATCTGGCCACATTAAACAGACTCAAAATGATACAAGAGACAAAATTGTAGACATGGACAATCCAACCTTGTCCCATGGAGTGCATCTTTAAGTGGACCAAACAGATGCAAATCATAGGGTGCCAAATCGAGGATGGGTTAGTACAGTCCTGTGTGGCAAGATTTGTGTGAGGGCCCTCACTGTTGTGAAGGAGACTTCGAGGAACTCATCTTGTGCAAACCTCCGAAAATCTGAGTTTTTATAACTGCATTTGCACTACCATTGCTAACTGACAGCTGTAAGGACTACTGTTCGAGTAGTGATTCGCCCATCAGTAAGAGTAATGCCCTCAGCGCATTTTAACATTTATGCATTGGTGGCTGTGGCAAGACGTCCACAGCGCGACCGATCAAACAGCTCCGTATCTCCACTTCTTGATTATTTGATTCTCTGAACCCAGCGACTTACTGTACTCCCGTGGACTGCAAAACTTTCATACACATCACATAAACACTTGTGAATGTTCACAACAGTTTCCTTATCTGCAACAAGAAATTCTATCACAATTCGCTGCTTACAATGCAAGTTGCTAACACACTCCATTTCAACAGTTTAGGGCAGCCATATTATTTGGCCAGTTGGGTTGCACATTGGTGCATACAATCGGCACATGCCATATTTGAAGTGTGCGAAATTTCATGCTTCTATTGTCATTATTAGCTGAGAAGAACGATGTGATGCATTACTTTCTGAACGAACTTTGCATAATCCTGTTATTTCACGTGGTGTAGGCTATATAATCCTACTATTTCATATGTTGTAGGTTATATAATCCTGCTATTTCATGCGTTGTAGGTTATATAATAATCCTATTTCATGTGGTGTAGGTTATATAATAATCCTATTTCATGTGGTGTAGGTTATATAATCCTGTTATTTCATATGGTATAGGTTTTATTAACCTTCTATTTCAAGTGGTTAGGTTATATAATCTATTTCACATAGTTTAGGTTATATAATGTGCCTATTTTACACGATGTAGGTTATATAATACGGCTATTTCATGTGATGTAGGTTATATAATCTGCCTATTTCATGTAATGTGTGGCCGGCTTCGTGGCTTAGAGGTTATGACTTTTCTCCGTAATCTCGTATACTCTCGTCGGTAACGTGATGACGGTGACAATCAGCAGTGGTTCGAATCGCATTGGTAACGTATGGGGTATGTGAGCCGGCCGCTCAGAAAGCAATGGCAAACTACTGAGCGTAATCTTGCCAAGAAATCAACATACAGCTAAAAGATGCTGGTGTTGACAGCGATGTCCTGTAAAGGATATGCAAAAAAAAAAAAAAGTTATAATCCGGCTATTTCTCATGGTTTAGGTTATATAATCTGCCTATTTCACATGATGTAGGTTATATAATCTGGCTATTTCATGTGTTGTAGGTAATATAATCCAGCTATTTCATGTGTTCTAGGTTATATAATACAGCTATTTCACATGGTGTATGTTATATAATCCTGTTATTTCATATGGTATGGGTTTTATTAACCTTCTATTTCAAGTGGTGTAGGTTATATAATCTGCCTTTTTCATGTGATGTAGATTATATAATCCGGCTATTTCATGTGGTGTAATATATATAATCTGGCTATTTCATGTGGTGTAGGTTATATAATCCGGCTATTTCATGTGGTGTAGGTTATATAATCCGGTTATTTCATGTGGTGTAGGTTATATAATCCGGCTATTTCATGTGGTGTAGATTATATAATCCTGCCGTCTCATCTGCTGAGATTTTAGCCTCGCTGTCCCTGCTGTCATGTTTACAGCTGTTCATGAAGTGATCACAGACCACACTGGCTGGTGTCATTAGATAAGTGCCCATGGTGCCATCAGGGGCAGCATCAACAGACTATTGTCACACTTGTATGTAGCATTGTTACACTTGTATGTAGCATTGTCATACTTGTATGTAGCATTGTCATACTTGTATTTACTGATGAAACATTGTCACACTTGTATGTAGCACTGTCACACTTATATGTAGCACTGTCACACTTGTATGTAGCAGTCAGACTTGTATGTAGCAGTCAGACTTGTATGTAGCATTGTCACACTTGTATGTAGCACTGTCACACTTGTATGTAGCATTGTCACACTTGTATGTAGCACTGTCACACTTGTATGTAGCATTGTCACACTTGTATGTAGCATTGTCATACTTGTACGTAGCACAGTTACACTTGTATGTAGCACCGTCACACATGTATGTAGCAGTCACACTTGTATTTATGGATGAAACATTGTTACACTTGTATGTAGCACTGTCACACTTGTATGTAGCATTGTCATACTTGTATGTAGCACTGTCACACTTGTATGTAGCACTGTCACACTTGTATGTAGCATTGTCACACTTGTATGTAGCATTGTCATACTTGTACATAGCACAGTTACACTTGTACGTAGCACTGTCACACTTGTATGTAGCACCGTCACACTTGTATGTAGCACCGTCACACATGTATGTAGCAGTCACACTTGTATTTATGGATGAAACATTGTTACACTTGTATGTAGCACTGTCACACTTGTATGTAGCATTGTCACACTTGTATGTTGCATTGTCACACTTGTTCGTACGATGAAAAACTGCCACACTTGAATGCATTGATTGATTGATTGACTGATTTAGGAACCGACATCACAGCATTCAGGGCATACCCATAAGCGCTCTGTCCCCATCCTCAGCAGCCAGCGAAGAGTTACAACACAATAGTTCCAGTAGCAATCTGATTATATGTCCGTTTCGCCTTTCCTCTGAGCGTCGAGCGTCGTTCACTCCTCGCTGCCTTATTCTTGCCAGACTATGGTGATCCATTGAATGCATTGATGAAGACAAGCAGTAATGGAAGCCATGACTTATATGTTATGGACGTTACTCGACACATATGGCAAATAACAAAAGCAAACAAGTAGAGATTTTCACTGCAACCTTTATCACCGTGGTATGGCATTCTGCTGTGGTATTATATCCACCCTTGTACAAGGACATGTTGACAATGTGAGAAATAAAAGAGCAGACAGATTGGCTGGTACTACTACTATATTAACAAGTCAGCCCATGCACACCTCTAGATCGCTGGGCAAAAACAAGGACTTTGAATGGGTCAAGGTTGTTGGAATGCAAACATTTCCACTGAACAACAGAGATGTCAGATAAAACAAACAGCACGCCCAGTGGGCAAGGAGGATGGACAGTCAACACTGACCTGGCAGTTGATCACTGCACCCTGATGGGTTTACAAAAGAGGAGTTCCCAAAACTTATGGACGTGTTTTAACATAATGGTGGATTGTTAGAAAGAGTAATGAAGATATCCTGAGAAAGTTAACTCACAAAGAGAACTGGTTCTTACATCAGAAGATGATTGGCCATGTTCTTTGGATATGTCATGAGAAGATAAAAGATGGAGTGTGTCGTTACAACAGGAAGGCTGGAGGAGAAGAGAGGTAGGAGGAGACCAAGAGAGAAGATGCTGGACAGTTTGACATAATAGCATGGAGGGTCGTCGGTAACAGAAATGACTGACAGCACAAGAGATAGAAAGCTCTGGACAGACATGATCACCAACGCCACATGGCAAGGACTATAGGAAGATTGGCAGCATACAAGACAGAAGGCTATGGAAAGACATGATCACCAATGCATGGACTACAAGAAGATTGGCAGTACACGAGACAGAAGGCTGTGGACACACATGATCACCAACGCCACACGGCATGGACTACAAGAAGATTGGCAGCATACAAGACAGAAGGCTATGGAAAGACATGATCACCAATGCATGGACTACAAGAAGATTGGCAGTACACGAGACAGAAGGCTGTGGACACACATGATCACCAACGCCACACGGCATGGACTACAAGAAGATTGGCAGTACACGAGACAGAAGGCTGTAGACAGATACGATCACCAACACCAGATGGCATGAACTGTAAGAAGCTAAACATAGTTGTGCCTACAGTGCAATGATGGTCATCAGACATGAAGCAAAGTGAACATTGGTGTGGTACAAATCAAGTGCTTGTGAGTGCTGTAGAGAGAAAGACTTCCACATTCTAGACAGAAACAGTGATAGGCAGAGTTGCACATTCTTCTACTTCAGACGTCTAAAGTATTTGACAGAAAACAATACAGATCTCTAAAAACAATCAGGACTGTGCATGAACTCAAATGAACAGACACATTTATACACTAAACATCTCTGACTTTGTCATGAACTCTACATCAAATAAACATAAGACATATGACAGCAAATCCTAGTCATCACGAGCAATCCAAAGGTTTATACATCAGCATTACAAACACACTGAGATCTGCAGGCCCGCCCTCTAGTGGTGGGCACACAGTCTCTCCACGCTGATCAGGTTTCTGTATAATTTGCTGAGAGATTTCTTTAAGGCTGGCACATCGTTAAGAACATTCTCCTCGGTGAGATGCACCGTGGGGTTACTATGTTCTGAAGTCTCCAGATCTGCAAACAGAGGAGCAGACAGATGGTGGTGAGTGCGTCATTCAGACAGAACACAGATAAATGTGAGGCTAGGTTATGTAACATGCTAGCTAATTTATCATATTATTTAAACATTCAACAGTGCTTCTATTACTGTCTACACATTGAACGACATCATTCACACCTAATTTGCATATCTTGTAAACTAAGCCAGATAATCACACCATTCCCACCTAATTCCCATCTCTTTTAAACAACTGACCACTCAATGTGTTGAAATAAACATATTCAGAAACAGGAGATCCCACTCCAAAACTCTCTCAACCAATGGGAATAACAGATGTAACTACAAAACTCTCTCAACCAATGGGAATAACAGATGTAACTACAAAACTCTCTCAACCAATGGGAATAACAGATGTAACTACAAAACTCTCTCAACCAATGGGAATAACAGATGTAACTACAAAACTCTCTCAACCAATGGGAATAACAGATGTAACTACAAAACTCTCTCAACCAATGGGAATAACAGATGTAACTACAAAACTCTCTCAACCAATGGGAATAACAGATGTAACTACAAAACTCTCTCAACCAATGGGAATAACAGATGTAACTACAAAACTCTCTCAACCAATGGGAATAACAGATGTAACTACAAAACTCTCTCAACCAATGGGAATAACAGATGTAACTACAAAACTCTCTCAACCAATGGGAATAACAGATGTAACTACAAAACTCTCTCAACCAATGGGAATAACAGATGTAACTACAAAACTCTCTCAACCAATGGGAATAACAGATGTAACTACAAAACTCTCTCAACCAATGGGAATAACAGATGTAACTACAAAACTCTCTCAACCAATGGGAATAACAGATGTAACTGTAACAGTATGTGTAGTTTGGGTTATAATTAGGATCTAGTGGGGAATTAGAGATACAGCACGATTGAGCATTATGAGTGAAAGCGGAGAGAGATGCTCAATCGTGACGTATTGTTGTTGTGAAGGGCAGTCAACATCCGATAGTCCAGCTGAGAAGACACGGCTTGTCATCTTGAGAATAAAGTATAAAGTTTTAGTACAGATCAAGTCTTGTTACTTCATTTGACACTACTACAGAAGTAATAAATGGTGCCGTGACCAGGATCTGAGGTTGATCTAGGCCGGCCAACAACAACTATCCACTGGCGGCATGCTGTAAGACAAATTATGAAGATAATGGCCTACCACGCGAAGTACTAAAGAATCCAGACAAAACTGCCAGGACAAGAAGGGTTTCCTGGAGCCGTGGCTGAACATTTGAATCGTATCATTTATAAGGGGCCTAACCTGGCCGTTGCCTGAACCTTGCCACTTTCAAGATTTTATCGGAAGTCAGAACTCGTTCAAGGTCAGCTCATCACTAGCCGTTGGCTGATTGATACTAATCCATTTTTGGGCCTTGTCATTCCTATGACCCAAACACCCAAACACACCTAATCCATTTTTGGGCCTCGTTATATTCCTATGACCCATTCCATACGACGATGAAGTACCCACTTGAGATCAAGGAAGGGACCCAACCAGGGGGTCGAAGATTGTCTGGCAGCCCATGAGATGTGACCCAACCAGGGGTTGAAAATTTTCTGGCAGCCCACGAGAAGGACGAAATTACCTGAGGGAAGAGAAGTGATATCTGAACTCCACCACCTGAATTCCGAGACTTTCACTTGATGCGGGCTCTGGTTGGTTGAACTGAATCCGTAAGTTGGTAAAAGAAGATGACGGATTAATTAAGGAAATAGACTCGGAGTAAAAGTTGTGTATTTCGAGGTCTCCCGGGAGCTTTCGAATTTATTAATTAGAGTGGAGTACAGGACATTATTGTGGTTTAAGAAACAAATATCTACAAGGAACCTTCTGATTGCCACAAATTTGAGTTTTTTATTGAGGACAGGGTTCATTCTTCCTATGCTCAGACAGGATATTGTTGATGCTTCCTCTGATTAATGTAATATCTTACAATATTATAACCAACTGAATTGTGCTGTTTGGGATTTGGGAAATTGTAATTGTGTGATTGGTTGCTTGCTTTGTTTCAGTATTTTTCAGCATGGCGGAACCGGATAACTTGGCCCAGGTTTTGACAGGCGTGGGTACAGCAGTAGGCCGACTTAATATGGTGATTAAACAACAAGGCATGGCAACAGAAATTGTAAAGTTTAGTGGACAGGCCAGAGACTATAAGAAATGGGTCACCTCTATAGAAAAATATGCCTATTTGATCTCAGCAACAGATGAAGAAAAAATGAGACTGGCTTATCAGACGGCAACGGAACCGGTCTCGGATCATATAAGAAGAAAGCTAGAAGCTAGAGTAGATGAGACATGGGAACAATTCAAGGAAGACCTAGCAAGGAAATATGCAGAAATAACGGATCCACAACATGCATTTTCGGTGTTGAGGCAGGCTAAACAAAATAACGGAGAGACGGTACAATTGTTTAGCGATAGATTAATTAATCTGGCTGAAGAGGCATTCTTAGGACAGAATGTACGAGGAGAGGAGGTGGAAAGGATGTTGGTAGGGATCTTTGTGGATGGCATAAAGTCTGATGGTTTGAAACTTAAATTAATGAGGGAAAACCCTGAGAGGTTATCACAAGCGGTGGATATCGCGGTACAAGAAGAAAATTTGAGACGTAGGTTTAGATTAAGAACAGGACGAGAAGTGGGAAGTAATCGAGATGACAGAGTTGAGGAACCTATGGAAATAGGACAAACAAGATTCGGATGGAATAGGAGAGGAGGTATACAGACGTTACAAGGTAGAAATAGGTATGATAATGAGGAAAGAAGAAATATGAGATACCCTACAAGAGAAACAGTAGGTAACACAAATGGTACAAATATTGTCTGTTGGAATTGTGGTCAACGGGGACATGTTTTTCGGTTTTGTAATAACAGGCATGTCCAGTCGAATACACAGGGTAGACATGACAATAATAGGGTGAGTAGGAATGTTGTAGATGGACACAGGAATTTTACAGGTACAAGAACACAGGAAAATCGGCGCCCTACCTATTAGACAGGACCTATGATAGGAGGGTAAATAATAAGGTCCCAAGGGTTAGAGAATATGTTAACAACAGGTATAATAGGTCGAACAGAGAATATTTTCAACTAGATGAAGTCAAGAAATTTATAGAAGATAAAACAGATTATAGTTCTTGTATATTAGAAATAGGAAAGTATAGAGTTCGTACGTTAATTGATTCGGGAGCTCAGGTTAGTGTAGTAAAAGAAAGTTTTCTATACAAAATAGTAAGAAATTGTAGAGTATTTAAGAGTCATAATAATTTACACTCTGTTACGGGACAAAATTTACAAGTAGTTGGACAAACAATGATAAATTTTAAGTTAGGAGGGATCAACATAAGACACCTTTTTCATGTAGTGAAGGGTTTAAATAGAAACATGTTAATAGGAAGAGATTTTTTAATAAAAAATGGAGTAAGACTTTTCTATGATTTACACAAATTAAAATTCAGGGACGTCTATATAGATATGCAAGAAGACATGCATATATCAGCACTAGTTAGAGTTAAAATGACAACGACGTTAAAACCACAGTCGGTTAATTTGATACAAGTGAAGCTGAAGAAAAACCCATATTATGTAGAAGGAAACACAGTCAGAATCACTGAATTACAAGAGGAAATAATTGATGAGCCTGGTTTGGAAGTTCCGGATGGAATAATAGCGTTAGATAAACACTTAACCTTTCCAGTTATGGTGATTAACAACACAGGTAGAGAAATTAAATTATACAGAGGGTGTGTAGTAGCAAAAATTGAACAGAACGTTAGTGAAATATTGGCAACGGATAGAGTAGAAATGCCGGGAACTAATTATTCACAGTCTTCTAGTGAAAGAAGTAATAACAGACGCGGACGCGGAAGTAGAGGAAACACACGAATGAATGAATTGATCCATCCATTCAAAAGAAATACAGCACAAATACATTCACTAGATAAACAGACAAGAGAACAGGAATTGTTGGCACAGTTAAAGACTTCACCAGAAAATAAAGAAGTATTGGAACAGTTTATAAAGGAGAATCAGGATGTGTTTGCAATTAGTGATTTAGAGTTGGGTAAGACAAAAACGGTAACAATGGAGATAGATACGGGAGACCATCCGCCGATTAGCTTAAAACCATATAGAACTCCCTTAAGAAATAGAGAAATTGTAGAAAAGGCAATAGAAGAAATGTTGAAAGCAGGGATAATCAAAAGATCAAAATCAGAGTGGTCATCTCCGGTGGTAATTGTGGCCAAACCTGATGGTTCGAGTCGATTCTGTTGCGACTATCGGGCGTTGAACAAAATTACTAAAAATGTTGCATATCCACTACCAGTGATAGATGATATTTTGGGGTTGCTAAATGGCGCTACATTTTTTACGACGTTAGACGCAAGAGCAGGATTTTGGTGCATTCCGATGTCGGCAGACGCGCAGAGAAAAAGTGCTTTCTGTACTCATATGGGTTCTTATGAATTTTTACGTATGCCTTTTGGAGTCAAAACTGCGCCATCTCACTACATGCTCTTAATAAATGAAGTTTTAGAAGGTATGCAAAGGTTCGCTCTTGCTTATATTGATGATATTCTGATCTTTACTTCTGGAAATGTGGAGGATCATTTGAAACATATAAAGTTAGTGTTTGACAGGTTAAGAAAACATGATGTGAAGTTAAAGCTCAGTAAATGCCAATTTTTAAAGACAGAAACAAAATATTTGGGGTATATTATAAATAGAGAAGGTATAAAACCAGACCAGGACAAAATAAAGGTTATTAAAGAGTTACCTGCTCCAACTAACGTTAAGGAGGTACGCGCCTTTATAGGAACATGCGCGTATTATAGACGGTTTGTCCCAGCGTTTTCAAAAATAGCTGAACCTATTACAAACTTAACAGGCAAGTACGCTAGGTTTAAGTGGGATGATGAGTGTCAAAAAGCGTTCGAGTATTTAAAAAACAGTTTAACACTGGTACCACTGTTGACGCATCCAGACTTAAACAAACAGTTGATACTGTACACAGATGCTTCAGACAATGCAGTAGGAGCGTGTTTGGTGCAACCATATGAAGGGAAAGAGTCTGGAATACCAGGGGTTAAAAATGAAAGGCCTATATACTTCTTGTCGCATAAACTTAGCAGATCACAAAGAAAGTGGACGACTATTGAGAAGGAGGCTTACGCAATACATTACGCTCTTCAAAAACTAAATTACTACTTACATAACGCAAATTTTGTTATTAGAACTGACCATATGCCTTTAAAGTCTTTTTTAGAAGCCCCAGTGCAGAACAGGAAAATACAAACCTGGGCATTGAACTTACAGGGATATAATACGAAAATTGAGTACATTCCAGGTAAGATTAACACATGCGCTGATTTACTGTCTAGGATTCCCTATCCACAGTCGTCAGGTGACACAGAAGATGAAGGAGAACCAGAGATTGACGATCGAAATTGGCAAGTAAATATTTTAGATTCTGCTATAATAAATAGAGAAGAATTTGATAGTCTACCATCGGAACAAGAGTCTGAACATAGGGAAGATGATCTACACTTAGAAAAATTTAACATGAAAGAGGAGCAGGACCTAGACCCAAAAGTGTTACAAATAAAAGAAAAATTAAGAGAAACAGAAGATAACAAATATAAAAGGAATTATTTGGTTTTACAAGAGGATGGACATTTATACTACATGTCTGAAAGGAACGAACAACTGAGGAAATACATTCCAAAACATTTAGAAAATGAACTTTTAAAGGCATATCATGATGAAAATGGACATTTAGGTAGAGACAAATTGGTGAAGGCGCTTACAAGTAAATATTACTGGCCAAATTTATTTAAATCTGCATATAAATATGTGGATACCTGTGAGAAGTGCAGATTGAGGAACATGAAAACAATAAAGTGTCCCTTGCAGGATACTGACATTCCTCAGTTCCCAATGCAAAAGATTAGTTTAGATATATCGGGTCCACACCCCAGAACATTGTCAGGAAACGTGTATTTGATTCATATAGTAGATGTTTACAGTCTTTGGCCGGAGGTTTATGCAATTCCGGATAAGAGTGCAGATACAGTAGTCAATATTTTTTTACAAGAGTTTGTCCCAAGATTTAGTTGTCCACAAAGTATACTTACAGACAATGGTAAAGAATTTATAAATAAGAAATTTGAAAAGTTGTTAAATGATTTAAATATAAAACATATAAAGACATCATATTATAGACCTACTTCCAATGCTAGAAACGAGCGTCAACATCAGACGTTATATAGCATTATATCAAAGATTGTAGATGAACATGAAAGAGATTGGGATTTGTTTTTAGGACCTGCCCTTAACGCCATTCGTACTAATCAAAATGAAAGCACGGGTTTTTCACCATATTATTTAATATACGGGAGAGAACCGATACTACCTATAGACAATCTATTAAAACCTAGACGGAAATATATGGGTGAAGACTTTCAAGAGGTTATAATACAGGAAATGCATAAAGCACACGTAGGACTAAGGAATAATATAATTAAAGCTAGGGAAAGGCAGAAAAAGTACAAGAATATAAATACAAACTTGCAGGAATTTAAGGTTGGTGATAGGGTCTATTACAAGAAGCATAGGAGAAACTCTAAGTTTGATAATCGTTGGATTCCAGGGTATTATATTTTGGAAAAACTAGGTAAAGTATCGTATAAAATTAAGAACCAGGTCACGGGACATGTAGCAAGGGCACACGTGGAACACTTAAGGAGAGATGAAGAAGAGATAGAGTATAATAATAATAATAATTATTATTCAGACACAAGGTTTTTAGATGAACAACTCGTTAGAGGTGCTACAGTAACCCCAGGCGTTAGAAGAGATCCAGCACAAAATCGCTTATTAGCTCCAGGCTTTGATGATACTCAAGAACAGACGATACCGAAAACAATAGAAGAAGAAAAGTTGAATGAGACTCATTATGATAGTATGGAAGAGGAAATAAGTGCTCCGTTTAGGAACACTAGACAGGCAACGAAAAGGAGAATGGATAGACAAAGAGATAGAGAAGTGAAAAGACAGAGGAGAATTAGGGATTATTCAACGAGCGGGGAGGATATGCCGTTACTAGAAAGATCCTTGAGGAATAGTGATCGACAAATTAGATGGGATGTTGAACAAAAGAGATTAGCGGCAGCTAAAGAGAGACATACAGACGAAGAAGAAGAAATGGATGAAAAGTCAGAGTCAAGTAGTAGTAGTATGGAGGAAACAAATGGATTGTACGAAGAAAAAGACATTGATGTAGAATTAGCATTGGTTCAAAGAAATTTGGAGTTATTGAAGAAGTGGAACCGTAGGAAGTAGATAAGTAGAGAATATTGCAGATAGCAATTTATAAGTGTTAGAATTGAAAATGAAGAAGATGACTCTTGGTATTTTTATAATCAATATGGAGGTAGTTTTGAATGAAGTATATGTATATATTTGGTTATTTCTCTATGGGGTGGAATTGATGGTTGATTTTTTTAGTAGCTTGGACAAATTGAAGGGAAATAATTGGCAGGTAGGGCCACAAGTAAATAGGTGAGTGGATGGTGAATACTACATTAGTATAGATAAGAGGACTTGTACTGTAGTTTACAGTGATTAATTAAGAGGATTTTCCGGGTAGTATGATGTGTTTGGAGTTAGGCTAGAAAAAGGAGGAATTGATGTTTGTACTATTTGTTATCATTGATATCGGCAGATATGGTTATAAGATTTGGATATTGGTCTGTAAGTAACAGATACACATATGTAGCATTGAATTGATGGGTTTACTTAGAATGGTAAACTTGTAATTGACGAGAGGAATGAAAAAAAAAAAAAAAAAGAAAAGCTAGTAGTGTGGAATCAATATTTTTTTTGATAATAACAATTATTATTGACGGAAACTGAAGATAAATTTTGAAACTTTATTCATAAAGTATGTATGGAAAGAGAAGTGTGATTACTTCTTACTTTTTCCTTTCTTTTTCTTATTTTCCTAAGTGCGCACTAACTCAATCTAACATATCTTTTCTGTGAGAATGTGAAATAGGGGATAAGGGAAATATCTTCAGTTTTGTCAATCATAATTTTAATGAACAATTTAAATTTAAAAGCGGTTCGCTTACAGAGAGTTGTAGGAAGTTTTATAGAGAATTTGGTGGGGAGTTTTTGGTATTATTGATATACTGGGAAGTATGTCTCTGGTTAGCAATTGGCTATGATGAGGTAGGAAAATGAGAATGGAGTTAGGAAATATATAAATGGAATGGCCTGAATAAATAGAGACATTATTAGTATGGTTGTTGGGGCCACTATACGTAATAATTTTAAGAAAGTTTACTTGGAAAATCTTTGTTTATTCACTTGGGGTTTTATTTTCGTGTAACTGGGCAATGATGGTTGTTAATTGATTATTTTATTGAGACTATGTTTCAATGCTATATGTATATGTATTATGTTTTATTTCATGCTTGGTTTGGTTTTATAAAAAGTTAGTTTAAGTAAGTTAGGATCGTTGAGTTTATAGTGCTTTGAGTAAAACACTATTGGACCGTAAAAGTGTCTAATAATGATATAATATTTGCTTTTGGGTTGATAAAATGCATGCCATATTGATTTTGAAAATGTGTTTTAATTGGATAATTGTGACGCCTTGTTTTGATTTAGTTTTGCGTAAACAGTTGGATTGATAGATTAAGTGATGTGGTTAATGAATTGGTTTTAAGTTTGGTTAGAATATTAGTTAACTTTTCAAATACAGGGGGCTTTATAAAAAAAAAAAAAAAAAAGCCCTTTCGTTCAGAAAGGAATTATAAAATTATTGAGGGAGGGTATGGAGACATAGGCTGCTGGGAAGGTTAGGTTGCTTGAAAAGCTTCGAATATATAAGTAGAGTATAACTAGATAGAAGTTTAAGGGAAAAACTGTGAATAGCAGCATATAGAAGAAATACATAGGGGGATAAAGGGCAGATCATGGGACATGAAGGGGGCAAGAAATAGGTGCTGTGAAAAACCAGCTTTAATTATATTAAAGGTGTTCATAAAAATTGAACAGGGTCTCATGCTAAAAGGTGAGATAACGCAATTTGGACAAGATTGTGGTTGGAAATTTTAAATGTTGAAGATATAAGGCTTGAAACTTACGTAAAAAGTTCTATTTCATATAGGGTTGTATATATAAAGCTTGTAAAACATTATATCAACTTGGTTTATAGAAAACAAAGATCTATTTTTGTATGACGTATTTATAAGAAAAAATTTGATTGTACAAATTTTTTTATTGGCAAAGGAGGTAAATGTGGTTGTGTGGAATATGCGTTTCTTTGTGCTTATCTTGACTATTTATTCCTTTTACTGGGTGCACCCCTTCTTTACTTCTTCTAAATACGTTGTTCTCGTTGTTCGGGTTGTCTTGTATTGAGAAATGCGAGTGATTTCCTAATGCCAGTTGTACAAATACGATTTTACGAGCCATTTTGTTTATAATATGCATATTTTATATAGGAACTTGAGGAGCCAAGGAATATATAGTGGATTGCTATATAGTTTGGGGAAATGAAAGAAGAGTAGAAATGGTAAGTTAAAAAAGGGTTACAGTACATGGTACGAGGTATAGAGGTAAAATGGAAGAAGAAGTGGGTTGATTATATAGCTGGGGAAAGAGTTAAAGAAATAGAATGTTTAATTAAATTGGAGTTGGTTTGGGGAGGATTAGAAGAACTATGGAAGATTAGAGGAAAAAGAGGGAATAGAGTAAGGGGATTAGGAGTAAAGATTTTTCCTTTATAAGGAAAATTCTTTAATAAACATGGGGAGGTGTAACAGTATGTGTAGTTTGGGTTATAATTAGGATCTAGTGGGGAATTAGAGATACAGCACGATTGAGCATTATGAGTGAAAGCGGAGAGAGATGCTCAATCGTGACGTATTGTTGTTGTGAAGGGCAGTCAACATCCGATAGTCCAGCTGAGAAGACACGGCTTGTCATCTTGAGAATAAAGTATAAAGTTTTAGTACAGATCAAGTCTTGTTACTTCATTTGACACTACTACATAACTACAAAACTCTCTCAACCAATGGGAATAACAGATGTAACTACAAAACTCTCTCAACCAATGGGAATAACAGATGTAACTACAAAACTCTCTCAACCAATGGGAATAACAGATGTAACTACAAAACTCTCTCAACCAATGGGAATAACAGATGTAACTACAAAACTCTCTCAACCAATGGGAATAACAGATGTAACTACAAAACTCTCTCAACCAATGGGAATAACAGATGTAACTACAAAACTCTCTCAACCAATGGGAATAACAGATGTAACTACAAAACTCTCTCAACCAATGGGAATAACAGATGTAACTACAAAACTCTCTCAACCAATGAGAAGTAACAGATTCAGAAACAAAAGATCCCACTCAAACTCTCTCAACCAATGGGAATAACAGATGTAACTACAAAACTCTCTCAACCAATGAGAAGTAACAGATTCAGAAACAAAAGATCCCACTCAAACTCTCTCAACCAATGGGAATAACAGATGTAACTACAAAACTCTCTCAACCAATGGGAATAACAGATGTAACTACAAAACTCTCTCAACCAATGAGAAGTAACAGATTCAGAAACAAAAGATCCCACTCAAACTCTCTCAACCAATGGGAATAACAGATGTAACTACAAAACTCTCTCAACCAATGGGAATAACAGATGTAACTACAAAACTCTCTCAACCAATGGGAATAACAGATGTAACTACAAAACTCTCTCAACCAATGGGAATAACAGATGTAACTACAAAACTCTCTCAACCAATGGGAATAACAGATGTAACTACAAAACTCTCTCAACCAATGGGAATAACAGATGTAACTACAAAACTCTCTCAACCAATGGGAATAACAGATGTAACTACAAAACTCTCTCAACCAATGGGAATAACAGATGTAACTACAAAACTCTCTCAACCAATGGGAATAACAGATGTAACTACAAAACTCTCTCAACCAATGGGAATAACAGATGTAACTACAAAACTCTCTCAACCAATGGGAATAACAGATGTAACTACAAAACTCTCTCAACCAATGGGAATAACAGATGTAACTACAAAACTCTCTCAACCAATGGGAATAACAGATGTAACTACAAAACTCTCTCAACCAATGGGAATAACAGATGTAACTACAAAACTCTCTCAACCAATGGGAATAACAGATGTAACTACAAAACTCTCTCAACCAATGGGAATAACAGATGTAACTACAAAACTCTCTCAACCAATGGGAATAACAGATGTAACTACAAAACTCTCTCAACCAATGGGAATAACAGATGTAACTACAAAACTCTCTCAACCAATGGGAATAACAGATGTAACTACAAAACTCTCTCAACCAATGGGAATAACAGATGTAACTACAAAACTCTCTCAACCAATGAGAAGTAACAGATTCAGAAACAAAAGATCCCACTCAAACTCTCTCAACCAATGGGAATAACAGATGTAACTACAAAACTCTCTCAACCAATGAGAAGTAACAGATTCAGAAACAAAAGATCCCACTCAAACTCTCTCAACCAATGGGAATAACAGATGTAACTACAAAACTCTCTCAACCAATGAGAAGTAACAGATTCAGAAACAGAAGATCCCACTCAAACTCTCTCAACCAATGGGAATAACAGATGTAACTACAAAACTCTCTCAACCAATGGGAATAACAGATGTAACTACAAAACTCTCTCAACCAATGAGAAGTAACAGATTCAGAAACAGAAGATCCCACTCAAACTCTTTCAACCAATGGGAATAACAGATGTAACTACAAAACTCTCTCAACCAATGGGAATAACAGATGTAACTACAAAACTCTCTCAACCAATGGGAATAACAGATGTAACTACAAAACTCTCTCAACCAATGGGAATAACAGATGTAACTACAAAACTCTCTCAACCAATGGGAATAACAGATGTAACTACAAAACTCTCTCAACCAATGGGAATAACAGATGTAACTACAAAACTCTCTCAACCAATGGGAATAACAGATGTAACTACAAAACTCTCTCAACCAATGGGAATAACAGATGTAACTACAAAACTCTCTCAACCAATGAGAAGTAACAGATTCAGAAACAGAAGATCCCACTCAAACTCTCTCAACCAATGGGAATAACAGATGTAACTACAAAACTCTCTCAACCAATGGGAATAACAGATGTAACTACAAAACTCTCTCAACCAATGAGAAGTAACAGATTCAGAAACAAAAGATCCCACTCAAACTCTCTAAACCAATGGGAATAACAGATGTAACTACAAAACTCTCTCAACCAATGAGAAGTAACAGATTCAGAAACAAAAGATCCCACTCACACTCTCTCAACCAATGGGAATAACAGATGTAACTACAAAACTCTCTCAACCAATGGGAATAACAGATGTAACTACAAAACTCTCTCAACCAATGGGAATAACAGATGTAACTACAAAACTCTCTCAACCAATGAGAAGTAACAGATTCAGAAACAAAAGATCCCACTCAAACTCTCTCAACCAATGGGAATAACAGATGTAACTACAAAACTCTCTCAACCAATGAGAAGTAACAGATTCAGAAACAAAAGATCCCACTCAAACTCTCTCAACCAATGGGAATAACAGATGTAACTACAAAACTCTCTCAACCAATGAGAAGTAACAGATTCAGAAACAAAAGATCCCACTCAAACTCTCTCAACCAATGGGAAGTGACAGATGTATGTACCTGTGATCTGCTGCTCCAGTAGCTCCAGCTGTTTCTCGATGTCCGAGTGAACTCGGCTGACGTGGATCAACAAGTTCTGCTCACAGTTTCTGTACGGATCCAACGACTCCTCAGCCGTGTCCGTCTGCAACAGAAACAGACCATACAATCAACTGATCAGTTTGTTCCCTCAACCAAGTACATTCCGGAAAACATCAAAAAACATCAACTACAGGCATCTGAAGGAACTATACTACTTCTTTGTTCAGTTTAGTTCAGATTATCATCACAGAACTTTAAACATGTCCAAAGCAAATCTAACTGCCTTCATAATGAGTCCATCAGAGTGCAGCAACTAACTGAACTAGACACAGAAATCCTTGGTGAGTGATGAAGAGGTTGACAAAAGACAACATTTCTGGCCCAGGCATCCTGCCACTGAACACATGCAGTGCTAGAGTGAGCAGGGATGGGTGTCCGGTCAGACGTCAATGGCAAAGCTTGCAAGTAACGTGTTTATGGTTCTTCTAATCAGACACAATGAAACAAACTATTTATTAATGTTGAATAATATCCCCTTCACCTTGATATAAGCATGAACACATCATTTGTTTCCATGTAAGCACGACTGGTGACTCATTCCGGCATGGCCAGGGGTTCATGACATCCTCATGTGCTATACTAGAAAGCTCGTCCAATCACAGCTCATCATCACACACAATTGCCAGGTTGTGGGATCGTGTCCGTGTTTGTTTCCCAGCAGTGAATCTGGGTCATATTCTATCTAGAAATGTTTTGTTCCAAATATGGCTTATTTCAGGTTTTTTTTAAAACTCACAATGACTTAACTGACCCACCCTCTTCATTTCTAATGATTCCCTGATCTTCTTTTGAAGACATTTGTCTCCTTGAACCCTGTATGTGTTCAAATCAATATCTGATGTATGAGAGGCAACATTCATCTATACTTGTATATGTCTACAGATTCCATACAGCGGTCTTGTACGCATAGGCGGGTGTCTTGTGTGCTCGCAAGAGAAAGATCAGAGAATTCTTTGTAATGGAGAGATTGGTTCGCTTCAATGTAGGTCCACAAGTTAAAAGATCATATTTAGAGCAACATGTTGATTAACAGAACGATCCAGAATCACTTTTGGGAAAAGAATACAGACCAGATCTGAGAATTTGGTCATCCTGTGACAACACATAGTCATGCATGCTCATCAGCATGGCATTTCATGATGATGATGATGATGATGAACAGCTGTCATGATGACATGAGTAGCCAGAAAAGAGGATTGGCTTAAATGCACAAGGTTTTATTCCGTAAGGCTCTGCTTCCTTCAGCAGGGCAGCCTGCCGAAAGCAGCACATAAAGCATGAGCAGCAACGACACCCCCCCCCCCCCCCCCCCCCCCGAGTCTAACAGAAGACTGCACCCATGAACAGAGTCCAGAATCGAACCCACGTCCTTTGAGGTGTGTGGCAGGTGGCTTAAGCACTTTATCACGGAGACAACCTGTCACAACATGATGACAAACAATGACTGAAATTTCATGACAGAATGACAGACAATGATTGAACAATCATAACATGACAAACTATGACTGAACGATCAGGACATGATGACAAACTGACTGAATGATAATGACAGAATGACAGACAATGATTGAACAATCATGACATGACAAACTATGACTCAACAATCATGACATGACAAACTATGACTGAACAATTATGCCATGATGACAAACTATGAGTGAACAATCATGACATGATGGCAAACCATGACTGAACAATTATGACATGATGACAAACTATGACTGAACAATCATGACATGATGACAAACTATGACTGAACAATTATGACATGATGACAAACTATGACTGAACAATCATGACATGATGACAAACTATGACTGAACAATTATGACATGATGACAAACTATGACTGAACAATCATGACATGATGACAAACTATGACTGAACAATCATGACATGATGACAAACTATGACTGAACAATCATGACATGACAAACTATGACTGAACAATTATGCCATGATGGCAAACTATGACTGAACAATCATGACGTGATGGCAAACTATGACTGAACAATTATGACATGATGACAAACTATGACTGAACAATTATGCCATGATGACAAACTATGACTGAACAATCATGACATGATGGCAAACTATGACTGAACAATTATGACATGATGACAAACTATGACTGAACAATCATGACATGACAGACCATGACTGAACAATTATGACATGATGACAAACTATGACTGAACAATTATGACATGATGACAAACTATGACTGAACAATTATGACATGATGACAAACTATGACTGAACAATTATGCCATGATGACAAACTATGACTGAACAATTATGACATGATGACAAACTATGACTGAACAATCATGACATGACAAACTATGACTGAACAATTATGCCATGATGACAAACTATGACTGAACAATCATGACATGATGGCAAACTATGACTGAACAATCATGACATGACGACAAACTATGACTGAACAATCATGACATGACAAACTATGACTGAACAATTATGACATGATGACAGACTATGACTGAATGTTCATGACATGATGACAGACTATGACTGAATGATCATGACATGATGACAGACTATGATTGAATGATCATGACATGATGACAAACTATGACTGAATGTTCATGACATGATGACAGACTATGATTGAATGATCATGACATGATGACAAACTATGATTGAATGATCATGACATGATGACAAATTATATATGAATATGATGCTGACAAGTCATCAATGAAGGGAATCTGTGATAAGCATGAACACACAAATGATGAGAAATGGCATCTGCCCGTAACACTCACATCATTATCTGGAACATCATCATCATCATCACCGTCACAATGGCCGTCCACCTGATGGTCCACATACAGAGATGTCATATTTTTACTGTCATATGTCTCAGCTGTCCTATCCAACTTGGCACTGGGGGATGATGAATTCAGCCGGTCATCCCCAACAAGTAACGACAACGACAGCTGGCCATGCCTTTCAGCTGCAGACGCCACAGGAGCAGAGGAAGTAAATGTTTCTGTATTCAAGTTTTGTGAGTTAGTTTTCAGATTTGAACACACCCCATTACAAACTGCTGGGTCGGCAGACAGTGACCCAGCAGATCCCAGCTGTAAACCTGGCAAGGTTGGTTCAGAAAACTGTAAAAGCATTGTGTTATTAACGCTGCCTGCAGTTTCTGTCGCTATTTTATCGTCAACTGGTGAGTGTTGTTCCGTTTCTTGCGTCTGTACGCAACTTTCTGTGTGATTGACCATGCTCGAAATTCTATGTGTAGGTGAAGATTGTGTGCCGTCTCCATGACAGCCAGAAAACAAATCTCTAACCAGATTATCGACTTGACCTTGAATTGACGGCAGGGTATTGCCATATCCAACACATGGAGGTCCAGGCAAGACAGGATTTGAACTGGCTGGAGAAAGTGTGTCTATGTGAGAGCTACCAGCTAGTGGTGTCACTGCTGAAGGTTCTGCTGTCGATGGCTGGGACATGATCGGTGGTGAGTCTAATGCTGAAGCCACTTCTACTGTTGTTGCTGTGACATGCAACATTGACAGCGTCGACTGCAACAAAGGGTCGGATGACGACACAGAGATGGAAGGAGAACAAACTTCAGTCGTCGCAGATGTGACATCAACACGAGGTGCTGTAGAAAACAGAAATGTGGACGGAGTCGGAGAGGGATCGGGATCCCCGGAGCGAGGGGTCAATGTTAAATCCTCCTCTGGTTTGGTCCAGTTGTCCCAGTCGGTCTGCCACAGCTGGAACTCTGGATCCGCATCTTCCCTGCAGGTGGGAGAAGAGAAACCAACAAATATTGAGACATTCACTGGGCAGAAAATCTAACAGTGACAAACAACGGCCAAACATGGAACACAGAAACATTGGAACAGAAAAACAATAAATCAAGATATGATGAACTGGGATAAAAACAAAATTAAGATATGGAAAACTTGCGGCGAAAATTATACATGAAGATATGAAGAAATATGATAGAAAAAAGAATAAATAAAAATATGAAGAAGCGGGGTTGAAACATAATAGATCACAATATGAAGAAGTGGAATAGAAAATTATAAATCAAGATATGGAGAACTAGGGTAGAAAAATGAGAATCAAGATACAAAGAACTTTTGTAGGAAAATGAGAATCAAGGTATGAAGAACTTTGGTAGGTAAATAACAATCAAGATAAGAACTTTGGTAGAAAAATGAGAATGAAGTTATGGAGAACTGGGATAGAAAAACGAGAATGAAGATATGAAGAACTTTGGTTAGGAAAATGAGAATCAAGATATGGAGAACTTTGGTTAGGAAAATGAGAATCAAGATATGGAGAACTTTGGTTAGGAAAATGAGAATCAAGATATGGAGAACTTTGGTTAGGAAAATGAGAATCAAGATATGGAGAACTTTGGTTAGGAAAATGAGAATCAAGATATGGAGAACTTTGGTTAGGAAAATGAGAATCAAGATATGGAGAACTTTGGTTAGGAAAATGAGAATCAAGATATGGAGAACTTTGGTTAGGAAAATGAGAATCAAGATATGGAGAACTTTGGTTAGGAAAATGAGAATCAAGATATGGAGAACTTTGGTTAGGAAAATGAGAATCAAGATATGGAGAACTTTGGTTAGGAAAATGAGAATCAAGATATGGAGAACTTTGGTTAGGAAAATGAGAATCAAGATATGGAGAACTTTGGTTAGGAAAATGAGAATCAAGATATGGAGAACTTTGGTTAGGAAAATGAGAATCAAGATATGAAGAACTGGAGTGGAAAAATGAGAATCAAGATATGAAAAAATCTGATAGAAAATGAGAATCAAGATATGAAAAAAATCTGATAGAAAATGAGAATCAAGATATGAAAAAAATCTGATAGTAAATGAGAATCAAGATATGAAAAAATCTGATAGAAAATGAGAATCAAGATATGAAAAAATCTGATAGAAAATGAGAATCAAGATATGAAAAAATCTGATAGAAAATGCGAATCAAGATACGAAGAACTGGGGTATAAAAATGAGAATCTGTTGTGCTGCTGCCTTGTAAGCAGACTGGTGGCAGTCAAGGACTAGGATATGTGAACCCGAACAGAATGCTGACCGAGTCAGGTGTACTGAGCCACAGACTTGATGAAACAACGCAACTCACTTTATGATGATGAAAACAATAAGCCATGACATGAAGAACTAGGGCAGAAAAATGATTAATCAAGATACAGATCCGGGATTTTAAAAAATAATAATCTAAGATATAACTGGAATAGGCAGGTCCGCATGGCTGAATGGGTAAGAACTCATGTTCTTAAACATCCGTTGTGCTGATGCCGAGGTAAGGCACCTACACCGGACAGCTGGACTAAACTGTTGACCCATCGTCCTTGACTTGGGGATGTAAATTACAAGTACCTCTGGAGTCAGAGTATGTTAGCCTGATGAACTGGGTTAGAAACAAGATACAAAGAACTACAGATATAGCATGACAAATGCAGAAGAGGAGGAGGAGAAAGATGAGGAAAAGAAGAAGAAGATGGGAGAGGAGGTGGAGTCAAAGAAAGAAGAGCAAAAGGAGGTAGAAGCAAATTAGGAAGAAAAGGAAGTCTAGGATGAGGATTAGGTGAAAGCAGTAAAGGAGGATTATGATAAGGAGGAGAGAGTCTATGCATATTCAAGCTAAAACAACAAAAGGACTCACAGAGTAGTTTTATAGTCCAGGGTAAAAGATGAAAGATGACGAAATAAGAAGGAAAGTGAGACAGATTTTCTGTTCTAGTTTTTCAGAACCAAAGTGACGTGCTTACTTTGAGATTTTAATCTGTCTGCGTGTGGAGTGCAGGGCTGCCTTGATGGCCTGAATGGCAGAGATCATCTCGTTACATTCACAGGCTATAGACGTGAGATGTTCCACAGAACTGCCAGAGAGGAAGGGAAAGGAGGGTAGTTCACCTCGCCTCTCCCAACCCATGTCGTAAATGTATCGGCAACTGTCTCGAATACCTGAGGAATAAGGATGTACATATTTGAAAGTGATGATGTAAATAACAGAATATAGTAGGTAAACTGATCAGACAAGACAGACAATAGATAAACTGATCAGACAAGACAGACAATAGATAAACTGGTCAGACAAGACAGACAATAGATAAATTTATCAGACAAGACAGACAATAGATAAACTGATCAGACAAGACAGACAATAGATAAAGTGATCACACAAGACAGACAGTAGATTAAATTGATCAGACGAGAAAGACAATAGAGTGATAAGACAAGACAGACACTAGATAAAGTGATCAGACAAGACAGACAGTAGCTAAACTGATCAGACAAGACATACAACAGATAGAGTGATCAGACAAGACAGACAACAGATAAACTGATCAGACAAGACAGACAGTAGATAAAGTGATCAGACAAGACAGACGGTAAATAAACTGATGAAAGAAGAAAGAAAGCACAAATATCAAACCTAGAAAAGACATAAGATACACCTTCTGACTGACTCAATCACAGACAAGGCTGAAGGTCTAAACATTAATCACAGACATAAAAATCAATCACAGACATAATCAATCACAGACATAAACATCAATCAAGACAAAGCAGAAATAAGATGAGAGAGAGGACATAAAGTGCAGACATCACAGATGACAGAATGTACAGACATCAACAGTAGAGAACATAAAGTACAGACATCAATCACATACACTAGACATAAAGTACAGGCAACAATCACATGCAAGAGACATATATTAATCACCTGTAAGACAAACATTATAGAACCAATCATATACACAGAAAGACAAAGATTACACTCACAGACAAGACAGAAGGTGCAGCTATCAAGCACAGACAAGACAGAAGGTGCAACTATCAAGTACAGACAAGACAGAAGGTGCAACTATCAAGTACAGACAAGACAGAAGGTGCAACTATCAAGTACAGACAAGACAGAAGGTGCAACTATCAAGTACAGACAAGACAGAAGGTGCAACTATCAAGTACAGACAAGACAGAAGGTGCAACTATCAAGTACAGACAAGACAGAAGGTGCAGCTATCAAGCACAGACAAGACAGAAGGTGCAACTATCAAGTACAGACAAGACAGAAGGTGCAACTATCAAGTACAGACAAGACAGAAGGTGCAACTATCAAGTACAGACAAGACAGAAGGTGCAACTATCAAGCACAGACCCCCTCTGCCGTGCGTCCACCTTGACGAGGTAGAGGGGCTTGAGCGTTCCAATGACCCCAAGAGCTATGCCGACGGTAGCACAGCTACTGGTAGGGTCACCCATGTCGGACAGGTCAAGGGAGAGGGACCAGACGAAGTGACGCACAAACCTGCTGCCTTGTAGGTAGACTGGGGACAGTCAAAGGCTAGGGAAAGCATCCCGAACAAATGCTTGTCGAAATCGGATGTACTGATCCACAGGCTTGACAAAGAAGTGCAACGTAACTTTATCATTTCATGATGCCACAGATGAAAGTTAATCGATATGGTGCTAATCCCGTGAAGTCCCATCAGGCGGTGATAGTGCCGGGCCCCCTGCCTCGAGGGGGTCCACCCATGACTACTGGTGGTCACCTTCCCCTGTGCTGTGGAGTCAAGGCACAGAGGAGTAGGTTAAGAGCTATTGACCAAACACCCCGGACACTCAACATACTACAATGGAATGCAGAAGGAGTTTATAACAAGAAAGCCTCCCTAACACAGCGTCTTCATAAAGATAGAATAGATGTGGCATGCATTCAAGAGACACACCTCAACGCCAATCGCACATTTTCAGTCGAGGGATATCAGGCCACACGTTTCGACCGCGAAGGACATAAAGGAGGAGTTGTAATACTTACACGAAATACAATACCTTGCAGCGAAGTATCTGTGATCTCTGACAACCAAACGGAAATTATAGGTGTTGATATAATGATAAAGGACGTGAAAATAAGAATTTACAATCTATATAGCCCGGCAGATAAGGATCTTACACTCTCAAACATGGAAATAACTGACACAAATTGCATTGTTGTCGGAGACTTTAATAGCCGTTCAGAAAGATGGGGATACCCAGATACTGACAAAAGAGGAGATGAAGTGGAGGACTGGGAAATAGACTCAAATCTCCATCTACTTAACAAAGCGGATGACACACCGAGCTTCTACTCCAGAAGATGGATTACCACTTCTACTCCAGACTTAGCTTTCTGCACAGGAGACATCCTCCACAAAATCGATCGCCATGTGCTGGACCAATTAGCAGGTAGTGACCACAGACCAATCAAGCTTGTAATAAATATGGAGTATGTTCCACAGGAGCAAAAGCCTTTGCCCCGTTGGAATTACAAACGAGCAGATTGGGACAGATTTGCCATACTAACAGACAAATATTGTGAAAACGTAAATACACGATATGGCAACATGAAGCAAATGGTGGAAAGTCTAAACAGAGCAATAATACAGGCAGCCACTGAGTCTATTCCAAGAGGAGCAAGGAAAAATTACAAACCACACTGGACTGAAGAACTACAATTTTTGGAGGACAAAGTTGAAGATGCTAGGAAGACCGCAGAGAGAGAACAAACAACTGAAGCGAACATCTCTCTCAAAGCCATCTCAGCAAAATATAAAAGAACAGTAAATCAAACAACAAGAGATTGTTGGAGGAAAAAAACAGAAAACCTGAATTTTGACAGGGATGGAAACAAACTATGGAAACTAGTGAAAGCCATGAACAATGAAGGACCTAGAAACAAACAAATAACAATTAAACAAGGAAATTCCTTGCTTACAGGAAAAAAGGCTGCAAATGCACTAATGGAACACTTCATTGGCACCTTGCCGTCTTGACAGACGATAGTTTGTGCTTTAAAAAGGCATAATAACTTTTAACTATGGCGGTAGCGAGTGTGACTGATAAGGCCAATTTGCGCTGTAAATGTCCGTTCACAGTGGGTGCATGTGAACACGTGGTCATTTCCACCATCATGCACCATCTTACGTCTCAAACGCTTGGTGTGTGACTTTTCTGCAATAATTTTCTCCTTTGACTTTATTCCATTTCTGATATTTGCCCTCCATGCAACACGTTCAGCGGCGACTTGCTCCCAATGTGCATTATCAATGCCTGTATCAATCATGTCCCGCTTACACACATCTTTGTATCGTAGTAGAGGCCGACCCTGAGATCTCTTACCCATCTGTAATTCACCAAAAAAGATATCCTTTGGTATTCTACCATCATCCATCCTCCTAAGATGTCCTATCCATCTAAGTCTACGAAGACTGAGCATGGAATAAACTGTCACACAACCTGATCTTTCCAATACTTCAGTATTTGTGATTTTGTCTTGCCACTTAATACCAAGAATTCTTCGCAGACACCGCATATGAAAGCTGTTTAAATTGTTCTCTTGGTGTGAGTAAGTTGTCCAGGTTTCACTGCCATAGAGAAGAGTACTAAGGACACAGGCTTGATAGACAAGGACTTTTGTTTTGGCAGTAAGCTTCCTGTTCTCCCAGACTCTTTTTCTTAACCTGTTCATTGTTGTTGCTGCCTTACCAATCCGGATGTTGATTTCCTGATCTAGGGATAATTTGCTATTTACCACTGATCCTAGATATGTAAAATGGTCTACTATCTCTAGTTCAGCGTCGTCAATAAAGATTGATGGTACCCCATGTGCACCTTGTGACATAATCTGTGTCTTCTTTTTGCTAATTGTTAAACCAAATTCAGAACAAGCATTGGAGAAATGGTCTGAAATGGACTGAAAGTAAAACTGCAAAAAATGCATGTTTGCGGGAAAATGTACAAATGGATCAGCCACTACCTTGAGAACAGAATGGAACACTATGCAAATGCAAACCACATTGATATTACAGCCGAACAGAAGAAAGCAATCAAAGATAAACAGATGCATCATACATATACAGAGACAGCAGCAGAATATATGATGGCAAATCTAACAATGGAAGAAATGGAACAGGCAATGAATACCCTAAAAAAGAAGACATCACCAGGAAAGGATGGAATCACAAATGAAATGCTAATAGGACTAGGCACTAAGGCAAAAAAGAAACTACTAGCAGTCCTAAATTACAGCTGGAAGAGGGGAATAGTCCCACAGGCATGGAAGGAAGCTATACTAATACCAGTCCCAAAGAAAGGAAAAGACCTGGAAGAACCAAATGGCTATCGACCTATCAGTCTTCTTAGCTGTGTAGGAAAATTAATGGAACGCATTATCAATGGCAGGCTAACATGGCATCTGGAAGAAAACCAACTCTTAACACCTCACCAAGCAGGATTCAGAAAGTACAGATCTACTGAAGATCAAATAACCTATATAGCTCAGGAAATAGAGGATGCCTTCCAAGAGAAAAAGCACACACTAGCAGTCTGGATAGATTTAGAAAAAGCATTTGATAAAGTATGGAAGGAAGGACTGAAAGTAAAACTGCAAAAAATGCATGTTTGTGGGAAAATGTACAAATGGATCAGCCACTACCTTGAGAACAGAACTGCCAGGACAAAAGTACAAGGACAAACCAGCAAAATGATGCTGTTGGAGCAAGGTGTCCCCCAAGGAGGAGTTCTTTCACCAACATTATTCCTAGCATATATAAACGACATCACGGAAAATTTTCCAGCCAGAGTACACACATCATCCTTTGCAGATGACCTAGCCATATGGACATCTGAAGAATATATTAGTACAGCTAACAGCAGAATACAGCAAGCCCTATTAGCGCTAGAGGACTGGTCAAAATCATGGCTAGTGAAGATAAGTGAGGAGAAAACAACATGCACAGTGTTCTCCCTCTCAACTAAAACTCAGCAACCTAAGCTGGTATTGAATGGAAAAATATTGCGCCATGAAGAAAATCCAAACTATCTAGGAGTCACCTTTGATCGTCGCCTGACATGGAAGACACAGGTTGAGAAAAATCGAACAAGAGCAAGGCAAAGAATGGCAATCATGAAAAAGCTTGCTGGTACAACGTGGGGAGCAGATGAGAAAGTTCTCAAGAAGTTATATACTGGGCGGGTGAGGCCAGTACTGGAATATGGCATTGCAGCTTGGGCAACAGCAGCTAAGTCAAACTTTAACAAAATAAGTAGAGTCCAAAATCAAGGAATGCGAATCATAACTGGAAGCCTGAAGACAACGCCTATTAATGAATTAGAAAAGATCACTTGTTTACAACCAATGCAGGATAGAAGAGATAGCAGAGCCCAGCAACAAGCAGAAAAATTTAGAAGATTGACAGACCACCCTATGTACAACAGATTTAATGGTTTTGGAAAGGGAAGACTGAAGCGTAGCAACTTTGTAGAAACTGCAAAACGAAGGATTAGGTCAGATCCTATTCTTAACATATCAACAGTCAAGCCCATACACAATGCACACAAGTTCCCAGCTTGGAGACAGCAGCAACTGCCTGAGATGATAGAAAACATTCCTGGTATTGAGAAAAAGAACACTCAGCATGAAACCGAAAGAAGAGAAATAACCCTAAACTACATAAAAGAACATTACCCAAGCAGGAATTGGACCCATGCATATACAGATGGATCAGCCAAAAATTCAATAGAGAATGGAGGAGGAGGAATTCTCCTAAATTTAAAAAATGGAGCGAAAAAAACACATTCAATGGCAACTGGAAAATTTTCAAGTAACTTCAAAGCGGAGGTAGAGGCTCTGAAAACTGCAGCAGAAATGCTCCTGATGGAGGAAAATAAAGAGAAGCAAATAGCTATCTTCACAGATGCAAAGTCAGCTGTCTCAATACTGAAGAGCAATAACAGCACAGAACTAACTGACCTAAGAGCAGCACTCCATGGTCTATGCCAGAAATCCAAAAAAGTTGTAATACAGTGGATCCCATCACATTGCAGTATACCTGGAAACGAAGAGGCTGACAGACTGGCAAAAGAGGGCGGACGACTACCACAGCCTGACATAGACATAACCTATAATGAGGCAAAGAGGTTGATAAAAAGCACTTATAGAACCAAATGGGAATCAGAGCATCCAGGCCATCAGAAGGATGATGCATATTACAAACTCGACAGAAGAGAACAAGTAGCAATCTTCAGACTCCGCACAGGACACAACAGGCTGAAATACCACTTGTTCAATAAACTAAAGATAGGAGATACCGATGAATGTAATTGTAGAACTGGAAAAATGACAGCAAAACATTTGCTGCAGGATTGCCCAACGTATGCAGAACAGAGAAAGATATTTTGGCCCACACCTGCTTCATTTGAGGACAAGCTCTATGGAGATATCAACAAGCTAAAGTTGACCGCAGATTACTTTAACTATATACAGGTTGACATTTAAAGGTGCATGAAGACCCAGAGGCATGAAATGGAATATTGCTTGGATAGCAAATCCATTACGTGGAAAGTCCAAATCAAAAGCCCATTGTGTGGGCTTCATAAAAGGTGGAAAAGTGTCCTAGTGGCACGAAATGGAATATTGCTTGGATAGCAAATCCATTACGTGGAAAGTCCGAATCAAAAGCCCACTGTGTGGGCTTCATAAAAGGTGGAAAAGTGTCCTAGTGGCACGAAATGGAATATTGCTTGGATAGCAAATCCATTACGTGGAAAGTCTGAATCAAAAGCCCACTGTGTGGGCTTCATAAAAGGTGGAAAAGTGTCCTAGTGGCACGAAATGGAATATTGCTTGGCTAGCAAATCCATTACATGGAAAGTCCGAATCGAAAGCTCACTGTGTGGATGTCATCTGCAGACTGCATACTTCTGGTTTCCGGAAGAACAGCCTATGGTGAACGGAAGGCCCAATATACGGAAGTGAGGCTAAGCAGCCATGTGCAGGACGTGACGATTCCTTGGGTGAGCCCAGTACCAGAGCGCTATGTATCGGCTCTGCAAGTATGGAAGCCTCCTTGGATGGCGGGGAATGCCCATGGTCTGCCCCTGCCTTCCCTTGAGGGCTGACCAGGATCTTTGGCTGTTCTATATGGACCAGCTGGGATGGGGGATAACACCACAACAGTGAGAGTCAAACGTCCTAAGAAACCCCCGGGAAGGTTAACCCGGTCAACAAATGCCCGCAGAAGTCGGATGTGTCGGCCTAACGGCGCAAGAACGCAGCTCTGCTGTAAACAGGCACAACGCAATCACATCCGAAAAAAAACTCCGGATGAACGAAGAAGAAGAAGAAGCACAGACAAGACAGAAGGTGCAACTATCAAGTACAGACAAGACAGAAGGTGCAGCTATCAAGTACAGACAAGACAGAAGGTGCAGCTATCAAGCACAGACAAGACAGAAGGTGCAGCTATCAAGCACAGACAAGACAGAAGGTGCAGCTATCAAGCACAGACAAGACAGAAGGTGCAGCTATCAAGTACAGACAAGACAGAAGGTGCAACTATCAAGCACAGACAAGACAGAAGGTGCAGCTATCAAGTACAGACAAGACAGAAGGTGCAGCTATCAAGTACAGACAAGACAGAAGGTGCAGCTATCAAGTACAGACAAGACAGAAGGTGCAACTATCAAGTACAGACAAGACAAGGTGCAGCTATCAAGCACAGACAAGACAGAAGGTGCAGCTATCAAGTACAGACAAGACAGAAGGTGCAACTATCAAGCACAGACAAGACAGAAGGTGCAGCTATCAAGCACAGACAAGACAGAAGGTGCAAATATCAAGCACAGACAAGACAGAAGGTGCAGCTATCAAGTACAGACAAGACAGAAGGTGCAACTATCAAGTACAGACAAGACAAGGTGCAGCTATCAAGTACAGACAAGACTGAAGGTGCAGCTATCAAGCACAGACAAGACAGAAGGTGCAGCTATCAAGTACAGACAAGACTGAAGGTGCAGCTATCAAGTACAGACAAGACTGAAGGTGCAGCTATCAAGTACAGACAAGACTGAAGGTGCAACTATCAAGCACAGACAAGACAGAAGGTGCAGCTATCAAGTACAGACAAGACTGAAGGTGCAGCTATCAAGCACAGACAAGACTGAAGGTGCAGCTATCAAGTACAGACAAGACTGAAGGTGCAGCTATCAAGCACAGACAAGACAGAAGGTGCAGCTATCAAGTACAGACAAGACAAGGTGCAGCTATCAAGTACAGACAAGACTGAAGGTGCAGCTATCAAGTACAGACAAGACTGAAGGTGCAGCTATCAAGTACAGACAAGACTGAAGGTGCAGCTATCAAGCACAGACAAGACTGAAGGTGCAGCTATCAAGTACAGACAAGACTGAAGGTGCAGCTATCAAGCACAGACAAGACAGAAGGTGCAGCTATCAAGTACAGACAAGACAAGGTGCAGCTATCAAGTACAGACAAGACTGAAGGTGCAGCTATCAAGTACAGACAAGACTGAAGGTGCAGCTATCAAGTACAGACAAGACTGAAGGTGCAGCTATCAAGCACAGACAAGACTGAAGGTGCAGCTATCAAGCACAGACAAGACAGAAGGTGCAGCTATCAAGTACAGACAAGACAAGGTGCAGCTATCAAGTACAGACAAGACTGAAGGTGCAGCTATCAAGCACAGACAAGACAGAAGGTGCAGCTATCAAGCACAGACAAGACAGAAGGTGCAGCTATCAAGCACAGACAAGACTGAAGGTGCAGCTATCTAGCCCAGCAAGTTGAACCTGGCAACGACAACAATTCACATACTACACAGGTTAAATGACACACAGACTTACCCGGAGTACTCTCACAAAGTCGGCAGACGTAGTTGGTGGGCGGGACCCCAGAGTTGTCACTGTCAACACAGACAAAATGCTGCCAGGACATGCAGACGTCACACTGTGGGATGTTGATGGGACAGTTACACATGGAAACCAAAGACATTTATCCAACGACTCCCCTCTTTTATCCATGTCTATCTTTACTCCTTTTTTTGACAAACATAATCTCAAAACAATGTTTTCTCGTAGTGAATTTGAATAACAAAGACACAAACAATAGATTACACGATTGATTGCCTGGCATATTTCACTGCATCCCATCAGGTACATACTGCAGAAATCACACAACATAAACTAAAGTAATTAGATAAATCCTTCAAACTGAAATACACAGCACAGATATTCACATTTTAATTTAAATTGTCTGAACTGGCCAAGCCAACACACCACAAACCTCCTATGTCATTGATTGGGCGGCATATTTTGAAAACCCACCACGTGATTGATAGGGGCAATGCGCTTCATGTGTTGTTCAACACACAAAATAGTTGCAGGTTAAAGATGGCACAAGCAAACGCCATTCATCTACAGAAGCCAGCTTTGTGCAAACAAAAAGACATGATGGTCAGTTGTTTAAAATTACAGTGGTAGACAATTAAAATCATGTATGACAGCCCAGGAAATACATGTCTAGATCATTTACAACACTCCAAACCTTTACGTATGATAACTTGTGATACCTAAAAACTTCATACATGATAACATACAGGGTGTTTGTATAGTCTCACTACACTTTGTATGTAGAACAGCTGTTTGTTGGAGAGTATGTTTTCCGTTTGCAAGATGGAAAACATACTCTCCAACAAACAGTTGTTCTACATACAAAGTGTAGTGAGACTTTACAAACACCCTGTATAATCTAATCAAAATTTAAATATATAAAACAAATGGAAACATATGACAAAACAATATTAATGTATACAACATACAATAACATAATGGCAATCCAAATCTTAATATATTGTGCCCAACATATAACAAATTAACACTGATCTTTCCCCAACACTGGTTCGAATGGCGTCGGTAACTTACAGGGTATGTGAGCCGGCCGCTCAGAAATTAATGGCAAACTAGTGAGCGTAATCTTGCCAAAGAAATCAACAATCAGCTGAAAGATGCTGATGTTGACAGCGATGTCCTGTAAAGGATATGCAAACATTTTTTTTTCCAACACACAACAAATTGGCACTGACCTGTGCCCAACACTGACCTGTGCCCAACACTGACCTATGCCCAACACACAACACTGACCCTACCCAACACAGACCTGTGTCCAACACACAACACTGACCCTACCCAACACAGACCTGTGTCCAACACACAACACTGACCCTACCCAACACTGACCTGTGTCCAACACACAACACTGACCCTACCCAACACAGACCTGTGTCCAACACACAACACTGACCCTACCCAACACTGACCTGTGTCCAACACACAACACTGACCCTACCCAACACAGACCTGTGTCCAACACACAACACTGACCCTACCCAACACAGACCTGTGTCCAACACACAACACTGACCTGTACCCAACACACACCTGTGTCCAACACTGACCTGTGTCCAACACCCAACAGAGACTTCTACCCAACACTGACCTGTACCCAACACACAACACAGACCTGTGTCCAACACCCAACACTGACCTGTGTCCAACACCCAACAGAGACTTCTACCCAACACTGACCTGTACCCAACACACAACACTGACCTGTGTCCAACACACAACACTGACCTGTATCATAAGCCCACTGGTCTCACGGAGACCACACACACAGTTGACCACATCTGCCTCCATGTCCTCGTCCTCTGTGTCCACAGCAATCAACTCCTCCGTGGCACTGTCGTGTGCCGTGTGAGACTGCTTGACATCTGCAGACAAATATCCAGCAAATCAGCATTTCTCTCCCGTCTTCTAGTGCCTGGCATGGGTGATCACACCCAGCTAAGACCAGGGTTCACTAACACCACTGAACCATCTGTGTGCTGCTAACTGTCCACACCATCATGGCAAACTATCTAAACTATTTCCTCAGCATCCATTTGCCCATCAGAGCAGTCCGTTACCACAAGTCTAGGCTGGTATCGCTGTAGAGTGCTGGCATACTTAGCTACAACAGCAGAGGTTGGGGGTCAAATCCTAGATGAGGCAACTTAATGGCCACTGTCCCCAAACTTAATGGCCACTGTCCCCAGAGTTGTGCAGGTAGTAACACATGTTAGTCTGTTACACCTGGGGACAGAATCACAGACAGCTGTGCAGGTAGCAACACATGTTAGTCTGTTACACCTGGGGACAGGGACAGAATCACAGACAGTTGTGCAGGTAGCAACACATGTTAGTCTGTTACACCTGGGGACAGAATCACAGACAGCTGTGCAGGTAGCAACACATGTTAGTCTGTTACACCTGGGGACAGGGACAGAATCACAGACAGCTGTACAGGTAGCAACACATGTTAGTCTGTTACACCTGGGGACAGAATCACAGACAGCTGTGCAGGTAGCAACACATGTTAGTCTGTTACACCTGGGGACAGGAACAGAATCACAGACAGTTGTGCAGGTAGCAACACATGTTAGTCTGTTACACCTGGGGACAGAATCACAGACAGCTGTGCAGGTAGCAACACATGTTAGTCTGTTACACCTGGGGACAGGGACAGAATCACAGACAGCTGTACAGGTAGCAATACATGTTAGTCTGTTACACCTGGGGACAGAATCACAGACAGCTGTGCAGGTAGCAACACATGTTAGTCTGCTACACCTGGGGACAGGGACAGAATCACAGACAGCTGTACAGGTAGCAACACATGTTAGTCTGCCACACCTGGGGACAGGGACAGAATCACAGACAGCTGTACAGGTAGCAACACATGTTAGTCTGCTACACCTGGGGACAGGGACAGAATCACAGACAGCTGTACAGGTAGCAACACATGTTAGTCTGTTACACCTGGGGACAGAATCACAGACAGCTGTGCAGGTAGCAACACATGTTAGTCTGTTACACCTGGGGACAGGGACAGAATCACAGACAGCTGTACAGGTAGCAACACATGTTAGTCTGCTACACCTGGGGACAGGGACAGAATCACAGACAGCTGTACAGGTAGCAACACATGTTAGTCTGTTACACCTGGGGACAGAATCACAGACAGCTGTGGAGGTAGCAACACATGTTAGTCTGCTACACCTGGGGACAGGGACAGAATCACAGACAGCTGTGCAGGTAGCAACACATGTTAGTCTGCTACATCTGGGGACAGAATCACAGACAGCTGTGCAGGTAGCAACACATGTTAGTCTGCTACACCTGGGGACAGGGATAGAATCACAGACAGCTGTGCAGGTAGCAACACATGTTAGTCTGCTACACCTGGGGACAGGGACAGAATCACAGACAGCTGTGCAGGTAGCAACACATGTTAGTCTGCTACACCTGGGGATAGAATCACAGACAGCTGTACAGGTAGCAACACATGTTAGTCTGTTACACCTGGGGACAGAATCACAGACAGCTGTGCAGGTAGCAACACATGTTAGTCTGCTACACCTGGGGACAGGGACAGAATCACAGACAGCACATGCAGGTAGCAACACATGTTAGTCTGCTACACCTGGGAACAGAATCACAGACAGCACATGCAGGTAGCAACACATGTTAGTCTGCTACACCTGGGGACAGGGACAGAATCACAGACAGCTGTGCAGGTAGCAACACATGTTAGTCTGCTACACCTGGGGACAGAATCACAGACAGCACATGCAGGTAGCAACACATGTTAGTCTGCTACACCTGGGGACAGGGACAGAATCACAGACAGCTGTGCAGGTAGCAACACATGTTAGTCTGCTACACCTGGGGACAGAATCACAGACAGCTGTGCAGGTAGCAACACATGTTAGTCTGCTACACCTGGGGACAGGGACAGAATCACAGACAGCTGTGGAGGTAGCAACACATGTTAGTCTGCTACACCTGGGGACAGAATCACAGACAGCTGTGCAGGTAGCAACACATGTTAGTCTGCTACACCTGGGGACAGGGACAGAATCACAGACAGCTGTGCAGGTAGCAACACATGTTAGTCTGTTACACCTGGGGTACAGAATCACGGACAGCTTTGCTGGAAAGTGACTGCATTGAACATTAGACAAGCACAACTCATATTATTGACAGCTAATCTCGAACATCTCTGTAATGTGTCTCAGTAATGTGTCTTTTGAATGTCTGTGTTATTACCCTAACTAGGGTAAAATGGTGAGGCAATTGAGAAAGAATGCAAGGTGTCAGTCTGTCCAGTTCATACCTGTCCACAAATCTCGACCAAGGACATCGGGGCTCGTGGCGGCTGCCAGCGAGGAGAAATCTGAGTCCCGGTAGCGTTTAGATGAGGATTTGCCCTTGGATGATATTGACACATCTGAATCCGTTGAACCTGTGGAAACACAGCTATCTTCATTGTTTTTAGCAAATGGGACACAGTATGTAAGTCACTTGTTTAGTGTCCTCATTCTTCTCTTTCTCTGTGGGTTCTAGTACTCAATTTTTGCTACCACAACTTACAGTGAATCGAAAATAATGAGGATTGTATGCATACATTTATTTCCATATTTATTAATATTTTTGTAACTTGGAAAGAAAATGTTTAAAAATCTGATCAAAATTGATTACATAGATTCAAGTAACTGCAGACTACAAGGGAGATGTTCTGACGATGATTCAAGAATGAACAAGTGCTAGCTGAAGATAGTAGCAGATGAAGCAACACATGTAAGAATGCTTGAGTTTGGATCTAAAAGTGGGTGCAGCCAGGAGGGACATGAGGGGATGAATCCGATGTCTTTAAGATTCCAGCGCGTTCTGGAATAATCAGTTAGTACACCTTTTGCATGTGCCGAGGGAGGCCGAGCACTATGAATGCTATGATGTCAATTGTTACAATCAAGAACCCCAAGTAGTGAGGACTTATCAGACAGAGACAAATAGGTCCTAATGTGGAGTACTAATATACAGAAAATAATCACATGAGAAATGACAAGAATAATTTTAAGGAGAATGTGACAATTAGAAGGCTACAAGCAGTGATGACATGGACAATGGTGAGGGCAAGAGAAAATGGCATGGATGAGAAACAAACAATGGGGTAAAAATAGACAGACTGAGGAAAATTACTGGCACCTTGATAGATGATAATTTATAACTTGGTGTTATACCTCTCCATAGCACACATCCTGGGTGAATTCAGAGACCATGTGTTGCCGATACAACCTGCCTCTCGGCCTGCCTAGTTTACTCCAGAGGAGAGATAACACCAATACATCTGGAACAAGACCAGCTGCAGAAGCTGCCGGATCAGCAAAACGGTGCCCTGTCTGTCTGTCAGAGCTTCCATCCTAGACCAGTTGCCAACAAACGCTTAGTGCCTGGTCTGCCCTGCCATGACATTTAGTCTTTAGGTTGCATTTACTTACACTAGGGTCAGGCTTATACCCTCCCAATTGCACACCCCCACCTGAAGCCGCTGGCAGAATGGGAGGTGTAGAGTTTGGTGAGCGCCGCCCAACATTTGGCGCTAACAGAAAGCAGGTAGTACCGTCTACTGCCATACGGTAGCTCAGTCAAATCTGACTAATACCTGACTTCATGAGGAAAAACTGAGTGGGATGTTAACTAGGATAAGCAAAATGATGAGAATATTGAAATACTCACAAATACTACTGGTTTTCTTTCGCCTTCTCCTGATACCAGGTGTTCCAACCGGAGACTGCAGCAGCGGTGATGTGATGCCTGCGGCAGTGTCACAGCCCAAGGCTGCTGCTGCGGCTGGCTCTGCCTGTGTATGGTAATACTTGATGTGGTAGGTCAGCAGGTTTTCCTTGCGAAAGGCCTTGCTACAACCGAGATGGGGGCACTTGAATGGGTTGTGGTCCTCCTCCACGATGAAAGCCTTCGATGGGATGAATACTGGCACCGGCAGTGGAATGGTTACTGGTGGACCTGCTGAAACAAGTCAGAGAAATGGTTACTCCTTTGTCAGGAACCCACAAGATAGGACACACACTGAGACAACCTGAGGACAATATAACTAGACACTCTCTTGTCCTGAACCCACAAGATAGGACACACACTGAGACAACCTGAGGATAGTATAACTAGACTGTTTTGTCCTGAACCCACAAGATGAACGATAGAACGGGAGGACGTAAAACACATGGAGAAAAAAATTAAAGACAGTTGAATAATACTGGGAAAACATGGAGGAGCTGCGGAAGATAGCAAGAGATAGGACGGCTGGGCATGGTATGGTTGAGGACCTGTACCCCAATGGGGGAATAAAGGGCAGCAGGAGAAGGAGACAAGTTGCATGTAACCATTTGAAAATCTTGCCAATGTTTCATTCATACCTGACGAGATGCAGCGAAATGTGCCAGGTAATAAATCGTACTATATATGGTTTGTGTCTTCATTATTCAAATGTTTCATTCACCAATGACCAGATAACACTGATACATTTTTGACTTACCATTGCTTGAAACACGTAAACAATCGAAAAATCTAGTTAATATTTGAATTGTCATTACTAGTTGCATGAAAATACTGTTAAATCTGGCCAGCGCTTGACTTACCAATACTCGTTGCTGTGTCCAGTGACTTTGCTCTGTCCAGCTGGTTCAGTTTGGTTAACCGCTTGATAAGGCCCCCAGATTTGGCTCCGTCATCTTTAGATTTTGATCGCATCTTTTTGCGCCTGGCTTGTAGATGTGGCGCTGTATTAGATCTCTTCTTGGTTCTCTTCGGAACTATCAAGTGTGGCTCCACTGCAAGATGTAAATCAAATATTAGATCAGATGAACGTACAACACAACATCTCTTCGGAGCAATCAATTGTGGCGCCACTATAGGATGTACATAAAACATGACAATTCTGATCATATGATTTATACAACAAATATTAGACAGATGAACATGACAAATCTAATCACTTGATTTATACATCAAATATTTGATAAGATGAACAATCAACAAATCTAATCACTTGATTAATACAACATATATTTAATCAGATAAACAGGACAAATCTGATCATGTGATTTATACAACAAATGTTGTATCAGGTGAACATACAACAGATTTCTTCTGTTGCCTTCTGTCTCCCACTGGAGCATTGGCTGTCAATCAACTCCCACACCAAGCCATTCTCTCCATCGCTATCTCTTTCAGCTCCCTTCAGGTTCTCCTCATGGTAGCAGCATGCACTCACACCAAGCCATTCTCTCCATCGCTATCCCCTTCAGGTTCTCCTCATGCACTCCCACCAAGCCATTCTCTCCATCACTATCTCCTTCAGGTTCTCCTCATGCACTCCCACCAAGCCATTCTCTCCATCACTATCTCCTTCAGCTCCCGCCAGGTTCTCTTCATGGTAGCATCTTATGGCCTTATGCTGATGGTGTAAGACAGAGGCATGAAGGAATATCATCCACAGAATGGATCGAGAACAAGGAGTAAGGACTGTGGAGAGACTTGAACACCTATACTATTTGGTATGACACATGATGATGAGTCACTCTTGCTGACAAAGAGGAGGAACAAAAGGAAGTGCAGGGCTGGTCACTCAGTGCCATGAGAGGTACAAGTCTTGTGAAGTGAGACAGTACTGCCTGCCACCTTAAAGATCACACAGAGATGCCGATACCTGGACTAGTGCAAGCTGAAGCATAAGTTGTGGTCTGCTCCGTCCCCGATGTTGTTGCTGACTCAGTCTGTGGGAGCTCGGGGTGATCAGTTTCTGCCACCAGCGATGACTTCTTGGCTGGAGTGTCTGTCGCTGCTGATGCTGTTGTTGGCAAAACTGATGCTGGTTCTGTGGTCACTGTAGTGGTCGTTGTGTCTGAAGAGGAACGTGGTAACTGTGTAGTTTCTTCTTGTGCCAACAAAGCTGCCTCTCTCTGGAAACAACAACAATAAATTAGTTTGGAATATTTATATTCTTGAGAACATTCACAGAAATAAATGATTGAAATTAATGGAAATCTGTAATTGTGCTTTATAGACTAAAGTATCTGATAAGGTAAACATAAAGAAATAATTAGAATGTTGCAAAATGTAAACTGTGTTGGTAAGAATCTAAGAATAATAAAAACATATGGGGAACTCACCAGGGACCCCAGAAATAGTTCTTCTAATCAGAAATTCCTCTTATCCAGATAAAAGTTCAAGCACATGACAATGCATTCACAATGTAGAATACAATAATGAATTAGTGTTGAATGCATGACACAGAAAATGTGTAAATCACCAAAATTGTTCATGTACAAAGTTGGCACAAATATCTAGAGAGTAAAAGCAGCTTTACCACTTTGAAATAAAAAGGCTGCAATTTTCCTCTGCATCTTAGTACCCGTACTTGAGTTTAAAAAATGTCTTTCCATGACATCCTTAAATTCAATCTATCAACCATAAAACATTTTTCTGCAACGTTCCTTATTTTTTATTATTCCTGAAAGTGTTCATTTTGTTCTTTTTTCCATTTTTTTTTTTGGGCCACTGTTTTCCACTTCTGTAATAGCTCAATATTTCTTTTCAAAGATATGGATTTTAACTTTTCAGTTAATTTTAGAGGATAAATAACTCAAATTCCAACACAGAGGAAGCGCACAATTTCCAAAAATATCCGAAAAGTTGTACAAATGTCCAGGTATTTGTAAAAAAGTTCACCTTAAGCAGATCACATTATATAGTTGCGAACGTTTAATTGTTTGGCATATCCAAAAATTTGTGATAAACAGATTCCGCTTAACCGGACATTTTGTATAAAGACAAAGAAGAACAATTGCTGGGGATAGACAAATTGTTCTTCACAAATTAAATTTGCCACATTCCAGATCATCTTAAGCGGTCTACACTGTATTGGCAACAACAAAAACTGTCATAAAAATTGACAACCAAATGGTAACTTTTCAAAACATTAAATGAGGGGTTAGACATGGCTGTTAATAGTAGATGGTACTACCTGCATTCTGTTAGCACAGAATGCTGGGTGCTGGCCAAATCTGAACCCACATTGTGCCAACGGCTTCAGGCAGAGGAACGCAACTGGGAGGGTATAAACCTTATCCTTGTGCAAGGATATACAACCTAAAGACTGAATGTCATGGCAGGGCAGACAAGCCCTAAGCCTTGGTCGGCAACTGGTCTAGGATCAAAGCTTCAACAGGCGGACAGTTAGAGCATTGGTTTGCTAATCCATCAGCTTCTACAGCTTGTCTTGTTCCAGATATATTGGTGTTCCCTTTCCTCTAGAGCAGTGTTTCCCAACCTTTTTTGTACCGTGCCCCACTTAAGCCTTTCTAAAATTCATATTGCCCCCCTCCCCCGCCCCATGCCCCCCCTCAACATATACATTATTTTTAATATTCAAAAATTGAAATGTTCACTAAAGAAACTTGAATGATAGGTTTTAGGAAGAAATCACTAGGTAATTATTGAGCAAACACAGTAAGTAAATTTTCAAAACATATAATGGAGAACTGAAATTCAAGTACAAAATTATTTTAATGAAAGATTTTTCTATATTATTTTAATTATTAGTAATTATTTATTATTTAAATTTAGTGAGATCCTTGCGCTTGATGCTTGCTGCAAAGAGATCTTATGTCAGGTTCCAATTTAGTTAACTTCAGTCTCAAGTCTCCCTGTTTTGTTATATTCAGCCAATTTCTTCCATTTTCGAATTGCCCCCCTTAACAGTCAAATTGCCCCCCTGTGGGGCGTGGGCCCCACGTTGGGAAACACTGCTCTAGAGTAAACTAGGCAGACCGAGAGAGGATCATACTGCATGGAGAACACATGGTCTCTACAGTTCAGCCCTGGCTTTGTGCTATAGACAGGTGTTACTCCATCACTGGTTTTAGTTATGCCTTGTTAAAAGCACAAATGAAACACAACTTGGATTTAGGACACACAAAGGATGCACAGATGCCATCTTTGTTCTTAGACAACTTATAGAAAAATCAATCAACTTGAATGGCTATGTTAAACATGAACAGGCACTTGATGGTAAGTTATTTGCATATCCTTTACAGGATGTCGCAGTCAACCCCTGCATTTTTTGGTTGTTTGTAATTTCTTATCAGGTTTACGTTTAGTAGTTTGTGATTGCTTTCTGAATGACCGGCACTCATACTATTTGATAAAAATCAATGCAAGGTGGTTTGCCGCCAACAGCTGTGTTTCGAACGCAGTATCTCATCTGTGTAAGACATACCCCAGACAATATCTCATCTGTGTAAGACATACCCAAGACAAGATCTATCTCATCTGTGTAAGACATACCCAAGACAAGGTCTATCTCATCTGTGGAAGACATACCCCAGGCAATATCTATCTCATCTGTGGAAGACATACCCCAGACAAGACCTATCTCATCTGTTAAGACATAACCCAGACAAGATCTATCTCATCTGTGGAAGACATACCCAAGACAAGATATATCTCATTTGTGTAAGGCATACCCAAGACAAGATCTATCTCCTCTGTGTAAGACATACCCCAGACAAGATCTATCTCATCTGTGGAAGACATACCCCAGACAAGATCAATCTCATCTGTGGAAGACATACCCCAGACAAGATCTATCTCATCTGTGGAAGACATACCCCAGACAAGATCTATCTCATCTGTGGAAGACATACCCAAGACAAGATCTATCTCATCTGTGTAAGACATACCCCAGACAAGATCTATCTCATCTGTGGAAGACATACCTCAGACAAAATCTATCCCATCTGTGGAAGACATACCCTAGACAAGGTCTATCTCATCTGTGGAAGACATACCCAAGACAAGATCTATCTCATCTGTGGAAGACATACCCAAGACAAGATCTATCTCATCTGTGGCAGACATACCCTAGAGAAGGCTTACCTGAGCTATTAACATCTTGTACACTGGGACCCTCCAGGAGTATGGGAGCCTCTTGCTTGTCCTGCAATCACGCACGAAACAGATTCTAACATATACATGAAAATATCACTGACATTCTAGAATGAATCTGTGTTTATTTGCCTTGAAGACTATGACATGGCCGCCCACAAGCAGATGAGAGAAACATTTGTAGGTCAGTGACAATTTATCTCATCAACAGATGTCATGGCAGTCTACTGATATTTCTTCTCTGAGTTAACACCAGATATTTATTCATGGTTTTCCTCTTCTTTCTTGCACTATCTGATTTATTATGTCCTCTTGTTTCTGGAACCATCTGATTTATTTTGTCCTCTTGTTTCCTGAAGTGTCCAATTTATTCAGATCTCTTGTTTCCTGAAGTGTTTGATTTATTGTCCTCTTTTTTCCTGAAGTGTCTGATTTATTCTGTCCTCTTGTTTCCTGAAGTTTCTGATTTATTCTGTCCTCTTGTTTCAAGTGTCCAATTTATTCAGATCTCTTGTTTCCTGAAGTGTTTGATTTATTGTCCTCTTGTTTCCTGAAGTGTTTGATTTATTGTCCTCGTTTCCTGAAGCGTCTGATTTATCCTGTCCTCTTGTTTCCTGAAGTGTCTGATGAATTCTGTCCTCTTGTTTTCTGAAGTGTCTGATTTATTCTGCCCTCCTGTTTCTTAAAGTGTCTGATTTATTCTGTCCTTTTGTGTCCTGAAGTATCTGATTTATTCTGTCCTCTTGTTTCCTTAAGTGTCTGATTTTTTGATCACATGCAAACACTACCACTCACACAGACATAATCACTGTCACATATACAATCACTGTCACATATACAATCACTGTCACATATACAATCACTGACACATATACAATCACTGACACATATACAATCACTGACACATATACAATCACTGACACATATACAATCACTGACACATATACAATCACTGACACATATACAATCACTGTCACATATACAATCACTGTCACATATACAATCACTGACACATATACAATCACTGACACATATACAATCACTGACACATATACAATCACTGACACATATACAATCACTGTCACATATACAATCACTGACACATATACAATCACTGACACATATACAATCACTGACACATATACAATCACTGACACATATACAATCACTGACACAAATAAAATCATAGACAGACACAATCACTTATATAATTATAATCACACACAGGTACAAATACAATCATACTCAGACACAATCACACAGACATAGGGTCTGTGATATCACTAGCCAAGAGATGAGGGGGACATGTGATCTGATGCCAAACCAGTGCTTCCTTTCACGTCCTAACCTTTAAGCTGGGAGGACATTGATAACTTCTGACACACAGGTACATATCTAAACCTCTCAGCGGTGCTACCCAGAACTTGATCAGATCAGGTGATCGATGTGAAGGTAGGTAAGCAGGTAGGTATGTAGGTAGATAGATAAGTAGGTATGTAGATAGGTATATAGGTAAGTAGGTAGATAGGTAGGTATGCAGGTGGGTATGTATATAGGTAGGAATGTAGGTAGGTAGGTATGTATATAGGCATGTATGTAGGTAGGTGTGTATGTATATAGGTATTAATGTAGGTAGGTATTAGATAGGCATGTAATTAGGTAGATACGTAGGTGGGTATGTCAGTAGGAAGGTATTATGTAAATAGGTATGTAAGTAGGTAGATAGGAAGGTATGTAGGCCGATAGGTAGGTATGTAGGCAGATAGGTAGGTATGAAGGTAGGTAGATGAGTAGGTGGGTATGTAGGTAGGTAGATAGGCAGGTGGTTATTAGGTAGGTAAGCAGATACAGCAGGTGTGTAGGTAGGTATGTATGTAAGTAGGTAGGTAATTAGATAGTTAAGTATGTAGGTAGGTAGATAGGTAGGTAGTTAATAGCTAGGTAAGTATTTAAGCAGGTATGTAGGTAGGTATGTATGTAGGTAGATAGGTAAGTGTGTAGGTAGGTAGACAGGTAGGTAGTTATTAGGTATGTAAGTAGATAAGCAGGTATGAATGTAGGTAGGTATGTAGGTAGATAAGTATGTATTTAGATATATAGATAGGTATGTATATATGTAGGTATATATGCATATAGGTAGGTAGGTATGAATATATGTACCATAGGTATGTAAGTAGGTATGCAGGTGGGTATGTATGTTGGTAGGTAGATATGTATGTATGTTGGTATTTAGAAATGTATGTAGGTAAGTAGGTATGCATGTATGTATGTATTTATGTTGGTAGTTGGGTATGTATATATGTATGTCTGTAGGCATCTATATAGGTAGGTAAGTAACTTGGTAGGTAGTATGTATGTATAGGCAGGTGAGCAGGAAGGTAAGTAGATATGTTTTTATGTGTGAATGTATGTGTGTGGTTGTGTGTGTGTGTGGTTGTGTGTGTGTGTGTGTGTGTGTGGTTGTGTGTGTGTGTGTGGTTGTGTGTGCGTGGTTGTGTATGGGTGGGTAGGTGGTGTGTGTGTGTGTGTGCGCGTGCGCGAGCGCGTGTCTGTGTGTATATATGTGCATGTGTCTGTTTGCCTGTCTGTCTGATAATGCTGAAATATGAATTGCTTATATTTGGTTAATGTTTACATCATTCATTTCACAATGTTTGTTTGAAGAATTATATAGCCACAAGTGTCAACCCTCCTAGTGACTCAGATCTCGAACCACCTCAGACAACACACAAGACAGCAGGTCTCTGTCACCTCAGACAACACACAAGACAGCAGGTCTCTGTCACCTCAGACAACACACAGGACAGCAGATTTCTGTCACTTCAGACAACATACAAGACAGCAGATTTCTGTCACCTCAGACATCACACAAGACAGCAAGTCTCTGTCACCTCAGACAACATACAAGACAGCAAGTCTCTGTCACCTCAGACAACACACAGGACAGCAGATTTCTGTCACCTCAGACAACATACAAGACAGCAGATTTCTGTCACCTCAGACAACACACAAGACAGCAGGTCTCTGTCACCTCAGACAACACACAAGACAGCAGATTTCTGTCACCTCAGACAACACACAAGACAGCAGGTCTCTGTCACCTCAGACAACATACAAGACAGCAGATTTCTGTCACCTCAGACAACACACAAGACAGCAGGTCTCTGTCACCTCAGACAACATACAAGACAGCAAGTCTCTGTCACCTCAGACAACATACAAGACAGCAAGTCTCTGTCACCTCAGACAACACACAAGACAGCAAGTCTCTGTCACCTCAGACAACACACAAGACAGCAGATTTCTGTCACCTCAGACAACACACAAGACAGCAGGTCTCTGTCACCTCAGACAACATACAAGACAGCAAGTCTCTGTCACCTCAGACAACACACAAGACAGCAGGTCTCTGTCACCTCAGACAACATACAAGACAGCAGATTTCTGTCACTTCAGACAACACACAAGACAGCAGGTCTCTGTCACCTCAGACAACATACAAGACAGCAAGTCTCTGTCACCTCAGACAACATACAAGACAGCAAGTCTCTGTCACCTCAGACAACACACAAGACAGCAAGTCTCTGTCACCTCAGACAACACACAAGACAGCAGATTTCTGTCACCTCAGACAACACACAAGACAGCAGGTCTCTGTCACCTCAGACAACATACAAGACAGCAAGTCTCTGTCACCTCAGACAACATACAAGACAGCAAGTCTCTGTCACCTCAGACAACACACAAGACAGCAAGTCTCTGTCACCTCAGACAACACACAAGACAGCAAGTCTCTGTCACCTCAGACAACACACAAGACAGCAGGTCTCTGTCACCTCAGACAACAGCTGACAACACACAAGACAGCAGGTCTCTGTCACCTCAGACAACAGCAGACAACACACAAGACAGCAGGTCTCTGTCACCTCAGACAACACACAAGACAGCAGGTCTCTGTCACCTCAGACAACAGCAGACAACACACAAGACAGCAAGTCTCTGTCACCTCAGACAACACACAAGACAGCAGGTCTCTGTCACCTCAGACAACACACAAGACAGCAGATCTCTGTCACCTCAGACAACAGCAGACAACACACAAGACAGCAGGTCTCTGTCACCTCAGACAACACACAAGACAGCAGGTCTCTGTCACCTCAGACAACACACAAGACAGCAGGTCTCTGTCACCTCAGACAACACACAAGACAGCAGGTCTCTGTCACCTCAGACAACACACAAGAAAGCAGGTCTCTGTCACCTCAGACAACACACAAGACAGCAGGTCTCTGTCACCTCAGACAACAGCAGACAACACACAAGACAGCAAGTCTCTGTCACCTCAGACAACAGCAGACAACACACAAGACAGCAAGTCTCTGTCACCTCAGACAACACACAAGACAGCAGGTCTCTGTCACCTCAGACAACAGCAGACAACACACAAGACAGCAGGTCTCTGTCACCTCAGACAACAGCAGACAACACACAAGACAGCAGGTCTCTGTCACCTCAGACAACAGCAGACAACACACAAGACAGCGGGTCTCTGTCACCTCAGACAACAGCAGACAACATACAAGACAGCAGGTCTCTGTCACCTCAGACAACAGCAGACAACATACAAGACAGCAGGTCTCTGTCACCTCAGACAACAGCAGACAACATACAAGACAGCAGGTCTCTGTCACCTCAGACAACAGAAGACAACATACAAGACAGCAGGTCTCTGTCACCTCAGACAACAGCAGACAACACACAAGACAGCAAGTCTCTGTCACCTCAGACAACAGCAGACAACATACAAGACAGCAGGTCTCTGTCACCTCAGACAACATACAAGACAGCAGGTCTCTGACACCTCAGACAACATACAAGACAGCAAGTCTCTGTCACCTCAGACAACATACAAGACAGCAGGTCTCTGTCACCTCAGACAACATACAAGACAGCAAGTCTCTGTCACCTCAGACAACAGCAGACAACACACAAGACAGCAGGTCTCTGTCACCTCAGACAACATACAAGACAGCAGGTCTCTGTCACCTCAGACAACATACAAGACAGCAGGTCTCTGTCACCTCAGACAACATACAAGACAGCAGGTCTCTGTCACCTCAGACAACATACAAGACAGCAGGTCTCTGTCACCTCAGACAACATACAAGACAGCAGGTCTCTGTCACCTCAGACAACAGCAGACAACATACAAGACAGCAGGTCTCTGTCACCTCAGACAACATACAAGACAGCAGGTCTCTGTCACCTCAGACAACATACAAGACAGCAGATTTCTGTCACCTCAGACAACACACAAGACAGCAGGTCTCTGTCACCTCAGACAACAGCAGACAACACACAAGACAGCAGGTCTCTGTCACCTCAGACAACAGCAGACAACATACAAGACAGCAGGGCTCTGTCACCTCAGACAACAGCAGACAACACACAAGACAGCAGGTCTCTGTCACCTCAGACAACACACAAGACAGCAGATTTCTGTCACCTCAGACAACATACAAGACAGCAGATTTCTGTCACCTCAGACAACACACAAGACAGCAGGTCTCTGTCACCTCAGACAACATACAAGACAGCAAGTCTCTGTCACTTCAGACAACAGCAGACAACATACAAGACAGCAAGTCTCTGTCACCTCAGACAACAGCAGACAACATACAAGACAGCAAGTCTCTGTCACCTCAGATAACATACAAGACAGCAAGTCTCTGTCACCTCAGACAACACACAAGACAGCAAGTCTCTGTCACCTCAGACAACATACAAGACAGCAGGTCTCTGTCACCTCAGACAACATACAAGACAGCAGGTCTCTGTCACCTCAGACAACATACAAGACAGCAGGTCTCTGTCACCTCAGACAACATACAAGACAGCAGGTCTCTGTCACCTGAGACAACACACAAGACAGCAAGTCTCTGTCACCTCAGACAACATACAAGACAGCAGGTCTCTGTCACCTCAGACAACATACAAGACAGGAGGTCTCTGTCACCTCAGACAACACACAAGACAGCAGGTCTCTGTCACATCAGAACACATACAAGACAGCAGGTCTCTGTCACCTCAGACAACATACAAGACAGCAGGTCTCTGTCACCTCAGACAACAGCAGACAACACACAAGACAGCAAGTCTCTGTCACCTCAGACAACATACAAGACAGCAGGTCTCTGTCACCTCAGACAACAGCAGACAACACACAAGACAGCAGGTCTCTGTCACCACAGACAACATACAAGACAGCAGGTCTCTGTCACCTCAGACAACACACAAGACAGCAAGTCTCTGTCACCTCAGAAAAAACACAAGACAGCAGGTCTCTGTCACCTCAGACAACATACAAGACAGCAGGTCTCTGTAACCTCAGACAACAGCAGACAACATACAAGACAGCAGGTCTCTGTCACATCAGACAACAGCAGACAACACACAAGACAGCAGGTCTCTGTCACCTCAGACAACATACAAGACAGCAAGTCTCTGTCACCTCAGACAACATACAAGACAGCAGGTCTCTGTCACCTCAGACAACATACAAGACAGCAGGTCTCTGTCACCTCAGACAACATACAAGACAGCAGGTCTCTGTCACCTCAGACAACATACAAGACAGCAGGTCTCTGTCACCTCAGACAACAGCAGACAACATACAAGACTGCAGGTCTCTGTCACCTCAGACAACATACAAGACAGCAGGTCTCTGTCACCTCAGACAACAGCAGACAACACACAAGACAGCAGGTCTCTGTCACCTCAGACAACACACAAGACAGCAGATTTCTGTCACCTCAGACAACATACAAGACAGCTGATTTCTGTCACCTCAGACAACATACAAGACAGCAGGTCTCTGTCACCTCAGACAACAGCAGACAACATACAAGACAGCAGGTCTCTGTCACCTCAGACAACAGCAGACAACACACAAGACAGCAGGTCTCTGTCACCTCAGACAACAGCAGACAACACACAAGACAGCAGGTCTCTGTCACCTCAGACAACAGCAGACAACACACAAGACAGCAGGTCTCTGTCACCTCAGACAACATACAAGACAGCAAGTCTCTGTCACCTCAGACAACACACAAGACAGCAGGTCTCTGTCACCTCAGACAACAGCAGACAACACACAAGACAGCAGGTCTCTGTCACCTCAGACAAAAGCAGACAACATACAAGACAGCAGGTCTCTGTCACCTCAGACAACAGCAGACAACATTAAAGACAGCAGGTCTCTGTCACCTCAGACAACAGCAGACAACATTAAAGACAGCAGGTCTCTGTCACCTCAGACAACAGCAGACAACATACAAGACAGCAGGTCTCTGTCACCTCAGACAACATACAAGACAGCAGGTCTCTGTCACCTCAGACAACACACAAGACAGCAGATTTCTGTCACCTCAGACAACAGCAGACAACACACAAGACAGATTTCTGTCACCTCAGACAACACACAAGACAGCAAGTCTCTGTCACCTCAGACAACACACAAGACAGCAGGTCTCTGTCACCTCAGACAACACACAAGACAGCAGGTCTCTGTCACCTCAGACAACATACAAGACAGCAGGTCTCTGTCACCTCAGACAACAGCAGACAACACACAAGACAGCAAGTCTCTGTCACCTCAGACAACAGCAGACAACATTAAAGACAGCAGGTCTCTGTCACCTCAGACAACATACAAGATAGCAAGTCTCTGTCACCTCAGACAACAGCAGACAACATTAAAGACAGCAGGTCTCTGTCACCTCAGACAACACACAAGACAGCAAGTCTCTGTCACCTCAGACAACATACAAGACAGCAAGTCTCTGTCACCTCAGACAACAGCAGACAACATACAAGACAGCAGGTCTCTGTCACCTCAGACAACATACAAGACAGCAGGTCTCTGTCACCTCAGACAACACACAAGACAGCAGATTTCTGTCACCTCAGACAACAGCAGACAACACACAAGACAGATTTCTGTCACCTCAGACAACACACAAGACAGCAAGTCTCTGTCACCTCAGACAACACACAAGACAGCAGGTCTCTGTCACCTCAGACAACACACAAGACAGCAGGTCTCTGTCACCTCAGACAACAGCAGACAACATTCAAGACAGTAGGTCTCTGTCACCTCTCTAGGCCTTTAAAGGGCCGTCCTCTTCTGGGAGAACCAGGGGATTTCTTAGGATGAAGCTTCCTCTTGCCCAGGATTCGACCCCGAGAAGACAGCCTGATCCTGTCCAGAACAACACCACATGTGGGAATCCTGTCGAGGGTGCTCCCCTTGGCAACCGGGTCTTTGGTCTTGTCAGGCACTTTGATCTTGTCACAGACGGTCTTGCTGGTGCTCGCCACGGTCTTGGCCATTTTGTCCTTGACTCGTCTCACACTCTCTGAGGGACATACATGGGTCTTCGTGTTACTCATTTCCAGACAAGCTAAGGGTCATGTTTTATTGTTCACACACAAGTCAACAACTTACATGTACTTTACAGTAGCTCTGGCATTAATGGACTTTACTCTTCTAGCCGAGGATGATAAGGCATCTTAAATCTTATTTATGTTTTTATGTTGGGTCAGTCTCATACTACAAGCAATCATCATCAAGTGTCCTGCCAGCTGGTGTAGGCGTTCATGGCTCGCCACAATCTCGGTCTTTAGTGTTCTGGATCAACTCTGCTGATGATATTCCTCTATGCCACCGTCTCAATCCGTCCAGCATCATTTCTCTTGGTCTGCCTCTGCCTCTCTTCCCCTCAATTTTTCCAGTTGTCACGATGTTTTCCAATGCCTGTCTTCTCATCACATGACCAAAGAAAGCTGTTTGTCTCTTTCTTATTGTTGTATATAGTGTTCTAGTTTCATTAGCCTCTTTCAGGCAATCATTGTTAGTTACTCTGGCAGTCCAAGGAATTCACAACATTTGTCTCAAAATACACTAATCAGCTACAAACACAACTAAATTTATTGAATATTATTAAGCTTAGATTATATTTAGACAAAATTAGATGAGCTTACTTTGCTACCCATTTGTGCAACTATCTACCACCTGCCAAAATATTATAAGTTCAACTCATTCAATAACAAGCTTCACAAATATTTTATACGGATCTTTGCTGAGTAAATTTATAAAATAATTGTTCTAATGTATCATAACTGAGTAAATCCATAAAATAATTGTCCTTATTTATCTTAACATGAAGCTCATAAATGGGCACTCTCCTGCTGTTTATGCTTCACCTCGACACCGCAATGTACAAGAGGAACAAGATGAGATGATGAGATGAATGTATCTTAACTGAGCAAAACTAAAAAATTAGTGTTTTTATTTATCCTAACTGACCAAATCTTTAAAATAATTGTTCTTATTTATCTTAATGAAGCAAATCTGTAAAATGTGTTTTAGTTGTAGAAATTTTGGCTTATCCCTGACACTATCAAACTAGAACACCTGTGATCTGATGCCCACCTGGCAATGAAACCTTGATCTGTTTGAAAGACAGTTTAGCCTTCGGTGCCGGAGGTGCCTCAGCAGGTACTGTCTTCTGGCAGGTCAACAGAGAGAGAGGGAAACAACAGTCAGTCAAAGTCTATGAGCTAAACTGTTCTAAAATATTTGTACAGCTTCTTCTTCCCTGATTAACTTCTGACGTGTGTCTGTTCTGGCAGGATGTTGTTTGTCCATCAAGAATGATGATGACCATTCATCTCATCCAGTGGGGTTGAAATTATGGAGCTGTGAGTTCTAAGATGGCTGGTAAGGCCTATTTTGGCTCGAAATGTTCTTTGACAATGTGCACAAAGAATGCTTGATGTTTCTGGAGGAGGATTTCCTGCAGTGGTTTTTCTGACCTGCCTTTTCTTCACAGCTCTTGCAGTCCTGGTTGCCTCATAAGTGACTGCACCCTTGCGTAATGATGCACGCCACGAATTTCAGTCTCTGGCTGCAGTCTCCCAGGTGTCATGATGAATTCCAAAAGCATCACACAGCTGTTGCCCGGGGGGTGGCCTCTGTCGCATTCTGGCAGGATGGTGCGCCTAAGGCTACCATCAGTACCTCACAATTTGTATTGTAGGCTTGCTCCTGTGAGCGATATCTGGATTCTGTCTGAAAAACCCACAGTAGTCTTGTAGGGTTGCTCCTGTGAGCAAGATCTGAATTCTGTCTGACAACCCTGAGCAGTCTTGAAGGGTTGCTCCTGTGAGCAAGATCTGGATTCTGTCTGAAACAATCTGAGCAGTCTTGAAGGGTTGCTCCTGTGAGCAAGATCTGGATTCTGTCTGACAACCCTGAGTAGTCTTGTAGAAAGTGCATTGGTGTTTCCCCTGAATGCTCCACATGGACATAGAGCAATCTCTGAGACCCATCCGGTAAAGGTATGTTCTATGTCCACCATGACCTGAACTGAACCCTGAGATCTCAGCCTGCGTCTGTCTGTCTAGTAAATGTATGCCACAGTTCTGAGACCCATCCGGTAAAGGTATGTTCTATGTCCACCATGACCTGAACTGAACCCTGAGATCTCAGCCTGCGTCTGTCTGTCTAGTAAATGTATGCCACAGTTCTGAGACCCATCCGGTAAAGGTATGTTCTATGTCCACCATGACCTGAACTGAACCCTGAGATCTCAGCCTGCGTCTGTCTGTCTAGTAAATGTATGCCACAGTTCTGAGACCCATCCGGTAAAGGTATGTTCTATGTCCACCATGACCTGAACTGAACCCTGAGATCTCAGCCTGCGTCTGTCTGTCTAGTAAATGCATGCCACAGTTCTGAGACCCATCTGGTAAAGGTATGTTCTATGTCCACCATGACCTGAACCCTGAGATCTCAGCCTGCGTCTGTCTGTCTAGTAAATGCATGCCACAGTTCTGAGACCCATCTGGTAAAGGTATGTTCTATGTCCACCATGACCTGAACTGAACCCTGAGATCTCAGCCTGCGTCTGTCTGTCTAGTAAATGCATGCCACAGTTCTGAGACCCATCTGGTAAAGGTATGTTCTATGTCCACCATGACCTGAACTGAACCCTGAGATCTCAGCCTGCGTCTGTCTGTCTAGTAAATGCATGCCACAGTTCTGAGACCCATCTGGTGAAGGTATGTTCTATGTCCACCATGACCTGAACTGAACCCTGAGATCTCAGCCTGCGTCTGTCTGTCTAGTAAATGCATGCCACAGTTCTGAGACCCATCTGGTAAAGGTATGTTCTATGTCCACCATGACCTGAACTGAACCCTGAGATCTCAGCCTGCGTCTGTCTGTCTAGTAAATGCATGCCACAGTTCTGAGACCCATCTGGTAAAGGTATGTTCTATGTCCACCATGACCTGTCCTGAACCCTGAGATCTCAGACTGCGTCTGTCTGTCTAGTAAATGCATGCCACAGTTCTGAGACCCATCTGGTAAAGGTATGTTCTATGTCCATCATGACCTGAACTGAACCCTGAGATCTCAGCCTGCGTCTGTCTGTCTAGTAAATGTATGCCACAGTTCTGAGACCCATCTGGTGAAGGTATGTTCTATGTCCACCATGACCTGAACTGAACCCTGAGATCTCAGCCTGCGTCTGTCTGTCTAGTAAATGCATGCCACAGTTCTGAGACCCATCTGGTAAAGGTATGTTCTATGTCCACCATGACCTGAACTGAACCCTGAGATCTCAGCCTGCGTCTGTCTGTCTAGTAAATGTATGCCACAGTTCTGAGACCCATCTGGTGAAGGTATGTTCTATGTCCACCATGACCTGAACTGAACCCTGAGATCTCAGCCTGCGTCTGTCTGTCTAGTAAATGTATGCCACAGTTCTGAGACCCATCTGGTGAAGGTATGTTCTATGTCCACCATGACCTGAACTGAACCCTGAGATCTCAGCCTGCGTCTGTCTGTCTAGTAAATGCATGCCACAGTTCTGAGACCCATCTGGTAAAGGTATGTTCTATGTCCACCATGACCTGAACTGAACCCTGAGATCTCAGCCTGCGTCTGTCTGTCTAGTAAATGTATGCCACAGTTCTGAGACCCATCTGGTAAAGGTATGTTCTATGTCCACCATGACCTGAACTGAACCCTGAGATCTCAGCCTGCGTCTGTCTGTCTAGTAAATGTATGCCACAGTTCTGAGACCCATCTGGTAAAGGTATGTTCTATGTCCACCATGACCTGTCCTGAACCCTGAGATCTCAGCCTGCGTCTGTCTGTCTAGTAAATGTATGCCACAGTTCTGAGACCCATCTGGTAAAGGTATGTTCTATGTCCACCATGACCTGTCCTGAACCCTGAGATCTCAGCCTGCGTCTGTCTGTCTAGTAAATGTATGCCACAGTTCTGAGACCCATCTGGTAAAGGTATGTTCTATGTCCACCGTGACCTGAACTGAACCCTGAGATCTCAGCCTGCGTCTGTCTAGTAAATGTATGCCACAGTTCTGAGACCCATCTGGTGAAGGTATGTTCTATGTCCACCATGACCTGAACTGAACCCTGAGATCTCAGCCTGCGTCTGTCTGTCTAGTAAATGTATGCCACAGTTCTGAGACCCATCTGGTAAAGGTATGTTCTATGTCCACCATGACCTGAACTGAACCCTGAGATCTCAGCCTGCGTCTGTCTGTCTAGTAAATGTATGCCACAGTTCTGAGACCCATCTGGTGAAGGTATGTTCTATGTCCACCATGACCTGAACTGAACCCTGAGATCTCAGCCTGCGTCTGTCTGTCTAGTAAATGTATGCCACAGTTCTGAGACCCATCTGGTGAAGGTATGTTCTATGTCCACCATGACCTGAACTGAACCCTGAGATCTCAGCCTGCGTCTGTCTGTCTAGTAAATGTATGCCACAGTTCTGAGACCCATCTGGTGAAGGTATGTTCTATGTCCACCATGACCTGAACTGAACCCTGAGATCTCAGCCTGCGTCTGTCTGTCTAGTAAATGCATGCCACAGTTCTGAGACCCATCTGGTAAAGGTATGTTCTATGTCCACCATGACCTGAACTGAACCCTGAGATCTCAGCCTGCGTCTGTCTGTCTAGTAAATGTATGCCACAGTTCTGAGACCCATCTGGTGAAGGTATGTTCTATGTCCACCATGACCTGAACTGAACCCTGAGATCTCAGCCTGCGTCTGTCTGTCTAGTAAATGTATGCCACAGTTCTGAGACCCATCTGGTGAAGGTATGTTCTATGTCCACCATGACCTGAACTGAACCCTGAGATCTCAGCCTGCGTCTGTCTGTCTAGTAAATGTATGCCACAGTTCTGAGACCCATCTGGTGAAGGTATGTTCTATGTCCACCATGACCTGAACTGAACCCTGAGATCTCAGCCTGCGTCTGTCTGTCTAGTAAATGTATGCCACAGTTCTGAGACCCATCTGGTGAAGGTATGTTCTATGTCCACCGTGACCTGAACTGAACCCTGAGATCTCAGCCTGCGTCTGTCTGTCTAGTAAATGCATGCCACAGTTCTGAGACCCATCTGGTAAAGGTATGTTCTATGTCCACCATGACCTGAACTGAACCCTGAGATCTCAGCCTGCGTCTGTCTGTCTAGTAAATGTATGCCACAGTTCTGAGACCCATCTGGTGAAGGTATGTTCTATGTCCACCATGACCTGAACTGAACCCTGAGATCTCAGCCTGCGTCTGTCTGTCTAGTAAATGTATGCCACAGTTCTGAGACCCATCTGGTGAAGGTATGTTCTATGTCCACCATGACCTGAACTGAACCCTGAGATCTCAGCCTGCGTCTGTCTGTCTAGTAAATGTATGCCACAGTTCTGAGACCCATCTGGTGAAGGTATGTTCTATGCCCACCATGACCTGAACTGAACCCTGAGATCTCAGCCTGCGTCTGTCTGTCTAGTAAATGTATGCCACAGTTCTGAGACCCATCTGGTGAAGGTATGTTCTATGTCCACCGTGACCTGTCCTGAACCCTGAGATCTCAGCCTGCGTCTGTCTGTCTAGTAAATGTATGCCACAGTTCTGAGACCCATCTGGTGAAGGTATGTTCTATGTCCACCGTGACCTGTCCTGAACCCTGAGATCTCAGCCTGCGTCTGTCTGTCTAGTAAATGTATGCCACAGTTCTGAGACCCATCTGGTGAAGGTATGTTCTATGTCCACCGTGACCTGTCCTGAACCCTGAGATCTCAGCCTGCGTCTGTCTGTCTAGTAAATGTATGCCACAGTTCTGAGACCCATCTGGTGAAGGTATGTTCTATGTCCACCGTGACCTGTCCTGAACCCTGAGATCTCAGCCTGCGTCTGTCTGTCTAGTAAATGTATGCCACAGTTCTGAGACCCATCTGGTGAAGGTATGTTCTATGTCCACCGTGACCTGTCCTGAACCCTGAGATCTCAGCCTGCGTCTGTCTGTCTAGTAAATGTATGCCACAGTTCTGAGACCCATCTGGTGAAGGTATGTTCTATGTCCACCGTGACCTGTCCTGAACCCTGAGATCTCAGCCTGCGTCTGTCTGTCTAGTAAATGCATGCCACAGTGATGTAGTGGATAGTGCACTTGCCTGTTAGGACAGTAGGCCAGATTCAATCCCCAGTCCAGGCCAGATTATTATGTCCAGACCATGTGGCTCTGGGTGAAGTTAGCCTCATTAAACAATGGTACCAGACAATTGTTTGCAGACTTCCTAGGAAAGACAGGTGGTGAGGAAGGGAACTGGCCACTCTACCTCATCATGTCATAACCTACAATATCTGAAGGCCTATAACTTCACAGTATCTATGAGACTACCTGTACCTGAATTTGTGATTGTAATATGGCCTGTAATTGTCACTTTGTTGTGTCCACTTTAAATATGAAGTGTTTGAGCAATCTCCCCCCACGACCTGCTGCTCAGTGTGGGTCATCTGATCTTGCTAGCCAGGTCACTCCAGCTGAAGGCTGTGAGGTGATGGGACTTTGGCCAGCCACTCACATAAAGGCCCTTTGTACACACCTGGTGGACAGACTGAGTACATGGTGCTAGCCCTGTGTGTGTACAGACCCTTTGGCCCTCCACGTGCTCAGTATCACGCTGGCCGCCTTGACTTCCCAGGACATCTCCTGCTGGCCATGGTCTGCTGGCTGGGCACAGGAGCCCAGATCAATGGTTCACACTTTGCCAGAATGGGGATTTGAACACACGACCCCTGGGCCGACAGGAGAGCACTGTGGGATTGTGGTTAGTCACCTGTAATATAAGAAGAGTGGACAGTTCCCTCACACGTCACCTTTCTTCCCTACAGAGATCTCTTCTTCTTCTGTTTCCTCCTCCTTTTCTGCTGCCTTCCATCTCCTAAATGGAACATGCCCCTCAAGAAAGTGAGATCAAGACCCTCAAGGAACTAAGGTCAAGGGCCTAAAGGAACTTAAATCAAGGTCATCAAAGAACTGAGGTCAAGGCCCTCAGGGAACTGAGGTCAAGGCCATCAGGTCAAGGCCCTCAGAGAACTCAGGTCAAGGTCCTTGCAGACTTGTCCATGACTGTCTGGGTTTTCTAAAGTTTAAGGAAGCCAGTCTGACACAAACCCTCCTCAATCACCTCTTATGACATGTATGGTTCCAGTGTTACTATTCTGTGGCGCCCCCTGTGACCCTGGTAATGCTCGAGCGTACAGACATCTCAGGTACATGGTCACCCCCCAGGGAGGTCAGAACACAGGTCCTCTAAGCTGGTGATTAAACCTGGATTGTTGTGACAGCAGCTGAGAAATCCAGGGGATGGTATAACTAGACACTCCCTTGTCTGAGACCCACAAGGAGAAGGAAATATGTGCACATGGAGAAGAGAATTCCAGGCTGAGATGAACCATAGGGGTAGGAAATGGAGGCAGCTGTAGAAGACAGCAACAGCCAGTACTGCTTGGTGTGAGGTCTATGTGCATTTGGGGAATGAGACTGTTTATACAACACTCCAGGACCAGGCCATGGTTCACTACAATCTGCATTCTTTCATGTCCTTACATCACACTGATACAGTGGTGAGTACTCAACATCATCATGTGCCATGCTGATAAGTGTGGGCAGTCATGTTTCACCATCTCACACCATCACCAGAGTCGTGGATCAGCTCAGTGTTCTTGTCTCAGCCATGCCACGTGGTCAAAGCCATCCAGATATTTACTTCTCTGCCTACCCTTTGTTCTGTTCTCCTCAATCTTGCCAGTTGTGGTGTGAGCACTACCAGCAAGTCACAATCGGCATACAGCCCTAGCCACTGATCTCTACCAGCACATTCAAGTAACTCAACATATATGCCCTAGGCTCTGATAACAGAGACCAGGTCAAAACTAAGACCGCAGTTTGCACTCTCTCTACATATACACAATGAGATCAAATGCTGTGCTGAGTTTCTAGATACACAAGAAACAAAAACGCATATACTTCACTACACAAGGAGAAGGAAGATGAGATCAGTCAAAATCAGTGACACAATTTGCACTCATGAGATCTACCCCACACTCATGAGATCTACCCCACACTCATGAGATCTACCCCACACTCATGAGATCTACCCCACACTCATGAGATCTACCCCACACTCATGAGATCTACCCCACACTCATGAGATCTACCCCACACTCATGAGATCTACCCCACACTCATGAGATCTACCCCACACTCATGAGATCTATTCCCATATATTCATAAGATCTTTTCCCTCACTCATGAAATGTATCCCACACTCACCAGGTCTCTCATGTCCTCTGGCATCGGGAGTATGTTGATTGGCTGAATATGTCTGGTGACACCATCGTAGAAAATCACCTCGTACATGCCTGATAAACACACAAACAATGAAACACCTCTAGGAAACAATCAAACAATTCAATATGTGTGTAGACAGTTGGATTTACATGCCACATGTACCAGATACAGGAACACTCTCTCATGCCATTATGGCATATCTGCAGTTATGGTTCTAGCCCAAAACAACCCTCGATGCCTGATATGGTTCGTAACATGCTGGCCATCTTCCTCCTCCTGTTCTTTATCCCCCATTGGTGCATAGACCCTCAATTCACTCACTCCATGCTGTCCTAACTTTTCCTATCTCTGGCATCTCAACCCATACTCTCCCTATATGAACAGAAATTAGACGCCTTAGAAGGTGAACCACAATGAACAATTAGCATAATGAGCCACATCACAAAGGCTGTGCTAAGAATCATCATGCAAAGGGTTCCATCATCACATCCTCTACCTGTGATACTCTTCAGGAGTCTGTATCTCAGATGCACTTGGCCTGGGGGGTTTCACCAATGGATCTCTTTTCTACTTCATTTCTCAATAATTTCTCGGACTGCTATAGTTTTCTATGCATCTGTACGAGGTCTCTTAAACATCCTGTGTACTGATGCTCCTACACCGGTCAGCTGAAATAAACAGATGACTTCTCGTCCTTGACTTGGGGATGTAAATTATAAGTACCTCAAAAGTCGGAGTGGGTTCACCTGATGGCAGGGGACACTGAAAAAAAAAAAAAAAAATGCGTCTGTGAAAAAGGTAGTCTGCCATTGGTTTCCTTCACTGCTGGCAGTGACCACACTGGTCAATGACTGTACTGATGTTGTCTCTATGAAGAGATCCTCTGTCTACCACCATGAACCAGAGACATAACAACTGTCTGTCAGCTGCTCTCCTTTTATGTGGCTGTGCCACACTGGTCGGTGACTGTACTGATGTTGTCTCTATGAAGAGATCCTCTGTCTACCACTATGAACCAGAGACATAACAACTGTCTGTCAGCTGCTCTCCTTTTATGTGGCTGTGCCACACTGGTCGGTGACTGTACTGATGTTGTCTCTATGAAGAGATCCTCTGTCTACCACCATGAACCAGAGACATAACAACTGTCTGTCAGCTGCTCTCCTTCTATGTGGCAGTGACCACACTGGTTGGTGACTGTACTGGTGTTGTCTCTATGAAGAGATCCTCTGTCTACCAACAAGGACCAAAGACATAACCAACAATTGTCTGTCAGCTGCTCTCCTATGCGGCCGTGACCACACTGGTCGGTGACTGTACTGATGTTGTCTCTATGAAGAGATCCTCTGTCTACCAACAAGGACCGAAGACATAACCAACAATTGTCTGTCAGCTGCTCTCAAGCTCAATGAGTCACATGCTCACAAGGTTTCAGTGTGGACTGGTGGAGGAGCTAAACGGGCACTTCACCTGGCCGAATAGTGTCCCATAGGCTGGGGGACAGGAGGAGGTGCCTTACTTCTCAACTGTTGGGAATATCCCTGCCCTGCCAGCCAGCTGTAGGAATCATCAATCATACAGGTGGGGAGAGTATTTAGGTGTATGAATGATTTAGGTGTAATGAGTGATTTAAGTGTAATGAATGATTTAGATGTAATGAATGATTTACATGTAGTAAGTTATTTATATTTACCAAGTGTTCTGTATTAATCAGTGATTTATATGTAGTGATTTATGTGTAGTGATTTATATGTACTGAGTGAGTTATATGTAATGAGGATTTAGGTATACCGAGTGACTGACATGTAATGAATGATTTAGGTGTAATGAGTGATTTAGGTTAATGAATGACTTAGATGTACTGAGTGACTTAGCTGTAATGAGTGATTTAAGGGCATGAAGCAAACAGAAATAAAATTATTGTTATGAAGAACTTGTATGATAACATTATGGTCAAACTCAATTTTGCTCTGCCTTCATTAGAAAATATCATAGTGTGTAGATGTTGATCATTTCAGAAACACATTGACTGTAAACATGTCAGATCCTTCTGCTAACACATCCCTCCTAGCTGGAACCACATTTAAACTGAACCTCAAGCATCCTGATACATATTGCTTCATCAGTTATTGTGTCTTCAACTTGCATTCATTCATAAATAACCTTCACCATGCCTTCATTGTCAGGTGTGAGTGTTCCAACTACTGGTGCTCTTAAAGCCAACAGATCTGCCGGCTCATTGCCCAGACGGCGCATCCAGAAGAAAATATGAATCACAATATAAGAAGCAAGCAAACACAACAGCGTCCACCCTAGAACGTACCGTCTTCCATCAGCCTGCTGATCTTGGCCGGGTATTTCTTGCAGTCCGTCCACTTGGCCAGCACTTTCTCGCCAGGTCTGTAGATCTATTCCCACAAACACAAGAACACAGACATGTGTGAGCACCAGTGCACAGTCTGCAGCACAGCAACACACAACAAACAACAATACAACATCACATTTTCTTTTAGGATTACTCTGATCAGTTTACATGCAACATTCTTTGCCTCGTGTCTATTTGCAAATCACATCTCTCTCTCTCTCTCTCTCTCTCTCTCTCTCTCTCTCTCTCTCTCTCTCTCTCTCTCTCTACATATATGTATAACCTAAGAGACTTGTACATATCATAAGGCCCACTGGGCACATGGCAGAAGACCTATAGTTTAACAGACCAGTCAGTCAGCAGTGATCAGTATCAAGCTGACCGCCTTTTTCTTCCCAAGATATTTAGTGGCACTCATTTTAGACTGAAATAACCTGGGAGTCAAGGTCAAGTTTCAAAACCTGCCCCGCTGTGGATTTAAACCCATGCCCACCGGACCAGGATGCCAACATGTGGCACTCACTGAGTGATGTACTGACCAGCATGTGGCACTCACTGAGTGATGTACTGACCAGCATGTGGCACTCACTGAGTGATGTACTGACTAGCATGTGGCACTCACTGAGTGATGTACTGACTAGCATGTGGCACTCACTGAGTGATGTACTGACTAGCATGTGGCACTCACTGAGTGATGTACTGGCCAGCATGTGGCATTCACTGAGTGATGTATTGACTAGCATATGGCACTCACTGAGTGATGTACTGACCAGCATGTGGCACTCACTGAGTGATGTACTGACCAGCATGTGGCACTCACTGAGTGATGTACTGACCAGCATGTGGCACTCGCTGAGTGATGTACTGACCAGCATGTGGCACTCACTGAGTGATGTACTGACCAGCATGTGGCACTCACTGAGTGATGTACTGACTAGCATGTGGCACTCACTGAGTGATGTACTGACCAGCATGTGGCACTCGCTGAGTGATGTACTGACCAGCATGTGGCACTCACTGAGTGATGTACTGACCAGCATGTGGCACTCACTGAGTGATGTACTGACTAGCATGTGGCACTCACTGAGTGATGTACTGACCAGCATGTGGCACTCACTGAGTGATGTACTGACCAGCATGTGGCACTCACTGAGTGATGTACTGACTAGCATGTGGCACTCACTGAGTGATGTACTGACTAGCATGTGGCACTCACTGAGTGATGTACTGACTAGCATGTGGCACTCACTGAGTGATGTACTGGCCAGCATGTGGCATTCACTGAGTGATGTATTGACTAGCATATGGCACTCACTGAGTGATGTACTGACCAGCATATGGCACTCACTGAGTGATGTACTGGCCAGCATGTGGCACTCGCTGAGTGATGTACTGACCAGCATGTGGCACTCGCTGAGTGATGTACTGACCAGCATGTGGCACTCGCTGAGTGATGTACTGACCAGCATGTGGCACTCGCTGAGTGATGTACTGACCAGCATGTGGCACTCGCTGAGTGATGTACTGACCAGCATGTGGCACTCGCTGAGTGGTGTACTGACCAGCATGTAGCACTCGCTGAGTGATGTATTGACCAGCATATGGCACTCGCTGAGTGATGTACTGACCAGCATGTGGCACTCGCTGAGTGATGTACTGACCAGCATGTGGCACTCGCTGAGTGATGTACTGACCAGCATGTGGCATTCACTGAGTGATGTACTGACCAGCATGTGGCACTCGCTGAGTGATGTACTGACCAGCATGTGGCACTCACTGAGTGATGTACTGACCAGCATGTGGCACTCACTGAGTGATGTACTGACCAGCATGTGGCACTCGCTGAGTGATGTACTGACCAGCGGACCAGAATGTGGCACTCACTGAGTGATGTACTGACCAGCATGTGGCACTCACTAAGTGATGTACTGACCAGCATATGGCACTTGCTGAGTGATGTACTGACCAGCGGACCAGAATGTGGCACTCACTGAGTGATGTACTGACCAGCATGTGGCACTCACTAAGTGATGTACTGACTAGCATATGGCACTCGCTGAGTGATGTACTGACCAGCATATGGCACTCACTGAGTGATGTACTGACTAGCATATGGCACTCACTGAGTGATGTACTGACTAGCATATGGCACTCACTAAGTGATGTACTGACCAGCATATGGCACTCACTGAGTGATGTACTGACCAGCATGTGGCACTCACTGAGTGATGTACTGACTAGCATATGGCACTCACTGAGTGATGTACTGACTAGCATATGGCACTCACTAAGTGATGTACTGACCAGCATATGGCACTCACTGAGTGATGTACTGACCAGCATGTGGCACTCACTGAGTGATGTACTGACCAGCAGACCAGCATGTGGCACTCACTGAGTGATGTACTGACCAGCATGTGGCACTCACTAAGTGATGTACTGACCAGCATATGGCACTCACTGAGTGATGTACTGACCAGCATATGGCACTCACTGAGTGATGTACTGACCAGCATGTGGCACTCACTGAGTGATGTACTGACCAGCGGACCAGCACACCAGCATGTACCCCTAAACCCAGATGTGTATAGAGCAATCGGCACTCGCTGAGTGATGTACTGACCAGCATGTGGCACTCACTGAGTGATGTACTGACTAGCGGACCAGCATGTGGCACTCACTAAGTGATGTACTGACCAGAATGTGGCACTCGCTGAGTGATGTACTGACCAGCGGACCAGAATGTGGCACTCAGTGAGTGATGTACTGACCAGCGGACCAGAATGTGGCACTCACTGAGTGATGTACTGACCAGCGGACCAGAATGTGGCACTCACTGAGTGATGTACTGACCAGCGGACCAGAATGTGGCACTCACTGAGTGATGTACTGACCAGCGGACCAGAATGTGGCACTCACTGAGTGATGTACTGACCAGCGGACCAGCACACCAGCATGTGCCACTAAACCCAGATGTGTATAGAGCAATCGGCACTCGCTGAGTGATGTACTGACTAGCGGACCAGCATGTGGCACTCACTAAGTGATGTACTGACCAGCATGTGGCACTCGCTGAGTGATGTACTGACCAGCGGACCAGAATGTGGCACTCGCTGAGTGATGTACTGACCAGCGGACCAGAATGTGGCACTCACTAAGTGATGTACTGACCAGCATGTGGCACTCGCTGAGTGATGTACTGACCAGCGGACCAGAATGTGGCACTCGCTGAGAGATGTACTGATCAGCGGACCAGCATGTGGCACTCGCTGAGTGATGTACTGACCAGCGGACCAGAATGTGGCACTCGCTGAGAGATGTACTGACCAGCGGACCAGCATGTGGCACTCGCTGAGTGATGTACTGACCAGCGGACCAGCATGTGGCACTCGCTGAGTGATGTACTGACCAGCATGTGGCACTCACTGAGTGATGTACTGACCAGCATGTGGAACTCGCTGAGTGATGTACTGACCAGCGGACCAGTATGTGGCACTCACTGAGTGATGTACGGACCAGCACGTGACACTCATTGAGTGATGTACTGACCAGCATGTGGCACTCACTGAGTGATGTACTGACCAGCATGTGGCACTCACTGAGTGATGTACTGACCAGCATGTGGCACTCATTGAGTGATGTATTGACCAGCATGTGGCACTCACTGAGTGATGTACTGACCAGCATGTGGCACTCACTGAGTGATGTACTGACCAGCGGACCAGTATGTGGCACTCACTGAGTGATGTACTGACCAGCAAGTGGCACTCACTGAGTGATGTACTGACCAGCATGTGGCACTCACTGAGTGATGTACTGACCAGCAGACCAGCATGTGGTACTCACTGAGTGATGTACAGACCAGCATGTGCCACTCACTGAGTGATGTCCTGACCATCTTTACTTCCATGTGAGGCTGGGCTGACCTGGAAACTCTTGTTCATTTTCTCATCATCCTGGCTGATGTAGATAAAAACCCACAAGAACTAGGTCGGCGGGCAGGCGTCCAGCTACTACTGGCACTATCTACATGTCACAGTCTGTGTCAGTCTGCGTTCTTGTCACACTTATACCATGATGTGCTCAAGCCATCTAGATATTGATCTCCCTGCCGTCCCCTTGTTCTTGTTCCTATCAATTCTGCCAGTTTACACTAAGTTTTCTAGTTTAGTTCTCCTCATAATGTTCCCAAACAATCTTGACTGTCTCCGTCTAATTTATCTAATCATTTTAAATTTTCATTTGTTAACTGTCTCTTGTGTATTTCTGTCCAACAATGGTTTTTTTTCTTTGCATTTTCTTCAGAAACCATGTGTCTACTGTCATTAGATGTTTTTCAATGTGTCTGCTTATTGTTCATGTTTCACATCTATACAACAGTCCAGGTTTTATAAAGCACTTCAATATTTCTACAAAGTTTCACATATGAGAGAATTGTTAAAGAAAAATACACATAGATATCAAGCGTAGATATGTACAGATAGTAAAAAATCTCACACAGACATGATGTGCAGACAATAGATATCAAATGTAGACATGTACAGATAGGAATCATCTCACACAGACATGATGTGCAGACAATAGATATCAAATGTAGACATGCACAGATAGGAATCATCTCACACAGACATGATGTCCAGACAATAGATATCAAATGTAGACATGTACAGATAGGAAACATCTCACACAGTACACAGACATGATGTGCAGACAATAGATATCAAATGTAGACATGTACAGATAGGAAACATCTCACACAGACATGATGTCCAGACAATAGATATCAAATGTAGACATGTACAGATAGGAAACATCTCACACAGTACACAGACATGATGTGCAAACAATAGATATCAAATGTAGACATATTCAGATAGGAAACATCTCACACAGACATGATGTGCAGACAATAGATATCAAATGTAGACATGTACAGATAGGAAACATCTCACACAGACATGATGTGCAGACAATAGATATCAAATGTAGACATGTACAGATAGGAAACATCTCACACAGACATGATGTGCAGACAATAGATATCAAATGTAGACATGTACAGATAGGAAACATCTCACACAGTACACAGACATGATGTGCAGACAATAGATATCAAATGTAGACATGTACAGATAGGAAACATCTCACACAGACATGATGTGCAGACAATAGATATCAAATGTAGACATGTACAGATAGGAAACATCTCACACAGACATGATGTGCAAACAATAGATATCAAATGTAGACATGTACAGATAGGAAACATCTCACACAGACATGATGTGCAGACAATAGATATCAAATGTAGACATGTACAGATAGGAAACATCTCACACAGTACACAGACATGATGTGCAGACAATAGATATTAAATGTAGACATGTACAGATAGGAAACATCTCACACAGACATGATGTGCAGACAATAGATATCAAATGTAGACATGTACAGATAGGAAACATCTCACACAGACATGATGTGCAAACAATAGATATCAAATGTAGACATGTACAGATAGGAAACATCTCACACAGACATAATGTGCAGACAATAGATATCAAATGTAGACATGTACAGATAGGAAACATCTCACACAGACATGATGTGCAGACAATAGATATCAAATGTAGACATGTACAGATAGGAAACATCTCACACAGTACACAGACATGATGTGCAGACAATAGATATCAAATGTAGACATGTACAGATAGGAAACATCTCACACAGACATGATGTGCAGACAATAGATATCAAATGTAGACATGTACAGATAGTAAACATCTCACACAGACATGATGTGCAGACAATAGATATCAAATGTAGACATGTACAGATAGGAAACATCTCACACAGTACACAGACATGATGTGCAGGCAATAGATATCAAATGTAGGCATGTACAGATAGGAAACATCTCACACAGACATAATGTGCAGACAATAGATATCAAATGTAGACATGTACAGATAGGAAACATCTCACACAGTACACAGACATGATGTGCAGACAATAGATATCAAATGTAGACATGTACAGATAGGAAACATATCACACAGACATGATGTGCAGACAATAGATATCAAATGTAGACATGTACAGATAGGAAACATCTCACACAGACATGATGTGCAGACAATAGATATCAAATGTAGACATGTACAGATAGGAAACATCTCACACAGACATGATGTGCAGACAATAGATATCAAATGTAGACATGTACAGATAGGAAACATCTCACACAGACATGATGTGCAGACAATAGATATCAAATGTAGACATGTACAGATAGGAAACATCTCACACAGACCTGATGTGCAGACAATAGATATCAAATGTAGACATGTACAGATAGGAAACATCTCACACAGACCTGATGTGCAGACAATAGATATCAAATGTAGACATGTACAGATAGGAAACATCTCACACAGACATGATGTCCAGACAATAGATATCAAATGTAGACATGTACAGATAGGAAACATCTCACACAGACCTGATGTGCAGACAATAGATATCAAATGTAGACATGTACAGATAGGAAACATCTCACACAGACATGATGTGCAGACAATAGATATCAAATGTAGACATGTACAGATAGTAAACATCTCACACAGACATGATGTGCAGACAATAGATATCAAATGTAGACATGTACAGATAGGAAACATCTCACACAGACATGATGTGCAGACAATAGATATCAAATGTAGACATGTACAGATAGGAAACATCTCACACAGACCTGATGTGCAGACAATAGATATCAAATGTAGACATGTACAGATAGGAAACATCTCACACAGACATGATGTGCAGACAATAGATATCAAATGTAGACATGTACAGATAGGAAACATCTCACACAGTACACAGACATGATGTGCAGACAATAGATATCAAATGTAGACATGTACAGATAGGAAACATCTCACACAGACCTGATGTGCAGACAATAGATATCAAATGTAGACATGTACAGATAGGAAACATCTCACACAGTACACAGACATGATGTGCAGACAATAGATATCAAATGTAGACATGTACAGATAGTAAACATCTCACACAGACATGATGTGCAGACAATAGATATCAAATGTAGACATGTACAGATAGGAATCATCTCACACAGACGTGATGTGCAGACAATAGATATCAAATGTAGACATGTACAGATAGGAAACATCTCACACAGACATGATGTGCAGACAATACCAAACATCGATTGAACTGTGTGAGATGTTTCCTAGAACTGATGGCACAGCCCTCAGGACAAGGCCATGTCTCCTCCAACTCCCAATGCTGTGAGAGCGTAGAAATGCTGATTGTTCCCATACCTGTATTAACTAGAACTGATGGCACAGCCCTCAGGACAAGGCCATGTCTCCTCCAACTCCCAATGCTGTGAGAGCGTAGAAATGCTGATTGTTCCCATACCTGTGCTCTGATTGGATAATATGTCCTTGTTGACTCCACCCAACCAATTGTGCTACTCCATAAGTGAAGGCGAGTGCCTCATACAAACCCAGACAACGGTGCTAATAAATGGATGTGCTAGAGTGCTACTTCAAAACAACAAAACACCTTAAAGCCATATACGCTGAACACAAAATAAAATGTGACTGTGTAGATAAACAAACAGCATACTGAATTAAATGTTTCAACTAAACAAACAGCCTCATTTGTCAGCTGTATGTCCTCAATGTTCAACACAGTTTCATTTAATCAATTTTTAAAAAATCAGATCCGATCATCGCCTCACTCAAGTCATTCTCACTTCTCTGTTTATATACCCTCGTCTTTCTTTGCTCTGTGCATGAGAGCTGTGTGGACCTCCCCCAAAACTTATTCCATCCTCACTTACACTTTCCTCACTATGTCACTTCCAGTCATCTGGCTGGCCTACAGAGCTTGTAGCAGTTTGATTTTTGTACACTACGATTTAGTCGTCTTCAGAATCTATACTTTAAAAGCTAAGTGATGTTTGCATGGTATTTTTTAATGTAGTTCCATCAGCGTCTTTCTGTTTTTGTGTGCTGATGAAGGCCTTCATGCTGCAGCATCCATTCTGTCACTTATGACTGCGTTCTCATAAAGTTGACCACTTCTACTGTTGACCTACATTTAAAGACAGGCACTACTGTTTTAGAAAACAATTTCTCTAAGAGAATATAAAAGCAATGTTCAACAGTCAAACATATATCCCGATGATTGGTACCTCTTCTCAGGCTAAGCATCGGTGAACATTTAAATGGAGAGGGTTACCAAATAATTTACGTTCAACTCAAACAGCAAACAAAATGTACAGAAATCTCTCGTGTATACAAATAAACCTACCCATTGTGTCAAGGTGACACACAAGTCAGTAAATACAAACCCACAGTCAGAAGCCAGAAATAAAATGCGACAGCAAAAGCATGAGGTGATTATGCAGGTATACTGGTCCAACAACCATGCGGTGACGTCTGTGACAACAGTGTGACAGAATAAATTTGACTCACGTAAGGGAGATCACTCACTGGATGAGGGTGAATACGCCGTTTCTTAATGCCCTTGTCTTTCCGATCAGAATGACGTGTGACTGGCCTCAGTTTTTCACTATCCATGGACACCCACTCATCGTATCGCTGGTTCCAGCCCTCAAAGTGAATCAAAACATGCTTGGCTTGCTCGTCTATTTCCACAATCTTGGCAGGATACCTGAAACAGTAGCATAACATAGACATATGGAGACAGAATATACTTGAATGTACATGACTGGGATACACATGTGTGTCTGGGTTATCTGACCATGTCATCAAGTACTGTTGCTGCTGTGTGTGGTACTAATATCATCATCATCATCATCAAGTGCCTTGCCAGCTAGTATAGGCATTCATGTCTCTCCATATATCTCAGTCTTTGGTGTTCTGGATCAACTCTGCTGATGACATTCCTCCATGCCACTGTCTCAATCCGTCCAGCATCATTTCTCTTGGTCTGCCCTGCCTTTCTTCTCCTTGATCTTTCCAGTTGTCACGATGTTCTCCAATGTCTCTCGTCTCATCACGTGACCAAAGAAAGCTGTTTGTCTCATTCTTATTGTTGAATATAATGTTCTAGTTTCATTAGCCTCTTTCATTTATTTCATGAACATCATAACACAACTGTGTGTAATCTTGTGTATATTACATGAACATTATAGCACAACTGTGTGTAATTTTGTGTATATTTCTATTTAGGAGCCACATGGTCTAGTGGTTAGAGCATCTACCTGCCCAAAGAGCGGTCTTGGTTCCATCCTCAACGCAGACAGGATGGTTTACTCTGACTAGTCAAACCCTGGGGTTGACCTGATCCCACAAACATGAGAACCAATTTCCAGAATGTTCTGGGAATTGTCAGGAAAGGACAGGTTTTGAGGTAGTGAACTGGCCACGCAACCTCATATCAATATTATTTATTTTTAATCCTGGGGTAGTTCCTGAAATTTTTTATGTGTTGCTAATCCTGTCATAGATTTGTTAATCATTGATTTGTATGCTTTGTAAGTATACAAGCCATTTGCTGATTTCTTTAATTCGTCATAGGTGTCTGCAACAAATTGGAGGCAACGGACCAGCTCAAATATTTTCTTTAATTCATAATAGGTGTCTGCAACATTTTGGAGACAATGAGCCAGCTCAAATATTGAAGAAGGTTCTGTTGTACCACTACCTTGTAGTTGCTAATGTGAAAACCATCCTACTTCCTTCAGGTGAATAGTATTAAGGAAGAAGGGAAACAATTTTATTAGCATACTTGAGGAGGGATTCATCTTTTGGCCTATTGTGACAACAGATTTACATCAGCCAAGCAACTTGTGTACATTAGTTTATACAGCTGTGTCTGTTGGTTGCTTCAGTGCTGACAAAGGCTCTAGCTGCAACATTTATTCTGTCATGTGATTGTGTTTTTATAAAGCTGGAAAATACCACTTCTCATATGTATAGATTTGCTCGATGGATGAATAGTGGATGGATGAATGGATGGGTGGGTAAACAAGCTGGCAAAAAGGAAAGCAGTCAGATAGACAAATGAATTGAAAGTAGGATGGATGGAAAGAAAAAAAAAATCACTACACACAGAAAGATAGAGAGAAAGACGTCTAGCTGCAAGGACACAACATCAGTGAAACACACACACAGAAGACATCTCACCAGGTGCGGGAGAAATCCATGGCCTCCAGCTTCTCCCCCTTGCTCCAAGTGATGCCCACTCTGACAGGAAACCTGGGAGGGATGACACGTGAAGCAGCTGCTGATGGCATGCCAGGGGAGGCGGCGGCTGAGAACCCTGGGACAGGCTCACAGCTGGTCACAGGCAAGGGGACTGAACTCATTGTGCTTGTCTCTCCGTCTGCAGAAGGAAAGTGAATGTTGTTGGTTTATATTAACGTCAGTTAATAAGCAACTATAAATAACCAGAATCCAATACAGTTTTGCCTCTGGGATGTGCCCTCCTTGGAAGACAGAGGAGCATCTGCTGCCTCAAAACCTCCAAGAGCTGATCAATATCAGCATAATCATCATCTGGGCCTCCCAAGTTGGGCAGATCAAAGGGTTTTGCATCACAGGAGTGTACAAGGTGAGGAAAGGAAACTCATGCAAAATATCTCACAATCTGATGCTCTTGAAGACAGGTTTGACACAATATCTCACAATCTGGTGCTCTTGAAGACAGGTTTGACAAGATATCTCACAATCTGATGCTCTTGAAGACAGGTTTGATAAAACAATGTAGCCTTCTTCTTCTACTTTCTCATTGTGGCATACTCCAGCTTTCACCTCCTCATGACCTGCCCACAGAATGTTGACTGTCCTCTTCTGATGTGAGTAAACAGTTCTGTGTGTGAGTTCACTTCTGTCTAGATCTCTTCATTGCTCTTTCTACCTGTCCACACTGTTCTCATCATCCTCCATAAAACCACATCTCAATAAAGCTCTTCAGAACTTGACTGACAAAGATAAATTGCAGAGAATATTCTTCATCCTGTGAAATGCTGCCTTTGCCGAAGCTGTTCTATATTTAACTTCCTTAATACATCTGCTGATGGCTGTAGAAATGTGGTTTCTGAGGAAAATGCAAAGAATACCATGGACAGAGAGAAAAACCAATGAACAAGTCCTTCAAGAAACAAATGAAGATCGTAAACTGATTAGAGACACTAGACGTAGACAGTCAAAATTTTTTGGGCATGTTATGAGAAGAAATGAATTGGAGAACTTGGTGACGACTGGCAAGATCGAAGGGAAGAGACCAAGGGGAAGACCAAGAAGTAAATACCTGGATGGCTTGGCCACGTGGCATGGTCGAGACAGAAACACAGAGCTGATCCACGACTCTGGTGATCGAGTGAGATGGCAGAACACGACCGCCCACGCTTATCGGCATGGCACGTGATGGATGGATGGATACATCTGCTGTTATTAAAGTATCAAATACCTATTTATATTGACTTGTTTCAGACTGGTTTAATTTACTTTGTTGTTGCATTTGGGAATACAATTTATGTTTGTAATAACCATAACTTCTGTTTTTCTGTTATGCAGATTAATTCCTTTGTTTTGACTTTCTGTTGCAATTATACACATCATTTCCCGTAACTGCGTTTCATTTTCAGCAACACAAAACAAACTAACATAAAAATATAAAATACTCTTTCATGAGAGCAGCCCTAAGTGCACGGCACAGATTCTCCTGGCGAGATCTGGGACATTTATGGAGACTGTTGTGTGCAATGATGATGATCCTTGTCAAAGACTTAAAAACCACACACTGAGTGACACGGAGAAGACAGATCACTCTGACAAGGTTTGCTCAAAAACCACACACTGACTGAGACGGAGAAGACAGATCACTCTGACAAGGTTTGCTCAAAAACCACACACTGACTGAGATGGAGAAGACAGATCACTCTGACAAGGTTTGCTCTAACAAGAATCAGATATTGTAAACACGGAAGCCACAGACAAATTGCTGCATGATTGATTGCCTGGCAAGACCGGGGAAGACCAAGAGAGACCCTGCGTAGAACCATCATCAGAGAAGGCTCATTTAACGGCCAAGTGAACATCCAAGATCTACAACGGGTAGCAGCGAACCGCCAGACATGTAGAGCCATGACTTCTGCCCTATGCGCCGCCTTGGGCTCAAGAGGAAAGACTAACTAATTAATATTTCCATGAATCTCAACAGGTTCATACTGCAAAGTTATCACATGAAGTGAATAAATAATTTGGTTGTTGTTTGTTGTTTTTCATCCACTTGTACTGTTAAGCGCCATGGGGAGGGGTAATTGGAGTTCCAGCACCTGTGACTAGCACCTTTCCTCCAATTTCCTCCATGAATCTTGAGCAGAGATTTTTTTTTAGGATCAAGTAAATTCCCTACCGGTTTGCAAGACCAGTCATAGGTTCCTTACCTACTTAATCTTTGTTTATTTGCTACTTCCACCTTGTCACTTCACATCATACACACAGTGGGAGACTAGACTTCTTGCGCCTAACTCTACGGCGAATAGCCTGATATACCTAAAACATAAGTCACAGGTATTGAGACAGAAACAGATATGGTAGACATTGCTTCCATGAACCTTCAGAGAATTTATGCTATCTCAGTGAGATGATTAAAGGCACTTGTGGGTCACAATCTAGGTGACTCTGGCCTTGAAGAGTATGCAAGTTAAGGGGCCAAAACACTCTACAAAGGGAGACCACTTCTGATGATCGCAAGCCTCTGGTTGTGCTTGCTCCGCTGTGGAGTTTATATCACTCACTGATGTTGGGTAACTAACCTGTTGTTGCTCGTCGATTGCCTTTCCTTACTGTGCTTAAAGAAGACATAGCTTGTTGATGTTCACTGCTGTCAGTTTCCTGTTAGTAAACAATTATTTATGTTCATTGCTTGAAATAAACACATTATGTACAAAAAGTCACTTAAAGGTCGACACGGTCAACTTCATCGCACTGGGTTTTATCCCATATGGCTCAATCTCTTTCCGCAGCCCGGAAAGCGTCACACAAAGCACGAACTCCGTAGCTTTAAGCGACGACCCACAGGAGTCTCCGAAATATTTAACTCGTAAACCGAAGGGTGCGGCCAAATGGGTGCAGCCAAATTATGTACATACAGGTATAAACATCTTCATTATAATTGTCAACAGTATTATTATCATGTTCACAGAGTACTGCAGACAAAGACTGCTCTCCACTACAGACAAACCAAATTGATAGGTCTCTCAGTCTTCAGATATTTATTGCCAGGCATATTTCACCTGCATCTCAACATGTTTCAGTGAGATTTAAAAAGAGGAAATAGAAGAGAGGAGGAAGAAGAAGACAAAGAGAGGAGGGCGAAGAGGAAGAAGAGAAGAGGAAATGAAAACAAAGTCACTGGACTTTTTTTTTAAGCGACCAGATATTTAAATAATGATCTATCAATATAATTTTATCAAAACATAACTTTAAACAAAACGCAAGTGGAGGCTTTATAGTTACCCTTAGCACTAGAAAGTTTGTGGAAGTCAAACAAAATCAAATCTAGAACCAAACTGAATATTTAACAACGTTAATACCAAGCCAACAATGCTGAATGAAGTGTGTGGATCAGAGGCATGCAGAACGACTAAAACAAGCACTGTAAAACTTTGATTAACCATCACTCGTTTAACGTTATTTTCTATTATCCATCATCATCTAAAGCAATGCGTGATACAATATAAAGGACGCTATTTTCAATGTCGCCACTGCCTGGTCTGACCTTACAGTGTCTAACTTAAAGAATCGGTGGAATAAACTCTTGCCTGAACCTATTGACGAAACTGAAGGAACTGAGACTGTTAGTGTTGATGAAATTGTGCAACTGTACAACAATGTACGACTGACTGAACAGTGAAAACATTATGCCAGAAGAAGTAACAGATTGGTTGGAATGCAATAAAATAGATGGAGAATACAAGTTTAAAGATTATTAATTTATTTGTATACTTTTACTATTTTTTTTTTATTATTTAACATGAAGGAACATATATTTGAAGTCAGTTTTCAAATCCGTCTATGACCCGTTTGAGACAATCTGACAATCTCGCACGGACTGCCAGTGAGAGTACAATTTATTATTTTAGAATTAACTGTAAATAAGAAAATACTGTTAGATGAGTATTTTCTTTTAATCTGCAGCATTTGTCTTGTATGCATCTCATTACTGTTTGTCAATGGTAGTGTTTGTTGGAGACATTTTGGTGGTGACACTCAGATTGGGGCACAAAGGAGAACTGCGCAGACAGCGAAATTTGAGAATTTTTTTGTTCAAGATCCCCACACTCAAATGTGAATATCTCTGCTTAGAATTGACATACAGATATCATTGAGGTGCCATTAGATTTGGTTTTTCAAGGCCTATCTATCTGTGGTGGTCTCATTAGTAAATAAATACCCAATTTGAAAAAATCATGACAAAGCAAAGTCAAACCAAAATACTAAATAGTGGGACTTACGGAGATGGCGAATAGGAGCGTTTGGAGTGAGTTGGTTGGGGTCTATGTTTCAGTGAGATTTAAAAAGAGGAAATAGAAGAGAGAAGGAAGAAGAAGACAAAGAGAGGAGAAGAAAGAGGAAAAGAGAAGAGCAAAAGAAAACAAATATTGCGTGATGATTACCTTTATTTTGCTTTCCTGATCCGCCATTTTGAATTATTAAAAACGTAGCAGTCTTGTTCAGATAATGGATTAATATATTGAAAGGTACTGATTTCTCCTTATTATTGTATTCTCTCTAGATATCTATTGTCATTATTATAATCAAAATTCTTATTTAACTTACTGTTAGTATCAGCTTAAACATTACTTGGGCCTAAGGATTATTTGATCCGTTAACAGTTATTCATGTACCATAATAAATGTGGGCCATATTTTGGGCTTCATTGGCTGGAGAACACTTGAGCTTATGCCCGCGTCTGCCTTATCATACACCTTCCGTGGCGAAGAGGTCAAGCACGTTCGTGCCTCGAAGGATGTGGGTTCGATTCCGGGCTATGTCTTTCTGTTCACGCGTGAATTTTTTTCAGGAGACTCCTGGGGGTCGTCGCCGGCGCTACAGAGTTTGGGCGATGTTTTCTGCTCTGCAGAAAGAGACCGAGCCATATGGGATAAAACCCGGAGCAATGAAGTAGATCCTCGCGACTGTCTTAAGCTCTCTATGTTTGATTGCTCAATTGAAACCTACCAGTCTGCACGAAGCATGCCTGTCTTCACGTTTCTCATCATACTTTGTGAGTCCGTTATAATCACGACAGCCAGCGGAACACCGCCTTGGCTGCCACCATATCCATTCTCAGCCGAGATGTTGTAAATAAGGATAAAATGGAAACCCGACTTAACAAATTAGGAGAGAATAGGATCATGTAGTAGATCCTTTGCAGAACGTGGCTCTCATTACGATCGAAGTATCTTCAATGACCTGTGTCCATCTTCGTGCTGGTCAACCCGTGTCCCATTCTCCAGAAGCCACGCCTCCTATCACTGTTCTGTCCAATCACTGTGATGTTTACTATGGCCAAACTACTTCAGCCCCAGGCAGACTCTATACACATCCGGCACTGATGTGGGTAATAAAATAGACAACAGCGAGGTACTTCAGCGACACAACAATCTAGTGAAAACATCAATGGAGGCAAATAGTCTAACAGATGTCACGGGTATCACTGGATAAACGCCAAGATATGTTGAGGATACAGCAGCATCAAGATATAGTCAGGATACAGTCTAGCAGAATGTATGATGGTATAACATAAAAATATAGTCAGGATACAGTCTGGTGGGGCGTACAACATCAAGATATAGTCAGGATACAGTCTAGCAGAATGTATAACATCAAGATATAGTCAGGATACAGCCTGGCGGGGTGTATAACATCAAGATATAGTCAGGATACAGCCTGGCGGGGTGTACAACATTAAGATATAGTCAGGATACAGCATGGCGGAGTGTACAGTACAAGAAAGCATAGGACAGAAACTGCCGAAGATCTACCGCCTATCGGCGCTGTGAAATCGACGCTGGGTGGTTAACTACGAACTAGCTTTGAGCTGACAATACAAAGAGTTGCAACTTTCTCGTCATGTTATGATAACTTGAAATCACCACTAACAGATGTCACCAAAGTGGCCAACATAAGATCAAGGAGTCGGCGAACGCTGAGATATGGATGGAAACCACAGCTCTAGACTTGGAATCATCACCATCATACTCATCATAAAACCCTTGTTGCAGGTCATTTGCAACACGCCATTTTCACCACAGCCGTCCGGAAAGACTCACAGTTCTCTAACCTCATACATGTTCATGCTCACCACAGCCGGCCGGAAGGACTCACAGTTCTCTAACCTCGTGCCTGTTTATGTTCACCACAGCCTGCCTTAAATACTCCCAGTTCCCTAACCACATGCATGTTTATGCTCACCAGAGACGGCAGGAAAGACTCCCAGTTCCCTAATCTTGTGCATATGTATGCCCACGGTGCATTGGTTTTACAGTATGCGATTTGGATTTTGTCATATTTCCAAAACCCACTGAAGCAGGCAGGCTGAGACGGATTAGCACTCAATTGACTGGGGGATGTCCAGCTTGAGGCGGGCGGTAGATGATCAGTGACACATGTAGGTATCTCCCACCGTCGGAGGCAATCCGTGGCGCCCCATGTCAACGCCAATTGACAAGGACTTATAACCCGTAACTGCTACTTCTGGCTTTGATTCCGAGACCGGTTAAAACCAGGGATGGAATTATACCTCTGAATTGTAGAAAGCATGTGTTCCCCATGCAGCATGACCACGCTCTCGGCCTGCCTAGTTTACTCCAGGGGAAAGGTAACACCAATAAGTCTGGAACAAGACAAGCTGCAGAAGCTGCCGGATTAACAAAGCAATGCTCTAACTGTCCACCTGACGGAGCTTCCATCCTAGACCAGTTGTCAACTAAGGCTTAGGGCCTGGTCTGCCCTGACGTAACATTTAGTCTTTGGGTTACATATCCTAGTTCTAGGATAAGACTTGTACCCTCCCAATTGCGCTCCTCCGCCCGAAGTCGTTGGCATAATGTGGGGTGTCGGGTTTGGTGAGCGCCGCCCAATATTCGGCGCTAACAGAAGCAGGTAGTACCGTCTACTGTCACGCGGTAACCCAGTCAAATCTGACCAAGGTCTGACAGAGGCCCTGTCATGACATTTAAGCGAAATATGTTAGGCAATAATTGTGCAACATAGTATGATCAAAGTATTTTAGTTTCCAACACATGATGTGTTTACCAGACAGTTGTCTTCAGTGTTCAGATTGTATCAAATGCCAATATTTTATTATCCTTCCACGTTATTCTAAGAATGTTTCTGTGACATTTAATGTAATACATTATTGGAATACATTGTGTACACAATTGAATACTAGCTAGCTGACAAATGAACGCTCCGTGTTGTTTCGTAAACTGTACACATTGGATATTTTAGTGTTTGTATGCACACGGACTAATCGGTATTGCTCCGCATGTTGGATAATTGCTCCTTTATTATCTCAGCTTTTCGAGAGGTGTTATTTTTATCTTCCGTGTTGGCGTCCTGTGAGCTGTACGGGCTCTGTTAGTTTCCTTATCAGTATTTTGTCTTGTGTGCTGTGTCTTATATTCCCAATCATGAATGTTCCGTGTTTGGTTATGTCTGTTGTTAACTCAGAAAGCGAGCAAGAGTTACAAAACCTAGCGGAACAAGTAAACAGGCCTAGTGCTGAATGTGGTTTAAATATTGACATAAAAGGAAAGGTCATCAATGAACATCACAGTAAACAAGGAGATACTAGAACAAGTAACAAGTTTCTGCTACATTGGACATATAATAACAGGTGATGGCAGAAGTGAAGTAGAAATCAAAGAGAGAATAGGAATGGCCAAAATGTTTTCAACGGTATAAAATCAATATTAACATCTAAAGAGATTAACAACGCATTGAAAATGAGAATTGTCAAATGCTACGTATATTCAACGCTACTGTATGGCTCTGAAGCCTGGACGTTGAACAAGTAACTAGAAAGTCGCTCAGAAGCCCTGGAGATGTGGATATACAGACGAATATGTTGTATTTCACGGAAACAGAAACAATCAAATGCAGAGGTTCTAGAAAAACTGGGAATGAAAAGAGGGTTGATAAAAGAAATAAAAAAGAGGCAAGTGATTTATTTCGGCCACGTTAAAACTTGCGAACGCGATTTGTGAGCCCGTATACCCGGGTTCGAAACACAGCGGTGCTGGTTTTTTCGTAAAAAGTATAGTAGCCGGTCGTTCTGAAAGCAATGGCAAACTACTGAACGTAACATTTGCCTAGTACATCAACATCAGCTGAAAATGCTGGTGTTGACTGCAACGTTCCGTAAGGGATACGCAACAAAATTGTAAATTTTTTAAAAGTCATAATACTCTTATAAAAACCATATTGGAGGGCACGGTTGAGGGCAAGCGAGGAAGAGGCAGACAACGATGCAAATGGGAAGATAACATCAAGAGATGGACGAACATCACCAGCCTGACAGAATGTACAGTCAAGGCGAGAGACAGACAGTGTTGGAGATCCATTGCAGCCAACCTTCATTGTGGAGACGGCACCTGATTGATACCTATACATATACTGACTTTCTCTCCTACCTACTGAGAGCTCCAACCTAAACATATTATCAAGTGCCTTGCAAGCTGGCGTGGGCGATAATGCTTCTCCACACCTTGTGATCTCAAACAGCGTGTATCACCTCGAACCAACGTCTCGAAATGAGTAGGAATGTAGAGCAGGGGGAAAGACACACGGAGTCCTGACCCGGGTTAGCCCTTCCCCCGAGAGTGTTAGCGAGGTAAAGTGTCGAAACATTCGGGACTGACGAGGATTTTGTCTATCTCTGTAATCCTCTATCTCTCTGTCCAGTTATCACCTTATGTGACACATATATAACATGCAAATGTTGTTTGTTCATCAAGAATGATGATGGCCATTCATTTTATCCAGTGTGAGTGTGGTTGAAAGTATGGAGCCGTGAATTCTAAGATGGCTGATAAGGCTTATTTTGGCTCGAAATGTTCTTTGACAATATGGGCAAAGAATGCTTGACGTTCCAGGAGGAGGATTTCCTGCAGTGGTTTTTCTGCCCAGCCCTTTCTTCACAGCTCTTGCAGTCCTGAGTCCTGGTTGCTACACAAGTGACTGCACCCTTATACTTATGTAATGATGTACGCCACGAATTACGGTCTTTAGCAGCAGTCTCCCAGGTGTCAAGATGAATTCCAAAAGCTTACAGTGCTTAGAGTGTCTTTAAAGCGTTTCTTCTGGCCGCCTTGGGAGCGTTTGTCATAACACAGCTCGCTGTAAACAAATTCGTTTAGGGAGCCGGAGATCTGTGGGAAATACTCTACGAGCAGGGAAAAGAGTTCGGAAAGACACAATGATTCACAATGATACACGGAGTCCTGAACCGGGTTAGCCCTCCCTTTGAGAGTGTAAGTAAGGGAGGTAAAGTGTCGAAACATTCGGGACTGACGGGGATGTTTTCTATCTCTGTATTCCTCTATCTCTCTGTCCAGTTATCACCGTATGTGACACACATATAACACACACATAACGTATTAATTAGCAAGTCACTGATAACAATCGGCATTGTTTCCGCCCGGTCACTAGAGCAGACGATGAACAACCAGGTCACGTGCGCTGATCACATGACTTGTATCACAACAGAAGATGGCGGCGCCCGCACCTCCCACCTCTGTTTGGTCTCTCAGTGAAGACAATACCCGACCACCACAAGTAAATCTTTTCATAATCTTATTTCATTCATCGGTTCAAAACAGAATTGTGTAGCGTCTCGACTTATTTCATTGCGCATGTTATCTTTTTGGTTTTCTTAAGAAAAACGGCTTCGGATTTGGGTAGTTTACTTTACTACTCAACTGTTACTCAGTATTAGTAGTATTACTCAACTGTAACTTACTGTTTATTTTTAAATTAAAAAAAAAAATAGTTTTTAAATAACGTTCTTAAACTAAAACTTCACTTTAATATTTTATAAATTATAGTTTAAGAAACAAACACGATGATACACTTATGATATACAGCTGAGATAAGGAGAATCAAAGATAATCTTGTTCACATATTTTCGTGAGTTCTGCACTGAGATGGCAGATGCTCATTTTGTTTCTGGTTATTTAATCATGTGTTCCATTTAAAGTAAGAAAAAAAGAAGAAAGGACCCCTTTAACTTTACACGCCTGAAGAAGACACATCAGGCCTATGGTGCTGGACCCATAATTTCTATAGACCAAACGGCACTCGGTGGCTGATGTGGTCGGTAGCATGTCACCTTTATTTCCAAAGATATTCTAAGTAACACCCCTCCCCCCCCCCAAAAAAAAAAAATATATATATATATATATCTGAATTCACTCAGCTGCAGATTGAAGCATTGAACACCGGCTCAGCAGGCGAGTGTCAATATAACCATAATCACTAACATCTTCCTCACTAATACTAATATCACCAACATCACTATCCTAACTAATATCACCAATATCAACATCAGATCATCATCACTAACACCACCAATATAACTAAACACCATCATCATCTATAACATCACCAACATTAACATTTAACCACCACTAGAAGCAGCACCACCAATATGACCATCTCCAACATGACCATAATCACCACAGATGGTGAAGGTAAATAGAAACTCAACTATCATGATGTTTGTATCCCAGTAACAAATTTTGGGCAGTGAATAAACATCTGAAATAAACAAAGTAAGTTGTCTGTGTACCTCTCGACAGGTTCCAGGAGGAGATATGACCCAGAATGGGCCCAGGGCCTGGGAGAGAGCTTGGTCTGTCCAGGAGATACGCACGGAGGCAGGAAAGTGGTCACTGGCTGGAGATGCTGGCGTAAGTGTGCATTCTTTCTTCTAGAAAACTTGTTTATATAAATGCTGTTGAGTCATTTTAACTGACTGACCGACCAACCAACCCAGCAATCTTCTAACAAACCTACTCACTGACCATTCAACCAACAGACTGATCAATTGATCAATAAATCAACCAGCAATTGATTAATTTATCAACAAGTCGATCAGCCAATCGTCATTGCAGTGTAGGTTGGCCTAAATGGATCTTCAACCCTCTCTATCTCTCACTTTGTTGGCTACACATTGTTCTCATTTACCTGCCATCCCTCAGAACTGTGTGACTTACTTATTGACTCGTCCTCGTAACTTTTTCTACCCCGCTATGCACTGCTTTACGGGACAAACATTTGTCAGCATAAACACTGAAAACCCACCTTGGCGAGAGACATTTCGCGAATGATGCCGAAGTTGTATATGAAGTGAAAACGTGGGTTAGAAAACAGAGCACACAGTTCTACGCAGCCGGTTTGGGAGGACTGATAAAACGATGGGATAAGTGCATCAATGTAGGTGGAAATTATGTTGAGAAATAAAGGGACAATGTATGTATAAAAATAAACTGGTTTCAAGTTGTTATCATATGTAGTTATTTTTCTACAGCCATTTGTGACTTACTTATTAACTTACCCTCGTAGTTTCAGCAAATTAAACGTCACAGTGGCTGGGAGACAACAGTGATGGAAGGCAAGGTCACAGGAAGGAGAGGCTGGGGTCATCCAGCATAAACATGGACACAGGACATTGCAACTACCACAACTACAAGAATTACAAATAGACTACCCAGATTCACTCATGGTGTCCACACAGAATAGAGGGAATATTGACAGAGTCACCGATGTAGAGAACTAGACACATTCCAGTGAACCAAGAGGTGAGGAAAAGACATTGGCTCTGGATAGGACACACACTGAGAGAACCTGAGGACAATATAACTAGACACTCTTTTGTCTGGAACCCACAAGATAGGACACACACTGAGATAACCTGAGGACAAAATAACTAGACACTCTCTTGTCTGGAACCCACAAGATAGGACACACACTGAGACAACCTGAGGACAAAATAACTAGACACTCTCTTGTCTGGAACTCACAAGATAGGACACACACTGAGACAACCTGAGGACAAAATAACTAGACACTCTCTTGTCTGGAACTCACAAGATAGGACACACACTGAGACAACCTGAGGACAAAATAACTAGACACTCTCTTGTCTGGAACTCACAAGATAGGACACACACTGAGACAACCTGAGGACAAAATAACTAGACACTCTCTTGTCTGGAACTCACAAGATAGGACACACACTGAGACAACCTGAGGACAATATAACTATACACGCTCTTGTCTGGAACCCACAAGATAGGACAGACACTGAGATAACCTGAGGACAATATAACTAGACACCTTCTTGTCTGGAACCCACAAGATAGGACAGACACTGAGACAACCTGAGGACAATATAACTAGACACTCTCTTGTCTGGAACCCACAAGATAGGACAGACACTGAGATAACCCGAGGACAATATAACTAGACACTCTCTTGTCTGGCACTCACAAGATAGGACACACACTGAGACAACCTGAGGACAATATAACTAGACACTCTCTTGTCTGGAACCCACATGATAGGGCACACACTGAGAAAACCTGAGAACAATATAACTAGACACTCTCTTGTCTGGAACCCACAAGATAGGGCACACACTGAGAAAACCTGAGAACAATATAACTAGACACTCTCTTGTCTGGAACCCACAAGATAGGACACACACTGAGAAAACCTGAGGACAATATAACTAGACACCCTCTTGTCTGGAACCCACAAGATAGGACACACACTGAGAGAACCTGAGGACAGTATAACTAGACACTCTCTTGTCTGGAACCCACAAGATAGGACACACACTGAGAAAACCTGAGGACAATATAACTAGACACTCTCTTGTCTGGAACCTACAAGATAGGACAGACACTGAGAAAACCTGAGGACAATATAACTAGACACTCTCTTGTCTGGAACCCACAAGATAGGACACACACTGAGAAAACCTGAGGACAATATAACTAGACACTCTCTTGTCTGGAACACACAAGATAGGACACACAAACTGAGAAAACCTGAGGACAATATAACTAGACACCCTCTTGTCTGGAACCTACAAGATAGGACAGACACTGAGAAAACCTGAGGACAATATAACTAGACACTCTCTTGTCTGGAACCTACAAGATAGGACAGACACTGAGAAAACCTGAGGACAATATAACTAGACACTCTCTTGTCTGGAACCTACAAGATAGGACAGACACTGAGAAAACCTGAGGACAATATAACTAGACACTCTCTTGTCTGGAACCTACAAGATAGGACAGACACTGAGAAAACCTGAGGACAATATAACTAGACACTCTCTTGTCTGGAACCTACAAGATAGGACACACACTGAGAAGACCTGAGGACAATATAACTAGACACTCTCTTGTCTGGAACCTACAAGATAGGACAGACACTGAGAAAACCTGAGGACAATATAACTAGACACTCTCTTGTCTGGAACCTACAAGATAGGACAGACACTGAGAAAACCTGAGGACAATATAACTAGACACTCTCTTGTCTAGAACCCACAAGATAGGACAGACACTGAGAAAACCTGAGGACAGTATAACTAGACACTCTCTTGTCTGGAACCTACAAGATAGGACAGACACTGAGAAAACCTGAGGACAATATAACTAGACACCCTCTTGTCTGGAACCCACAAGATAGGACAGACACTGAGAAAACCTGAGGACAATATAACTAGACACTCTCTTGTCTGGAACCTACAGGATAGGGCACACACTGAGAAAACCTGAGGACAATATAACTAGACACTCTCTTGTCTGGAACCCACAACATAGGACAGACACTGAGAAAACCTGAGGATAATATAACTAGACACTCTCTTGTCTGGAACCCACAAGATAGGACACACACTGAGAAAACCTGAGGACAATATAACTAGACACTCTCTTGTCTGGAACCCACAAGATAGGACACACACTGAGAAAACCTGAGGACAGTATAACTAGACACTCTCTCGTATGGAACACACAAGATAGGACACACACTGAGACAACCTGAGGACAATATAACTAGACACTCTCTTGTCTGGAACCTACAAGATAGGACACACACTGAGACAACCTGAGGACAATATAACTAGACACTCTCTCGTATGGAACACACAAGATAGGACAGACACTGAGAAAACCTGAGGATAATATAACTAGACACTCTCTTGTCTGGAACCTACAAGATAGGACACACACTGAGAAAACCTGAGGACAATATAACTAGACACTCTCTTGTCTGGAACCCACAAGATAGGACACACACTGAGAAAACCTGAGGACAGTATAACTAGACACTCTCTCGTATGGAACACACAAGATAGGACACACACTGAGAAAACCTGAGGACAGTATAACTAGACACTCTCTCGTATGGAACACACAAGATAGGACACACACTGAGACAACCTGAGGACAATATAACTAGACACCCTCTTGTCTGGAACTCAAAAGAGGGATGTCGTTAATGACAATGACGGAGAAGTAGCAAGGCATATGGGTTGAAGATGCAGCTAAGAAAGAGGAGTGGATTACCAGACATGAAGACAAGGCAACACATAAGTCTGTAACTCTTGACATGAGTGTAGGGATTGGTATAGTGGGGGAGCAGAACTGAAAATAAGGCAGACTCTCTTCTTCATCTTTTCGTTCATCCGGAGTGTTTTTTCAGATGTGATTGCGGTGTGTCTGTTATGCGCCCTTGGGCCGAAACCCGCAGGCCAACGCATCGACTTTAGCGTGCTTTTTTGACCAGGTAGCATTCCTGGGAGACTCTCACTTTTGTGGTGCCATCTACAAACATGCTGGCCAAGTTAGAACGGTCGAAGACAACGGTCATCCCTCAAAGGAAGGCAGGGACAGTCCATAGCATTTTCCGCCATCCAAGGTTGCTTCCATAGTTGCAGGGCCGACACATAACGCCCTGGTTCTGGGCTAGCCGAGGGAATCGTCACGTCCTGCTCATGGCTGCTTTAAATCCTCACTTCAATATATTGGTCATTTTGTTTGCCCCGGGCCATTCCCGCACAAACCAGACAGGTTTGCAGACGGTATCCACTCAGCGAGTTTTCGGACATGTGCTTGTCGTTGCGCCCGTCAGAGCCGTTCCAGGCACGACAGACATTCGGAAAACTACCTAGTCAGAGCTGTTCCGAACAAGAGCGGCATTCGGAAACTAGGTAGTCAGAGCTGTTCCTAGCACGAGAGACATTCGGACGAGACGTTTCACTCGGACGTAAATGCGTAGTGTCAATTTATAGTTTGCCACCCGTAGGACGACACTTCCGGCTTCCGGGGGGCATTTTTTAATGAGGTTAGCCTTCCTCGGGTTTCGAGACTCTTGTTTCGGCTTCCACACAGCAAGCTTTCGCTTCGGGCTGCCACGTAATGGATTCGCAAGACAGGCGTTCCATTTCGTGTCAACGAGACAATTTTCCACCTTTGACTACACTCACTCCATGAGTGTGGTTAGAGACTATCGGACGACTGCGAGACGTGCGACCGAGGTGTTTTTCCACCTTTTTTACTCACTCACGAGGTAGGCTACATGTGCTGCCGGCTCAGCACCTTACCTTCGTGCGTCTGTGGGCGAGTAACGGTCAGGCCCTTTCATCCGGGGATACCTCATATCCCCCAGCTAAGAGCCATCGAACGAATCTGCGCTGAGCATGTAGTGTTGTCAGCACATCATCACAATTTTGATGTAGGTTTGTGTCGGCCAGGCTCTCACTTCCGAGAGTTTATGGCTTAGAGACGTTCAGCCATACACCTCGGATGGGAACCTTAGAGGTTATGCCCGGACTGAGATTTAGGGATCGTTTGCCTGATTTTGACTGCTATCCTCAGTCTTACCTGCAGAGCAGCAGGTTGTGTCTCTCTTAGTCTGGTCCCTATCCCACGAGCCGTCCGATATGTAGTTTTCACCCATCGGCAAGCACATGGGGTCGATGGGACACGCAAGCTCCCCCACCACGGCAAGGTGGAGACACATCGGGGGAGATAAGGCAGACTGATAGAGGGTATTTCTTGGAGGTGGCCAGGGGTGGAAATGATGTGATAGTATATACACCGATGGATCAGTGCACTGAGGTGTGAGATGGGGTTTCACAAATTCTGACAAATTCCACAAACATACACATAAATTAATTCTTAGTTTTCCTAGTATCTCACCACACACATATGTTAGTTGATCTTGAATTCTTCTAGCTCCTATACCACACATCAGTTAATTCTAAGTTTACCATTTCCACCACCCCACCTGCTACATACACACACTTGCACGCATGCATACTCACACACACACACACATGCACATGCACACACACATACATGCATGCGCGAGTGAGTGTTTCAAAAGGTTTCAGTGCAAACACTATCATTTCCTCCTCAGCTTCTTCTTCACCTGCAAGAGTTTTCACAGCGCCTGATATCTCGGACACATGAGATCGGCCAGGAGATGGACGGTTTGGTCCATGAAGTCAAGGTAATTTACCAACAAAATACTCATGTACATGTTTTCAGGGAAGCATTTCAGAAGTACAGTTGTACTTTTACAGTTGTGCTTAGTGAGTCTGTCACATTCTCTTCTGTTTCCTTCAAGAAGAAGAAAAGGAAGAAGGTAACAAGAAGAAAAGGTAGAAGAATAAGAAGAAGAGGAAAAAGAAGAGGAGAATTATTATGATCATGCCTTGAATAGATCATAACTTGCATGACTGTTAGAGTAGGGGTCGTAGGGTTGTGTCTGGAGCAACTGAGTCTAGACATCTGGGTTTGGTTAATGGGGTATGAGTGATTCATAAAACTCATGATTGAGTTCAAAAACTACAGTAAATCAGATATACATTTTTGTCATGAGATCATTCAGGGATCAACGGCTGGGAAGTAAACTTTGTAACACTGAAGTCCTGTCTGGGAGAGTAATTCAAACCAACAGACGTGGGGGGGGGGGGGGGGGGGGTCTTGTTTTAGAATGTCAGAGAATATGTTTGTAACCTTATGTTGTTGATTGTGTTTATAACCATATGTTGTTGATTGTGCTTTAGGATTCTTCTGTACTGCATGTCACTGGAAACAAAATGGGACGCAGAGGTGTTTCCAAGGCACCAGGGCTGGGTTCTATACTGGCCAAGACTTATTGACGCGTCCTCGCCGAGCGTCCTGGGCAACAGGTCTCTTCGGGATCCTGGCTAAAGTCAGTAGGATTATTGATTCCTCCGAAGTCGGAGAGTGTCTACCTGCACGGTGAGGAACCACCAGTCTGCACACCCATATAAGTCAGACATGGGACAACGGATACTCACGCAAACCTCAGGTCCTGTATGACATCACACTGATGTTGGACAACAGTATGTCTTTATCCAACATACAGGACTTCATGCTGGAGATCACAACCAGTGAACACAAGCAAGCAAACTGGAAACAAAATGACACCCAGGAATAAACACATCATGATCGAAGCTGATGTTGAGTGATAGATTTAAGGAAGAAAAACTGTCAGAATTGATACAAGGATGGATAAGACACAATAATTAACATAAGTGGCATCTTGATCAGGAAAACAAAGAATAGGAATAAGCTTTCATGTTCAGTTATAAACTCTGTTACCTCTGAAGTTGGAGTGGGTTCACTTGATGGCTAGGGGCACTGATACTAGGGAAATCTAACTAGAAGTAGTGTGTGCCTTGACTCAACTACTCCCGTAACAATTAACTGGAAAGTCAACATCAAAGCTTTGGCTCAACAACAGTTAAAGTTTCACATCAACTTTGAAAATGAAATGCGAAGAATCAACCGACGCCATTCCGATAGTGAAAGTACTTACACACAAGTTTATTTGTGGTGCTAGATCAATACAGTGGTCGTCCAGACCGTAAAGTTCCCCTTTAACACAGGACAGGGATGGCATTTACACAATATCTGCAAACTATATCCACGTATTATCCGACTTTACCTCGGATCGCCGTTTATCCCGCCATTCTCATCTGAAACCTTGTCTAGGTATTCCGTGCCCACGGATCTTCTATTCGATATTGACAATCTTCTCGTCAGACATCCTCCACCTGATAACCAAAAACTCTGAACGCCCACGCTCCACGAAATATGTTGCGCCTCAGCCGAATCACACAAGGTACTCCCTGTTGTCCTTCTCTGTTGTTCTCTGACGTACCCCGTTTCTAAGTTTTCCTAGTTTCTTGTGGGGTTTTCCCTATATGATTTTCTACCGCCTTTTCCGATGATGTCATTCTGTCTAAACGCCATGTGGCAGTGTGTATAGACTATGTTTGAGCTCAAAGCAAGCGATTCCCTCATCCAAAACTCTCTTGAAAGTTAAAAAACAAAATGCATTTTCTTAAATGTGAAGTCTATTCCCCAAGCAGTCAATTCCAACAAGCATCTAGAGTTACACAATCTGCTGTGGCAAATACAACAACCATGTAGAACAATGGATCCAGTCCCATTGTGACGTACTAGAGAAGGGAAGGGCTGGTAAATCAGACAAAGATGGTGGTGGGACTCAGCAAGCAGACATTCCAGTTACATGTAACTAAAGGAGACATCTAGTGAAAGCACTTGGAAAGTTCAATCATGGATTACTGTTTTAACTCTCCTTCCCTCCCACACACACTATCACTCACACAAATAGACAGAGAGAGGGAGGGAGAGAGAGAGGAAGAGAGAGAGAGAGAGGGAGACAGGAAGATAGATACCAAGAGGGTGGAAAGAGAAAGAGAGTGAAGGGGAGAGGGAGAAAGAAAGAGAGAAAGGTGGAGAGAGAGGGAGGGCGATTTGGAGGTAAAGAGAAGGAGGGGAGACAGAGGGCTACAGAGAGAGAGATAGAGATAGATAGAGTTAGTTAGTTAGTTGGCAAAGGCGTTACGGACGTGGTAAGTAGTTCCGCTTACCTGCGTTCGAAACACAGCTGCGACAAATTTGGCAGCAGACCATGTCGTGCTGGGTTTTAACGTGTTGGTATGGGAGCCAGTCCTTCGGAAAGCAATGGCGAAATACTAAACGTAAACTTGCCAAGACATCAACAACAGCAGTACTGGTGTTCTGTAAATAGGATATGCAAAAAAAAAAAAAGGTGGTTGGTTGGTTGGTATGGGTTGGTTGGTTGGTTGGTTCAACGCCTACACCGGTCGGTTGGACAAAAATGTTGACTTCTCGTCCTTGACTTGGGGATGCAAATTTACAAGTACCTCTGAAGTCGGAGTGAGTTTACCTGATGGCGAGGGACAATGGTAATAGGGAAAGCTAATCCACGCACAAAAATCAGTCCAGTGCAGTAGAAGTAGAAGCACATGTATGGACCATGTTTAGGTTCAATGCGAGTAATGCACCCAAAAGAAAATACGGTACTTTTGCCTTAATTCACCCCAAACAAACGTCACCAGCTATATTTAGGGTCACCAGCTATATTTAGCACTGACGGTGATCTCCTCTGTGTTCGGGTACAGTTCGTGTCGGTGCGTTTCAATTGCCGCACAGTGTTTCTTTGGGCTTTGGCAAGCGGTTCTCTCTCTCTCTCTCTCTCTCTCTCTCTCTCTCTCTCTCTCTGTGTGTGTGTGTGTGTGTGTGTGTGTGTGTGTGTGTGTCATCATGAGTTTTCTGGAAATGGCAGCAGCAGCAGCAGCAGCTGTCCACGAGAAGCCAGAGTAGCGTTACCTTTTCTGCAGCAGCATCATGGCATCTGACATTCTGCTAGACACTGTTCTCATAATCATGTCATCATGGTGCTATCGCTGACTGAGCGTCAGGACAGATGGGGGATGCCGATGACGACGACATTCACCATGTATGTCGGCAGGACATCCACCCGCTGAGGCAAGGCGCACATGGCTGCAAGGCCTCAGGTCTCCCGTACAGACAGATCATCATCATTCTTTTCGTATACTGCTGGTCTCAAGAGTTGACAAGCATTTGATTTGGCCAGTTACAGTTGGGGCGCGGGGGATGTCGCCGAGAGCAACTGTTGCACACCGATAAAATTGCGCACCGAGCTATGACGGCACAACACAGGGAACCCCTGGATGTGACGTCATACCCTGGAATTCCGTTTGTTTGGGGTGAATTAAGGCAAAAGTACCAAAAATACAGATACAAGCTGATTCTGGTGAAGAAGAAGAAATATGTTGTTTTGACAGACACATGTTATTAATGTATACAAACAGACAAACGTGTATAAACCATTGACTGCTTATAAAGGTAATGTCAATGGCTTGATTGAATGCCTGTTTCCTGCCTGTCCACAGCTGACCAGCGTCCAGGTGAACAACGTGGTCAACAACTTCATCACGTTGGCCAACAGCCAGTTCGTGGAGAATGTGAGTGTCTCTTCCACTCAGTGTCTCTTCCACTCAGTGTCTCTTCCATTCAGTGTCTCTTCTTCTCAGTGTCTCTTCCACTCAGTGTCTCTTCCACTCAGTGTCTCTTCCACTCAGTGTCTCTTCCACTTAGTGTCTCTTCCACTCAGTGTCTCTTCCACTCAGTGTCTCTTCCACTCAGTGTCTCTTCCACTCAGTGTCTCTTCCACTCAGTGCCTCTTCCACTCAGTGTCTCTTCCACTCAGTGTCTCTTCCACTCAGATCTGATGAATAATGATGCCCTGGGAGTTCAACAGTCTCTGTAGTGCAGCGCCTAGCACACGTGCCTTCCCGTCCAGTAGTCGTGAGTTTGAGTCTCCACCAACAGTGGCAGACTGGCTAGGGTGTCAGCTTGCCCAGTGAGGAGTGGACCCCCTTAAATGTTAGAACAGTGGTTCTCAACCTTTTTTGGCCCATGGCCCCCTTCACCGTATTTTCAGAACGTCATTCCCCTCCCCCCTTTTCATATTTCCTATCTAAAGATCCCCCACCCCTACACAGTATACGTAAAAATTTAAGGTAAATTTTATAGCATATACTAAAACAAGTCTAGACATCCACATAAAACATGATTTGTGGGTCTACTTACTTTATAAAATGAATTTTAGAAGGATGAGACGTACATAACTGTAAAGTACGAAGGGAAAAACAATATCAAGTAATCGGTACTTGTATTAACGCGATCTTGAAATGGTCTTCATTCCCCGGGAGGGGGGGGGGGGGGGAATTCCCCACCGATTGAGAACCACTGTGTTAGAAAGTATGTTAAAAAATGTTAATGACCTATTGGTCCTGGCAACCAATATTTTTAAACTCAGTCCGCCACTGTCCATCAAGATGAGGATTTAAAAAATACGACTTAGGCTTCCTGGTACCAGAGAATGTTCTAGAAGCCAAGGCGGCTGGCATGATATTTACCACTGTACCCGTCAAGTGCCATTTGGTCTACAGCTATTGACGGTACACAGTAATCAGCCCAGTGATTTTTCTGCAGTTTACTGCACTAGCCACCTCCATGGCAAAGGGGTTACGGACGCAGTTCGTAATCCCACATACCCATGTTCAAAACACAGTTGGGGGAAATTTGGCAGCATACTGCCTTGTGTTGGTTTTTTTATGAAATGGTATGGGTGCTGGTCGTTCAGAAAGCAATTGCAAACTATGAACGTAAACTTGCCAAGAGATCACAACAGCAAAAACATGCTGGTGTTGACTGCGATGTCCTGTAAAGGATACACAACAAATTTTTTATTTACTGCACTAAATAATCAGTTAAAATGAGAAACATCAATTTACTGCACACAGACTACTAAGTTAAAATGAGAGACATCAATTTACTGCTTACAATACTCGGTTAAAGTGAGAGACATCAATTTACTGCTTACAATACTCAGTTAAAGTGAGAGACATCAATTTACTGCATACAGACTACTAAGTTCAAATGAAAGACATCAATTTACTGCTTACAATACTCGGTTATAGTGAGACCTATCAATTTACTGTACACTGTACTTTACCCAGTGGTTGTTCAGCAATTTATTGGGCACAGTACTTTACCCAGTGGTTGTTCAGCAATTTATTGGGCACAGTACTTTACCCAGTGGTTGGTCACAATTGACTGCACACAGTACTCAGCTATTGCTTTGTTGTAGTTCTCTGTGCTGGAATGTCATGAAGTCTGTAAAAACGTTCTACCGTGAGAGAATTATCATTATTATCTATGCTGACATGTTTGATGTTTGTGCACATGTTTTCTACTGGCAGAGAGTCTACGATGAAGATGTCAGCCATGCAGCAGCCTCTCAGCAGGAGAACAAATCTGAGCACCAGGTACGCATTCATCTGTGGTTTGTCCATGTTGTAGCTTGTCCATCATTGCCCCAGAGAACCACATCGTCATCTAAAATGCCAGTATTTGTGACCACTTTGAACTATGTATTTGTTTCATTGTTTCATAGTTATAATTTTTTATCATTTTATATATTTGGCTTGGAAGAAAATGTGACTTTTCATCATCATCATGTGAGATACCGATAAGCATGGGCGGTCATGTTTCTTCATCTTGCACGATCACCAGAGTTGTGGATCAGCTCTGTGTTCTTGTCTCAACTATACCATGCGGCCAAGACATCCAGGTATTTACTTCTCTGCCTTCCCCTTGTTCTCTTCCCCTCAATCTAACCAGTTTTCACCAAGTTCTCCAATTTATTTCTTCTCATATTGTGTCTACAAAATTGTGACTGTCTCATTCATTCATTCATTCATTCATTCATTCATTCATTCATTCATTCATTCATTCATTCATTCATTCATTATGTGCCATGCTGATAAGCGTGGGCGGTCATGTTCTGCCATCTCATTCGATCACCAGAGTCATGGATCAGCTCCGTGTTTCTGTCTCGACCATGCCACATGGCTAAGCCATCCAGGTATTTAATTCTTGGTCTTCCCCTTGGTCTGTTCCCTTCGATCTTGCCAGTTGCCACCAAGTTCTCCAAATCATTTCTTCTCATAACATGCCCACAAAATTTTGACTGTCTACGTCTAAAGTCTCTAATCAGTTTACGATCTTCATTTGTTCCTTGAAGGACTTTTTCATTGGTTTTTATGTCTGTCCATGGTATTCTTTGCATTTTCCTCAGAAACCACATTTCAGCAGCCATCAGATGTTTTTCAGCTTGTCTGCTCATTGTCCACGCCTCACATCCATATAAAAGTACAGGTTCTATGTAGCACTTCAACAATCTTTTTCTTGTTTCAATTGACATCTTTTTATTGGTCAGTATGGGACTGTCTACACTTGACTTTTACCATGTGCATGATTCTTCCTCTTATTTTTATGTGCATGATTCTTCCTCTTGGTTTTATTTTGGTCTGTTTTTCCCTAATGGAGCATAATCCTTCAAGCACCTCTGCCAAGCCCTCCTTTCCTTTGCTGTCTCCTACTGCTGTCTCTATGTCCTCCCAATATTATTTATCCCTGTCTCTAATTCTCTTTTACAGTAATTTTAAGTATACTTCTATGTTTTTTTTTGTCCTAGTTAGATCTTTTGTGATATCAAGGGCCTTATATTAATGCCTTTCCAGGAAAAGGGTAAAACAGTGACTAGTGCTCGATACAGTGACATGCCAGTGAACAGAACAAACAGAAGCCTGCAATAGGACTGAAACTCTGGGGACTTCTCTCGAAAGGAGTATTGTTGCTACATGACACTGCGCACCCTCATATGGCTGCTTGCAGTCCAGGTTTGGCGCCATCGGACTTTCACTTGATTGGATCATTGAAAGAACATTGCGGGGTTAGAGGTTTGCAGATGACAATAAGTTATTGGCAAAATGGGTTTAAGGCCACATCCAAAAACTTTTTTCCCTAAAAGGCATCAGCAGGCTAGTAGACAGGTGGAGCAAGTGTGGGCAGGCAGGGGGACTATGTTGAGAAACAACACCACATTTCTATTTCGCATTACTGTAAAAAAAGTTATTGGTAAAACTCCTGTCACTTAATGACTTCCCCTCGCTGTCATGGGACGTATCTACGCATGAGATCTGATGAACCAGTGAAACTTGACTTGTGATTCGCTCATACGTATGAGCATGTATGGGAATGTCCAGAGTCCTGGGATGTTGGTTTTTGATTCAACTCAACTCTACTCAACTCAACTCAACTCAGCTTAACTCAACTCATCTCAACTCAACTCAACTCATCTCAACTCAACTCGACTCAACTCAACTCAACTCAATTCAGTTCAACTCAACTCAATTTATTTTGTTGGATTGGTTGAATTTAAAGGCCATGTTCATGGCATTGTGAAACTGTCCACTGGTACCCCCATCCATTACCTTAGATCACACTAGGAGACTGTCAGCTCTGTGCACAAACACCATACATCTTTAAAATTGTGAAATAAAACCACAGTAACTTTGAAGATGTCAGGAACATATTGTCTTTTGTTGCTGTGAATAAATATGAGAACACACTAGAAAACTGTCAGCTCTGTGCACGAAACACTTACATGGATCTTTGAAATTGTGAGATAAATCGTTAATTTTGAAGAAGTCAAGAAAATTTTGTCTTGCGATGCTCTGAATGAATGTGAATGACATCCAGCAAGGGTAACTAGTCAGTGTGTGTGTGAACTTCCCCTGCAGGAGCTGACCAGAGAGCAGAGAGAGGCAGAGCTGATGCCTCGGGTGACCACTGCCCTCAGACAGGGCATGGATGTCATTGAGACAGCGTTTGAGAGGATAGAGACTGCCACTATGGAATCCGACTCGGAAGACGAGGACAATGCGTACAGAGCAGACCCCATTCTGGAAGCCAAGGTAATTTTATGGCATTGTTGTATCTGATTATTGCTATTCATTAGTGCTTTGTTTTTGTTTAGAGGCTTATTTGTGTCTGCCTACTCATGTTTTGTTTGCTTTGTGTCCAGAGTTCAGTAAATTAAATAATTGTCTAAAGTACTTATTGTATAAGTATTTCACAAAATGAAAAGTATCTCATGCAATAAATCACTGCCATTGAGTGTCGCAGCTGAAGTATTGTGGGGAACTTATTGTTCTGTGTGGCAGTCAATCATGGAGTGTTAATAGACAAGTTGGAAGGAGCTTGAAGGCAGCAGAGATGTGGATCCTGAGACAGATGTTTTAGTGCCTTGAACTGTTGGCTATTGTTTGGTGGGAGCTCATGAAAGTAGGACAAAATATATAACTATCAGAAAGTTATGGATAGTGTTTAGTCATATAATGAGATACTGCTGTGATGGTGTGAAGTTTTGGGTCTTCACATATTCTGGGTGATGGTATAATGTGATTGGGTGACCAGACCCCTCCCCCACCACCGATAATTTCCAGAACATGTTGAAAGTTATTCAGCACCCATTTTATGAGGGTGGCCAGCCCCAAGGCCATACCGGTTAAAAAAAATAAAAAACAGAATTCCGCCACAATTGTAGTTGCTAAATTTTGTTTGTGATTTCGTGAACTTCATTCTGTTTGAACGATTGTTGATTGATTGTTTGTGATCTCAAGAACTTCATTCTGTTTGAATGATTGTTGATTGATTGTTTGTGATCTCGAGAACTTCATTCTGTTTGAACGATTGTTGATTGATTGTTTGTGATCTCATGAACATCATTCCGTTTGAACAATTGTTGATTGATTGTTTGTGAATGTTGCGACTTGCTTGCGATTGTTGATTGATTTATTGGGATTGTTGTGACTTGCTTCTGTATGAATATGATTGCCAGAACTTGACCGTCTGGCTGTGGATATAATATATGTTGCTCTGCCTACAGGACCCATACCTGACGCGCACCCTTCCATTCCTGATCGGAAGCCCCCAGTTTCTGGAAGACGACAGTGTGGGCCTCGTGGAGGAACTGTCAGGTAAGACCGGCATCATGTTCTGGGTGTTGATTGTGTTACAGATATGTTGCTAAACAAGTATTAGCATCTAGAAGTCTGCAAGCATCATTTCACATCATCTAGAAGTCTGCAAGCATCATTTCACATCATCTGTGTTCTGACAATTGAGGCTGATCATTCAGTTGAAAGTGTGGGTCCTCATGTTGGTCATGTTGTTATCTGGATCCTTGGTTGATCCTCTGATACAGTGGCAGTGCCCCCCCCCCCCACCCACACACACCACCAACCACACACACACGCACGCACACATGCGCACGTGTGCACACACACACACCCCCCTCCCCCTCTTCTCCCCCCCCCCCCCCCCCTGCTCACAATACCTGCATGTCCTGTATGAAGAGAAACACAAATTTACAAATCACGGACATTTGTCTGATGCCTGCATGTGAAATGTGCTTCAACTTTCTGATTCATGCTCAGTGAATCACTTAATATGCCAGCATGGCTGCAGTTTTTTGACTCAAGCCAACAAAATGCCACTGTTACTGTCAACACTTCTATTATTACATTGCTTGTGATTCTAGCGAATGTACACCTGGTTTGCTTAATTCTGTCTAGTGAGCTTGTCATGAAGGTCCATGCCTTACTTTTCATGTTTTTAATGACGATAGGCTAATATAGACCTGGTGTTCTGCTGATTTTTTAACAGAAGACGAGGAGGCAGAATCGGATCATGACAGCGTCAGTGCTAGTGAAGACGATCAAGAGAGTGAGGAATCTGAGACAGAGGTATTTGTTGTCTTTAAATTTGTTCCGTGATGTTTGCTTTGATTACTTTTGATGTACATTCATTAGAGAAATTACATGCAAACATTCAGAATTTTTCAAAGGCATATAATGAGCTGGAAAACTTGGTTAAAAAAAAAGCAAGGGGAAGGCAAAGTGGCAAATAACTAGATGGCTTGGCCAGTTGTCACAATCAGGGCAAGAACACAGACTTTATCCAAGACTGGTGATTGTGTGGGTGATTGTGTGGGTGATTGTGTGGGTGATTGTGTGGGTGATTGTGTGGGTGAATTGTGTGGGTGAATTGTGTGGGTGATTGTGTGGGTGATTGTGTGGGTGAATTGTGTGGGTGAATTGTGTGGGTGATTGTGTGGGTGATTGTGTGGGTGATTGTGTGGGTGAATTGTGTGGGTGATTTGTGTGGGTGATTGTGTGGGTGAATTGTGTGGGTGATTGTGTGGGTGATTGTGTGGGTGAATTGTGTGGGTGAATTGTGTGGGTGATTGTGTGGGTGAATTGTGTGGGTGAATTGTGTGGGTGATTGTGTGGGTGAATTGTGTGGGTGATTGTGTGGGTGAATTGTGTGGGTGATTGTGTGGGTGATTGTGTGGGTGAATTGTGTGGGTGATTGTGTGGGTGAATTGTGTGGGTGAATTGTGTGGGTGATTTGTGTGGGTGATTGTGTGGGTGAATTGTGTGGGTGATTGTGTGGGTGAATTGTGTGGGTGAATTGTGTGGGTGATTGTGTGGGTGAATTGTGTGGGTGATTGTGTGGGTGATTGTGTGGGTGAATTGTGTGGGTGATTGTGTGGGTGATTGTGTGAGTGATTGTGTGGGTGATTGTGTGGGTGAATTGTGTGGGTGATTGTGTGGGTGAATTGTGTGGATGAATTGTGTGGGTGATTGTGTGGGACAACGAACCTTGACATGATAATATATATAACTGTGACTCATCTGTGTCCTTGTCGTGGTCTTGACGCGTGGGATCGATTACTGTGTGTATGATGGTGATCCGTCTCTGCCGCCGGGCACAAGTATGCTAGTGGCTACCTAAATGTACTGTTCATATTTGATTGCATCAAACTATTCAGTCAACAATTAATAGTTTAATGAATGTATGATTATCTTCTTCTGTCTTTCATCTCCTAATGAAGCATTGGTCCTTAACAAACTCACGCCAAGCCCTTTGTACACTTGCTCATGATTGGTATATTTTACAGCTGACCTTTTCTACAGGTTGAGGGGATCAGTCTCATGCTAGTCGTACATGGTCACCTCTTATGACCTGCAAGGTACAGGTTTCAATCTTAATATTCTGTCCTTCTTTACAAGTCCTGGTAATTCACAGGCAGAATGCATGATTACTTCACACAAAATTGAATGTTTGGTGAAGTCTTAGTGCACTTAATGAACAGCTCAGCGGAATAGCTTTATTCACATCATTGGAGGCTTTTTATATGACTGTTAAGTACCACTATACCAAGTTAGAAGGGGAAAGACTAAATAGGAATGTAGGTACCTACACACCCCAGGGTAGAAAAGGAAAAACCCATTTTTGGTTGGGTCAACCTGAGGAAAAAAACATTCCTGCCAGAGTTGGGACTCAAACACACGACCACGGTGCCGGCAGCCAAGCATGTTGACCACCATGCTAGCATCCCTGCCCTAGTTTAGTGTATTTGTCAGTAATTACATGTTGAACAGGATGTGACGTCACTCTCATCTGCAGGAAGCAGAGAGTGATGAGGACATGTTTGTTGCCAAAAAACCAAAGAAGATTTCAGATCAAGATGAGGAAAGTGCTGATGCCTCCAACTCTGAGGAAGAGGCCAATGAGGAGTATGAGAAAGCAGGAGTGAGTATTCCAGATCAGCTATAATGTTTTTCTCAGTTCATCCTTGCTGCAACACTTTCACTTGTTCTGTCTGGGTTAAGAATATTAGCCTACTGCTCTTACACACATTCAAGATCAACAAACACAGAAACTGGAATGTATCAGCCTTGCAAGAAACAACCACAAGTGATGTAAAGTATGTTATGGCTAGAAGGCCTTTGTCAGCAGACAAAAACAAAATGATACTTACACAACTTCATTAAAACTGCAATATCCATTGTGGAACCTTTTGAGGCCGCTTGGACAGTTCATAAATAAACACACACATATTGTTTTGCGCTCACAGAAAAAGAAGGCAGAAGTAGAGACTAGAGGTCACACTTAGCAACATAATCGCTATAATTACAGACCGGGATTCAAACCAGTCACCTCCAGGTTTGCTGTCATCATTTGGAGGTGACAGGCTAAATTCTAGTTGGTAACCACTGACAGTAGGAACCTGGGTTCACTTTCTACAAATGATGCTAGTGAATCCCTCAGTGCTGTTGAGATGGGGTTGTTGGGTCAGCCGCTGTAAACGAGGCTAGTGAACCACTCAGTGCTGTTGAGAAAGGATTGTTGGGTTGGCCGCTGCAAATCACATTACACAAGTTTTAACTTCACCGTTTGCTGGAGCAAGGTTAGTGGATAAGTTTGTCATGAGCTTTGTGGCTTATCTGCTCGATATGAATCAGTATTTACATTTGTATGTGTATATATTCAGTTCACATATTTTTTAATTCTCTTTATACTGAGAGGTGTGTGTATTTTTTAAATGTGCATTTGGTGACATGGGTGTCTCACCCACCTTCAAATAAGCTTGACAGCAGTCGCTCCTATTTTCCCCACCACTTTGTTCACTCAGATTACAAGCCGATTTCCATCAAATAACAGGAGCACTAACCATCCAAGCCTTTATTATTGCAGCCTTCAGCAGTTGCTGCAGACTTCAGCTCGGAGCTTGCAGCTCGTCTGGGGGTTGCTGCCACCAAACAACACCCCAAGGGAATGGACAGCGATGGAGGCGGAGGGGACGACGATGACTGGGAACAGGAACATACAGACAAGAAACGTAAGTTGTGCTTGCACATATATTTCTGAACTAGTTGTCTTGTTCTGTTCTTATTGCTTCTGTAGATTTTTTAGTATAATATACTCTTTGGTATTTTCCCCTGTATCTTTGGTTAGACGTAGACAGTCAAAATGTTTTGGATATGTTATGAGAAGAGATGGATTGGAGAACTTAGTGACAACTGGCAAGATCGAGGGGAACAGACCAAGAGGAAGACTGAGAAGTAAATATCTGGATGGCTTGGCCACATGGCATGGACGAGACAGGAACACTGAGCTGATCCACGACTCTGGTGATCGAGTGAAATGGCGAGTCATGACTGCCCACGCTTTTCGGCATGGCTCATGATTGATTGATTGATTGATTGAATATACTCTACTTGGTAAAAAGTGGCGTGCATTTTAGAGATAGATACAGCTCGCCTCTGGTGTGGTATGTTCAAAACTGGGAACATAGCTTTTATATTCTGCTGAAGATCTGTTTAGAGAAATATGTTTCTGTCCATAGGCAAAGATACTCTCACATCTGATAAATATTTATCTTTCCCTGGGTAATGATACTATCACATCTGATAAAAATGTATCTTCCTTGGGTAAAGATACTATCACATTTGATAAATATTTATCTTTCCGTAGGCAAAGATGCAATCATATACAAGGGTAAGTTAATAAGTAAGCCACAAATGGCTGTAGAAAAATAACTAAATATGATAACAACTTGAAACCAGTTTATTTTTATACATGCATTGTCCCTTTATTTCTCAAAATAATTTCCACCAACATTGATGCACTTCTCCCATCGTTTTATTAGTCCTCCCAAACCGGCTGCATAAAACTGCATGCTCTGTTTTCTAAACCACGTTTTCACTTCACATTCAACTTCGGCGTCATTCGCGAAATGTCTCCCGCCAAGGTGGGTTTCCTGTTTATGCTGACAAATGTTTGTCCTTTAAAGCGGTGCATAGCTGGGTAGAAGAAACTACAAGGGCAAGTCAATAAGTAAGTCACACAGTTCTGTGGTATGGCAAGTAAATGAAAACAAAGCACGCAGTTTAACGCAGCGGGTTTGGGAGGACTGATAAAACAATGGGATAAGTGCATCAGTGTTTTTTGTATTTTTCTACAGCCATTTGTGGCTTACTTATTAACTTACCCTCATATGATACATTTTTATGTGCCCACAGGTAAAGATACTATCACATATGATAAATATTTATCTGTCTGTAGCCGTAGGTCATATTTGATAAATATTTATATGCTCACAGGTAAAGATACTATGATATCTGATAAATAGTTATCTGCTCACAGGTAAAGACACAATCACATCTGATAAATATTTATCCGCTCACAGGTAAAGATACTATGATATCTGATCAATATTTATTTCTTCACAAGTAAAGATACTATGATGTTTGATAAATATTTATCTGCAGACACTATCACATCTAACAAACAAAAACAGTCCAAGGAGACTAGAAAAGAGAAAGTTAAAGAAGAAGTCAGAGAAAAGGCAGACAGAGGCAAAGGAAAAGGCAAACACGCCAAGGTCAAAGGTGAAGGTATGTGTCTGTCGATGTGTTGTCCACTACGTAGGCGATGTGTGATGTTTGTCTATTTTCATCTGTCCACATGTAATGATGCAGATTCAGATTGTTTGTAGCACCAAATGCCTGATGGACCTGAAGGCTGTAAAAAGGTCCATTGCTGACTTACTTATTTACATTCATTTGTCGTCACATCTGTCATACAGAGATATATTAGGCCTATTTAGTCTTTCCTCTTCACATCTAGAAAGTAGAGACATCTTACAATCTTCTCAAGAATATAGACACATTAAGTCTTATTTTGGTACCAGCAGAATGCAACATGGTAGAGGTAACATGGTAGAGGTAACTCGGTAGAGATAACACGGTAGAGGTAACACGGTAGAGATAACACGGGAGAGGTAACACGGTAGAGGTAACACGGTAGAGGTAACATGGTAGAGGTAACTCGGTAGAGATAACACGGTAGAGGTAACTCGGTAGAGGTAACATGGTAGAGGTAACATGGTAGAGGTAACATGGTAGAGATAACACGGTAGAGGTAACATGGTAAAGGTAACACGGTAGAGGTAACACGGTAGAGGTAACTCGGTAGAGGTAACACGGTAGAGGTAACATGGTAGAGATAACACGGTAGAGGTAACATGGTAGAGGTAACTCGGTAGAGATAACACGGTAGAGGTAACTCGGTAGAGATAACACGGGAGAGGTAACACGGTAGAGGTAACACGGTAGAGGTAACATGGTAGAGGTAACTCGGTAGAGATAACACGGTAGAGGTAACTCGGTAGAGGTAACATGGTAGAGGTAACATGGTAGAGGTAACATGGTAGAGATAACACGGTAGAGGTAACATGGTAAAGGTAACACGGTAGAGGTAACACGGTAGAGGTAACTCGGTAGAGGTAACACGGTAGAGGTAACATGGTAGAGATAACACGGTAGAGGTAACATGGTAGAGGTAACTCGGTAGAGGTAACACGGTAGAGGTAACTCGGTAGAGGTAACATGGTAGAGGTAACATGGTAGAGGTAACATGGTAGAGATAACACGGTAGAGGTAACATGGTAAAGGTAACACGGTAGAGGTAACACGGTAGAGGTAACTCGGTAGAGGTAACATGGTAGAGGTAACATGGTAGAGGTAACATGGTAGAGATAACACGGTAGAGGTAACATGGTAGAGGTAACATGGTAGAGGTAACATGGTAGAGATAACACGGTAGAGGTAACATGGTAGAGGTAACATGGTAGAGGTAACACGGTAGAGGTAACACGGTAGAGATAACACGGTAGAGGTAACATGGTAGAGGTAACTCGGTAGAGGTAACACGGTAGAGGTAACTCGGTAGAGGTAACATGGTAGAGGTAACATGGTAGAGGTAACATGGTAGAGATAACACGGTAGAGATAACACGGTAGAGGTAACATGGTAGAGGTAACTCGGTAGAGGTAACACGGTAGAGGTAACTCGGTAGAGGTAACATGGTAGAGGTAACATGGTAGAGGTAACATGGTAGAGGTAACTCGGTAGAGGTAACACGGTAGAGGTAACTCGGTAGAGGTAACATGGTAGAGGTAACATGGTAGAGGTAACATGGTAGAGATAACACGGTAGAGGTAACATGGTAGAGGTAACATGGTAGAGGTAACACGGTAGAGGTAACACGGTAGAGATAACACGGTAGAGGTAACATGGTAGAGGTAACTCGGTAGAGGTAACACGGTAGAGGTAACTCGGTAGAGGTAACATGGTAGAGGTAACATGGTAGAGGTAACATGGTAGAGATAACACGGTAGAGGTAACATGGTAAAGGTAACACGGTAGAGGTAACACGGTAGAGGTAACATGGTAGAGGTAACACGGTAGAGGTAACACGGTAGAGATAACACGGTAGAGGTAACATGGTAGAGGTAACTCGGTAGAGGTAACACGGTAGAGGTAACTCGGTAGAGGTAACATGGTAGAGGTAACATGGTAGAGGTAACATGGTAGAGATAACACGGTAGAGGTAACATGGTAAAGGTAACACGGTAGAGGTAACACGGTAGAGGTAACTCGGTAGAGGTAACACGGTAGAGGTAACATGGTAGAGATAACACGGTAGAGGTAACATGGTAGAGGTAACTCGGTAGAGGTAACACGGTAGAGGTAACTCGGTAGAGGTAACATGGTAGAGGTAACATGGTAGAGGTAACATGGTAGAGATAACACGGTAGAGGTAACATGGTAAAGGTAACACGGTAGAGGTAACACGGTAGAGGTAACTCGGTAGAGGTAACATGGTAGAGGTAACATGGTAGAGGTAACATGGTAGAGATAACACGGTAGAGGTAACATGGTAGAGGTAACTCGGTAGAGGTAACATGGTAGAGGTAACATGGTAGAGGTAACATGGTAGAGGTAACAAGGTAGAGGTAACAAGGTAGAGGTAACACGGTAGAGGTAACATGGTAGAGGTAACTCGGTAGAGATAACACGGTAGAGGTAACAAGGTAGAGGTAACACGGTAGAGGAAATATGGCAGAGTTAGGATTATCTGTGCATGTAATTAACTGACCACTGGAACTGTAGGCATACTCTTTCACATCTTCTGAGAGAGACGGAGTACCTTTTGGTGTGCCTAGAGGGCTGTGATATGGTGTGAGATGACACATTCTGGCAAAGTGGGTTCTAACTCTCTGTTGGATAATGAATGATGCATGGAGAATATTGTTTAGTTGATTCACTGCAGAATGAAGAAAGGGCTGCCACTCACACATTTCTGTTCAGTTTCTTCAAGTACCTTCCCTTTGAGAGTTGGAGAAGACACAACTGGTATATTGTAATGTATCAATATACAGTCATGAGACTACTGAACATGCTCTGCTGGCAGGAACTTGTGGAATGACTGGTCGTCAAGCTTCAGAGTATTTTATGAAGACAAAAGTGGGTTATTGTTGTATCTTCTCTAGGAGATGACCTGTTTGGGAGGAGTGATCAACCAGATGATGATGACTTCTTTGGCAAACCTGGAGGTTTGTTCTCCACTGGCAAGGGTCTGTTTGATGAGGATGCTGATGCTGATGAGGTTTGTTCTGTTGTAAGGTTGTGTTTGATGCATTTTAGACACTGTTCACACACTGGGATGACCTCACTGTTCACACACTGGGATGACCTCACAGTTCACACACTGGGATGACCTCACAATTCATACACTGGGATAACCTCACAGTTCACACACTGGGATGACCTCACAGTTCACACACTGGGATGATCTCACAGTTCACACACTGGGATAACCTCACAGTTCACACACTGGGATGACCTCACAGTTCACACACTGGGATGATCTCACAGTTCACACACTGGGATGACCTCACAGTTCACACACTGGGATGACATCACGTTCCACAGACTGGGATGACCTCACAGTTCACACACTGGGATGATCTCACAGTTCACACACTGGGATGATCTCACAGTTCACACACTGGGATGACCTCACTGTTCACACACTGGGATGACCTCACAGTTCACACACTGGGATGACCTCACAATTCATACACTGGGATAACCTCACAGTTCACACACTGGGATGATCTCACAGTTCACACACTGGGATGATCTCACGTTCGACAGACTGGGATGACCTCACAGTTCACACACTGGGATGATCTCACAGTTCACTCACTGGGATGACCTCACAGTTCACACACTGGGATGACCTCACAGTTCACACACTGGGATGACCTCACAGTTCACACACTGGGATGATCTCACGTTCCACAGACTGGGATGATCTCACAGTTCACACACTGGGATGATCTCACAGTTCACACACTGGGATGACCTCACAGTTCACACACTGGGATGATCTCACAGTTCACACACTGGGATGACCTCACTGTTCACACACTGGGATGACCTCACAGTTCACACACTGGGATGACATCACGTTCCACAGACTGGGATGACCTCACAATACTCACACAGGGATGACCTCAAAATTCATACACTGGGATGACCTCACGTTCCACTGAGATGATCTCACACTACACACACTGGTACAACCTCACACTTAAACACACTGGGATGACCTCACACTTCACATACTGGGATGATCTCACACCTATGTCAAACTGTCATTTACTGCCAATATAGTACATTGCGGTGTATGGCAGAGGGGTCTTTGAGCCTGAGGAATTAAGGCCGCCTAGCTAGTGCAGTCGCCGCGAACTGTGCAGGTTAGGATTTTTTTGTGTGCCTCCGACAGAAAATATCCCACACCTTACCGAGGGATCGAACCCGGGTCTCCCGAATGGGAGTCTGGCGTTCTATCCATTCGGCCAGCCGCTCCTCCTCACACCTATTTAAAACCTATTTAAAACCATTAAAATAAAGTAGAAGCTCAGCGTTAGTGGAATTGTAAATGATGTTTTCCTCGGTCCAGGGAGATCTGTTTGGGGATGTTGAGAAGGCACCAGTCAAGTCAAAGAGGAAGCAGTCGGCAGAGAGGGATGATGGTTCTGTGTTGAGTGACGAGACGAAGGACGAAGAGGAGGAAGAAATACATAGTAAGAACAACACGTTTTCATAATTATGTGACAATCTGTGAGGTTTATCATGTAAAAGATGAGCGTTTTATGTAAGAACAAATGAGATTTATGGAATGGAAGATCTGGGATATTTTTGTAAGAATAAATGAGATTTATCATGTGGGAGATCAGGGATGTTTATGTAAAGTATAAACAAGATTTATCATGTGAAATATCAGGGGTTTTATGTAATAATAAATTATTTTTATGAAGTGCAAGATCTGGGATATTTAAGCAAGAATAAATAAAGTTTATCAAGTGAAAAAATAGGGATGAGATTTATCATATGAAAGAAGAGAAATGTTGATGTACGACTATTTCAGATTTATCATGTGAATGGGCATGGGTGTTAATGTAAGAATAAATCAGATTTATCATGTGAAAGAACATGAATCAATTTATATTTAAGATCTTTAATGTCACATAATGATGATGCATACATTTTATAGCTGTGTATACAATCTCCCACACATAAAGTCTGTAGCTGTGTATACAATCTCCCACACGTAAAGTCTGTAGCTGTGTATACAATCTCCCACATTTAAAGTCTGTAGCTGTGTATACAATCTCCCACACGTAAAGTCTGTAGCTGTGTATACAATCTCTCACACATGAAGTCTGTAGCTGTGTATACAATCTCTCACACATGAAGTCTGTAGCTGTGTATACAATCTCCCACACGTAAAGTCTATAGCTGTGTATACAATCTCCCACACGTAAAGTCTGTAGCTGTGTATACAATCTCCCACACGTAAAGTCTGTAGCTGTATATACAATCTCCCACACGTAAAGTCTGTAGCTGTGTATACAATCTCCCACATGTAAAGTCTGTAGCTGTGTATACAATCTCCCACATGTAAAGTCTGTAGCTGTGTATACAATCTCCCACATGTAAAGTCTGTAGCTGTGTATACAATCTCCTTCATGTAAAGTCTGTAACTGTGTATACAATCTCTCACACATGAAGTCTATAGCTGTGTATACAATCTCCCACATGTAAAGTCTGTAGCTGTGTATACAATCTCCCACATGTAAAGTCAGTAGCTGTGTATACAATCTCCCACACGTAAAGTCTGTAGCTGTGTATACAATCTCCCACATGTAAAGTCTGTAGCTGTGTATACAATCTCTCACACATGAAGTCTATAGCTGTATATACAATCTCCCACATGTAAAGTCTGTAGCTGTGTATACAATCTCCCACACGTAAAGTCTGTAGCTGTGTATACAATCTCCCACATGTAAAGTCTGTAGCTGTGTATACAATCTCCTACATGTAAAGTCTGTAGCTGTGTATACAATCTCTCACACATGAAGTCTATAGCTGTGTATACAATCTCCCACATGTAAAGTCTGTAGCTGTGTATACAATCTCCCACATGTAAAGTCTGTAGCTGTGTATACAATCTCCCACATGTAAAGTCTGTAGCTGTGTATACAATCTCTCACATGTAAAGTCTGTAGCTGTGTATACAATCACCCACATGTAAAGTCTGTAGCTGTGTATACAATCTCCCACATGTACAGTCTGTAGCTGTGTATACAATCTCCTTCATGTAAAGTCTGTAGCTGTGTATACAATCTCGCACACTTACAGTCTGTAGCTGTGTATACAATCTCCTTCATGTAAAGTCTGTAGCTGTATATACAATCTCCCACACATAATGTCTGTAGCTGTGTATACAATCTCTCACATGTAAAGTCTGTAGCTGTGTATACAATCTCCCACACGTACAGTCTGTAGCTGTGTATACAATCTCCTTCATGTAAAGTCTGTAGCTGTGTATACAATCTCCTTCATGTAAAGTCTGTAGCTGTGTATACAATCTCCCACATGTAAAGTCTGTAGCTGTGTATACAATCTCCCACATGTAAAGTCTGTAGCTGTGTATACAATCTCTCACACATGAAGTCTATAGCTGTATATACAATCTCCCACATGTAAAGTCTGTAGCTGTGTATACAATCTCCCACACGTAAAGTCTGTAGCTGTGTATACAATCTCCCACATGTAAAGTCTGTAGCTGTGTATACAATCTCCTACATGTAAAGTCTGTAGCTGTGTATACAATCTCTCACACATGAAGTCTATAGCTGTGTATACAATCTCCCACATGTAAAGTCTGTAGCTGTGTATACAATCTCCCACATGTAAAGTCTGTAGCTGTGTATACAATCTCCCACATGTAAAGTCTGTAGCTGTGTATACAATCTCCTACATGTAAAGTCTGTAGCTGTGTATACAATCTCTCACACATGAAGTCTATAGCTGTGTATACAATCTCCCACATGTAAAGTCTGTAGCTGTGTATACAATCTCCCACATGTAAAGTCTGTAGCTGTGTATACAATCTCCCACATGTAAAGTCTGTAGCTGTGTATACAATCTCTCACATGTAAAGTCTGTAGCTGTGTATACAATCACCCACATGTAAAGTCTGTAGCTGTGTATACAATCTCCCACACGTACAGTCTGTAGCTGTGTATACAATCTCCTTCATGTAAAGTCTGTAGCTGTGTATACAATCTCCCACACATAATGTCTGTAGCTGTGTATACAATCTCTCACATGTAAAGTCTGTAGCTGTGTATACAATCTCCCACATGTAAAGTCTTTAGCTGTGTATACAATCTCCTACATGTAAAGTCTGTAGCTGTGTATACAATCTCCCACACGTACAGTCTGTAGCTGTGTATACAATCTCTCACATGTAAAGTCTGTAGCTGTGTATACAATCTCCCACACGTACAGTATGTAGCTGTGTATACAATCTCCCACATGTAAAGTCTGTAGCTGTGTATACAATCTCCCACACGTACAGTCTGTAGCTGTGTATACAATCTCCCACATGTAAAGTCTGTAGCTGTGTATACAATCTCCCACACGTAAAGTCTGTAGCTGTGTATAGCTGTGTATACAATCTCCCACACATGAAGTCTGTAGCTGTGCATGCAATCTCCCACACATAAAGTCTGTAGCTGTGTATACAATCTCCTACACATAAAGTCTGTAGCTGTGTATACAATCTCCCACACGCAAAGTTTGTACCTGTGTGTGCAATCTCCCACACATAAAGTCTGTAGCTGTGTATACAATCTCCCACACTTACATTTGTTTGTCAGGAGAGAAGGCTGTGGACTCACGACCAAGAACAAAAAGTGGCAAAGTGTTACCTAAAGGAGCAGTCTCCGTGTTCGGTCCAGGTAGGTGCAACCTTGACCCACATAGCTAACACCTTGCAACTATCAACTTATCATCATCATCTTCATCATCTTCCATTTTTGCCATCAGGTATCATGGGAAGAAATTGTTGAGGGTCCAGCATGTGATTAGTGGCTCTGGATAGTGTCATTCCGTGTGATTGTACAATGTCTTTGATGTTGTAAATTCATTTTCTTCTTGGGTGTCCTCTTTCACATCAGGTCTTCTTTGATGTAACGCCAGTGCTGGCAGTTGATGGTGTTGCATTTTAAGGAGATGTCCAAACCATTTTATCTTCTGTATTTCAATAAATGTGGCACAAGATGTTGATCCCACTGTCTGTACGATAACATCATTTCTTACTTTGTCTCAGATTGTTAAGTTAGCAGCTCTTCTCATGCATCTCATCTCATAGGTGTTGATTTTTCATAAGTGTGATTAGGATAATGTCCAAGTTTGATATTGTTAGCATAGGGTTGATGAATATGCTGTTTATTATATGTCATTTTGCGGACACAGGTGTATTTGGATGTTTCAGTATGGGTGATAGTTGGTATTTAAGCACACTTGTTTTTTTGACATATGATTTAGATTTTTTATGTCTATTCTGCAATCTTTTGTGATCACACTTCCTAGATATTTAAATTCTGTAACATGTTTCAGAGATGTGCTATTTATCAGTATATTTATAAACTTCTCATTTCAACAAAATAATGACATATTTTACTGCAGATGTGGTAATATTTAAGTGTGTATGTATGTCTTTGTGGTAGAATGTTATGTCTGGAATTTTCTGTCATCCCATTGTCTGCTGAGGTATAACAATTAAGACAGTATGTGTGCGTGTCATGCATGCATTTTTGTATGTGCGTTGCATGTTTGTAATTGCGCGAGGGGGGGGGGGGGGGTCTTGGATGTCAGGCATTGGTAGTAACTTTGGCAAGGATGGCTGTCACGCCCTTTTCAGTGCCCATTCCCCACTGGTCCAAACATCCAGCTCACGCCTGTGGCTCCTCGTAGCGCAGGTATACAACACCTCAGTGTAGACATGGAAAGGCTGATAACGAAGTATAACTCAACATCTCAGAGGCAAAGAGTAAAGGCTAAAGACTCACTCATGATACATCTACATCTCAGAGTAGAACAGGAAAGGCTAAAAATGCACTCATGATACCTCTACATCTCAGGGTAGAAGAGGAAAGGCTAAAGATGCACTCATGATATGTCTACATCTCAGGGTAGAAGAGGAAAATCGAAAGATGCACTTGTGATACCTCTACAAGAGAGATGGCAAGAAATTGAGAAACTTTTTGGCAGGCAGGGATGAGGACGACAGACCTGCTATGTGATGACTTTATTGGCTGTCAGAGCATCTTTAGATCATCTCTTCAGTCCACCATGAGCTCGCAGGCTGGAGCCAAGTTCTCCATAGGAGATTTTCTTTGGTAGCAGCTCATCTGGCATGCAAGCAACATGCCTGGTCCAGGAACCGAATGTGAAATCATGTTGTATCATTTAAGAATGTGATCTGTATTATGATACCGCATCAACTTGTGCATACTTCAGGGACCAAATGTGAAATCATGTTGTATCATTTATGAATGTGATCTGTATGATGATACCATATCAACTTGTGCCTTCCCCAGGTGCGGACTTTCTGGCCTCTGCCAGATCTGATACTTCTGATACCCACGTGGTTATCAAGCCCACAGCACAACCGGCGGCAGTTCCTGTCAAATCTGGAGGTGAAGGGGGGCTGTTTGATGATGACGATGAAGATGATGCTTTATTTGGAGGTGTTCCTCACAGGAGAGAGACGTTACAGAAAGGTAGTCCATCTTGCCTGTCTATATCACATATTTCATATGCTATTCTTAGATATCAGTCTTAACTAAGAAATCAACAGGCAGACAGTTAGAGCTGTGCTTTGCTGATCTGGCAACTTCTGCACTTTCCTTGTTCCAGGCGTATTGGTGTCTTCCAGGTTGACACAATCCAAAATGTTTACCAGTAAATATCGTGGGTGATAAAGGAGGCTGACATGATACACATGACCCACAAGGAGGCTGACATGATACACATCACCCACAAGGAGACTCATATGATACACATCACCCACAAGGAGGCTGACATGATACACATCACCCACAAGGAGGCTGAGATGGCACACATCACCCACAAGGAGGCTGACATGATACACATCCACAAGGAGGCTTACATGATACACATAACCCACAAGGAGGCTGACATGATACACATGACCCACAAGGAGGCTGACATGATACACTTCACCCAAAAGGAGGCTGACATGATACACATCACCCACAAGGAGGCTGACATGATACACATGACCACATGACCCACAGAAGTATCCTCTGGTCTGGACAGTGATGGGACTGGCACCATGTGTGTACAGGGTCCTGTACTTAACATCTCCTCTTTCACGCCTGCAGGTGTGTACAGGGTCCCATACTTGATGTCTCCTCTGTCACGCCTGGAGGTGTGCACAAGGTACTGTACTTGACGTCTCCTCCATCACACCTGGAGATGTACAGGGAGCATGGTGCCTGCCCCATATTTGCATATACTAGTGAACACCCTGTAGGTGTCTGGGCCAGTGTCACTCGCCCCCTTGACCCCCAGGGTCAGTGTCACTCGCCCCCTTGACCCCCAGGGTCAGTGTCACTCGCCCCCTTGACCCCCCAGGGTCAGTGTCACTCGCCCCCTTGACCCCCCCAGGGTCAGTGTCACTCGCCCCCTTGACCCCCCAGGGTCAGTGTCACTCGCCCCCTTGACCCCCCAGGGTCAGTGTCACTCTCCCCCTTGATCCCCCAGGGTCAGTGTCACTCTCCCCCTTGACCCCCCAGGGTCAGTGTCACTCTCCCCCTTGATCCCCCAGGGTCAGTGTCACTCTCCCCCTTGACCCCCCAGGGTCAGTGTCACTCTCCCCCTTGACCCCCCAGGGTCAGTGTCACTCTCCCCCTTGACCCCCCAGGGTCAGTGTCACTCTCCCCCTTGACCCCCCAGGGTCAGTGTCACTCTCCCCCTTGACCCCCCAGGGTCAGTGTCACTCTCCCCCTTGACCCCCCAGGGTCAGTGTCACTCTCCCCCTTGACCCCCAGGGTCAGTGTCACTCTCCCCCTTGACCCCTCAGGTCATTTCCTGGTATCCATTCTAGGATGGGAGCATCAGCTGGGGTTTGAACACATGACACCAGGCTGGCCACTGAGCTGTCGCAGCTGCCCAAACACATACGGGTGTGTCCTACAGAGCTATCGCAGCTGCCCAAAACACATACGGGTGTGTCCTACAGAGCTATCGCAGCTGCCAAAATCTCATAGGATGTGTCCCACTTGAATCTACGTAATTGCTCAACTTAGCAGTGGAGGAGCAACACAATGTTATAGTTAGTTACAGTTCAGTTGTATTGTTTTTTTTTGGTTTTTTGTTGTTGTTTTTTGTTGTTGTTTTTTGTTATCGTTTTTTGTTGTCTTTTTTTGTTGTCGTTTTTTGTTGTCGTTTTTGTTGTTGTTGCGCTTACTCGCTTTGAACTCAAGCGCAGTCCATACACACTATTTATAGTAGTGATGGAATGAAGTTTACATGTGGGTTAGCTTTCCCTATTAACAGTGTCCCTCACAATCAGGTGAACCCACTCCGACTTCAGGGGTACTTGTGATTTATGTCCCCAAGTCAAGGATGACAGGTCAACATTTTAGTCCAACTCCCTTGTAGGGGATGAACCCCTAACCTCGGCATCAGAACAACGAATGTTTAAGAACAAGTGTTCTTACCCATTTGACCATGCTGACCTGCCAAGTTGTATTGTACTTGTCAAGTTCTTTGACAGCTCCATTGAGTCCAGCATGCCAACCAAGAGATTCTTGCTACATTTTTCTGTAGATGCCCCAGAATCCACAAAACCGGGCACCACGGCAGCAACTGCCTCCAAGAAAGTGGATCTGTTTGCTGATGATGACGAGGAGGACGACTTGTTTGGGTCAATGGCTGCACCGGTGACCAAGAGGAAGTCACACAGCAATGTTGGGTTGGTTGTTGAGGATGAGATGAAGGAGGAGAATGTGTCAGAGAGTGAGGCACCAAGGAAAACTGTAGCACCTGAGAAGAAGGTGAGAATGTGTGCGTGTTTTGCGCATGTGATTTATTGTGGAAATAAGAATACAGAAAGCAAATAACATCAGTATAACATCTACACACTTGTATGACACCACACCACACACACTTGTATGACACCACACTCTACACACCTGTATGACATCACACTCTACACACCTGTATGACTGTGACGAAACGGCATTTCATCTGTGCTTCGTCGGGTGAGATTCCCCGTTATTCGGCGCATCATCAGGGACTTTCCCGGTTATTTATAGATTGGGGATAGTCAAGCCGGATTTTCCATCTAGAAGGTTCGCGAATCACCTGGACATTGAGTGACCAGGGTTGCTGGGTACACCAACAAATTCTCGTGCAGAAGCACCTAGAAATTCTAGTGCTGAGAATATCTCGAGAAGTTGACTTACACCAGGAAGCACTCATTTCTCGTGCGCTTTGGTACGCACGTAGGATAAATGCGGCAGGAATAGTGATTCATGTTCTGTCTCTCGAGGCGTGAGGACGCATGGCTTTGCTAGGCCGATTGTATAGTGCCTCACACACAACCAAGTTGCAGCTGACTGTCGCCCATTACGGCATGCTTGCCCATTGACAGTACTGGTAGCTGACTGGAGGAGGTTCAGTAAATTCAGGTATTTATCTTGTTAATTAAGTTAACACTGTAACTGAACAGAAAAGGCGATTGTTGCCAACTCATTGATATGCGGACGACTTTGCATCGCTAATGAGAAACGGATCGATAATGTAGTTGAGAAACTAGGGCGGTGTACACCTGTGCGTGTTGCGTTTGTTTACAAGCCTGTGTAGTTCTGTCAACTGATGAAAACAGAAAGTCCGTTGTATCGACGTATTGTGTTCACCTGTTAGGAACTTTGTATGGTAAATAGTTGCATATACTAGGTTGCTGTACTATAAAAGAGCACAGTTTACTAGTGTATGATATGAACCTAACTTATGTCAGTCAGTAGCTGATGCTAGAATAACTGTTAGATTGGACAGGTAAGTTGTTAGGTGGAGAATTCAGCCAGTGATGTGCTTGGTTACTAAGTAAAGAGAGCACTTAGTGCTTAGCCACAGGAAATGATGTAACTAGGTTGTGTTAACTGAATAGTGAATTCATTTCATGGAACTGTGGAATTCTGTGAGAGGGTAAGTTCTTCATTGGTGCTATATATATATATGTTTACATCGATGGTTATCACGCGTCGAACCACTTCAGCAGTCGGTACATCCTCCTAGAAGTATCACACAACATGACCTAATATATATACATCATGACACATCATATATATATATAGTGAGTGCAAGTTATTACAGTACTTGACTGGCAGAAGTCATGAAGTTTGGCCAAGGCCCAAGGCTAATCCGCTTGGGACGTCAGAACTGGATAGAACCTTTGGACATGCAGGGGGCATGTCTTACCAAAAGGACTTCTTGGCTCTAGGACAGAGTATAACAAGAAGAGTTTCGCTGTAGAGTGGGCAGGATGTCCCACCAGCGAAATAGATGGTGTACATACGTTATGTGGTCATGTATTATTACGAAATCCCAAGTGGTGGTACATTGATCGTTGTTATGTTTCTTATGGAATGTATAATGTAAGGGTGGGGTCCAGGGACTCCTTACCTTGATATTTAGTTCTCGTTAACTCTAGAACAAATATAGTGATGGACTTTAGCGATAACCTTTAAGAGAATAGGGGTAGGTGAGACGTTAGACCAGACTCGTCATTCTTGATACTGGATCTGTTTGACGGGCCGTTCTTAAGGCCAGCTGATATTGGACTGATACTCATGCTTTAATACTATCAACATAGAGATGATGTTCTACTTAGTTAAATAACTAGGTAGCATTAGTGAAGGTTGAATAGACATTGCTTTGATGCATGTGGGCCAATGTTTGGAGCCGAATACTCTCACTGATCGCTCTTCCTTTCCAAGTGTTGCCTGTTTTAGAACCCAGCCTATTACTACAGTGTTGGCCAGAAACCACTACGTGTTCCATGGTGAATGGTCACTAGACTTACTTTCCACGCCTGACTGAACCACATCATGCCAGAGGGTGAATCAGAATGACTAATACTCATCACAGGATTCTTTAGCCCTGAAGCAGCACTTGTGGGAACCGGAGAGTTTGTCTCTTTGTTAGAACATTAGATAACTCAATATTTCAGCAAATTTGTTCGACTACCTGAACAATCATGCCTGCGGACGAAGTCCATTAAAGTACTACGGAAAGAAGATGATATGCTCGATCCAGAGAGATGTGCCAAGCTGGGGTAATGTCAGCTCTGGGAGCTCATCAATTCCAAGTCAATGTGTCTCCGCCTAAATGTTGGAAACTACAGGTATAGATTGGCATGTATCAAGGTGCAGTAATTACGTGTGCAATAGTGTCCGGTCATGACCAGACCCACACCAGCTTACATATTAAGTTTACATGACAATAGCAGATATACAGGTCAACTAATCCTTGTCCTGAGGAACATCTGTGAGCTGAATTGAGAAATGTGTTATCTAACCACTCTGACAACTGAGTCCAAAGAAATACCGATATGTTCATCCACCAAGGTCAACTGAGTTTATCTTGTGTGCCTTGACTCCGAGAGAGTCGGATTTGTGACATTGCAGAGTGTTAATATAATCTGCATGAACATATATACATTTCGTGTGACTCTTGTGAACTTGTTGCAGTAATGATTCGTTTACCCAACCAGGGGTAAGCACTTCTATTCCAGGACCATTAGGTTGGTTATGTGATACATCTATTGACATCAAAGAGTAACTGGGGTCACCTCAACGAGGAGTGTCTCCCAGCCAGGCTGTATATGAAGAACTGTTAAGTGTTGGTAACAGTGACTTAGTGAGACATTATAGATGTGAAGTTCATCCAGCCGTGTGTGGTCCAAGTGGTTAATTCCTCTGACACCTGATCTTAGCTCTGGGGACGGAGTGGTCTCCAAGGTTCCAGTCATCATTCTGGAAGGAAGCCGGGTGAGTGGCGGACCGACTGGACGGGACATCTACACCAAATCTGCCTCTCAGCCTACTGATGAAAATAGTATCATCTCTGACTCTGACTCTGTCTCTAATCTATCCTCTACTATTGTAAATAGAATTATTCTATCAGGGTGTTTCAATTCATACCTATTTTCTTTAGGGTAGAATAAACTTTGTTTACGTTGACTTATTCTTTCTACAGTTATTGAGTGTGGTCTCGGACGATGCCTCAGTGTTCATTGTCCCAAGGGAAAGAGTAGTTAGTGGGGGTCTAGAATCTGGAGGGGCTTGTAGACATAATTAACTAATACGAGGTCAACAGCAGAGTAGCAGTGTATCTACCTGTCCAACCCCTGGGGTTAGAATACACGGGAGTGCTAAGGACACCTCGGGCTTGGTTAACTCCCAATACCCAAGGCGAACCTGTCACAATGACAGCACACTTCACACACTTACATGACACCACACTCCACACACATGTATGACATCACACTCCTCACACTTGTATGACATCACACCCCACACACTTGTATGACATCACACTCCTCACACTTGTATGACATCACACCCCACACACTTGTATGACATCACACTCCACACACTTGTATGACATCACACTTCACACACTTGTATGACATCACACTCCACTCACTTATATGACATCACACTCCACACACTTATATGACATCACACTCCACACACTTGTATGACATCACACTCCACACACTTGTATGACATCACACTCCACACACTTGTATGACATCACACTCCACACACTTGTATGCCATCACACTCCACACACTTGTATGACATCACACTCCACACACTTGTATGACATCACACTCCACACACTTATATGACATCACACTCCACACACTTGTATGACATCACACTCCACACACTTATATGACATCACACTCCACACACTTGTATGACATCACACTCCACACACTTGTATGACATCACACTCCACACACTTATATGACATCACACTCCACACACTTATATGACATCACACTCCACACACTTGTATGGCATCACACTCCACACACTTATATGACATCACACTCCACACACTTGTATGACACCACACTCCACACACTTGTATGACCCCACACACTACACACTTGTATGACATCACACTCCACACACATGTATGGCACACACTCCACACACTTACATGACACCACACATCACACACATTCACACCCAGTGATGCCAACATGTTGGCTGACTGAAATGACTGAAAAGAATGAATGTGAGACAGTTTTGTGATCTCTTCATCTCATAAACTTGTGGACCCTGAATTCTGTCAGATGATAACTTGAATCTGAGGTATGTTCTGTACCACATCGTCCATCCTCTGTCAGATGATAACTTAATAATCTGAGGTATGTTCTGTATGACAGTGTCCATCTGCTGTCAGATGATGACCTGGACTGAGGTATGTTATATACGACAGTGTCCATCTGCTGTCAGATGATGACCTGGACTGAGGTATGTTATATACGACAGTGTCCATCTGCTGTCAGTTGATGACCTGGACTGAGGTATGTTATATACGACAGTGTCCATCTGCTGTCAGTTGATGACCTGGACTGAGGTATGTTATATACGACAGTGTCCATCTGCTGTCAGATGATGACCTGGACTGAGGTATGTTATATACGACAGTGTCCATCTGCTGTCAGATGATGACCTGGACTGAGGTATGTTATATACGACAGTGTCCATCTGCTGTCAGATGATGACCTGGACTGAGGTATGTTATATACGACAGTGTCCATCTGCTGTCAGATGATGACCTGGACTGAGGTATGTTATATACGACAGTGTCCATCTGCTGTCAGATGATGACCTGGACTGAGGTATGTTATATACGACAGTGTCCATCTGCTGTCAGATGATGACCTGGACTGAGGTATGTTATATACGACAGTGTCCATCTGCTGTCAGATGATGACCTGGACTGAGGTATGTTATATACGACAGTGTCCATCTGCTGTCAGATGATGACCTGGACTGAGGTATGTTATATACGACAGTGTCCATCTGCTGTCAGTTGATGACCTGGACTGAGGTATGTTATATACGACAGTGTCCATCTGCTGTCAGTTGATGACCTGGACTGAGGTATGTTATATACGACAGTGTCCATCTGCTGTCAGATGATGACCTGGACTGAGGTATGTTATATACGACAGTGTCCATCTGCTGTCAGTTGATGACCTGGACTGAGGTATGTTATATACGACAGTGTCCATCTGCTGTCAGATGATGACCTGGACTGAGGTATGTTATATACGACAGTGTCCATCTGCTGTCAGATGATGACCTGGACTGAGGAATGTTCCGTACGACAGTGTCCATCTGCTGTCAGTTGATGACCTGGACTGAGGTATGTTATATACGACAGTGTCCATCTGCTGTCAGTTGATGACCTGGACTGAGGTATGTTTCTGGCTTGTCTCCCCAGCTGCCTCCAGGAGCAGTGTCCATGTTTGGAGATGGTCCCAATCCATTTGTAGCTGCCCTCAAGAAACAGCAGAAGGCAGCTGCATCAGAGGTCAGTTTCTCTCTTACTCTGTCTTACTCTCTCTCTCTCTCTCTCTCTCTCTCTCTCTCTCTCTCTCTCTCTCTCTCTCTCTCTCTCTCTCTCTCTCTCTCTCTCTCTCTCTCTTTCTTTCTGTCTCTATTACTTATACTCACTATCTATGTACCTCATCTCCTTCTCTGCTGCTTGCATCCAAGCTTCCAATCTCTCCCAATTCAACAGTGTCATTTATTTAAAGACTCAACAAAGCAGTCAGATATTAATATACTCCAGTAGAAGTGGACAGATGTAACGCAGCTAGGTTACCTGGTCATCCCAGGGTAGAAGAGAAAAACAACTAAACATAATTATAAAGTACCTGTAAATGCCAGGGTAGAGGAGAAAAATACTAAACATACTTACAAGTTACCTCTAAATGCCAGGGTAGGGGAGGAAAAATTAAACATAATTACAAATTACCTGTAAATCCCAGGATTTTTGTTTTGTTGTTCACATATCCTTTACAGGACATCACTGTCAACATCAGCATCTTTCAGCTGATTGTTGATTTATTGGCAAGATTATGCTCAGTAGTTTGCCATTGCTTTCTGAGCGACCGGCTCACATATCCCGTAATTTACCAATGCGGAGAGAACTGCTACCAATTCTCGCGCAGTCACATCATGTTAGAGAGTATACAGGATTACAGAGAAAGTTGAGTAACCCCTAGACCAGAGAGAGAGAGGCAAATCCCAGGGTAGAGGGGGGAAAAACTAAACATAATTACAAATTATCTGTAAATGCCAGGGTTAGGTAATTAGTTGCATATCCTTAACAGGATGTAGCAGAACTCCAGCTATTTTGGCTGTTTGTGAATCCTGGGCAAGTTTACAATCGGTAGTTTGCCATGGCTTTCTGAACGACCGCTACTCATATCATTGTATGGAAACCAACGCAAGATAGTCTGCTTTCATATCACCCTCAGTTTTGAATGTGGTATGCGGGATTACGAATTGCATTCATAACTCCTTCACTGCAGAGCTGGCGTTGCTTACCACGGCAGAAGAGGAAAAACTAAACATGACTACAAGCTTACTATAAATCACAATGATAGAAGATGAAGAGTGAATGTTATTTCACATTGCCAGTTCTTTCTTTCTCTCTGTTGTCTAACGACTAACTGACCTGTGTCCAGGAAGACAAAGATGGATGGTCTGAAGAAGACACCAACTCTCAGAGTTTCACGAAACCCAGTGGCTATACCACCACCACGTCTGCCACAACCAAGCAGTTGGCTCCTGATGGAGAAGATGATGATGAAAATGATGATTTTCTGACAGCAAAATTGCCATCAAGCAGGTTAGTAGTCATGAAGTGTTTCTGTCACTTCTGTGGTTGTAAGTTTCTGTGTTATCTGTGACCAGTTTAAAAAAGTATGTCTGTCACTTCTGTGGTTGTAAGTTTCTGTTTTATCTGTGAGCAGTTTAAAACAGTGTTTCTGTCACTTCTGTGGTTGTCAGTTTCTATTTTATTTGTGACCAATTTAAAAAAGTGTTTCTATCTCTTCTGTGGTTATCAGTTTCTGTTTGATCTGTGAGCAGTTTAAAAAAGGGTTAAAACAAGAGGATTGACTTTATTGTGCCAGGTTTTATCCCATACAGCTGAGTCTCTTACTGCGGTGGGGCCTGAAGATTTCAATCTGTAGCTTCAGCACCGACCCCGAGGAGTCTCCAAGAAAATTGCACTCGTGAACTGAACGTCATTGCCTGGAATCAAACCCACAACCCTCAGATCATGGGGCAGGCAGCATAACTACTTCACCATGGAGATTCCCTGTCTTTACCAGCTCCTGGTTCCTCCTGGCAATCTGGATGTGTTCTGTTACTGGCTCTATCTCTCCTGGCAATCTGGATGTGTTCTGTTACTGGCTCTATCTCTCCTGGCAATCTGGATGTGTTCTGTTACTGGCTCTATCTCTCCTGGCAACCTGGATGTGTTCTGTTGCTGGCTTTATCTCTCCTGGCAATCTGGATGTGTTCTGTTACTGGCTCTATCTCTCCTGGCAACCTGGATGTGTTCTGTTACTGGCTCTATCTCTCCTGTCAATCTGGATGTGTTCTGTTACTGGCTCTATCTCTCCTGGCAATCTGGATGTGTTCTGTTACTGGCTCTATCTCTCCTGGCAACCTGGATGTGTTCTGTTACTGGCTCTATCTCTCCTGGCAATCTGGATGTGTTCTGTTACTGGCTCTATCTCTCCTGGCAATCTGGATGTGTTCTGTTGCTGGCTCTATCTCTCCTGGCAACCTGGATGTGTTCTGTTGCTGGCTCTATCTCTCCTGGCAATCTGGATGTGTTCTGTTACTGGCTCTATCTCTCCTGGCAACCTGGATGTGTTCTGTTACTGGCTCTATCTCTCCTGGCAATCTGGATGTGTTCTGTTACTGGCTCTATCTCTCCTGGCAATCTGGATGTGTTCTGTTGCTGGCTCTATCTCTCCTGGCAACCTGGATGTGTTCTGTTGCTGGCTCTATCTCTCCTGGCAATCTGGATGTGTTCTGTTACTGGCTCTATCTCTCCTGGCAATCTGGATGTGTTCTGTTACTGGCTCTATCTCTCCTGGCAACCTGGATGTGTTCTGTTACTGGCTCTATCTCTCCTGGCAATCTGGATGTGTTCTGTTACTGGCTCTATCTCTCCTGGCAATCTGGATGTGTTCTGTTACTGGCTCTATCTCTCCTGGCAACCTGGATGTGTTCTGTTACTGGCTCTATCTCTCCTGGCAATCTGGATGTGTTCTGTTACTGGCTCTATCTCTCCTGGCAATCTGGATGTGTTCTGTTACTGGCTCTATCTCTCCTGGCAATCTGGATGTGTTCTGTTACTGGCTTTATTTCCTGGCCAATCTGGATGTGTTCTGTTACTGGCTTTATCTCCTGGCCAATCTGGATGTGTTCTGTTACTGGCTTTATCTCCTGGCCAATCTGGATGTGTTCTGTTACTGGCTCTATCTCTTCTGGCAACCTGGATGTGTTCTGTTACTGGCTTTATCTCCTGGTCAATCTGGATGTGTTCTGTTACTGGCTTTATCTCCTGGCCAATCTGGATGTGTTCTGTTACTGGCTCTATCTCTCCAGGCAATCTGGATGTGTTCTGTTACTGGCTTTATCTCCTGGCCAATCTGGATGTGTTCTGTTACTGGCTTTATCTCCTGGCCAATCTGGATGTGTTCTGTTACTGGCTCTATCTCTCCTGGCAATCTGGATGTGTTCTGTTACTGGCTTTATCTCCTGGCAATCTGGATGTATTCTGTTACTGGCTCTATCTCTCCTGGCAATCTGGATGTGTTCTGTTACTGGCTTTATCTCCTGGCCAATCTGGATGTGTTCTGTTACTGGCTTTATCTCCTGGCCAATCTGGATGTGTTCTGTTACTGGCTTTATCTCCTGGCAATCTGGATGTGTTCTGTTACTGGCTCTATCTCTCCTGGCAATCTGGATGTGTTCTGTTACTGGCTTTATCTCCTGGCCAATCTGGATGTGTTCTGTTACTGGCTTTATCTCCTCGCCAATCTGGATGTGTTCTGTTACTGGCTTTATCTCCTGGCCAATCTGGATGTGTTCTGTTACTGGCTTTATCTCCTGGCCAATCTGGATGTGTTCTGTTACTGGCTCTATCTCTCCTGGCAATCTGGATGTGTTCTGTTACTGGCTCTATCTCTCCTGGCAACCTGGATGTGTTCTGTTACTGGCTCTATCTCTCCTGGCAACCTGGATGTGTTCTGTTACTGGCTCTATCTCTCCTGGCAATCTGGATGTGTTCTGTTACTGGCTCTATCTCTCCTGGCAATCTGGATGTGTTCTGTTACTGGCTCTATCTCTCCTGGCAACCTGGATGTGTTCTGTTACTGGCTTTATCTCCTGGCCAATCTGGATGTGTTCTGTTACTGGCTTTATCTCCTGGCAATCTGGATGTGTTCTGTTACTGGCTCTATCTCTCCTGGCAACCTGGATGTGTTCTGTTACTGGCTTTATCTCCTGGCCAATCTGGATGTGTTCTGTTACTGGCTTTATCTCCTGGCAATCTGGATGTGTTCTGTTACTGGCTCTATCTCTCCTGGCAATCTGGATGTGTTCTGTTACTGGCTTTATCTCCTGGCCAATCTGGATGTGTTCTGTTACTGGCTTTATCTCCTGGCAATCTGGATGTGTTCTGTTACTGGCTCTATCTCTCCTGGCAATCTGGTTGTGTTCTTTACTGGCTTTATCTCCTGGCCAATCTGGATGTGTTCTGTTACTGGCTCTATCTCTCCTGGCAATCTGGATGTGTTCTGTTACTGGCTCTATCTCTCCTGGCAATCTGGATGTGTTCTGTTACTGGCTCTATCTCTCCTGGCAATCTGGATGTGTTCTGTTACTGGCTCTATCTCTCCTGGCAACTTGGATGTGTTCTGTTACTGGCTCTATCTCTCCTGGCAATCTGGATGTGTTCTGTTACTGGCTCTATCTCTCCTGGCAATCTGGATGTGTTCTGTTACTGGCTCTATCTCTCCTGGCAACCTGGATGTGTTCTGTTACTGGCTCTATCTCTCCTGGCAACCTGGATGTGTTCTGTTACTGGCTCTATCTCTCCTGGCAACCTGGATGTGTTCTGTTACTGGCTCTATCTCTCCTGGCAACCTGGATGTGTTCTGTTACTGGCTCTATCTCTCCTGGCAATCTGGATGTGTTCTGTTACTGGCTCTATCTCTCCTGGCAATCTGGATGTGTTCTGTTACTGGCTCTATCTCTCCTGGCAATCTGGATGTGTTCTGTTACTGGCTCTATCTCTCCTGGCAACCTGGATGTGTTCTGTTACTGGCTCTATCTCTCCTGGCAACCTGGATGTGTTCTGTTACTGGCTCTATCTCTCCTGGCAACCTGGATGTGTTCTGTTACTGGCTCTATCTCTCCTGGCAACCTGGATGTGTTCTGTTACTGGCTCTATCTCTCCTGGCAATCTGGATGTGTTCTGTTACTGGCTCTATCTCTCCTGGCAATCTGGATGTGTTCTGTTACTGGCTCTATCTCTCCTGGCAACCTGGATGTGTTCTGTTACTGGCTCTATCTCTCCTGGCAACCTGGATGTGTTCTGTTACTGGCTCTATCTCTCCTGGCAACCTGGATGTGTTCTGTTACTGGCTCTATCTCTCCTGGCAACCTGGATGTGTTCTGTTACTGGCTCTATCTCTCCTGGCAACCTGGATGTGTTCTGTTACTGGCTCTATCTCTCCTGGCAATCTGGATGTGTTCTGTTACTGGCTCTATCTCTCCTGGCAACCTGGATGTGTTCTGTTACTGGCTCTATCTCTCCTGGCAACCTGGATGTGTTCTGTTACTGGCTCTATATCTCCTGGCAACCTGGATGTGTTCTGTTACTGGCTCTATCTCTCCTGGCAATCTGGATGTGTTCTGTTACTGGCTCTATCTCTCCTGGCAATCTGGATGTGTTCTGTTACTGGCTTTATCTACTGGCCAATCTGGATGTGTTCTGTTACTGGCTTTATCTCTCCTGGCAATCTGGATGTGTTCTGTTACTGGCTTTATCTACTGGCTAATCTGGATGTGTTCTGTTACTGGCTTTATCTCCTGGCAATCTGGATGTGTTCTGTTACTGGCTCTATCTCTCCTGGCAATCTGGATGTGTTCTGTTACTGGCTGTATCTCTCCTGGCAATCTGGATGTGTTCTGTTACTGGCTCTATCTCTCCTGGCAATCTGGATGTGTTCTGTTACTGGCTCTATCTCTCCTGGCAACCTGGATGTGTTCTGTTACTGGCTCTATCTCTCCTGGCAACCTGGATGTGTTCTGTTACTGGCTCTATCTCTCCTGGCAACCTGGATGTGTTCTGTTACTGGCTCTATCTCTCCTGGCAACCTGGATGTGTTCTGTTACTGGCTCTATCTCTCCTGGCAATCTGGATGTGTTCTGTTACTGGCTCTATCTCTCCTGGCAATCTGGATGTGTTCTGTTACTGGCTCTATCTCTCCTGGCAACCTGGATGTGTTCTGTTACTGGCTCTATCTCTCCTGGCAACCTGGATGTGTTCTGTTACTGGCTCTATCTCTCCTGGCAACCTGGATGTGTTCTGTTACTGGCTCTATCTCTCCTGGCAACCTGGATGTGTTCTGTTACTGGCTCTATCTCTCCTGGCAATCTGGATGTGTTCTGTTACTGGCTCTATCTCTCCTGGCAATCTGGATGTGTTCTGTTACTGGCTCTATCTCTCCTGGCAACCTGGATGTGTTCTGTTACTGGCTCTATCTCTCCTGGCAACCTGGATGTGTTCTGTTACTGGCTCTATCTCTCCTGGCAACCTGGATGTGTTCTGTTACTGGCTCTATCTCTCCTGGCAACCTGGATGTGTTCTGTTACTGGCTCTATCTCTCCTGGCAACCTGGATGTGTTCTGTTACTGGCTCTATCTCTCCTGGCAACCTGGATGTGTTCTGTTACTGGCTCTATCTCTCCTGGCAATCTGGATGTGTTCTGTTACTGGCTCTATCTCTCCTGGCAATCTGGATGTGTTCTGTTACTGGCTCTATCTCTCCTGGCAACCTGGATGTGTTCTGTTACTGGCTCTATCTCTCCTGGCAACCTGGATGTGTTCTGTTGCTGGCTCTATCTCTCCTGGCAATCTGGATGTGTTCTGTTGCTGGCTCTATCTCTCCTGGCAACCTGGATGTGTTCTGTTGCTGGCTCTATCTCTCCTGGCAACCTGGATGTGTTCTGTTACTGGCTCTATCTCTCCTGGCAACCTGGATGTGTTCTGTTACTGGCTCTATCTCTCCTGGCAATCTGGATGTGTTCTGTTACTGGCTGTATCTCTCCTGGCAATCTGGATGTGTTCTGTTACTGGCTCTATCTCTCCTGGCAATCTGGATGTGTTCTGTTACTGGCTTTATCTCCTGGCCAATCTGGATGTGTTCTGTTACTGGCTGTATCTCTCCTGGCAATCTGGATGTGTTCTGTTACTGGCTTTATTTCCTGGCCAATCTGGATGTGTTCTGTTACTGGCTTTATCTCCTGGCCAATCTGGATGTGTTCTGTTACTGGCTTTATCTTCTGGCCAATCTGGATGTGTTCTGTTACTGGCTCTATCTCTCCTGGCAACCTGGATGTGTTCTGTTACTGGCTTTATCTCCTGGCCAATCTGGATGTGTTCTGTTACTGGCTTTATCTCCTGGCCAATCTGGATGTGTTCTGTTACTGGCTCTATCTCTCCTGGCAACCTGGATGTGTTCTGTTACTGGCTTTATCTCCTGGCCAATCTGGATGTGTTCTGTTACTGGCTTTATCTCCTGGCCAATCTGGATGTGTTCTGTTACTGGCTCTATCTCTCCTGGCAATCTGGATGTGTTCTGTTACTGGCTTTATCTCCTGGTCAATCTGGATGTGTTCTGTTACTGGCTTTATCTCCTGGCCAATCTGGATGTGTTCTGTTACTGGCTCTATCTCTCCTGGCAATCTGGATGTGTTCTGTTACTGGCTTTATCTCCTGGCCAATCTGGATGTGTTCTGTTACTGGCTTTATCTCCTGGCCAATCTGGATGTGTTCTGTTACTGGCTGTATCTCATGATGTATACGATCCAATTTAACTAGATTTGTTTACTTATCATTTCCTGTTCCAGATGTCTCAGTTTTATATTTTATGTTGATTCCAACTATTAAACTGATGTCTGTTGCTTGGAGACAATGTACACAATTTCACATTTCCGCATCCCGGGTTTGAAATCGGCTGGAAATGATTTGGAAGCAGAATGCCTGGCATCGATTTTCACAATGGTATGAGTGTCAGTCGTTCAGAAAGCAATGGTAAACTACAGTTATTTACGTGTCCTGTACAGAACGTTGCAATTAGTGTCAGCATGTATTGGCTGTTTGTTATTGACCAGACAGTGTTAGTTCAGTAATGACAGGGAGTTATTTAATGGCACGTCTCATTATCACCTAAGTCACAGCATGACAAACTGCTGAACATAACATTCAAAACCATATTTTCTCCTTGTGAATTTGAATAACAAAGGCACAAAAAATAAGTTGCACGATTTATTGCCTGAAATGTTTCACGGCCTCTCTCGTCAAGTACATGCTGCAGAAATCACACAATATAAACTACAGTAATAAGTTCAAAACAATGTTTTCCCGTGATGAATTTGAATAACGAAGACACAAACAATAGATTGCACGATTTATTGCCTGGCATATTTCGCTGCATCTCGTCAGGTACATACTGCAGAAATCACACAACTTACGTGAATTAATTAGATAAATCCTTCAAACTGAAATATACACATGTTCGCACAGTAATGTCGATTGTCTACCACGGTAATTTTAAACTGACTAACATGTCTTTCTGCTTACACAAGGACGGCTTACGAAGGTTTATTAGAATAGCTTCAGCAAACTTTAACAATCGACTACTTTGTGTGTTGAACAACACACGGAAGGCACTGTCTCTTTCAACCACGTGAGCAGTCTTGAGCACATGTCTCCCGACCGATGAAGCCAGACTTTTCCGGTGTGTCGGCCTGCCTAGGCTACCATCTTCTGTGTGTAGTATTTTGTCCAACCAATTCGGAATATGTTCCGAAACCCTGCAATGTAACTGTCGCTCAGTTCTGCCTATGTAGATGGCCTCGCATCTGCATGTAAATTGGTAAATACAATTTGATTTGGCGTACAAAGCTACAGGTTCTTTTACTGCTGGGACTGGGATCGGTGTGTTTCTGTACCTGATGACTAGAGCTGCAGCACAGAATGTTCGCTCGACTGCTGTGGTGAGCCGGTCCCGCAGACGTTGCATTACGTCATCTCCTCGGAAGGTTAGCTGGATGAATACTTTGAGTTTAGGGACTGTAATTACTTCTGATTTCGGTTTGGGCTGTTGGCAATGGCGCTTTATAAATCCTGTGGAGTACCCATTCAGGTTTAGGGCATTCTTCAGAGTTTCAAATTCCTCTGTCAGTGTGTCCTGGGTGCATATCTTCCTAGCACGGTCAAACAGGGTCCGTACTAAGCCCCGTTTGTACTGGACAGGTGCGAAGCTCTGAAAATTTAAGTATTGGCCAGTCCATGTTTCTTTGCGGTACACCGATCTTTGAATTGTGCCGTCTGCTCTACGTCTCATTAGGATATCTAGAAACGGCAACGCTTCGTTGTGTTCGTGTTCCATAGATAAAGAGATGTTTTTATGTGTCTCGTTCATTGTGGCCTGGAATGACGTTGCTTGTAGCTCGTCTGTGGTGATAATTAGTATATCTTCCACGTAACGACGGTAAAAGGCCAAGTTATTGATTTCTGAGGATCTCTTTTCTTCTAAGTGTGCCATGAAGATGTCCGCTAGAATAGGTCCAAGTGGGCTCCCCATGGCCACTCCGTACAGTAATAAGATAAATCCTTCAAGCTGAAATATACAACACACATATTGACACAGTAATTTGGATTGTCTACCACAGTAATTTTAAACTACCAATCCTTTTAGTTTGTACAAAGTTGGCTTTTGTAAATGTATGGCAATTGCCTCTGCCAGCTTTGACATGCGACCATTTTGTGTGTACAGCACCACACGAAACACATTGTCCCTGTCAACATAACATTGCCTAGAGAATCACTAACAGCCAAACCAAGCTGGGGTTGATAACCACATCCCGTACAGAACGTGCAACTAACTTTATAACTGAATGCTTATTCTGTGTAAACGTTTGAAAGAAGTGTTGAAGTCCTACATAGAACCTGTACTTTGGGATGGATGTGAAGCGTAGAAGCAGACAAGCTGAAAAACATCTGACTGGAAATGTGCTTTCTGAGAATGCAAATAATAGTTAATACCATGGATAGACAGAAAAACCAATGACCAAGTCCTACAAGAAACAAATGAAAACTGTAAAATGATTAGAGAAATTAGACGTAGACAGTTACAATTTTTTGGACACCTTTTGAGAATAAATAAATTGGAGAACTTGGTGACAACTGGCAAAGTTGAGGGGAAGAGAACAATGGGAAGGCAGAGAAGTAAATACCTGGATGGCTTGGCCACGTGGCATGGCCGAGACAGGAACACAGAGCTGATCCAGTACTCTGGTGATTGGATGAAATGGCGAATCATGACCGCCCACGCTTATCGGCATGTCACATGGTGAGGATGAAAGCTGCATTATCTTGTGTTATGGTGAATGGAATTGTTTACTATAATAGTTGTTTGCGTGATTGCGCGCCATGTTTGACCCAAATCCTCTGTTTGTGTGGCACTGAGTCGGTTAGATCCACACCTGCTCTACGGCTGTGTTGTGTCAGTGTGTAAATGCAGTGAATACCAAACACCGCATCCAGTTTCTGGAACAGAAGCGTACTTCCCAATGCCCTTCTACCTAGATAGACTATTTGTATAGCGCGATCACCTACTAGAGCCAGTACGGCAATGACGTCAGAGTTGCCCCATCAACAGGTCGTACCTAGCTCACGCTGTAGTATTGCCACCTTCTAGAACTACACCTCCCTACTCACGCGTGTGTGTATGTGTGTGTGCGTGTGCGCGCGCGCTCGATGCCTGGCCTGGCAGAAGGGCGTGCACGTGACAGCCGCGGGTGCTGCTAGAGGTACGAACACGGGGCGGGTTATCAGTTGGCTCCAGCCTGGGCTGGGCTTCCCCGTGTGATAACACCACAGTCGTGACTTTGTGAATCCACCACCCTCACATCTGCCGTGTAGATACGTTGCTTGTAGACGTGACTTTGTGAATCCACCACTCTCACATCTGCTGTGTAGATACGTTGCTTGTAGACGTGACTTTGTGAATCCACCACTCTCACATCTGCCGTGTAGATACGTTTCTTGTAGACGTGACTTTGTGAATCCACCACTCTCACATCTGCCGTGTAGATACGTTGCTTGTAGACGTGACTTTGTGAATCCACCACTCTCACATCTGCCGTGTAGATACGTTGCTTGTAGACGTGACTTTGTGAATCCACCACTCTCACATCTGCCGTGTAGATACGTTGCTTGTAGACGTGACTTTGTGAATCCACCACTCTCACATCTGCCGTGTAGATACGTTGCTTGTAGACGTGACTTTGTGAATCCACCACTCTCACATCTGCCGTGTAGATACGTTGCTTGTAGACGTGACTTTGTGAATCCACCACTCTCACATCTGCCGTGTAGATACGTTGCTTGTAGACGTGACTTTGTGAATCCACCACTCTCACATCTGCCGTGTAGATACGTTGCTTGTAGACGTGACTTTGTGAATCCACCACTCTCACATCTGCCGTGTAGATACGTTGCTTGTAGACGTGACTTTGTGAATCCACCACCCTCACATCTGTCGTGTAGATACGGCGCTTGTAGACGTGACTTTGTGAATCCACCACCCTCATATCTGCCGTGTAGATACGTTGCTTGTAGACGTGACTTTGTGAATCCACCACTCTCACATCTGCCGTGTAGATACGTTGCTTGTAGACGTGACTTTGTGAATCCACCACTCTCACATCTGCCGTGTAGATACGTTGCTTGTAGACGTGACTTTGTGAATCCACCACTCTCACATCTGCCGTGTAGATACGTTGCTTGTAGACGTGACTTTGTGAATCCACCACTCTCACATCTGCCGTGTAGATACGTTGCTTGTAGACGTGACTTTGTGAATCCACCACTCTCACATCTGCCGTGTAGATACATTGCTTGTAGACGTGACTTTGTGAATCCACCACCCTCATATATGCCGTGTAGATACGGCGCTTGTAGACGTGACTTTGTGAATCCACCACCCTCACATCTGCCATGTAGATATGTTGCTCGTAGACGTGACTTTGTGAATCCACTAACCTCATATATGCCGTGTAGATACAGCGCTTGTAGACGTGACTTTGTGAATCCACTAACCTCATATCTGCCGTGTAGATACAGCGCTTGTAGACGTGACTTTGTGAATCCACTAACCTCACATCTGCCGTGTAGATACAGGGCTTGTAGACGTGACTTTGTGAATCCACTAACCTCACATCTGCCGTGTAGATACAGGGCTTGTAGACGTGACTTTGTGAATCCACTAACCTCACATCTGCCGTGTAGATACAGGGCTTGTAGACGTGACTTTGTGAATCCACTAACCTCACATCTGCCGTGTAGATACAGGGCTTGTAGACGTGACTTTGTGAATCCACTAACCTCACATCTGCCGTGTAGATACAGGGCTTGTAGACGTGACTTTGTGAATCCACCACCCTTACATCTGCCGTGTAGATACGGTGCTTGTAGACGTGACTTTGTGAATCCACTAACCTCACATCTGCCGTGTAGATACAGGGCTTGTAGACGTGACTTTGTGAATCCACCACCCTCACATCTGCCGTGTAGATACGGTGCTTGTAGACGTGACTTTGTGAATCCACTAACCTCACATCTGCCGTGTAGATACGGTGCTTGTAGACGTGACTTTGTGAATCCACTAACCTCACATCTGCCGTGTAGATACGGTGCTTGTAGACGTGATTTTGTGAATCCACTAACCTCACATCTGCCGTGTAGATACGGTGCTTGTAGACGTGACTTTGTGAATCCACCACCCTTACATCTGCCGTGTAGATACGGTGCTTGTAGACGTGACTTTGTGAATCCACCACCCTTACATCTGCCGTGTAGATACCCTGCTTGTAGACGTGACTTTGTGAATCCACCACCCTTACATCTGCCGTGTAGATACCCTGCTTGTAGACGTGACTTTGTGAATCCACCACCCTTACATCTGCCGTGTAGATACGGTGCTTGTAGACGTGACTTTGTGAATCCACCACCCTCACATCTGCCATGTAGATACGTTGCTTGTAGACGTGACTTTGTGAATCCACCACCCTCACACCTGCCGTGTAGATACGGTGCTTGTAGACGTGACTTTGTGAATCCACCACCCTTACATCTGCCGTGTAGATACCCTGCTTGTAGACGTGACTTTGTGAATCCACCACCCTTACATCTGCCGTGTAGATACGGTGCTTGTAGACGTGACTTTGTGAATCCACCACCCTCACATCTGCCATGTAGATACGTTGCTTGTAGACGTGACTTTGTGAATCCACCACCCTCACATCTGCCATGTAGATATGTTGCTCGTAGACGTGACTTTGTGAATCCACTAACCTCACATCTGCCGTGTAGATACAGCGCTTGTAGACGTGACTTTGTTAATCCACCATCCTTACATCTGCCGTGTAGATATGTTGCTCGTAGACGTGACTTTGTGAATCCACTAACCTCACATCTGCCGTGTAGATACGTTGCTTGTAGACGTGACTTTGTGAATCCACCACCCTCACATCTGCCGTGTAGATACGTTGCTTGTAGACGTGACTTTGTGAATCCACCATCCTTACATCTGCCATGTAGATACGTTGCTTGTAGATGTGACTTTGTGAATCCACTAACCTCACATCTGCCGTGTAGATACAGCGCTTGTAGACGTGACTTTGTGAATCCACTAACTTCACATCTGCCGTGTAGATACAGTGCTTGTAGGCGTGACTTTGTGAATCTACCATCCTCATATCTGCCGTGTAGATACGGTGCTTGTAGACGTGACTTTGTGAATCCACCATCCTCATATCTGCCGTGTAGATAAAGTGCTTGTAGACAGTGAAAACACGGGTCTCAGCTTGAACAACTAGAAGGGAGAAGTCATGGCGATATCAAACAAGCAAATCCTACCGAACTGTAAAGTTAAAGTCAATGGCTTTAATTAGGAGCAAGCACAGAAATACCATTTAATTAGAAAACAGCAAGTGAAATGGTTCAACCACATAACTAGGCTACCAACTATAATATACCACAATATGCAATGATGGAACCAGAAGAAGAGGCCGACCATGTAAACGATGGACATAGGGAATAACAGAGTTCATGGAAATCTCGATATACGAAGCCCACAGACGGACACTCTCCCGCTGTTTATGCTTCATCTCGACACCGTACAAGAGGAACAAGATGAGATGATAATGATGACGGAAATTCTAGAATCTAGGCTCGCGGAATCATCAGATGGAAGATATATCACGGGGATAAAGAACACACCAGAACAAGCTAAGGCTGCCTTTTATAATGTGAAGAACATCTTAAGCAATAAATCCTTTCAGTGCGGTTTGAAAAGGAATTCTTGCGTGTTATGTGGACAAGCTGTAACACATGGCTGCGAATCGTGGACAGTTAGCAACAGACACATAAGTGCTTCTATTTATCTCATTTCTTTGACTGTCTCTTCCGGCCTGCTTATCTCTGTCTCTCCCTAATTCTCTCTCTCTATATACCTTCAACCTTCTTCCTATTTCTCCCATTATGTCCATCCTTCTGCCCCTCTCTCTGCCTCTCCCTCTCACTTTCTTCATGGATGAAATGTCTGAGAAGTGGCAACACGGGCTCAGTAAGTCAGGAATACGCCTTGGACACTTAAACATTTGCAGCTTATTTAACAAGCTACCAGAGTTATCTTCTATTCTTAATCAAAATTTTCATTTATTCGGCCTTAGTGAAAGTAGACTTAATGATAACATTTCAGATGAGGACATATCTATTAAAGGGTACAAAGTTTTTAGAAGGGATCCCTGTAGGAAACAAGAGACAGGCATAGTAACCTATGTTTCTAATTTACTAAATGCTCACCGTAGGCTAGACTTTGAAACTTGCGAAATAGAATGTATGTGGTTAGAGCTAAAACTTCAAAACCGTACACCCCTGATAATTGGCTACCTCTATCGAAATCCCAGTGCTGGACACGTCTGGTACGAAAACTTCACTACCATGATGGATGTGGTTTTCGCTTCCGGGAAGGAAATTATACTACTCGGAGACTTTAACATTGACACCAACAAATCCAACATAATATGGGGAAATATAATTGCATCATACAATTTCCAACAAATAGTACAACAGGCTACTAGAGTAACAAAGTCATCTTCAACAGTCATAGATCACATTTATGTAACTTGCTCAGACAACATCATAGAATGCGCTGTACCCAATTGTGCAATGAGCGATCACTACCCAATATGCTGCACGTGGTCTAAACAAGGAATTAAAACTCCTAAACATAAACACATAAGTGTAAAATATAGAAGTTACAAACATTTCAACCAAAACGCATTTTTACAGGACTTGCTCAGTTCACCTCTAGACAATGTTTGTCAGCTTCCTGACCCGGATGATGCTCTGGAATTCTGGAAGAAAACATTTATTGATGTTTTTGATAGACATGTGCCAATCAAGGAAGTTCGAGTAAAACACCTCGTCAAGTCACCTTGGATCACCCAGGAAATACTTCAAATTATTATAGACAGGGATAAAGCACATAAAAAGCGGGATCTCAGCGCATACCGTATTCTTAGAAACAAAGTTCAATATACCATACGACGGGAAAAGAAAAATTACTTTAAGAACTTAGTAATGGATAAAACAAATAGTAAGGATATATGGAAGGCAATTAACACCTTGACAAACAAGTGTAACTTCCGAAATTCTTTACCATCAAATCATATTACATGCGACCAATTCAGTAATTTTTTTTCAAACTGACATAGACCAGTTGAAGGCTTCAATACCTAATTCTCCTTGCAACTTATCTTTACTGTCATCGTTTTGCGAGAATAGATGCTCCGGCGATATTCTTTCCGACATACCGCTAATGACAATCACTGAGGTATTCACTTACCTCAGTAACCTAAAAAATACAACCTCATCTGGGTTAGATGGAATCAGCAACCGGATTCTCCGTTGTGCTGCGCCAGTGATCTGTATATCACTAACCTATGTATATAATCAGTGTCTCACCAAAGGTCACTTTCCATCAGCTCTCAAAATCGCTAAAGTGTACCCTCTTCTTAAACCTGGTTCATTGGACAGTGATCTCCCGAACAATTACAGACCCATTTCCTTACCATCATCACTATCTAAGCCACTAGAAAAACACATCCATAAAGTAACATTACAGTATTTAGTTCGCAACAAGCTTATTGTTGACAACCAATCAGGATTTCGACCAAAATATTCTTGCCATACGGCCCTAACAAACATGATAGAAAATTGGCACCAGAATATAAACAACAACAGTCTATGTGGAACTGTGTTTATTGATTTCAAGAAAGCATTTGATATGATAGACCATGTTATTTTAATTAAAAAACTTCAGACAATGAAAATTGGCCCTAATGTAGTCACTCTAATATCATCTTTTCTATCAAACAGAAAGCAAGTAGTATCACATAATAAATGTCTGTCTCATACCACTACCTTCAATATTGGAGTACCGCAAGGCTCTATTCTTGGCCCTCTATTGTTTGCCATATATATTAACGATCTACCTTTACATCTTTCGTCGTCCTGCGATCTATTTGCAGACGACTGTACAGTGTACACAAATGCTGAAAACTGTATTTTATTGGAGTCGTCTTTACAACAAGAATTAAATAATGTAGTTAGGTGGAGCTATTCAAACCGTATGCAAATTAACATCACTAAAACAAAATCAATGTTACTAACAACCAGACAAAGACTTCAAACTCTAAGCTCACACACATCACTTCAACTTCACATCGATAACATGCCAGTAGAAAGTGTAATTGAGCACAAAACATTAGGCATAATCATTGATAGAAACCTAACCTTTAATTCCCACGTTCAAGCGCTTATTAAACAAACAGCGAAAAAAGTCTACCAACTCGCCAAAATTAAAAACTTCCTTGATGAGGACACAAGGAAACTATTCTATACTTCTCATATACAGACACACTTTGACTACTGCTCTACAATCTGGGACGGTTCTAATTCAAACACCAAGGGACTTTACTCACTCCAGAAACGGGCCATGAGTCTAATTTATAACAAACATTTATCTGACAATCCTAGCCTGTATAAACGCCTTCAGTTACTACCACTCCGCAAACGCCTGCTTTTCAATAAAGCTAAACTAATTCACAAAATCCTGCATCGGAATGCCCCAAATTACCTTTGGCCATTGTTTAAATATAATGCTAGACACAGTAAACGTTTAAATATATTACACATTCCGAAGCCTAGGATTGACTTATACAAAACAAGCTTAACGTACTCTGCAGCTCAGCTGTGGAACAATCTTCCACAAGAAATCAAAGACATCACCAATCCCTATTCATATAATCGCAAATTACTTGAACACTATCTCAGTACGGATTATCTTCCCCCTTAATAATAGAGATAATAATAATAATAACAAAACACTAGTATAACAGCCAGTCCCCTTTTGGTAGGCCAGTATATTCCACATGGCTAATAACAAGTGTCAGACCATTATCTAATTTTACTGTGTCGTGTAGTTTTGATGTTCGCATTTTGCCCATGCCTTTATAATGCATATCCTTTATATTGTTGTTGTTCTCTGTTAGCCTTGAATGATGTGTGAATGAAATAATGTATGAAAGTGAGTGATAGAAGTGCAGAATGTTAGACGGGCCTGCGTGCCCAATTCTTAACCCTTTGAAAATAAAGTTTGTTCGTTCGTTCGTTCGTTCGTTCGTTCCCCTTCTCTGTCTCTCTTTCCCTCTCTCGCTTCATCTGACTCCCTCTCCCCTCACTCCCTCTCTCTTCTCCTCCGCCTGTCTTCCTCCCGTCTATCTCACTCTCCCCTTACTTGTCTGTCCCACTTGACCTATTGCCCTCGTCTCAGTCTGTCTCCACCCCGCTCCCTCATTCTCCCTTCCCCTCCAACCGTTCACTCTTTTTCTTAATTTCTCTGCCTTTATCTCACTACATCTCCCTCTCCCTTCCCCTCTCTTCCCTCCACCTCCTTCTCCCTTCCATCTCTCCTCCCCACTCCCACCTCCCTACTTCCCCTCCAGCTGTCTTTCTCTCCTCTGCCGCTCATCTTCACTAGTATAAATTCATCATCATCATCATCATCATCATCATCATCATCAGCAGCAGCAGCATCAAGTGTCTTGCCGACTAATGATGTGTGATGATGTTCATGCTACAGGCAGCGAGGGAGGTACGAGGTGAGGGACCTATGCTGCCTGCTCTGTCCCACTTCCCAGCGCCAGGGATGTTTCACTTGCTCGCGGGTCGTCCGAGTTGTGGCCCTCGTCTGAGACGACAAGGCGTTCGGTTCACTACCCTGGACGTTTAAAAAAAATAAAGTTACAGCCCAGACCATGAACTGCTTCAGGTTTACACGAACAATAGCAGAACGCGTCACCACCTTCACACACACACACACACGCACGCACGCACACGCACACAAACACACACACGCAAACACACAGGCACCCATGTACACGCATCGATATACACATATACGCACGCACGCATACGCACATACACAAACACATGCATGCACACATACACGCACACACACACACACATGCTTACACGCACGCGTACACATGCACAGACACACATACACGCACGCACATACATACACCCACACACATGATGTCGGCGTGGCTGAGCGGCCCAACACGCTGAAACCCTCCACTGACGGCGGTGGAGTGAGCGCGTTCCACAGGCCAGTCACTCAGCCTTGAAGGTTGATTTCTCGTTCAGAAAGCCATGGCAAGCTGCTGAACGTACAATTGGCTGGCAAACCACACACGTCCAATAGGGGCTTGGTTTGATTGCCCTGCTCTACACAGGACACACGCACACACACACACACGCACGCACGCACACACACATATATACGTTTGTGTGATGCGTGTTTGTGTGTGTGTGTTGTGTGTGTGCATCGCTGCGGAACCACACAGCCTGCCTGACGTTGATACCTCTCCATTGACACCCTCTCTTGAAACCAATCATCCACACCAGCGGCAGGAAGCGACAGCTATCGTGCGCCGTGGCGCCAAACACCCACAATTCCCACTTTTATATTTACACTAACGTTCCCGCTGGCACCTTTACCGTGCAGATATCCTCAACTCCGAGTTCACTCCAGCCCCCTTACAGTACAGGTATTCTCAACTCCGAGTTCACCCCAGCCCCCTTACAGTACAGGTATTCTCAACTCTTAGTTCACTCCAGCCCCCTTACAGTACAGGTATTCTAAACTCTTAGTTCACTCCAGCCCCCTTACAGTACAGGTATTCTCAACTCTTAGTTCACTCCAGCCCCCTTACAGTACAGGTATTCTCAACTCTTAGTTCACTCCAGCCCCCTTACAGTACAGGTATTCTAAACTCTTAGTTCACTCCAGCTCCCTTACAGTGCAAGTATTATCAACTCTTACCTCGGTAATCTTACATTACAGGTATTGCCTACTCTTACCTGTCACATTACATTACACGTGTTTTCAGCTCTTACCTCATTCGCCTTACAGTAAAGCATTCTCACTACTTACCCCAGTCACCTTACAGTACAGGTATTCCCAATTCTAATCCTTACCTGACGTGACGTGTTGTCACTGGATCACTTGTCGTGACGTGACGTACAATTGTTGTGACTGAATCACGTGTCGTGACGTGACGTAAACTGTTGTGCGTGAACCACTTGTCGTGACGTGACGTACAATTGTTGTGACTGAAACACGTGTTGTGACGTGATGTACAACTGTTGTCCTTGAACCACTTGTAGTGACGTCACATACAACTCTTATGACTGAATCACTAGACGTGGCATGGCTGGTGTTGTATGAATGAGAGAAGAAGGGCAGAATGTCAGACGGGCCTGTGTGCCCAATTTTTAACCCTTTGGAAATAAAGTTTGTTTTATTCGTTCGCTCGTTCAAGTGGACGTGATTCTTCGGCATGTTGAGTGTTGCTGTGTGGTATGCCTTTACAGAATTCTCAGAAAGTGTTGCCGCAGGAGTCCTTTGACATTGTGAGACTGCCTGTATGTTCCTGGGGATTCAGACTACTTGTACCGTACGATGACTTCATCAGATGGACTGTGAAGTTGTCTACAAACACATAGATTGACGTCAGAGTCCTCCACAGACTACTAAATTGACATCAGAGTTGTCAAGTCTACCAGATTGGCGTCAGAGCTGTCCATTGATGCTGGAGTTATCCACAGATCTGATCAAACTGACGTCAGAGTTATCCACGAACTACATAGACTGAAGTCACAGTTATCCATGAACTACATAGACTGACGCCAAAGTTATCCACCGACTTCATAGACTGACGTCAGAGTTATCCACGAACTACATAGACTGACGTCAGGGTTATTCACAAACTACATAGACTGACGTCAGAGTTATCCATGAATTAATAGACTGACGTCAGGGTTATCCATGAATTAATAGACTGACGTCAGGGTTATCCACAAATTACATAGACTGACGTCAGAGTTATCCACAAACTACATAGACTGACGTCAGAGTTATCCATGAATTAATAGACTGACGTCAGGGTTATCCATGAATTAATAGACTGACGTCAGGGTTATCCACAAATTACATAGACTGACGTCAGAGTTATCCACGAATTACGTAGACTGACGTCAGAGTTATCCACGAACTACATAGACTGACGTCAGAGTCATCCATGAATTAATAGACTGACGTCAGGGTTATCCATGAATTAATAGACTGACGTCAGGGTTATCCATGAATTAATAGACTGACGTCAGAGTCATCCATGAATTAATAGACTGACGTCACAGTTATCCATGAACTACATAGACTGACGCCAAAGTTATCCACCGACTTCATAGACTGACGTCAGAGTTATCCACGAACTACATAGACTGACGTCAGGGTTATCCACAAACTACACAGACTGACGTCAGAGTTATCCATGAATTAATAGACTGACGTCAGGGTTATCCATGAATTAATAGACTGACGTCAGGGTTATCCACAAATTACATAGACTGACGTCAGAGTTATCCACGAATTACGTAGACTGACGTCAGAGTTATCCACGAACTACATAGACTGACGTCAGAGTCATCCATGAATTAATAGACTGACGTCAGGGTTATCCACGAATTAATAGACTGACGTCAGGGTTATCCATGAATTAATAGACTGACGTCAGGGTTATCCATGAATTAATAGACTGACGTCAGGGTTATCCATGAATTAATAGACTGACGTCAGGGTTATCCACAAATTACATAGACTGACGTCAGAGTTATCCACGAATTACGTAGACTGACGTCAGAGTTATCCACGAACTACATAGACTGACGTCAGGGTTATCCATGAATTAATAGACTGACGTCAGGGTTATCCGTGAATTAATAGACTGACATCAGGGTTATCCACGAACTACATAGACTGATGTCAGAGTTAAAAACGAATTACGTAGACTGACGTCAGAGTTATCCACGAACTACACAGACTGACGTCAGAGTTATCCAGAGATTACATAGACTGACGTCAGAGTTATCCACGAACTACGTAGACTGACGTCAGAGTTATCCAGAGATTACATAGACTGACGTCAGAGTTATCCACGAACTACGTAGACTGACGTCAAAGTTATCCACGAACTACATAGACTGCTGTCAGAGTTATCCACAAACTACATAAACTGACGTCAGAGTTATCCACCAACTACATAGACTGACGGCAGTTATCCACCTACTGCATAGACTGACGTCAGAGTTATCCACCGACTACATAGACTGATGTCAGATTTATTCACGAACTACATAGACTGACGTCACAGTTATCCACCGACTACATAGACTGACGTCAGAGTTATCCACGAACTACATAGACTGACGTCTGGGTTATCCACCAACTACATAGACTGATGTCAGAGTTATCCACGAACTACATAGACTGATGTCAGAGTTATCCACGAACTACATAGACTGACTTCAGAGTTATCCACGAACTACAATGACTGATGTCAGAGTTATCCACCAACTACATAAACTGACCTGGAAGTTACCCATAGACTGCTTCACTTGTGTATATTCTATCAGACATATTGTGGAGGGCACTCATAGTCGTTCCCCGACTGACTCATAGAAATCTTAAGTTCTACTAGATTTTCAAGTGACATCAGAGAACGTATATTTGAAGAATCCACATGGATACTATCTGTGGCTAGAATCTCTGGAGTCCAGAGCTGTAAGTTTGAGAACTATCACCTGGAGCACTTGCACATCACTGCACGCGCAATACCAGCAATAATTGCGCGGCAACTGCAGTCGTTTACATGCGCTCACTTCTGATTGCCGGGAACACAGAAGGTCATTTGACGCGCGTGCTGGAAGCTGTGTTTGACTGTGTGCTCTCTGGTAGGATGTGTTGCCTTCATACCCATTTCTGATGCCAATGTGTTTAATCTGGTTCTGGCGCTGTTTTCTTTTGTGTAGCCCAGTTAACGCCACTTGTGTGTGTCTTCTGGAGTTAGTTGTAACCTGTTGTTGTTTACTGGTATTCCCAAACATCATTCCTCACTGTTGCGCCGGACTAGTCGGGTCGCACTTCGCATGAATACACGTCGGGCCTGTATTAATTAAAATAACAAACGTGGGGGGTAGACAGATTGTAAAGTAACTTTACAAATACAGCAGGGGGGGGGGGGGAGGGGGAGATCGTGTTTACTGTATCGGAGATAGGGGTAAAGTAACATTACAACTACAGCAGTGGGGGGATCATGTTTACAAGATCTGTGACATGAGTTAAAGTAACTTTACAACTACACGAGTGTCATTACTTGTGTACAACAATATCTGGGACAGAAGTTACTGTAACTTTACAACTACACGAGTGTCATTACTTGTATACAACAATATCTGGGACAGAAGTTACTGTAACTTTACAACTACACGAGTGTCATTACTTGTATACAACAATATCTGGGACAGAAGTTACAGTAACTTTACAACCACACGAGTGTCATTAATTGTATACAACAATATCTGGGACAGAAGTTACAGCAACTTTACAACTACACGAGTGTCATTACATGTATACAACAATATCTGGGACAGAAGTTACAGTAACTTTACAACTACAGCAGTGTCATTACTTGTATACAACAATATCTGGGACAGAAGTTACAGTAACTTTACAACTACAGCAGTGTCACTACTTGTATACAACAATATCTGGGACAGAAGTTACAGTAACTTTACAACTACAGCAGTGTCATTACTTGTATACAACAATATCTGGGACAGAAGTTACAGTAACTTTACAACTACAGCAGTGTCATTACTTGTATACGAGATCTGGAACAGAAAGCGGTATAGTCACAATTAGAACAGAGTTGGTCGAAAAATTAACCAGGAAAGAGGTGGCATACACAATAATTAGACCGTCATTAACAGAATAGCTAAACTGGGGCAACAAATGTTTGCCACACCGCGGTTTGAAGGCATAGCCACAGCTGATGGCAGACAAGTCAGCCAACAGTACAGGACCTGTACACGCCTTCAGGTGCATATGGCATGTGGTTCGAGACCCATATTGTTGTAGACCAATCGGCACTAGGTCGCTAGTGTCACACCGGCCGCCTTCACTTCCCAATACATTTCCTGGTGTGACATTTAGGCGGGGTCAACCTGGGAGTAAGTTCATGGTAATAATCCGACTCGGTGTGGGTTCGAAACGTCGGCCACCCAGCCGGCGTGGCTTCCAGTGGGAGGCATAAAGGGTTAAAACAGTCACTCGGACATAGTGTTGTAAATGTATCAGCTGGTTGAGACAGACAGGGTTAAAGTAGAGGAGATGGGGGTTAAAACAACAGCTGACTCGTGCAGAAGTCAGGCGCACAAGAAGATCGGGTTGTACGCTCGCCAAGTTTTCTGCTCGCCCCAAATGTTTGAGAGGTTGCCAGGAGAACTCCGGTGTGTCGCGGCAGACATCAGCCTGTGTGTGCACATCTCTACCCCCATGTGGCCACCTGTGACTACCTGTGCCGAGAATATCCAGCAGACCGTTGCTGGTGTCCGCCCAGCTGATTCTGTGTGCTGTAAGGGTTGTGTATCAGAGTAGTTTCCGATAAATAATAACCTTGGAAGCCGTGGTATGGGGTGGACTAATTTCATGATTATTTCAGCGTTGTTTCCGATAGATAATAACCCTGGAAGCCGTGGTATGGGGTGGACTAATTTCATGATTATTTCAGAGTAGTTTCGTGTTGTTTCCTTTAGGTAATAATCTTGAAAGCCGTGGTATGGGGTAGAATAATTTCATGATTATTTCAGCGTTGTTTCGTGTTGTTTCCGATAGATTATAACCTCGGAAGCCATGGTATGGGGTGGACTATTATCATGACTTGGTGTGGAATAATTTCATGGTGTGGAATATTTTCGTGATTATTTTAGCGTTGCTTCCAACTAATAACTTTGGGAGCTGTGCCTTGGGGTGGAATATTTTCATGGCTGCTGGTTAGAACCAGCCTGATCAAACAGATAATTGTAAGCGTATATCACACGGATGTTTCTAACTATAGTTATCGTCTACCCAGTCTCTCTCGGGGAGATTTCGTGTAACCGTACAAGTATGAAGTTACCTGAAGTATCTATGTATGTGTGTCACGTTTGACACAGCTATCGTCAGCAATATAGTGTGCATCTATAGGGATATCACCATTCGTCCCTATCCATAACATACCCTAACAGGAAAGCAACCATACTGGAGATGCTGTTCTGTGTGTATGCGCAAATACACGGCTACCACAAATATAATTATTTATTTCTTGCTGACTACACTTAGCGAGAGATCAATAGCAATAGCAACGAGAGAATCTGAGGGGCCTATACCCCCAGTGTATCCACCACCCTTGCTGTCTCTCTTACACTCCCATATGTGTTCTTTATCTCTTACAATGAACAGCATCAAGAGAAGCTGGGGTTGACACACCAACAGTATATCCATCATCCGGGCTGTCTCTGGTACACGCCGTTCCATGATTTCCATTATGGGATAGCACAGCAAGAGAAAACCTGGGTGTTACGCATCAGTACCACACAGTGTAATAATTTTGCTTCGCTGTGGCAATCCATATCATGTGTATTACCGGCGCTTTTCTCCTGTCTGTGTATCCACCTTCAAGACGTTCGTTATCGTGCATTTCCCACATCGATACCGCTAATTGTGTCTGCCCAGGAGCCATCCCACCCTCAAAGGGCGAACATTGGGCATCCGGTGCTTCTACCAGCGTTGACACTGCACCGTGACTGACCGCGGGAAAGTCAGCTTCTTTCCCCGGCAGTTGGCCGCAGTCTTCACCTCCGCCTCTGTAGCTAGCTATGACCCAGTCGGTAGACATAGTTGCTGCCATGTTGTTTTCTTCATACCCCGTTCACAGCTTGCGAATCTGCCCACTCGTGTCCTAGCCGTGAGCATGCTGGTATAGCAGCTAGGAGTGCAGTCTTGTCCTAGCCGTGAGCAGACTAGTGTAGCGGCTAGGAGTGCAGTCTTGTCCTAGCCGTGAGCAGACTGGTGTAGCGGGTAGGTGTGCAGTCTTGTCCTAGCCGTGAGCATGCTGGTATAGCGGCTAGGAGTGCAGTCTTGTCCTAGCCGTGAGCATGCTGGTATAGCAGCTAGGAGTGCAGTCTTGTCCTAGCCGTGAGCAGACTAGTGTAGCGGCTAGGAGTGCAGTCTTGTCCTAGCCGTGAGCAGACTGGTGTAGCGGGTAGGAGTGCAGTCTTGTCATAGCCGTGAGCATGCTGGTATAGCGGCTAGGAGTGCAGTTTTGTCCTAGCCGTGAGCAGACTAGTGTAGCGGGTAGGAGTGCAGTCTTGTCCTAGCCGTGAGCAGACTAGTGTAGCGGGTAGGAGTGCAGTCTTGTCCTAGCCGTGAGCAGACTAGTGTAGCGGGTAGGAGTGCAGTCTTGTCCTAGCCGTGAGCAGACTAGTGTAGCGGGTAGGAGTGCAGTCTTGTCCTAGCCGTGAGCAGACTAGTGTAGCGGGTAGGAGTGCAGTCTTGTCCTAGCCGTGAGCAGACTGGTATAGCAGCTAGGAGTGCAGTCTTGTCCTAGCCGTGAGCAGACTAGTGTAGCGGGTAGGAGTGCAGTCTTGTCCTAGCCGTGAGCAGACTAGTGTAGCGGGTAGGAGTGCAGTCTTGTCATAGCCGTGAGCAGGCCGGTATAGCGGCTAGGAGTGCAGTCTTGTCCTAGCCGTGAGCATGCTGGTATAGCGGGTAGGAGTGCAGTCTTGTCCTAGCCGTGAGCATGCTGGTATAGCGGGTAGGAGTGCAGTCTTGTCCTAGCCGTGAGCATGCTGGTATAGCGGGTAGGAGTGCAGTCTTGTCCTAGCCGTGAGCATGCTGGTATAGCAGCTAGGAGTGCAGTCTTGTCCTAGCCGTGAGCAGACTAGTGTAGCGGGTAGGAGTGCAGTCTTGTCCTAGCCGTGAGCAGGCCGGTATAGCGGCTAGGAGTGCAGTCTTGTCCTAGCCGTGAGCAGACTAGTGTAGCGGGTAGGAGTGCAGTCTTGTCCTAGCCGTGAGCAGACTAGTGTAGCGGGTAGGAGTGCAGTCTTGTCCTAGCCGTGAGCAGACTAGTGTAGCGGGTAGGAGTGCAGTCTTGTCCTAGCCGTGAGCATGCTGGTATAGCGGCTAGGAGTGCAGTCTTGTCCTAGCCGTGAGCAGGCCGGTATAGCGGCTAGGAGTGCAGTCTTGTCCTAGCCGTGAGCAGACGTGTAGCGGGTAGGAGTGCAGTCTTGTCCTAGCCGTGAGCAGGCCGGTATAGCGGCTAGGAGTGCAGTCTTGTCCTAGCCGTGAGCAGGCCGGTATAGCGGCTAGGAGTGCAGTCTTGTCCTAGCCGTGAGCAGACGTGTAGCGGGTAGGAGTGCAGTCTTGTCCTAGCCGTGAGCAGGCCGGTATAGCGGCTAGGAGTGCAGTCTTGTCCTAGCCGTGAGCAGGCCGGTATAGCGGCTAGGAGTGCAGTCTTGTCCTAGCCGTGAGCAGACTAGTGTAGCGGGTAGGAGTGCAGTCTTGTCATAGCCGTGAGCAGACTAGTGTAGCGGGTAGGAGTGCAGTCTTGTCATAGCCGTGAGCAGACTGGTATAGCAGCTAGGAGTGCAGTCTTGTCCTAGCCGTGAGCAGACTAGTGTAGCGGGTAGGAGTGCAGTCTTGTCATAGCCGTGAGCAGACTGGTATAGCAGCTAGGAGTGCAGTCTTGTCCTAGCCGTGAGCAGACTAGTGTAGCGGGTAGGAGTGCAGTCTTGTCCTAGCCGTGAGCAGGCCGGTATAGCAGCTAGGAGTGCAGTCTTGTCCTAGCCGTGAGCAGACCGGTATAGCAGCTAGGAGTGCAGTCTTGTCCTAGCCGTGAGCAGACTAGTGTAGCGGGTAGGAGGGCAGTCTTGTCCTAGCCGTGAGCAGGCCGGTATAGCGGCTAGGAGTGCAGTCTTGTCCTAGCCGTGAGCAGACTAGTGTAGCGGGTAGGAGTGCAGTCTTGTCCTAGCCGTGAGCAGGCCGGTATAGCGGCTAGGAGTGCAGTCTTGTCCTAGCCGTGAGCAGACTAGTGTAGCGGGTAGGAGTGCAGTCTTGTCCTAGCCGTGAGCAGGCCGGTATAGCAGCTAGGAGTGCAGTCTTGTCCTAGCCGTGAGCAGACTAGTGTAGCGGGTAGGAGTGCAGTCTTGTCCTAGCCGTGAGCAGGCCGGTATAGCGGCTAGGAGTGCAGTCTTGTCCTAGCCGTGAGCAGGCCGGTATAGCGGCTAGGAGTGCAGTCTTGTCCTAGCCGTGAGCAGGCCGGTATAGCGGCTAGGAGTGCAGTCTTGTCCTAGCCGTGAGCAGACTAGTGTAGCGGGTAGGAGTGCAGTCTTGTCCTAGCCGTGAGCATGCTGGTATAGCGGCTAGGAGTGCAGTCTTGTCCTAGCCGTGAGCATGCTGGTATAGCGGCTAGGAGTGCAGTCTTGTCCTAGCCGTGAGCAGACTAGTGTAGCGGGTAGGAGTGCAGTCTTGTCCTAGCCGTGAGCAGGCCGGTATAGCGGCTAGGAGTGCAGTCTTGTCCTAGCCGTGAGCAGACTAGTGTAGCGGGTAGGAGTGCAGTCTTGTCCTAGCCGTGAGCATGCTGGTATAGCGGCTAGGAGTGCAGTCTTGTCCTAGCCGTGAGCATGCTGGTATAGCGGCTAGGAGTGCAGTCTTGTCCTAGCCGTGAGCAGACTAGTGTAGCGGGTAGGAGTGCAGTCTTGTCCTAGCCGTGAGCAGGCCGGTATAGCGGCTAGGAGTGCAGTCTTGTCCTAGCCGTGAGCAGACTAGTGTAGCGGGTAGGAGTGCAGTCTTGTCCTAGCCGTGAGCAGGCCGGTATAGCGGCTAGGAGTGCAGTCTTGTCCTAGCCGTGAGCAGACTAGTGTAGCGGGTAGGAGTGCAGTCTTGTCCTAGCCGTGAGCAGACTAGTGTAGCGGGTAGGAGTGCAGTCTTGTCCTAGCCGTGAGCAGGCCGGTATAGCGGCTAGGAGTGCAGTCTTGTCCTAGCCGTGAGCAGACTAGTGTAGCGGGTAGGAGTGCAGTCTTGTCCTAGCCGTGAGCATGCTGGTATAGCGGCTAGGAGTGCAGTCTTGTCCTAGCCGTGAGCATGCTGGTATAGCGGCTAGGAGTGCAGTCTTGTCCTAGCCGTGAGCAGACTAGTGTAGCGGGTAGGAGTGCAGTCTTGTCCTAGCCGTGAGCAGACTAGTGTAGTGGGTAGGAGTGCAGTCTTGTCCTAGCCGTGAACAGACTAGTGTAGCGACTAGGAGTGCAGTCTTGTCTTAGCCGTGAGCAGACTAGTGTAGCGGGTAGGAGTGCAGTCTTGTCCTAGCCGTGAGCAGGCCGGTATAGCGGCTAGGAGTGCAGTCTTGTCCTAGCCGTGAGCAGACTAGTGTAGCGGGTAGGAGTGCAGTCTTGTCCTAGCCGTGAGCAGACTAGTGTAGCGGGTAGGAGTGCAGTCTTGTCCTAGCCGTGAGCAGACTAGTGTAGCGGGTAGGAGTGCAGTCTTGTCCTAGCCGTGAGCAGACTAGTGTAGCGGGTAGGAGTGCAGTCTTGTCCTAGCCGTGAGCATGCTGGTATAGCGGCTAGGAGTGCAGTCTTGTCCTAGCCGTGAGCAGACTAGTGTAGCGGGTAGGAGTGCAGTCTTGTCCTAGCCGTGAGCAGGCCGGTATAGCGGCTAGGAGTGCAGTCTTGTCCTAGCCGTGAGCAGACTAGTGTAGCGGGTAGGAGTGCAGTCTTGTCCTAGCCGTGAGCAGGCCGGTATAGCGGCTAGGAGTGCAGTCTTGTCCTAGCCGTGAGCAGACTAGTGTAGCGGGTAGGAGTGCAGTCTTGTCCTAGCCGTGAGCAGACTAGTGTAGCGGGTAGGAGTGCAGTCTTGTCCTAGCCGTGAGCAGACTAGTGTAGCGGGTAGGAGTGCAGTCTTGTCCTAGCCGTGAGCAGACTAGTGTAGCGGGTAGGAGTGCAGTCTTGTCCTAGCCGTGAGCAGACTAGTGTAGTGGGTAGGAGTGCAGTCTTGTCCTAGCCGTGAACAGACTAGTGTAGCGACTAGGAGTGCAGTCTTGTCTTAGCCGTGAGCAGACTAGTGTAGCGGGTAGGAGTGCAGTCTTGTCCTAGCCGTGAGCAGACTAGTGTAGCGGGTAGGAGTGCAGTCTTGTCCTAGCCGTGAGCAGACTAGTGTAGCGGGTAGGAGTGCAGTCTTGTCCTAGCCGTGAGCAGACTAGTGTAGCGGCTAGGAGTGCAGTCTTGTCCTAGCCGTGAGCAGACTAGTGTAGCGGGTAGGAGTGCAGTCTTGTCCTAGCCGTGAGCAGACTAGTGTAGCGGCTAGGAGTGCAGTCTTGTCCTAGCCGCGAGCAGACTAGTGTAGCGGGTAGGAGTGCAGTCTTGTCCTAGCCGCGAGCAGACTAGTGTAGCGGGTAGGAGTGCAGTCTTGTCCTAGCCGCGAGCAGACTAGTGTATCGGGTAGGAGTGCAGTCTTGTCCTAGCCGCGAGCAGACTAGTGTAGCGGCTAGGAGTGCAGTCTTGTCCTAGCCGTGAGCAGACTAGTGTAGCGGCTAGGAGTGCAGTCTTGTCCTAGCCGTGAGCAGACTAGTGTAGCGGCTAGGAGTTCAGTCTTGTCCTAGCCGTGAGCAGACTAGTGTAGCGGCTAGGAGTGCAGTCTTGTCCTAGCCGTGAGCAGACTAGTGTAGCGGGTAGGAGTGCAGTCTTGTCCTAGCCGTGAGCAGACTAGTGTAGCGGCTAGGAGTGCAGTCTAGTCCTAGCCGTGAGCAGACTAGTGTAGCGGGTAGGAGTGCAGTCTTGTCCTAGCCGTGAGCATGCTGGTATAGCGGCTAGGAGTGCAGTCTTTTCCTAGCCGTGAGCAGACTAGTGTAGCGGCTTGGAGTGCAGTCTTGTCCTAGCCGTGAGCAGACTAGTGTAGCGGGTAGGAGTGCAGTCTTGTCCTAGCCGTGAGCATGCTGGTATAGCGGCTAGGAGTGCAGTCTTGTCCTAGCCGTGAGCAGACTAGTGTAGCGGCTAGGAGTGCAGTCTTGTCCTAGCCGTGAGCAGACTAGTGTAGCGGGTAGGAGTGCAGTCTTGTCCTAGCCGTGAGCAGACTAGTGTAGCGGCTAGGAGTGCAGTCTTGTCCTAGCCGTGAGCAGACTAGTGTAGCGGCTAGGAGTGCAGTCTTGTCCTAGCCGTGAGCAGACTAGTGTAGCGGCTAGGAGTGCAGTCTTGTCCTAGCCGTGAGCAGACTAGTGTAGCGGGTAGGAGTGCAGTCTTGTCCTAGCCGTGAGCAGACTAGTGTAGCGGGTAGGAGTGCAGTCTTGTCCTAGCCGTGAGCAGACTAGTGTAGCGGGTAGGAGTGCAGTCTTGTCCTAGCCGTGAGCAGACTAGTGTAGCGGCTAGGAGTGCAGTCTTGTCCTAGCCGTGAGCAGACTAGTGTAGCGGCTAGGAGTGCAGTCTTGTCCTAGCCGTGAGCAGACTAGTGTAGCGGCTAGGAGTGCAGTCTTGTCCTAGCCGTGAGCAGACTAGTGTAGCGGCTAGGAGTGCAGTCTTGTCCTAGCCGTGAGCAGACTAGTGTAGCGGGTAGGAGTGCAGTCTTGTCCTAGCCGTGAGCAGACTAGTGTAGCGGGTAGGAGTGCAGTCTTGTCCTAGCCGTGAGCATGCTGGTATAGCGGCTAGGAGTGCAGTCTTGTCCTAGCCGTGAGCAGACTAGTGTAGCGGCTAGGAGTGCAGTCTTGTCCTAGCCGTGAGCAGACTAGTGTAGCGGCTAGGAGTGCAGTCTTGTCCTAGCCGTGAGCAGACTGGTGTAGCGGCTAGGAGTGCAGTCGAACAACGGTTCCGTGCTAGATCTTTTCGTTCGCAACGGGAAACCATCTTTTCCTTCGTGCACTAAATACTCATGTGATAGTTCCAACACGGCACACACCCACAGTACAAGTCCTACAAACATGTGATGGTCACAACACGGCACACACCCACAGCAGCTTCCTGCCATGGGACTTGTTTTTATCTTTCCTGTGCCAGCGCCTGTGCCTCGCCCTGTGATTGGCTGGAGGTTGTTTAGTTCTCCCGACAGCTCCAATGTTTGATTGTTGGGTACTAGTTATTGCTTCCATTCAGCGCTGAATGATGACTGTTTGTAGTTGACACCAATAACTGTTGTAGTCGTTCTGACGTCGAACACGTACCATATATTTGACTTAATCAGGATTTGTAGAATCTCAACTATTGAAGCCACTCTAAGTGAAGGTTGGTCACTGTTGAACCCTTTCAAGTGACGTATCGTATTCTAAGAGTTAAAGTAATATGATTTTGCACGTGGTGATGTTCAAACTACGACGGTGTTGAGACAGAGAGAGTTAAAGCGGTACTTGGGTGAGAACAGGTTAATGCGACAACTGTTTGAGACACGAGGAGTAGACAGCACCCTAGCCTGGATGGAGTAACTGACATCCGATTGGTGAGTTCTGTGTACGGAATCATGTCATTCTGAGAGGCATACCGTGTGTGTAGTAACCTAACACCTGTATAGTGAGTTCTGTTGTACAGTTTCATAGGCACGCATTGTGTACAGTTTCATATACACGCATTGTGTACAGTTTCATAGGCACGCATTGTGTACAGTTTCATATACACGTTTTGCGTACAGTATCATTTACAGGCATCGTGTACAGTTTCATAGACACGCACTGTGTACATTTTCATATACACGCATTGTGTACAGTTTCATAGACACACATTGTGTACAGTTTCATATACACGCATTGTGTAGTTTTATATACACGCATTGTGTACAGTTTCATATACACGCATTGTGTACAGTTTCATATACACGCATTGTGTACAGTTTCATATACACTCAGTGTGTACAGTTTCATATACACACACTGTGTACAGTTTCATATACACGCATTGTGTACAGTTTCATATACACGCATTGTGTACAGTTTCATATACACGCATTGTGTACAGTTTCATATACACTCATTGTGTACAGTTTCATATACATGCATTGTGTACAGTTTCATATACACGCATTGTGTATAGTTTCATATACACTCATTGTGTACAGTTTCATAGACACACATTGTGTACAGTTTCATATACACACATTGTGTACAGTTTCATATACACACATTGTGTACAGTTTCATAGACACACATTGTGTACAGTTTCATATACACGCATTGTGTAGTTTTATATACACGCATTGTGTACAGTTTCATATACACGCATTGTGTACAGTTTCATATACACGCATTGTGTACAGTTTCATATACACTCAGTGTGTACAGTTTCATATACACACACTGTGTACAGTTTCATATACACGCATTGTGTACAGTTTCATATACACGCATTGTGTACAGTTTCATATACACGCATTGTGTACAGTTTCATATACACTCATTGTGTACAGTTTCATATACATGCATTGTGTACAGTTTCATATACACGCATTGTGTATAGTTTCATATACACTCATTGTGTACAGTTTCATAGACACACATTGTGTACAGTTTCATATACACACATTGTGTACAGTTTCATATACACACATTGTGTACAGTTTCATATACACGCATTGTGTACAGTTTTATATACACGCATTGTGTACAGTTTGATAGGCACGTATTGTGTACAGTTTCATATACACGCATTGTGTACAGTTTCATATACACACATTGTGTACAGTTTTATATACACACATTGTGTACAGTTTGATAGGCACGCATTGTGTACAGTTTCATATACACGCATTGTGTACAGTTTCATATACACACATTGTGTACAGTTTTATATACACACATTGTGTACAGTTTCATAGGCACGCATCGTGTACAGTTTCATAGACACGCATTGTGTACAGATTCATAGAAACGCATTGTGTACAGTTTCATATACACGTTTTGCGTACAGTATCATTTACAGGCATTGTTTACAGTTTGACAATCTGCAGCACACTTGAGCCTGACACTGTGACACCCACCACATGCCCAGATCCACTTAACATACATGGCAGCAGCACCAGGCTTAACCGGGCCCCACAGTTCAAGAACCTGCACATGATGTTTACGTCTCCCATGTGTGTTTATGTCACCACCACCGGCAGTCACGGCTGTAGAAATTGTAGGATCCTCTCAAACAGCTGGCAGTCACGGCTGTAGCAGTTGCAGGATCCTCTCAAACAGCTGACAATCACGGCTGTAGCAGTTGTAGGATCCTCTCAAACAGCTGACAGTCACGGCTGTAGAAGTTGTAGGATCCTCTCAATCAAACAGCTGACAATCACGGCTGTAGAAGTTGTAGGATCCTCTCAAACAGCTGACAGTCACGGCTGTAGAAGTTGTAGGATCCTCTCAAACAGCTGACAATCACGGCTGTAGAAGTTGTAGGATCTCACACAGCTGTCAGTCATGGCTGTAGAAGTTGTAGCTTATTCTCACACTGCTGGCAGTCACGGCTGTAGAAGTTGTAGGTTATTCTGACACAGCTGGCAGTCACGGCTGTAGACGTTGTAGGTTATTCTCACACAGCTGGCAGTCACGGCTGTAGAATTTGTAGAATCTCACACAGCTGGCAGTCACGGCTGTAGACGTTGTAGGTTATTCTCACACAGCTGGCAGTCACGGCTGTAGCAGTTGTAGGAACCTCTCAAACAGCTGGCAGTCACGGCTGTAGCAGTTGTAGGATTTTCTCATACAGCTGCACTCTGACTTGATGGGGAGATAGACGTATGTCTGACTAAATTTAGCTGACTCACTGTCTCATAGAGACTGCGTTCACTATACCTATTGATTGATTGTTTGGTCTAGGAACCGACAGCATTCGAGGCATTCCCACAGGCGCCCCGTCCCTATCCCCAGCAGCCAGCGAAGAGTTCCAACCCCAATAGTACCAGTAGCAATCTGATTATATGTCCGTCTCGCCTTTCCTTTGAGCGTTGGCCCGATCCCCTCGTCACCCCTCGCTGCCCCATTCTTGCCAGACCATGGTGATCAATTTGCTCCTCCGAGGTGCACACGTGCTCCCACAAGGCCGCAACCACGTCTGTCTTGTCATGTATCAATACTCCACCAAGTTCTGCAGAGCCCTCCAATCTGTCCGCCTGTTCATTCCACAGCACACCAGCATGCCCCGGAGAAAAGATCCAGGCAATGCTTGCCACCCGTGACTTCCGAAGCGAAGCAAGCCACTCTGTACGAAGCTTGCCTGTCCTCACCCTACTCAGCATGCTTTCTGAGTCAGTTACAATCACAATACCTAACATAAACAACGTGTGTGGAAGTTCGTTTGGTTTGTGTCAGTGGGTTGTTTGTGTGATATTTGTTTCATATGCGGTGTCTGCGAAGAATTCTTGCTATTAAGTGGCAAGAAAAAATCACAAATACTGAAGTATTGGAAAGATCAGGTCGTGTGACGGTGTATTCCACGCTCAGTCTTCGTAGACTTAGATGGATAGGACATCTTAGGAGGATGGATGATGGTAGAATACCAAAGGACATCGTTGTTGGTGAATTACAGATGGGTAAGAGATCTCAGGGTCGGCCTCTACTACGATACAAAGATGTGTGTAAGCGGAACATGAATGATACAGGCATTGATAATGCACATTGGGAGAAGTCGCCGCTGAACGTGTTGCATGGAGGGCAAACATCAGAAATGGAATAAAGACAAAGGAGAAAATTATTGCAGATAAGTCACACACCGAGCGTGTGAGGGGTAAGATGGTGCATGATGGTGGAAATAACCACGTGTTCACATGCACCCACTGTGAACGAACATTTACAGCGCGAATTGGCCTTACCAGTCACATTCGCTACCGCCATGGGTAACAGTTATTATGTCTTTTTGAAGCACAAGCTATCGTCTGTCAAGACGGCAAGGTGTCAATGATGTTTGTATGATTACGAAGAGTTTGGCCGCAACGTCAATTTTGTCAGTTGTGATCATGTTCTAATACAGCTGACCGATTTTACTCCTGTCTGTCTGTCTGTCTATCTGCCTGCCTTCCTGTCTGTCTGTCTCTATATCTCTTTATGTCTCCCTGTTCTTTCTATTCCTGTTTCTATGTCTGCCCACCTGTCTGTCTTTCTTTTTCTGTCTGGTTTACTTTCTGCATGTCTCTGTCTCTCTTTGCCTGTCTGCCTGTCTATCAATCACTCCATGTCTTCATTTTGTCTTTACGTCTCTCTCTGCCTGTTTGTCTGTCTGTATGTCTGTCTGTCTCTTTATGCATGTCTTTTTATCAATGTCTGTCTGTCGGTCTGTTTTCTGTTTTTCTCTAGCTCTACCCCTGTTTCTATGTCCACATGTCTGCCGTACATTCTGTCTGCCTTTATCTCCGTCTTTCTCTCTCTCTCTCTCTCTCTCCCTCTCTCTCTCTCCCTCTCTTTCTCTCTCTCTCCCCCCCCTCTCTCTCTCTCTCTCTCTGCCTGCATACTGTCTGTCTATCTAAGTGAAGTGTATTCATCTCTGTCTCTGTCTATCACTCTATACAAGTCTGTTTTCTATCTATATATGTTTGTTTGTCTGGCTGTCTGCCTCTGCCCTTTCTGTCTCTGTCGCTCTCTGCCCCCGGCCCCCCCCCCCATCTTCCTCTCTCTGTCTCTCTATGCCTCATCGCTCCGTTTCTCTCCGTCCTCTCTTCGTCCTTTCCCTCCTCTCTCTGTCTCTCTCCCTCCTCTCTCTGTCTTTCTCCCTCCTCTATCCCCTCTCCCTGCCTCTATCTTCCTCTCTCCCTCCTTTCTCTGCCTCTCTCCCTCATCTCGCTTGCGCCCCGCGCCCCTTAACCTATCTGTGACCCTAAAAACTGTAGACAATAGTTATGTACTATACACAATTTCGTCTCCCGCCGTCATCTGCATGGCCGATGGAGTTGTCATGTACTCCACCCATCGATCCACCACTCCCTCCACAGGGAGGCCATATTTTCCTCATAAACTCCGCCAATAGCGAGCCTGCTGTCATCTAATGATCTATCTTCTGTCTACCGGTGCCCCTGTGTCTGCCCCATTCTTACCTGTTCTCTCTCTCTCAGTGGACCCGCATGATTTGTGTTGATTCATCTCTTCCGCCCTGTTATCACCTTGTTCAAGGTACTTCACGTCAATTATTGCATCTCAAAGGTTGGCGTTTCCGATATCGGTTTCTCCTAGACATACTCCACCCAAGGTTCCATCTACCCGTGAGTAGCTACGCTTTCCTAGTAAGTTTGCCAGGACAGGGACCAAAAAGCCTACTCTTTGCGATTTGCTACTGCCGTGGGATTTGTCGCGTACACAATTTACACACGGAACCTCCTTTTTTCTCCCTTATCCGAGGAGGTTAGTGATCCGATCTCACTGCTCAAGAGATCCAGGTGGTGTGTGATATTATTAGATACAATTTGTCATGGCAAAGGAGCTGGCTGCTACATAGATCCTAAGTTGCCATGGCTCTATTGAGTTTGTCAGGAGTAACATTCTGATATTGGTATATGGCTCGAGGCTCCTGTCTGAGAAATTGCCAGTACTAACGACGCTACTTTCTGAATTTATCAGTCAGCATAAGGCCACCTTAAAGTGGATACCATCCCTCTGTATAGTACACGGAAACGAGAGAGAGACAGAGCTGATCGATTAGCTAAGGAAGGAGCAAAAGAAGAACAGCCTGATGTGCCCGTTACATACCACTAACAGAAAAGAATGATCAAATCAGCCAGAAAGCCACCAAACCCTACTCAAGACGACTACCATGTTATGGACAGACCAGAACAGGTCATTCTTCTGTGCCTCAGAACAGGACACAATAGATTACTCAACCACATGTATACAAAATTCAAGATTGGTGACTCAGCCATGTGCACATGTGAATTGGCGTCGCAGACAGCAGAGCACATACTCCAAGACTGCCCAAAATATAACATATCTAGGCAAACCGTCTGGCCTAGAGAGACGACAGTGGAAGATAAACTCTATGGACCACTGAGTGAATTATAAAAGAAGTTGAATTCATACAAGAGACAGCGTTGCAGATTTAGACATATTTCAAGCGAACGACAGAAGAAGAAGAGGCAACATCACACAATCAACGGAAACGGCACATGGGTGAGCACGTGAAGGCGTGATGTTGGAGAATCAACCAGCGATGTGCTCAGGGTCAAGTGAGAGGCGCCGTTTCACAAATCCCCGACATACAGAGTTGAAGCTTCGATGTCAGCTGCGTGCGATTTGTAAGCAGACTTCATCATCACAGTTAGGGATTGATGGAAGACGAAGGCGAAGAAGAGGATGCTGAAGAAGGAAGAGGGCGAGGAGAAGGAGACATGAGAAGAAGAGGAAACCAAGATGAAGAAAACAAAATAAGAGGTGAAGGAGATGAGGAGACAGACGGAGAAGAAGGAGGACGGTGTCGAGGAGGAGAAAGAAAAGACGAGGGAGTATGAGGAAAAGAGAAGATTTAGAAAAAGAGAAGTACCAGAAGACAGAGGAGAGAGAAAAAGAAGATGAAGAAGAATTGAAAGAAGGAGGGAAGAGTTGGGGGGAGACGAAGAAGCAGCAGCAGCAGCAGCAAGCTTCTGGAATGAGAGACGAACTGCACACTTGTAAGCTTGTCTGTCGCCATGCAATAATGGTGAAAGCCACACTCTACTGGCTAGTCTGGTTGTGTATGCCGACATATCGCATACCCAGATATCTCTCGGTGGCATCCCCTGCAGCCACACAGCACTTCATTGTTCTAGGTCCCTGGGCGGGGCTGTTGGTGAGAACAACCAGCAGCCTTGTAGATCAGGGCTTCCCAACCTGACAGACTGAGGCACCCTGGCTGCAGAGGGTAGCTCAAGTTAGCATGGCTACACGAGGTTATGTTTGTGTGGGGGTAGGTAGCTCAGGTTAGTATGACTACATGGGGGTCAAGTTTCTGTGGGGTAGCTCAGGTTAACATGGCTGCACGAGGTCAAGTTTGTGTGGGGTAGCTCAGGTTAACATGGCTGCACGAGGTCAAGTTTGTGTGGGGTAGCTCAGGTTAACATGGCTGCACGAGGTCAAGTTTGTGTGGGGTAGCTCAGGTTAACATGGCTGCACGAGGTCAAGTTTGTGTGGGGTAGCTCAGGTTAACATGGCTGCACGAGGTCAAGTTTGTGTGGGGTAGCTCAGGTTAACATGGCTGCACGAGGTCAAGTTTGTGTGGGGTAGCTCAGGTTAACATGGCTGCACGAGGTCAAGTTTGTGTGGGGTAGCTCAGGTTAACATGGCTGCACGAGGTCAAGTTTGTGTGGGGTAGCTCAGGTTAGTATGACTACATGGGGGTCAAGTTTGTGTGGGGTAGCTCAGGTTAACATGGCTGCACGAGGTCAAGTTTGTGTGGGGTAGCTCAGGTTAACATGGCTGCACGAGGTCAAGTTTGTGTGGGGTAGCTCAGGTTAGTATGACTACATGGGGGTCAAGTTTGTGTGGGGTAGCTCAGGTTAGTATGACTACATGGGGTCAAGTTTGTGTGGGGTAGCTCAGGTTAGTATGACTACATGGGGGTCAAGTTTCTGTGGGGTAGCTCAGGTTAACATGGCTGCACGAGGTCAAGTTTGTGTGGGGTAGCTCAGGTTAACATGGCTGCACGAGGTCAAGTTTGTGTGGGGTAGCTCAGGTTAACATGGCTGCACGAGGTCAAGTTTGTGTGGGGTAGCTCAGGTTAACATGGCTGCACGAGGTCAAGTTTGTGTGGGGTAGCTCAGGTTAACATGGCTGCACGAGGTCAAGTTTGTGTGGGGTAGCTCAGGTTAACATGGCTGCACGAGGTCAAGTTTGTGTGGGGTAGCTCAGGTTAGTATGACTACATGGGGGTCAAGTTTGTGTGGGGTAGCTCAGGTTAGTATGACTACATGGGGTCAAGTTTGTGTGGGGTAGCTCAGGTTAGTATGACCACATGGGGGTCAAGTTTGTGCGGGGTAGCTCAGGTTAACATGGCTGCATGAGGTCAAGTTTGTGTGGGGTAGCTCAGGTTAGTATGACTACATGGGGGTCAAGTTTGTGTAGGGTAGCTCAGGTTAACATGGCTGCACGAGGTCAAGTTTGTGTGGGGTAGCTCAGGTTAATATGACTACATGAGGTCAAGTTTGTGTGGGGTAGCTCAGGTTAACATGGCTACATGGGGGTCAAGTTTGTGTGGGGTAGCTCAGGTTAACATGGCTGCACGAGGTCAAGTTTGTGTGGGGTAGCTCAGGTTAGTATGACTACATGGGGGTCAAGTTTGTGTGGGGTAGCTCAGGTTAACATGACTACATGGGGGTCAAGTTTGTGTGGGGTAGCTCAGGTTAACATGATTTCATGGGGGTCAAGTTTGTGTGGGGTAGCTCAGGTTAACATGGCTGCACGAGGTCAAGTTTGTGTGGGGTAGCTCAGGTTAGTATGACTACATGGGGGTCAAGTTTGTGTGGGGTAGCTCAGGTTAACATGACTACATGGGGGTCAAGTTTGTGTGGGGTAGCTCAGGTTAACATGGCTGCACGAGGTCAAGTTTGTGTGGGGTAGCTCAGGTTAACATGACTGCACGAGGTCAAGTTTGTGTGGGGTAGCTCAGGTTAGTATGACTACATGGGGGTCAAGTTTGTGTGGGGTAGCTCAGGTTAACATGACTACATGGGGGTCAAGTTTGTGTGGGGTAGCTCAGGTTAACATGGCTACATGAGGTCAAGTTTGTGTGGGGTAGCTCAGGTTAACATGGCTACATGAGGTCAAGTTTGTGTGGGGTAGCTCAGGTTAACATGGCTACATGAGGTCAAGTTTGTGTGGGGTAGCTCAGGTTAGTATGGCTACATGGGGGTCAAGTTTGTGTGGGGTAGCTCAGGTTAACATGGCTACATGAGGTCAAGTTTGTGTGGGGTAGCTCAGGTTAACATGGCTACATGAGGTCAAGTTTGTGTGGGGTAGCTCAGGTTAGTATGACTACATGGGGGTCAAGTTTGTGTGGGGTAGCTCAGGTTAACATGACTACATGGGGGTCAAGTTTGTGTGGGGTAGCTTAGGTTAACATGATTTCATGGGGGTCAAGTTTGTGTGGGGTAGCTCAGGTTAACATGGCTGCACGAGGTCAAGTTTGTGTGGGGTAGCTCAGGTTAGTATGACTACATGGGGGTCAAGTTTGTGTGGGGTAGCTCAGGTTAACATGACTACATGGGGGTCAAGTTTGTGTGGGGTAGCTCAGGTTAACATGGCTGCACGAGGTCAAGTTTGTGTGGGGTAGCTCAGGTTAACATGACTGCACGAGGTCAAGTTTGTGTGGGGTAGCTCAGGTTAGTATGACTACATGGGGGTCAAGTTTGTGTGGGGTAGCTCAGGTTAACATGACTACATGGGGGTCAAGTTTGTGTGGGGTAGCTCAGGTTAACATGGCTACATGAGGTCAAGTTTGTGTGGGGTAGCTCAGGTTAACATGGCTACATGAGGTCAAGTTTGTGTGGGGTAGCTCAGGTTAACATGGCTACATGAGGTCAAGTTTGTGTGGGGTAGCTCAGGTTAGTATGGCTACATGGGGGTCAAGTTTGTGTGGGGTAGCTCAGGTTAACATGGCTACATGAGGTCAAGTTTGTGTGGGGTAGCTCAGGTTAACATGGCTACATGAGGTCAAGTTTGTGTGGGGTAGCTCAGGTTAGTATGACTACATGGGGGTCAAGTTTGTGTGGGGTAGCTCAGGTTAGTATGACTACATGGGGGTCAAGTTTGTGTGGGGTAGCTCAGGTTAACATGGTTGCACGAGGTCAAGTTTGTGTGGGGTAGCTCAGGTTAGTATGACTACATGGGGGTCAAGTTTGTGTGGGGTAGCTCAGGTTAACATGGCTGCACGAGGTCAAGTTTGTGTGGGGTAGCTCAGGTTAACATGACTACATGGGGGTCAAGTTTGTGTGGGGTAGCTCAGGTTAGTATGACTACATGGGGGTCAAGTTTGTGTGGGGTAGCTCAGGTTAACATGGCTGCACGAGGTCAAGTTTGTGTGGGGTAGCTCAGGTTAACATGACTACATGGGGGTCAAGTTTGTGTGGGGTAGCTCAGGTTAGTATGACTACATGGGGGTCAAGTTTGTGTGGGGTAGCTCAGGTTAACATGATTTCATGGGGGTCAAGTTTGTGTGGGGTAGCTCAGGTTAACATGGCTACATGAGGTCAAGTTTGTGTGGGGTAGCTCAGGTTAACATGGCTACATGAGGTCAAGTTTGTGTGGGGTAGCTCAGGTTAACATGACTACATGGGGGTCAAGTTTGTGTGGGGTAGCTCAGGTTAACATGACTACATGGGGGTCAAGTTTGTGTGGGGTAGCTCAGGTTAACATGACTACATGGGGGTCAAGTTTGTGTGGGGTAGCTCAGGTTAACATGGCTGCACGAGGTCAAGTTTGTGTGGGGTAGCTCAGGTTAACATGGCTACATGGGGGTCATGTTTGTGTGGGGGTAGCTCGGGATAGCGTGACTACATCAGGTCATGTTTGTGTGGGGGTAGCTCGGGATAGCGTGACTACATGAGATGATGTGTATGAGAGTTACATTGGCTAATAACGACATTGTTTTGTGTGCTCTTTGTTGTCTTTGGTGCCTCCTCAGGCATTTCCCATCTCATTGTCTCTTGCATTTATTCAGTGTCATTGTCTCTGGCATTTATTCAGTGTCATTGTCTCTGGCATTTATTCAGTGTCATTGTCTCTGGCATTTATTCAGTGGCATTGTCTCTGGCATTTATTCAGTGTCATTGTCTCTTGCATTTATTCAGTGTCATTGTCTCTTCCATTTATTCAGTGTCATTGTCTCTTGCATTTATTCGGTGTCATATGTGACACTTATAACTTGTTCAACCGGCTCCGTGCTGAAGGAGTTACGGGAACAGTTCGTAATCTCGCACAAGGCGTTCCAAACACAGCTGTGGGTGATTTGGCAGCAGGCAGTCTTGCGTTGTTTTTTATGAAATGGTATGGGTGCCTGTCATTCATAAATTCATAAATCAATGGCAAACTACTGAACGTAAACATGCCCAGGAATCACGAACAGCCACACAAACAATTCTGGGGTTGACTGCTACGTTCTGTAAAGGATATGCAACAAAACAAAAATATAAACCTTGTTCACTTCTGAGACACGTAAGCTTATCCCGGTCTTTACTGATTTCTCTTGTTTGCAGTAAATATTCTGAAAAGTCTGTCAAGAATTTGCCTGGAAATAATTCTGGACAGAATTTGCCTCAGTTTGATGGGAAGGTAAATTATGTTTGTGCTTGTGTGTAGGTGTGTGTGTGTGTGCGCGCGCGCTCGCGTGTTTATGCATATTTATGTGTGCATGTATGTGTGTGTGCGCCACATATACTTCGATGCAGCGATGTGCTGAGAATATTACACTTGCCTCAGTGGTCTGTTTAACTTGTGAAAAACAATGTTTGATACATGTTGGATACTACGTTTGATACATGTTGGCACTACAATGGTTGATGCATGTTAGCGCTAGTGATTGATGCAAGTTGACGCTACAATGGTTGATGCACGTCGGCGCTACAATGGTTGATACATGTCGGCACTACAATATCATCTCATCTTGTTTATCTTGTACCTTGTTGTGTCGAGGTGAAGCATAAACAGCGAGAGAGTGCCCGCTAGTGGGCATCATGTATCGAGATTCCCATGGACTCTGCTATTCTCTCTGACCATCGTTTACGTGGTCGGCCTCTTCCCCTGCTTCCATCTGGTCTGTACATCATTGCTTGTCGTTGTATACTGTTAGTAGTTGGTAGCCTAGTTATGTGACCAAATCATTTAACTTGCTGTTTTCTAATCAAATCTAGCGCTGCTATAACCCCCAATGTAGTCCTGTTTTCTTCATTTCTGATTTTCTCTCTTCTTGATACGTTGAGTATTCTTCTCAGGAACCTCATTTCCGTTGTTGAAATTTTGCTTTTCTCTTTTTCTGTCATTGTCCAGGTTTGGCATTTGTAGCAAAATGTTGGTAGGAAGAGTGAAGAGTGTTTTTTTTTTATAAGTGTTTAGAGTGCTGTTTTTTTTAAAGTATCTACCGATACGTGTTTGTTCTTTAGTATTAGTGCCATTTGTCAGTGAGTGGGTTTGCCATATTGCATCTGTTTTTCGATGTGGTCTTCTATTTGCCATTTGATGATATTATACTTGCTAATTACTTGAAGCTCCCCCGATGTGTCTCCACCTTGCTGTGGTGGGGGAGCTTGCGTGTCCCATTGACCCCATGTGCTTGTCGATGGATGAAAACTACATATCTGACATCTTATGGGATAGGGGCCAGACTAAGAGAGACACAACCTGCTGCTCTGCAGGTAGACTGAGGATAGCAATCAAAAGTTTAAATCAGGCTCACGAAGGCAGAAGTTCTTGGTCCGGACACATACTCTAAAGCTCTCTGTCGAGGGTTGAGGCTGAACGCCTCTAAGCCATAAATCCTCGGATGTGAGAGCCGGGCCGATACCCACCTACCGAAAAAATAGAGGTGTGTTACTGAGCACGCTACATGCTCAGTTCTGGTACTTGTCCGAAGGCTCTCACCTGGGGGATATGAGGGATCCCAGGATGAGAGGGCCAGGCCGTTTCTCGCTCACTGCTGCACGGAGGTAAGGTGCTGAGCCGGCAGCACATGTAGCCTATCTCATGAGCAAGTACTAAAAGGTAGAAGTGCCCCAGTCGAATGAAATGGTTACGAAAACTGTCTGTATCTAACTCATAGAGAGTGTAGACAAAGGTGGAAAAACGTCTCAATAACACTAAATGGAACGCACGGCTAGCGAATCCATTGCGGTGTCCGAAGTCAAAAGCAAAAGCTTACCCAGTGTATGTTGCCCGCAGACTGACCGTTTCTGGTGTGTGCTTGAGCGACCAGTAGCAAGCGAGATGCCCAACACATGGAAGTGAGGAACTAAAGCAGCCATGAGCAGGACGTGGCAACTCCTCGGGTGAGCCCAGTCTCAGAGCAATATGTGCCGGCTCTGCAATTATGGAAGCCTCCTTGGATAGCGAGGGAATGTCCATGGTCTGCCCCTGCCATCCCTTGAGGGTTGACCGTGATGTCTTTGACCGTTCTATCTTGACCAGCTGAGATGTGGGCGACATCACAACAATAAGTCTAACGTGCCTCGAAACCCGAGGCAGGCTAACCTCATTAAAAATGTCCGCCGAAGTCGGAAGAGCCGTCCTACGGATGGCAAATAAAAATTATCACTACGCATTTACGTCCGAGTGAAATGTCTCGTCCGAATGTCTCTCGTGCTAGGAACAGCTCTGACTACCTAGTTTCCGAATGCCGCTCTTGTTCGGAACAGCTCTGACTAGGTAGTTTTCTGAATGTCCGTCGTGCCTGGAACAGCTCTGACGGGCACAACGACAAGCACATGTCCGAATAAAAAACTCGCTGAGTTGATACCGTCTGCAGACTTGTCCGGTTTGTGCGGGAACGGCCCGGGGCGAACGAAATGCCCAATATACTGAAGTGAGGAATTAAAGCAGCCATGAGCAGGATGTGACAATTCCCTCGGTGAGCCCAGCACCAGGGCGCTATGTGTCGGCTCTGCAATTATGGAAGCCACCCAGGATGGCGGAAAATGCCATGGACTGTCCCTGCCTTCCTTTGAGGGACGACCGCAAAGTCTTTGACTGTTCCAGCTTGATTAGCTGGGATGTTGTCGGCACCACAAAAGTGAGTCTCCCAGGAATGCTAACCTGGTCAAAAATGCTTGCTAAAAGTCGAATGTGTTGGCCTAAGGGTTTCGACCCAAGGGTGCCTAACAAGACACACCGCAATCACATCTGAAAAAACACTCCGGATGAACGCAAAGAAGAAATACTTGAAGCTCTTTACTTTTTTCAGGGTGTGTTATTTTAAATGAATCTTTTTGCTTTTTCTTCTTTAGTTATAGTCATTACCTTTAGCCATTTGTTCTACAATGGATATATTATAACTAGCTTCCCTACTCCAGCATGTGGATAGGTGGAGACATAGGAATTGATAATTGCAACATTATGTGTCTGTATCATTTAGTCACATCTGACTGACATCATCTGTATGATTTAATCACATCTGCCTCACATTATCTGTATCATTTAGTCACATCTGACTGACATCATCTGTATGATTTAATCACATCTGCCTCACATTATCTGTATGATTTAGTTACATCTGCCTATCATCTGTATGATTTACTCACGTATGCCTGGCATTATTGTTCACAGAAGACAGCCAGGGAAAGCCTCTTCGATGATGCTGATGATGAGGACAGTGATTTCTTCACAGCCGCAACCCAGCCTCTAGGAAGGTTGGTCTTTCTCTGTGTGTGTGTGTGTGCGTGCATGCGTGCGTGCGTGCATGCGTGTGTGCGTGCGTGCATGGGTGGGTGTGTGTGGATTGGGGGGGGGGGGGGGTTGGAGGCAGTGGTTGTCACAGACAATATTTGGCTCAGAAGTGAGTGGGGGACAAGGATTAGGTGGAGGTAAGAAGGAAGAAAGGAAGAGGGATGGGAGAGGTGGAGGTATGAGGGAGGAGGGATGTGAGGGGTGGAGGTAAGAGGGAGGAAGGATGTGAGAGGTGGAGGTAAGAGGGAGGAGGTATGTGAGAGGTGGAGGTAAGAAGGAGGAGGTATGTGAGAGGTGGAGGTAAGAAGGAGGAGGGATGTGAGAGGTGGAGGTAAGAGGGAGGAGGGATGTGAAAAGTGGAGGTAAGAGGGAGGAGGGATGTGAGAGGTGGAGGTAAGAGGGAGGAGGGATGTGAGAGGTGGAGGTAAAGAGAGGAGGGATGTGAGAGGTAGAGGGAGGAGGGATATGAGAGGTGGAGGTACAAGGGGGTAGGGATGTTAGGGATTTGGGACCACCGGGAGGATAGTGGAAGAAAGTAGGATCACACAGAGTCAGGTTGTTGAGAATGAGGGCTTGAATGTCAGATCTTACGTGATAAGCACAGGCGCGGCAGTGACAGGACTGCTGGCTTACTATCTCTGTGGCCACGTGTTCAAATCCCCACCTAGGTCGGATTAGTCAACTGACCAGGGCTCTCAGGTCTCCCCAAGCTAACATGGCTACCAGAAATTGTCCATGGAAGTGAAGGCGGCCGGCGTTATATTGACCTCAGGAAGTGCCAGTTGACCTCTAGAAATATTGACCTCAGGGAGTGACAGTTGACCTCTACAAATATTGACCTCAGGCAGTGCCAGTTGACCTCTACAAATATGGGGTCGGCCAGTGGGCCATCTGGCGTGGACAAGGCTTCTGTACTGGGCTTATTACCTGATCAATGACAAGAGGTCTGTGTCTATGTCTTTTCTTTCTGGCTAACTGAATCAGGTTCATGTCATTTAATTTTTTGGCGCTCACTCACTTTTAACTCAAGCGTAGTCCATAGACATTATTTTTAGTAGTGCTGGGCTGAACTTTGCATGTGGATTAGCTTTCCCTATTAATAGTGTCCCTCGCCATCAGGCGAACCCACTCCGACTTCAGAGGTACTTGTAATTTACGTCCCCAAGTCAAGGATGAGAAGACAACTTAGCCCAGCTGTCCGGTGTAGGGGTTGAACCCCTAACCTTGCCATCAGCAAACTGGATGTTTAAGAACGCACGTTCTTATCCATTCAGCCATGCTGACCTACACATGGTTCATGTCATGATTTCTCCATTGATATTTGCGGGAAAGTCTGGTCTATGCATTCATTATGATATTGGAATAAAATTGTATACATACACAGATGAAAAACCTGAACTCTTCACCAGACATAAAACAAACAATAGTTGCTCAGTCCATTCACACAGGCAGTCAGTTTCTGTATCATTTCATGTCTACCTTGCAAACTGTTGCATACATCACCTCAGGTTTACCCAGTAAACAGTTTCACAGTCTCCTCAAGTTTACTATATAAACAGTTGCACAATCTTCTGAAGTAAGACTTTTGCGAGAACCAAGTGATGACTGTGAATCTACAACAATGGCCAGACTGCGAGAACAGCAAATTAAAAGAGATGTGGCCAAACAAGAACACTGCGCAGGAAGCCAAAGAAGATTGATAAACCAACACAGAACTGATGTCGTTAGCCGCTACATGCTGCGGGATTTGCTGAGGAGGGGATCTGAGCACTTATAGACTGAATGGTTCAATGTGCAATGAGGATGATCTGTCGACTAACTAACTAACTGCACAGTCTCCTCAAGTTTACCATATAAATATTGCAAACATTACCTCAAGTTTACCATGCAAACAGCTGCACATATCAACTCAAGTTTACCATGTAAACAGTTGCATAGTCTTCTAAAGTTAGAAGTATAGAAGAAATATAAACAGCTGCACAGCCTCCTCAAGTTTTTAGAAACTGGAAAAGACAATTCTAGATTTGTCCTGGTGAGTGTGCTTGTACATTAAGGTGGTGGCTGTGTGTGTGGTACACCTGGATGTGTTCTCTGGTACCTGTGACTTGCAGGTTCAAGTGGTGGTTGTATGGTGACACCTGGATGTGTTCTCTAGTACCTGTGACTTGCAGGTTCAAGTGGTGGTTGTGTGGTAACACCTGGATGTGTTCTCAGTTCAGGTGGTGGTTGTATGGTGACACCTGGATGTGTTCTCTGTTGACAGGAAACAACCAGCAGCTGCTGCTGTGTCTTCTGGGGTTGATGCTCCAAGGACTGTCGCAGGAAGTCAGGTTTGTATTTCTGCTCTTCCACCATTACTACAACACGATTCAAAAGGCAAGATTATTGATTTCATGGCACCAGGTTTTATCCCATGTAGACGGTCTCTTTCCTCAGGACAGCCTGCGAAAGCATCACACAAAGCATGAACCCTGTAGCTCCAGTGACGACCATCAGGAGTCTGAGAAAATTTTACTCCTGAACCGAACAACATAAGCCAGAATGAAACCCACAACCTTCGGAGCATGATGTAGGCGGCATAACACTTTAGCCACAAAGGCTGCCTTCAACCATCACTGACATCGTAGCTATGAAGATCATGCTGTGTGCTCGATGTTAACTTCAACAGACAGCGAAGAGAGAGAGAAGAGAGGAAGACAAGGGAATGGAGAGGCTTACTTAAACCATTGCTGACCTTGTGGCCGTGTAGTCATTATAGATTGTAGTAGTGTTTCCAGATTGTATTAGTCATTACAGATTATAGTAGTGTTTCCAGATTGTATTAGTTATTACGGATTGTAGTAGTGTTTCCAGATTGTATTAGTCATTACAGATTGTAGTAGTGTTTCCAGATTGTATTAGTCATTACAGATTATAGTAGTGTTTCCAGATTGTATTAGTCATTACAGATTATAGTAGTGTTTCCAGATTGTATTAGTCATTACAGATTGTAGAAGTGTTTCCAGATTGTATTAGTCATTACAGATTATAGTAGTGTTTCCAGATTGTATTAGTCATTACAGATTATAGTAGTGTTTCCAGATTGTATTAGTCATTACAGATTAGTGTTTCCAGATTGTATTAGTCATTACAGATTATAGTAGTGTTTCCAGATTGTAATAGTCATTATGAATTGTAGTAGTCCGTATAGATTTTAGTAGACATTATAGATTGTAGTAAAGAAATGAAAGTCCAGTCTTCAGGTTGTGTGAGTATTCCGGTGTATTGTAGACGCAGTAGCCGGGACTTGTTTTGTCTTGACTGTTTATATGTGTGGTCCTCTGAAACTTGACTGTTTATATGTGTGGTCCTCTGAAACTTGACTGTTTATATGTGCAGTCCTGCAGACGCAGTAACCGAGACTTGTTTTGATTTGACTGTTTATATGTGCAGTCTCTCCGACACTAGCTGAGACTTCTTTTGATTTGATTGTTTATATGTGCAGTCTTCCAGATGCAACAGCCGAGACTTGTTGTGATTTGACTGTTTATATGTGCAGTCTTCCAGACGCAGCAGCCGAGACTTTTTTTGATTTGACTGTTTATATGTGCAGTCTTCCAGACGCAGCAGCCGAGACTTGTTTTGATTTGACTGTTTATATGTGCAGTCTTCCAGACGCAGCAGCCGAGACTTGTTTTGATTTGACTGTTTATATGTGCAGTCTTCCAGACGCAGCAGCCGAGACTTGTTCAGCAACGATGACTTGCTGTTTGCTGCAGGAGAGGATGAGAATCCATCAGTGGACTTGTTCAGCAGTCAGGGGCCACTGAGGCAGCAGGTGGGTTGTGGAACCTCTTCCTATTTCATCACACTCAGATAGCTCATGCTGCTGGAGACATGTTTTGTCTTTCCTCTTTTATCCTGGTCTGTTGACATTCTTTTTGAGTTTCTTTAGTCTTTCCTCTTTTATCCTGGTCTGTTGACATTCTTTTTGAGTTTCTTTAGTCTTTCCTCTTTTATCCTGGTCTGTTGACATTCTTTTTGAGTTTCTTTAGTCTTTCCTCTTTTATCCTGGTCTGTTGACATTCTTTTTGAGTTTCTTTAGTCTTTCCTCTTTTATCCTGGTCTGTTGACATTCTTTTTGAGTTTCTTTAGTCTTTCCTCTTTTATCCTGGTCTGTTGACATTCTTTTTGAGTTTCTTTAGTCTTTCCTCTTTTATCCTGGTCTGTTGACATTCTTTTTGAGTTTCTTTAGTCTTTCCTCTTTTATCCTGGTCTGTTGACATTCTTTTTGAGTTTCTTTAGTCTTTCCTCTTTTATCCTGGTCTGTTGACATTCTTTTTGAGTTTCTTTAGTCTTTCCTCTTTTATCCTGGTCTGTTGACATTCTTTTTGAGTTTCTTTAGTCTTTCCTCTTTTATCCTGGTCTGTTGACATTCTTTTTGAGTTTCTTTAGTCTTTCCTCTTTTATCCTGGTCTGTTGACATTCTTTTTGAGTTTCTTTAGTCTTTCCTCTTTTATCCTGGTCTGTTGACATTCTTTTTGAGTTTCTTTAGTCTTTCCTCTTTTATCCTGGTCTGTTGACATTCTTTTTGAGTTTCTTTAGTCTTTCCTCTTTTATCCTGGTCTGTTGACATTCTTTTTGAGTTTCTTTAGTCTTTCCTCTTTTATCCTGGTCTGTTGACATTCTTTTTGAGTTTCTTTAGTCTTTCCTCTTTTATCCTGGTCTGTTGACATTCTTTTTGAGTTTCTTTAGTCTTTCCTCTTTTATCCTGGTCTGTTGACATTCTTTTTGAGTTTCTTTAGTCTTTCCTCTTTTATCCTGGTCTGTTGACATTCTTTTTGAGTTTCTTTAGTCTTTCCTCTTTTATCCTGGTCTGTTGACATTCTTTTTGAGTTTCTTTAGTCTTTCCTCTTTTATCCTGGTCTGTTGACATTCTTTTTGAGTTTCTTTTGTCTTTCCTCTTTTATCCTGGTCTGTTGACATTCTTTTTGAGTTTCTTTAGTCTTTCCTCTTTTATCCTGGTCTGTTGACATTCTTTTTGAGTTTCTTTAGTCTTTCCTCTTTTATCCTGGTCTGTTGACATTCTTTTTGAGTTTCGTTAGTCTTTCCTCTTTTATCCTGGTCTGTTGACATTCTTTTTGAGTTTCTTTTGTCTTTCCTCTTTTATCCTGGTCTGTTGACATTCTTTTTGAGTTTCTTTAGTCTTTCCTCTTTTATCCTGGTCTGTTGACATTCTTTTTGAGTTTCTTTAGTCTTTCCTCTTTTATCCTGGTCTGTTGACATTCTTTTTGAGTTTCTTTAGTCTTTCCTCTTTTATCCTGGTCTGTTGACATTCTTTTTGAGTTTCTTTAGTCTTTCCTCTTTTATCCTGGTCTGTTGACATTCTTTTTGAGTTTCTTTAGTCTTTCCTCTTTTATCCTGGTCTGTTGACATTCTTTTTGAGTTTCTTTAGTCTTTCCTCTTTTATCCTGGTCTGTTGACATTCTTTTTGAGTTTCTTTAGTCTTTCCTCTTTTATCCTGGTCTGTTGACATTCTTTTTGAGTTTCTTTTGTCTTTCCTCTTTTATCCTGGTCTGTTGACATTCTTTTTGAGTTTCTTTAGTCTTTCCTCTTTTATCCTGGTCTGTTGACATTCTTTTTGAGTTTCTTTAGTCTTTCCTCTTTTATCCTGGTCTGTTGACATTCTTTTTGAGTTTCTTTAGTCTTTCCTCTTTTATCCTGGTCTGTTGACATTCTTTTTGAGTTTCTTTAGTCTTTCCTCTTTTATCCTGGTCTGTTGACATTCTTTTTGAGTTTCTTTAGTCTTTCCTCTTTTATCCTGGGATGTAAACACACTTCTGGTTTTGTTTAGTCTTTCCTGTTCTATCTTGGGGTGTAGCATAGTTTCCGGTTTTGTCTTTCATTTATTACTCCTGGCATGTCATTATTAGGCACAATTACACACACATTTTCATGTTTCAAACTCCAGTCTTGTAAAAAGCTAAAATGTGTCAAAGCTATCTCTCTGTCATGGAAATGCCTATCATCAAGCATGGACAGGAGAAAACGTGATGAAGCAATGTCATATCAGTGTTTTATGAGTTTATGAGAAAACGATGAAACAGTTTCATAGATTCAAGAGAGATAATGAAACAGGCGAATGAGTTCATGAATGAATAATAAAATGATCATATTAAAAATAATGAAAGTTTCATAATTCATGACAAAATAATTATATGGTTTCATAGATTCAAGAGAGAATAATGAAATGTTTCATGAGAGAATTTATGAAACAGATGAATGAGTTCATGAGAAAATAATGAAAGTTAAAAAGATTGATGAGAAAATGTTGAAAAAAATAAGGAGTTCATAAGAAAATTGTGAAGTAGTTTTGACAAATTAATGAGAAAATACAGTTTTTGGATGTTCATTTTGCAGAGTTCACAAGAGAAAGACACACCCAGACCCTCTACATCTTCACCAGCCCAGAAGGCAACAACAACATCCAGCAAAACCAACACCCCGAGTTTGTTTGCTGGCGATGATGATGATGATGATGATGGTCTATTTTCACCTGGAGGTTTAACCAAGCTGCCGTCTGCAGCCCCACCATCGAAATTAATAGCAGACGTCACCGAGTCTAAGTTGGCAGGTGACATGGAGTCCAAGGTGAGAATTTGCTTGTGTCTCACATGTTTTCATGTTGATTTGATGTTTAGTGCTTATTTATGTCTTACTTTGCTTTATTGTTGATTTGATGGTTAATATTGGCTTGAGTCTTTGTTTGTTTTCATGTTGATTTCTTCTTCTTCTTCTTCTTCTTCGTTCATCCAGATTTTTTTTTCGGATGTGACTGCGTTGTGCCTGTTTACAGCAGAGCTGCGTTCTTGCGCCGACTTCTTCGGGCATTTGTTGACCAGGTTAACCTTCTCGGGTCATGTTGATTTGATAGTCGGTATTGGCTTGTGTCTGCCTTTGTTTTCATGTTGATTTGATAGTCGGTATTGGCTTGTGTCTATCTTTGTTTTCATATTGATTTGATGGTAAGTATTGGCTTGTGTCTATTTTTGTTTTCATGTTGATTTTGTGGCTAGTATTGGCTTGTGTCTATCTTTGTTTTCATGTTGATTTGGTGGCTAGTATTGGCTTGTGTCTATCTTTGTTTTCATGTTGATTTGATGGCTAGTATTGGCTTGTGTCTATCTTTGTTTTCATGTTGATTTGGTGGCTAGTATTGGCTAGTGTCTGTCTTTGTTTTCATGTTGATTTGATGGCTAGTATTGGCTTGTGTCTATCTTTGTTTTCATGTTGATTTGGTGGCTAGTATTGGCTTGTGTCATATTATAAGTTAAATACCATTTGATTTTATCATGTATAATCTAAACTTATGTTCATTACTGTAGTTTGAGTGAGTGAGTGTGAATGAGAGACAGAATGAGTGAGCGTGAGAGTGAATGAGTGAGCGTGAGAGTGAATGAGTGAGCGTGAGAGTGAATGAGTGAGCGTGAGAGTGAATGAGTGAGCGGGAGAGTGAATGATTGAGCGTGAGAGTGAATGAGTGAGCGGGAGAGTGAATGAGTGAGAGTGAATGAGTGAGTGGGAGAGTGAATGAGTGAGCGTGAGAGTGAATGAGTGAGCGTGAGGGTGAATGAGTGAGCAGGAGAGTGAATGAGTGAGCGTGAGAGCGAATGAGTGAGCTGGAGAGTGAATGAGTGAGAGTGTCTGTGTGTGGGAGTGAATGAGTGAGAGTGAATGAGTGAGAGTGAATGAGTGAGCGTGAGAGTGAATGAGTGAGCGGGAGAGTGAATGAGTGAGCGGGAGAGTGAATGAGTGAGCGGAAGAGTGAATGAGTGAGCAGGAGAGTGAATTAGTGAGAGTGAATGAGTGAGGGGGAGAGTGAATGATTGAGCGGGAGAGTGAATGAGTGAGCGTGAGAGTGAATGAGTGATCGTGAGAGTGAATGAGTGAGCGTGAGAGTGAATGAGTGAGCGTGAGAGTGATTGAGTGAGAGTGAATGAGTGAGAGTGAATGAGTAAGCGTGAGAAGGAATGAGTGAGCGTGAGAGTGAATGAGTGAGCGTGAGAGTGAATCAGTGAGCGGGAGAGTGAATGATTGAGCGTGATAGTGAATGAGTGAGCGTGAGAGTGAATGAGTGAGCGGCAGAGTGAATGAGTGAGCGGGACAGTGAATGAGTTAGCGTGAGAGTGAATGAGTGAGCGTGAGAGTGAATGAGTGAGCGGGAGAGTGAATGATTGAACGGGAGAGTGAATGAGTGAGCGGGAGAGTGAATGAGTGAGCAGGAGAGTGAATGAGTGAGCGGGAGAGACAGAATGAGTGAGTGTGAGAGTGAATGAGTGAGCGGGAGAGTGAATGAGTGAGCGGGAGAGTGAATGAGTGAGCGAGAGAGTGAATGAGTGAGCGGGAGAGTGAATGAGTGAACGGGAGAGTGAATGAGTGAGCGGGAGAGTGAATGAGTGAGAGTGTGTGTGTGTGAGTGAATGAGTGAGAGTGAGAGTGAATGAGAGAGAGAGAGAGAGAGAGAGAGTGTGTGTGGTGTGTGTGTGTGTGTGTGTGTGTGTGGGACGCGCTGGCATCACTACTTTTACGTCACATACTTTTTATGTACACATTTTTCTCCATGTTTAGCCTTGTTTATGTTTACAACATTCATTTCACAATGTTTATTTTTCTTCCTATGTAAATGTATAATGCTCTTGATGAACGAAAGACGAGTGATTGGAAGGGCCGAATGTAAGACGGGCCTGCGCGCCCAATTTGTGACCCTAATAAAGTTTATTTGATTTGATTTGATTTGATTTGTGTCTATCTTTGTTTTCATGTTGATTTGGTGGCTAGTATTGGCTAGTGTCTATCTTTGTTTTCATGTTGATTTGGTGGCTAGTATTGGCTTGTGTCTATCTTTGTTTTCATGTTGATTTGATGGCTAGTATTGGCTAGTGTCTATCTTTGTTTTCATGTTGATTTGATGGCTAGTATTGGCTAGTGTCTGTCTTTGTTTTCATGTTGATTTAGTTGATTTAATGGCTAGTATTGGCTAGTGTCTGTCTTTGTTTTCATGTTGATTTGATGGCTAGTATTGGCTTGTGTCTATCTTTGTTTTCATGTTGATTTGATGGTAAGTATTGGCTTGTGTCTATCTTTGTTTTCATGTTGATTTGGTGGCTAGTATTGGCTAGTGTCTATCTTTGTTTTCATGTTGATTTGATAGTCGGTATTGGCTTGTGTCTGTCTTTGATTTATGTTGATTTGATAGTCAGTATTGGCTAGTGTCTATCTTTGTTTTCATGTTGATATGATGGCTAGTATTGGCTAGTGTCTATCTTTGTTTTCATGTTGATTTGATAGTCAGTATTGGCTTGTGTCTGTCTTTGTTTTCATGTTGATTTGATAGTCAGTATTGGCTTGTGTCTATCTTTGTTTTCATGTTGATTTGATAGTCGGTATTGGCTTTTGTCTTTCTTTGTTTTCATATTGGTTTGCTAGTCGGTATTGGCTTGTGTCTGTCTTTGTTTTTATGTTGATTTGATGGTCAGTATTGGCTAGTGTCTATCTTTGTTTTCATGTTGATTTGATAGTCAGTATTGGCTTGTGTCCATCTTTGTTTTCATGTTGATTTGGTGGCTAGTATTGGCTTGTGTCTATCTTTGTTTTCATGTTGATTTGGTGGCTAGTGTCTATCTTTGTTTTCATGTTGATTTGATGGCTAGTATTGGCTAGTGTCTATCTTTGTTTTCATGTTGATTTGATGGCTAGTATTGGCTAGTGTCTGTCTTTGTTTTCATGTTGATTTGGTGGCTAGTATTGGCTAGTGTCTATCTTTGTTTTCATGTTGATTTGGTGGCTAGTATTGGCTAGTGTCTATCTTTGTTTTCATGTTGATTTGATGGTAAGTATTGGCTTGTGTCTATCTTTGTTTTCATGTTGATTTGGTGGCTAGTATTGGCTAGTGTCTATCTTTGTTTTCATGTTGATTTGATGGTAAGTATTGGCTTGTGTCTATCTTTGTTTTCATGTTGATTTGGTGGCTAGTATTGGCTAGTGTCTATCTTTGTTTTCATGTTGATTTGATGGTAAGTATTGGCTTGTGTCTATCTTTGTTTTCATGTTGATTTGATAGTCGGTATTGGCTTGTGTCTGTCTTTGTTTTATGTTGATTTGATAGTCAGTATTGGCTAGTGATCTTTGTCTTATGTTGATTTGATGGTAAGTATTGGCTTGTGTCTATCTTTGTTTTCATGTTGATTTGTTGGCTAGTATTGGCTAGTGTCTATCTTTGTTTTCATGTTGATATGATGGCTAGTATTGGCTAGTGTCTATCTTTGTTTTCATGTTGATTTGATAGTCGGTATTGGCTTGTGTCTGTCTTTGATTTATGTTGATTTGATAGTCAGTATTGGCTAGTGTCTATCTTTGTTTTCATGTTGATATGATGGCTAGTATTGGCTAGTGTCTATCTTTGTTTTCATGTTGATTTGATAGTCAGTATTGGCTTGTGTCTGTCTTTGTTTTCATGTTGATTTGATAGTCAGTATTGGCTTGTGTCTATCTTTGTTTTCATGTTGATTTGATAGTCGGTATTGGCTTTTGTCTTTCTTTGTTTTCATATTGGTTTGCTAGTCGGTATTGGCTTGTGTCTGTCTTTGTTTTTATGTTGATTTGATAGTCAGTATTGGCTAGTGATCTTTGTTTTATGTTGATTTGATGGTAAGTATTGGCTTGTGTCTATCTTTGTTTTCATGTTGATTTGTTGGCTAGTATTGGCTAGTGTCTATCTTTGTTTTCATGTTGATATGATGGCTAGTATTGGCTAGTGTCTATCTTTGTTTTTATGTTGATTTGATGGTAAGTATTGACTTGTGTCTGTCTTTGTTGTCATGTTGATTTGATGGTAAGTATTGACTTGTGTCTGTCTTTGTTTTCATGTTGATTTGGTGGCTAGTATTGGCTAGTGTGTATCTTTGTTTTCATGTTGATTTGGTGGCTAGTATTGGCTTGTGTCTGTCTTTGTTTTCATGTTGATTTGGTGGCTAGTATTGGCTAGTGTCTATCTTTGTTTTCATGTTGATTTGATGGCTAGTATTGGCTTGTGTCTGTCTTTGTTTTCATGTTGATTTGATGGTAAGTATTGACTTGTGTCTGTCTTTGTTGTCATGTTGATTTGATAGTCAGTATTGGCTAGTGTCTATCTTTGTTTTCATGTTGATTTGATGGTAAGTATTGGCTTGTGTCTGTCTTTGTTTTCATGTTGATTTGGTGGCTAGTATTGGCTAGTGTCTGTCTTTGTTTTCATGTTGATTTGGTGGCTAGTATTGGCTTGTGTCTGTCTTTGTTTTCATGTTGATTTGATGGTAAGTATTGGCTTGTGTCTATCTTTGTTTTCATGTTGATTTGATAGTCAGTATTGGCTTGTGTCTGTCTTTGTTTTATGTTGATTTGATAGTCAGTATTGGCTTGTGTCTATCTTTGTTTTCATGTTGATTTGATGGTAAGTATTGGCTTGTGTCTATCTTTGTTTTCATGTTGATTTGATAGTCAGTATTGGCTAGTGATCTTTGTTTTATGTTGATTTGATGGTAAGTATTGGCTTGTGTCTATCTTTGTTTTCATGTTGATTTGTTGGCTAGTATTGGCTAGTGTCTATCTTTGTTTTCATGTTGATTTGGTGGCTAGTATTGACTTGTGTCTGTCTTTGTTGTCATGTTGATTTGATGGTAAGTATTGACTTGTGTCTGTCTTTGTTTTCATGTTGATTTGATAGTCAGTATTGGCTAGTGTCTATCTTTGTTTTCATGTTGATTTGTTGGCTAGTATTGGCTAGTGTCTGTCTTTGTTTTCATGTTGATTTGATGGCTAGTATTGGCTTGTGTCTATCTTTGTTTTCATGTTGATTTGGTGGCTAGTATTGGCTTGTGTCATATTATAAGTTAAATACCATTTGATTTTATCATGTATAATCTAAACTTATGTTCATTACTGTAGTTTGAGTGAGTGAGTGTGAATGAGAGACAGAATGAGTGAGCGTGAGAGTGAATGAGTGAGCGTGAGAGTGAATGAGTGAGCGTGAGAGTGAATGAGTGAGCGTGAGAGTGAATGAGTGAGCGGGAGAGTGAATGATTGAGCGTGAGAGTGAATGAGTGAGCGGGAGAGTGAATGAGTGAGAGTGAATGAGTGAGTGGGAGAGTGAATGAGTGAGCGTGAGAGTGAATGAGTGAGCGTGAGGGTGAATGAGTGAGCAGGAGAGTGAATGAGTGAGCGTGAGAGCGAATGAGTGAGCTGGAGAGTGAATGAGTGAGAGTGTCTGTGTGTGGGAGTGAATGAGTGAGAGTGAATGAGTGAGAGTGAATGAGTGAGCGTGAGAGTGAATGAGTGAGCGGGAGAGTGAATGAGTGAGCGGGAGAGTGAATGAGTGAGCGGAAGAGTGAATGAGTGAGCAGGAGAGTGAATTAGTGAGAGTGAATGAGTGAGGGGGAGAGTGAATGATTGAGCGGGAGAGTGAATGAGTGAGCGTGAGAGTGAATGAGTGATCGTGAGAGTGAATGAGTGAGCGTGAGAGTGAATGAGTGAGCGTGAGAGTGATTGAGTGAGAGTGAATGAGTGAGAGTGAATGAGTAAGCGTGAGAAGGAATGAGTGAGCGTGAGAGTGAATGAGTGAGCGTGAGAGTGAATCAGTGAGCGGGAGAGTGAATGATTGAGCGTGAGAGTGAATGAGTGAGCGTGAGAGTGAATGAGTGAGCGGCAGAGTGAATGAGTGAGCGGGACAGTGAATGAGTGAGCGTGAGAGTGAATGAGTGAGCGTGAGAGTGAATGAGTGAGCGGGAGAGTGAATGATTGAACGGGAGAGTGAATGAGTGAGCGGGAGAGTGAATGAGTGAGCAGGAGAGTGAATGAGTGAGCGGGAGAGACAGAATGAGTGAGTGTGAGAGTGAATGAGTGAGCGGGAGAGTGAATGAGTGAGCGGGAGAGTGAATGAGTGAGCGAGAGAGTGAATGAGTGAGCGGGAGAGTGAATGAGTGAACGGGAGAGTGAATGAGTGAGCGGGAGAGTGAATGAGTGAGAGTGTGTGTGTGTGAGTGAATGAGTGAGAGTGAGAGTGAATGAGAGAGAGAGAGAGAGAGAGAGAGTGTGTGTGGTGTGTGTGTGTGTGTGTGTGTGTGTGTGGGACGCGCTGGCATCACTACTTTTACGTCACATACTTTTTATGTACACATTTTTCTCCATGTTTAGCCTTGTTTATGTTTACAACATTCATTTCACAATGTTTATTTTTCTTCCTATGTAAATGTATAATGCTCTTGATGAACGAAAGACGAGTGATTGGAAGGGCCGAATGTAAGACGGGCCTGCGCGCCCAATTTGTGACCCTAATAAAGTTGATTTGATTTGATTTGATTTGATTTGTGTCTATCTTTGTTTTCATGTTGATTTGGTGGCTAGTATTGGCTAGTGTCTATCTTTGTTTTCATGTTGATTTGGTGGCTAGTATTGGCTTGTGTCTATCTTTGTTTTCATGTTGATTTGATGGCTAGTATTGGCTAGTGTCTATCTTTGTTTTCATGTTGATTTGATGGCTAGTATTGGCTAGTGTCTGTCTTTGTTTTCATGTTGATTTAGTTGATTTAATGGCTAGTATTGGCTAGTGTCTGTCTTTGTTTTCATGTTGATTTGATGGCTAGTATTGGCTTGTGTCTATCTTTGTTTTCATGTTGATTTGATGGTAAGTATTGGCTTGTGTCTATCTTTGTTTTCATGTTGATTTGGTGGCTAGTATTGGCTAGTGTCTATCTTTGTTTTCATGTTGATTTGATAGTCGGTATTGGCTTGTGTCTGTCTTTGATTTATGTTGATTTGATAGTCAGTATTGGCTAGTGTCTATCTTTGTTTTCATGTTGATATGATGGCTAGTATTGGCTAGTGTCTATCTTTGTTTTCATGTTGATTTGATAGTCAGTATTGGCTTGTGTCTGTCTTTGTTTTCATGTTGATTTGATAGTCAGTATTGGCTTGTGTCTATCTTTGTTTTCATGTTGATTTGATAGTCGGTATTGGCTTTTGTCTTTCTTTGTTTTCATATTGGTTTGCTAGTCGGTATTGGCTTGTGTCTGTCTTTGTTTTTATGTTGATTTGATGGTCAGTATTGGCTAGTGTCTATCTTTGTTTTCATGTTGATTTGATAGTCAGTATTGGCTTGTGTCCATCTTTGTTTTCATGTTGATTTGGTGGCTAGTATTGGCTTGTGTCTATCTTTGTTTTCATGTTGATTTGGTGGCTAGTGTCTATCTTTGTTTTCATGTTGATTTGATGGCTAGTATTGGCTAGTGTCTATCTTTGTTTTCATGTTGATTTGATGGCTAGTATTGGCTAGTGTCTGTCTTTGTTTTCATGTTGATTTGGTGGCTAGTATTGGCTAGTGTCTATCTTTGTTTTCATGTTGATTTGGTGGCTAGTATTGGCTAGTGTCTATCTTTGTTTTCATGTTGATTTGATGGTAAGTATTGGCTTGTGTCTATCTTTGTTTTCATGTTGATTTGGTGGCTAGTATTGGCTAGTGTCTATCTTTGTTTTCATGTTGATTTGATGGTAAGTATTGGCTTGTGTCTATCTTTGTTTTCATGTTGATTTGGTGGCTAGTATTGGCTAGTGTCTATCTTTGTTTTCATGTTGATTTGATGGTAAGTATTGGCTTGTGTCTATCTTTGTTTTCATGTTGATTTGATAGTCGGTATTGGCTTGTGTCTGTCTTTGTTTTATGTTGATTTGATAGTCAGTATTGGCTAGTGATCTTTGTCTTATGTTGATTTGATGGTAAGTATTGGCTTGTGTCTATCTTTGTTTTCATGTTGATTTGTTGGCTAGTATTGGCTAGTGTCTATCTTTGTTTTCATGTTGATATGATGGCTAGTATTGGCTAGTGTCTATCTTTGTTTTCATGTTGATTTGATAGTCGGTATTGGCTTGTGTCTGTCTTTGATTTATGTTGATTTGATAGTCAGTATTGGCTAGTGTCTATCTTTGTTTTCATGTTGATATGATGGCTAGTATTGGCTAGTGTCTATCTTTGTTTTCATGTTGATTTGATAGTCAGTATTGGCTTGTGTCTGTCTTTGTTTTCATGTTGATTTGATAGTCAGTATTGGCTTGTGTCTATCTTTGTTTTCATGTTGATTTGATAGTCGGTATTGGCTTTTGTCTTTCTTTGTTTTCATATTGGTTTGCTAGTCGGTATTGGCTTGTGTCTGTCTTTGTTTTTATGTTGATTTGATAGTCAGTATTGGCTAGTGATCTTTGTTTTATGTTGATTTGATGGTAAGTATTGGCTTGTGTCTATCTTTGTTTTCATGTTGATTTGTTGGCTAGTATTGGCTAGTGTCTATCTTTGTTTTCATGTTGATATGATGGCTAGTATTGGCTAGTGTCTATCTTTGTTTTTATGTTGATTTGATGGTAAGTATTGACTTGTGTCTGTCTTTGTTGTCATGTTGATTTGATGGTAAGTATTGACTTGTGTCTGTCTTTGTTTTCATGTTGATTTGGTGGCTAGTATTGGCTAGTGTGTATCTTTGTTTTCATGTTGATTTGGTGGCTAGTATTGGCTTGTGTCTGTCTTTGTTTTCATGTTGATTTGGTGGCTAGTATTGGCTAGTGTCTATCTTTGTTTTCATGTTGATTTGATGGCTAGTATTGGCTTGTGTCTGTCTTTGTTTTCATGTTGATTTGATGGTAAGTATTGACTTGTGTCTGTCTTTGTTGTCATGTTGATTTGATAGTCAGTATTGGCTAGTGTCTATCTTTGTTTTCATGTTGATTTGATGGTAAGTATTGGCTTGTGTCTGTCTTTGTTTTCATGTTGATTTGGTGGCTAGTATTGGCTAGTGTCTGTCTTTGTTTTCATGTTGATTTGGTGGCTAGTATTGGCTTGTGTCTGTCTTTGTTTTCATGTTGATTTGATGGTAAGTATTGGCTTGTGTCTATCTTTGTTTTCATGTTGATTTGATAGTCAGTATTGGCTTGTGTCTGTCTTTGTTTTATGTTGATTTGATAGTCAGTATTGGCTTGTGTCTATCTTTGTTTTCATGTTGATTTGATGGTAAGTATTGGCTTGTGTCTATCTTTGTTTTCATGTTGATTTGATAGTCAGTATTGGCTAGTGATCTTTGTTTTATGTTGATTTGATGGTAAGTATTGGCTTGTGTCTATCTTTGTTTTCATGTTGATTTGTTGGCTAGTATTGGCTAGTGTCTATCTTTGTTTTCATGTTGATTTGGTGGCTAGTATTGACTTGTGTCTGTCTTTGTTGTCATGTTGATTTGATGGTAAGTATTGACTTGTGTCTGTCTTTGTTTTCATGTTGATTTGATAGTCAGTATTGGCTAGTGTCTATCTTTGTTTTCATGTTGATTTGTTGGCTAGTATTGGCTAGTGTCTATCTTTGTTTTTATGTTGATTTGGTGGCTAGTATTGACTTGTGTCTGTCTTTGTTGTCATGTTGATTTGATGGTATGTATTGACTTGTGTCTGTCTTTGTTGTCATGTTGATTTGATAGTCAGTATTGGCTAGTGTCTATCTTTGTTTTCATGTTGATTTGGTGGCAAGTATTGGCTAGTGTCTATCTTTGTTTTCATGTTGATTTGATGGTATGTATTGACTTGTGTCTGTCTTTGTTGTCATGTTGATTTGATAGTCAGTATTGGCTTGTGTCTATCTTTGTTTTCATGTTGATTTGGTGGCAAGTATTGGCTAGTGTCTATCTTTGTTTTCATATTGATTTGATGGTAAGTATTGACTTGTGTCTGTCTTTGTTGTCATGTTGATTTGAGAGCCAGAATTGGCTTGTGTCTGTCTTTGTTTTTATGTTAATTATTCTCAGTGATGGTGTCTTGATTTGGCATGCCTGCCTAATTTATGACACTCTGATTATAGTTTGTTCATTTACCTATATAAATATGGTTTATATATGTTTGTGTAACAATATGAACATAATTTATGTTTGTATAACAATATGAGCTAGGTGTAATATTTATATAGCAAATTAAAGCATAAAGTATATCTGTAAAGTTACCAAAATAACATATGTAACAATTAAATGTCTTAGGTAGAAATTGGAGGCAAGGGGAAACCATCATATTAATTACCCAGAAATAAGTTTATGTGTAGTATCAAAGCTAGACCTGCATTGGCAAATTATGTTCAACTACCTCAATACCTCTCTCTGGACTGACACACCTGATATGACCTATATTTTCCCAGAAAGTGCTGCATGCTCTCCAGAGATGAGTTTCTCTCCTGGTTTACTAATGTAGGGGTTGTTTATTCCTAGGAGGAAGAACCCAAGCCAGATGTGAGCAAGCCCAAGAAACCAGCGGGTGCAGTGTCCATGTTTGGGGGCCTGGATCCTTCAGCCATCCTGAAAAAGAGAAGACCACCTTCGGCTTCAGATGATGAGAAGGATAAAGATGATGAAAAACAGGAGAAGAAAGAAGAGAAAGAAACGCCAGTGAAAGAGGAGACATCGCAAGACAAGTCACCAGTGTCTGTATCTTCAAAACTTGGTATGTTTTTTCCGCTTCTTTACAAAGGGGAGCTGTGGCAGACACTAGTTTGTGGGACATCCTGGGTAGACACTAGTTTGTGGGACATCTTGGGCAGACACTAGTCTGTGGGACATCCTGGGCAGACACTAGTCTGTGGGACACTCTGGGCAGACACTAGTTTGTGGTGACACCCTGGGCAGACACTATAGTCTGTGGGATATCCTGGGCAGACAGTAGTCTGTGGGACATCCTGGGCAGACACTAGTTTGTGGGACACCCTGGGCAGACACTAGTTTGTGGGACATCCTGGGCAGACACTAGTTTGTGGGACATCCTGGGCAGACACTAGTTTGTGGGATATCCTGGGCAGACACTAGTCTGTGGGACATCCTGGGCAGACACTAGCCTGTGGGATATCCTGGGCAGACACTAGTCTGTGGGACATCCTGGGCAGACACTAGTTTGTGGGACATCCTGGGCAGACACTAGTTTGTGGGACATCCTGGGCAGACACTAGTTTGTGGGACATCCTGGGCAGACACTAGTCTGTGGGACATCATGGGCAGACACTAGTCTGTGGGACATCCTGGGCAGACACTAGTCTGTGGGACATCCTGGGCAGACACTTGTTTGTGGGACATCCTGGGCAGACACTAGTTTGTGGGACATCCTGGGCAGACACTAGTTTGTGGGACATCCTGGGCAGACACTAGTTTGTGGGACATCCTGGGCAGACACTAGTCTGTGGGATATCCTGGGCAGACACTAGTCTGTGGGACATCCTGGGCAGACACTAGTCTGTGGGACATCCTGGGCAGACACTAGTCTGTGGGACATCCTGGGCAGACACTTGTTTGTGGGACATCCTGGGCTAGCTAACCATGGCAGGATCAACCACAGTCTCCACTGTGATAAATCCTGCCCAGAACTCAAACTGTGCTTGTTGTGAGACAGAGATTTGCAACAATTTCCAGTAATGATGGTAGGCAATCTGTACCCAAGTCTTGCACTCACCACTTGGAGAGCTCATGAGCATTTCGATGAGTAGATCTTTGCTTTCAGTGTATAATTGTTCTAGTAGTTTGATTATTTCCTCATGTTTCACATTGTTAAACACTTTTGTGTATTCTATGCAGCACAGCTGGTCTCCATAGCGAAAGGATTACGGACGTGATTTGTAATCCCATATACCCAGGTTCAAAACACATCGGTGCTGTTTTTTTTGAAAAAGTTATAGTTGCCGGTCATTCTGAAAGCAATGGCAAACTACTGAACGTAAACTTGCCCAGGAATCATGAACAGCCAAAATGCTGGGGTTGACTGCTATGTTCCTTCTACAGCTCTTTCTAATCGTATCCTGATAATGTATATAGCATTGTTTGTACCCTTTCCTTAATCAAACTCACCTTGTGCATCACTATTTTCTGGTTTAATCTTGTTTCGCACTCATCTGATAATTTTGTTTCCCTATGTATGTTGATGTGGCTGAGAGATTACACTTTATGTTCTGACTTCAGCACCCTGGGTTTCATCCTAACAGTGGATAGTTTGACTTAAATATGGATGTCCCATTCAGAAAGCAATGGCAAACTACTGAATGTAAAATTCCCTAATGAATCACACAAACAGCCAGTAGGGGGTGGAATTGATTGCTGCATCCTACAAAGGACACACATATTTATTGTTTTAAAAAATATTTAAACTTTCATACACAACAATACTAGTAGTTAATTTTAATGACATTCATATTTTGTAGATTTCATTGAGACAGTTTGAACATTGTAGATTTGACTGAGGCAGTTCTGACATTTGCTCCACAACCTGTTTGATCATATCTGTTTCCCCAGCTGTCAATTTGTTTGGAAGAGATGATGATGCTGATAAATCTAGCGATGACTTCTTCCCTCAAAAATCTGACACAGAGAACAAGGTAGAAGATGCCAGCACAGGTGAATCAACAGACACACCTGACAAGGTAAATCCTGATCTCATATGACTAGAACAGGTGTCACCAGGTGACAGTTTGACTGAAGTTGAGGTAGATTATATTGATACAGGTAAATGGCAGGTGGGGTTTGGTGCTCTCAGGTTGGGTCAGTATAGTATTGAAAGATGGCAGTGACAACTACTGAAGCCCAGATTGACAAGCATGTTATACTTAGCAACTTATCATAGAGACCATCGTAGAATATATTTCTACAGTAAACTGATCCCAACACTCATGATTGTACACACATCTCTTCAGTAAACTGATCTATGTAACTGATATTATATATAAAAGCTCAGCTTACCACATTCATCCAACTGTAATCATTTACCCCAGAGCTCATCATTGGTCCCTGCACTCAACATTGATCCCTACACTCATCATTGATCCCTACACTCATCATTGATACCTACACTCATCATTGTTCCCTACACTCATCATTGATCCCTACACCCATCATTGATACCTACACTCATCATTGATCCCTACACTCATCATTGATACCTACACTCATCATTGATACCTACACTCATCACTGATCCCTACACTCATCATTGATCACTACACTCATCATTGATCCCTACACTCATTGATCCCTACACTCATCACTGATCCCTACACTCATCACTGATCCCTACACTCATCATTGATACCTACACTCATCATTGATACCTACACTCATCATTGATCCCTACACTCATCATTGATACCTACACCCATCATTGATCCCTACACTCATCATTGATACCTACACCCATCATTGATCCCTACACCCATTATTGTTCCCTACACCCATCATTGTTCCCTACACTCATCATTGATCCTTACACCCATAATTGATCCCTACACCCATCATTGATCCCTACACTCATCATTGATCCCAGCACTCATCATTGATCCCTACACTCATCATTGATCCCTACACTCATAATTGATCCCTACACCCATTATTGATCCCTGCACTCATTGATCCCTACACTCATCATTGATCCCTACACTCGTCATAGACATCAAAGCTCATCATCAATCCCTACACTCATCATTGATCCCTACACTCATCATTGATCCCTACACTCATCATTGATCCCTGCACTCATCATTGATCCCTACACTCATTGATCCCTACACTCATCATTGATCCTTACACTCATTGATCCCTACACTCATCATTTATCCCTACACCCATCATTGATCCCTACACTCATCATTTGTTACGTACACTCATCATTTGTTCCGTACACTCATCATTGTTCCCTACACTCATCATTGATCCCTACACCCATCATTGATCCCTACACTCATCATTGATCCCTACACTCATCATTGTTCCCACACCCATCATTGATCTCTACACCCATCATTGATCCCTACACTCATCATTGATCCCTACATCCATCATTGATCCCTACACCCATCATTGATCCCTACACTCATCATTGATCCCTACACTCATCATTGATCCCTACACTCATCATTTGTTCCGTACACTCATCATTGTTCCCTACACTCATCATTGATCCCTACACCCATCATTGATCCCTACACTCATCATTGATCCCTACACTCATCATTGATCCCTACACTCATCATTGTTCCCACACCCATCATTGATCTTTACACTCATCATTGATCCCTACATCCATCATTGATTCCTACACCCATCGTTGATCCCTACACTCATCATTGATCCCTACACTCATCATTGATCCCTACACTCATCATTGATCCCTGCATTCATCATTGATCTCTACACTCATCATAGACATCCAGGCTCATCAATGATCTCTACCCTTTCATGTCTCATCTAGGAAGAAGCTGAGAAACCCAAACCAGAACCAACAAAACCGAAGAAACCAGCGGGTGCTGTCTCCATGTTCGGTGGCCTCGACCCCTCGTTTTTCCTCAAGAAAAGAAAAGTTGAAGAATCTGAAGAGAATGATGATGATGAGAAGGACCAAGAGAAACCAGCCCCTCCAGAACCAGCCCCAAAAACTGCGCCAAAACCGAAGCTATCTGTAAAAGTAAGCCAGGACAGCACCAGGCCAAAGCCTCGTAAGTTTCCCTGCTGACTAGGCTAGTGAACATCTTCTTCCTCTTCTTCATCTATCTGCAACAGAAAAAGCAAAACAGGGTAGCACCTGGCCATAACCTTGTAAGTTTCCTTACTGAGTATGCTAATGAATATCTTTCAGTTCTTCATTTGCTGTCAGGTAACTGCATTTATCACTCACTTCGAGGTCTCAGCATGGTCCGAATGGATAAAAGTGCTCATTCCTAAACATCTGGTGTGCTGGTGCTCAAGTAGCAGGTCGAACCCCTGCACCAGCCAGTTGGGCTAAAATGTTGATTTCTCATCCTTGATATGGGGACATAAATTACACAGACTCTCTGCTGTATCCTGAATCCAAACGTCCTACGAAACACCCGGGAAAGTAACCCGGCTAACAAATGCCTGAAGAAGTTGGATGTGTCAGCTGAAAGGTTCAAATATCGCAGCTTTGCTGTAAACAGACTCAACACAATTACGTATAAAACAACATTCCGGATGAACAAAGAAGAAGAAGTATCCTATATCCATCATCTTCTAGGATGTCCCTTGTTGAGTGTATCGGTAATCAGACTTTCCATTATTAGTTAAACAAAGATTAATTGGTTGGGTGATTAGCAGCTTAACTGATTTAGTCACAGCTCACTGGGAACTATGAGGCGATATAGAAAGTTCTGCAGATAACCCTGTATCTGTAGGACTTCTTTCAAGCCTACACCTCGGTCCATAATGACAGCTTCATGCTACAATAAACTTGTGACCGTCCCTGGTGCTTTGCATCTCAGATTGCTGGGCACCCGATGCTTGTCATGGCAACTAAACGTCTACAGCACACATAAACAGGTCATCTAACCCGAGGTCATGCTGCTTGGGTCTGCATGGACTGGATTTGGAGAGTTTTGTCAGAACTTGTCATCCAGACATGGCAGCCTCCATGGTGCAGTGGCCAGTCCACTTGTCTGCTTGTTCATTGCTCATGGGTTCAATTTCACATCATGGTGTATTTTTTAAATTGACCTTGACCTCCAGGTCAACCCAGTCAAAAATGTGAACCAGGAAATGCCTTGGGAAGTAAAGGCTGCTGGGGTGTTATTTACTACATCACCCATTAACAGCCGATTGGGTTCCAAATGTTGCTGTATGTAGCCGAGGCGCAGTGTTGGGGTGAGCGCCCAACATTGCTCAAATACCTCAATGGCTCGTGAATACATAACCTATGCAGCAAAAGTCCAACTCCTGGCCTTCACGTGGCGGACCTGTTTAAACTAACAGGAGAAGGGGCGACGGCGAGTCTCTGGCGCCGGAAAATAACCAGTATGCTCTAGATGTGTATGCACGTACATGCATGCGCAGACAGGTGTGTGCGCGCGTACACATCTACACTCGAGTGAGACCACAGTCTGCTCTAGCAAAGAAAGGTGCTGAAGACGGAGGCAACCAGCCAAGAGGCGCACCACAGAAATCAGGATGCCACGCAATCACGCAAAATGGAATATGTCGACTACTGCTAATCGTTATGGTGCTCGCCCTGCTTTGGACCCCCAGGCAGGTGCAGTGCCGGGCCCTATGTCTCGAAAGGGTCCAACCCCAACTACTGGAGGTCCTTCTCAGATGTCCTGTGGAGCCAGGGGACATGAGAATAGGACGACTGGCCATACTAAACGAAGACTTAAAATAATGCACTGGAATGCGGAGGGAGTCAGCAACAAAAAAATAGAATTAGAAAAAATCTTGGACCAAGAAAAAGTAAGCATATGTTGCTTGCAAGAAACTCACCTCAATGAAAATATAGCCTTCAAAATCAGAGGCTACCAGTGTTACCGATCTGACCGAAAGAACAGGCGAAAAGGTGGGATACTGACCCTTGTAAGAAACAACATCATGGCTTCCCAAATCAAAGTCTACATGGAAGGGGCTGAGTATCAGACACTTAAACTTAAGACAGGTAATACAGATCTACATCTGATCAATTACTACTGTCCAAGTGACCGCCCACAGGCACTGAACACTCTACCACTAAAAGAAAAAATGATTGTGTGTGGCGATTTCAACAGCCACTCGCAGAGCTGGGGCTATGATCACATGGACCAGAGAGGAGAGAGACTGGAAGACTGGCAGGATGAGAATAGATTCATGTTGATTAACAAGCCGTCCGACCCACATACTTTCTACTCGAGATCATGGCACTCTACAACTACACCTGACCTGGCTTTTCATTCACCAGACCTGGAGTGGAACATTACACGAACTGTTGGGAAACAACTTGGTGGCAGTGACCATCGGCCAGTCTTTCTAACCGTAGAAAATGAGCTTGTAAGTGAAAGCAGCACCCTCTCGAGGTGGAACTACAAGAAAGCAGACTGGGCAGTGTACAAGAATCGCACCAGCATACTGGTTAGAAACCTGAACACTGAGAAAGACATAAATAAAGCAGTTGAAGAGTTTGGGAAATGCATACTACAGGCAGCGCGAGAAACAGTACCAAGAGGAGCCCGTAAACAATATAAACCCTACTGGAGTAGTGAACTGGAACAGTTGCATAATGATGTTGAAGTGGGTAGAAAGCAAGCAGAGGCCACACCCAGCCAAGAGCACCACAATAAATTCCAGCATGCAAAAGCCAAATTTCAAAGGGCCAAGCTGCAGGCTAGACGGAAAAGCTGGCAGGAGAAAACAGAGTCTCTGAACTTTGAAAGAGACACAAGGAAATTGTGGAAGCTAATAAAACAGCTTAATGACGAGGGCACAGGGAGAAACTCAAAAATTGCACTACATAAAGATGGAAAAATCTTAACAAGAAAGCAAGCAGCAGACCATTTTGCGGACTCGTTCGCACAAGATAGCAATATCAAAATTAGTCCAGAGAAACAACAAGAGATTCGAGAGAAACGACAACATACAGGACAGAAGGAAATAGTACATGAGGTTCTGGAGGCACCCATCACAATCAGCGAACTGGAGCTAGCCATATCAAAACTGAAAATGAGAAAGTCACCAGGAGCTGATGGTATCTCCAATGAAATGATCAGGAACCTAGGAACAGAGGCCAAAACAAAGCTGTTGCAGATCTTCAATAACAGCTGGACCTTAGGCAGTGTTCCACAAGCCTGGAGAGAAGCAATCATGATACCCCTCCTAAAATCAGGGAAAGATGGTTCCATTGCCTCTAGCTACAGACCAATTAGCCTCACCAGCTGTCTCTGCAAAACACTGGAGCGCATCATCAATCACAGACTGCAGTGGTACATTGAAAGTAAAAACATCCTTGTGCCACAGCAGGCTGGCTTTAGGCAGTGCTACTCTACGGAAGATCAGACAACCTACCTCTCTCAAGAAATTGAGGATGCATTCCAAGAGAAGAAGCTGGTGCTTGCGGCATGGATAGATCTGAAGAAAGCCTTTGACAAAGTCTGGAAAGAAGGTCTGATGAAGAAACTGAGAAACTGCAAAGTCAATGGAAGAATGTACTAATGGGTGAAAGCATACTTGCACAACAGAAGAGCCCGAGTACAGATAGACGGACTCAAGAGCAAGAAAGTACTACAGTGTCACGGTGTCCCCCAGGGCGGAGTCTTGTCCCCCACACTTTTTCTAATCTTCATCAATGATCTTGTTGCTCACCTACTGCATGGAATTAAAGCGGCAATGTACGCCGATGACCTGGTTCTATGGAGCACAAATGAATATGCATCAGTGGCCACCAGATTGCTACAAAGAGCTGTAGATACATTTGCTGCATGGGCAAATAGATGGTGTGTCAGCATAAACACTGACAAGTGCAGCACCACCCTATTTACCCTCTCTCCAAAACAAAAGGCAGGGATCATCCAGATAAATGGAACACCCCTAAGAGAAGATAAAGAACCAACATACCTTGGAGTAACATTTGATGGCAAGCTGACATGGAGAAAGCACATCAACAAAGCAGTAGCAAAAGCCAGAAGGAAAATAGCCATCCTGAGAAAGCTAAGTGGAACCACATGGGGAGCCAGTACGAAAATACTTAGCAAAGTTTACCAACAGAGCATACGACCACACCTGGAATATGGGTCAACTGCGTGGTGTTCAGCATCAAATACCACACTACAAGAGCTGGACAAGGTGCAAAATCAAGCACTTAGAGTCACCACAGGAGGGATGAGATCAACCCCTATAGTGGAAATGGAGAAGATGGGGAGGACACAGGCACTGAGTGAGCGCAGAGATACGAAAACGCTAATACAAGCAGAAAAGTTCCTCAGCTTGCCAGGCCACCCTATGAAGAACAGATTTGAAAACCTAGCTATGGGGCGGTTGAAAAGAAGTAGTTTTATCCACCAGGCCAAACGACTCTGCAGAGAAACCACTGATCTGCCCACAGTTGGTATCCCCCTAACAACTATTCCAGAGCGAACTCCATGGAAAGATGAGCATAGACTATCGTTACAAATCCAGACAAAAGTGAGAGGAATATTTGACAAGGAAGAACAGAACAGTGTGCAGCGCAGAACAGCCACTCTCAGCTTCCTTGATGAAGAATACCCACAGGACCTCTGGATCCGAGTCTACACAGATGGGTCAGCACAAAATGCTGTTCGAAATGGAGGAGCGGGAGTGTACATAGAATACCCAAATAATACTAGGGACACAGCCAGAGTACCGACAGGAAAGTACTGCCATAACTATGATGCCGAAATTGAGGCAATCAAGATAGCAACAGAGAAATTACTAAATAACAGCAATGGTACACAACCTGTGGTGCTACTAACAGATGCAAAATCAGTACTCGAGGCGCTCCTCTCTGGGAAATTGCCAGTACTAAGGATACTACTTTCTGAACTTAGCAGTCAGCATAAAGTCACCATACAGTGGATACCATCCCACTGTGGAGTACCCGGAAACGACAGAGCTGATCAATTGGCTAAGGAAGGAGCCAAAGAGGAACAGCCTGATGTGCCCGTTACATACCACCAAAAGAAAAGAATGATCAAATCAGTCAGAAAGCCACCAAAACCTGCTCAAGATGACTACCACATTATGGACAGACCAGAACAAGTCATTATTCTGCGCCTCAGAACAGGACACAATAGATTACGCAACCACATGTATACAAAATTCAAGATTGGTGAAACAGCCATGTGCACATGTGGATTGGCGTCGCAGACAGCAGAGCACATACTCCAAGACTGCCCAAAATATAACATATCTAGGCAAACCTTCTGGCCTAGAGAGACGACAGTGGAAGATAAACTCTATGGACCACTGTGTGAACTGAAAAAAACAGTTCAATTCATGCAAGAGACGACATTGCAGATATAGACATATTTCAAGCGAACGAAAGAAGAAGAAGAACAGCCGATTGGTCTATAAATGTTAGGGACATTCATTTGAAACCCGTTCCAATGGCTTTATTACAAAAAACATGAAAGAAACATTAACAGGTGTGGTAGAATTAAACAAAGCATTTATTTTGAATGAATTATGCATCATGGGTTGGTCAGAAGAAGTGGCTGTTGGCATTCAGGCAAGCATCCCATTGCTTAGGTAGGCGGCGAATGCTGTCCGCAAAAAAGGATTGTGGTTGCTCACTGAACCTAGTGTTTACCGCGTTCATTACGAGTGCATTGGTGTGAAATCATTGCCCTTTGAGAGCTTTTTTTAGACGTCCGAACAAATGAAAATCATATGGTGACAAATCAGGACTATAGGCTGGATGTTGCAGAATTTCCCACTTTTTCCTTGCTTATGCTTCCTGCACAATCTTTGCGGCAACCGGGCGAGCATTATCGTCCAACAAAATCACACCGCGAGAAAGCATGCCGGGTTGTTTATTCTTGATGGCTTTTTGCAGATGTCTAGAGTTTGCAAGTAGTGGGTAGAGCTGATGTTGACACCAGGATCTTTAAAGTCAGCTAACCACATTCATCCATGGTGAAAAAATGCGCTCAGCATAACCTTACCAGGAGAAACATGTAACTTGAGTTTTTGGTTTTTGGTGATCCAGCATGCTTCAATTGCATGCTCTTTCTCTTTTGCTGCTCGACTCACAGTGGTGACACCATGATTCATCGCCTGCCACTATGCGGAAGAGAAATGCATCACCCTCCACTCTGTAATGCAGCAAGTGGTTCAACACCATCCCATGCGTTCCTCTTTTTGGTGGTCGGGTCAACATCCGTGGTACCCACTGTGAACATACCTTCCAATATTGCAGTTTCTTACTAACATCCTTTTGAATTGTTCCAACTGACACATCAAATTCTTTCGCCATTGAACATATGCTTCAACAACAGTTCATCTGTACTGCTGCATCAATTTTGTCGATGGTTTTTTTCTGTTGCAACAATATGCGCTTGACCCAGCCGTCGAAGATCTGTCGAGAACTAACGTCCTTTCCGAAACATTCGTGCCCAGCCTGTCACTGTTGTCTCCGACACACATTTGTTAACGTACACCCCTTATTTTTGGGACTAACACCATAGACCCACTATGCATCCGGGTATGGAACAGGGTCCTGTACTTATTTTACCTATATCGTAGCACTTGGGGCATGTCCTTATGTTATCTGCCTCCCTTGACAGGTATAGAAGGATACGCATTCTGATAGTTCCTGAGGCTAGGTAGTTACGGATGCATCTAGCCCGCCCTTTACCACTTTTCTTCCTGCTCATGCCACGTTGGGTCCCTGGTTTCATCAGTTGTGGACACATGTGGTCATTTATGTATTGTCTTCATTGGGAAGGGAACAATGAACTTGTTCACCATGTTTGCATGGATTGAATGAACAGGTCTACCGACTTGGGACTATCCAACTGAGTTCACCATGTTTTCATGGATTGAATGAACAGGTCTACCGACTTGGGACTATGCAACTGAGTTCACCATGTTTGCATGTATTGAATGAACAGGTCTACCGACTTGGGACTATGCAACTGAGTTCACCATGTTTTCATGGATTGAATGAACAGGTCTACCGACTTGGGACTATGCAACTGAGTTCACCATGTTTTCATGGATTGAATGAACAGGTCTACCGACTTGGGACTATGCAACTGAGTTCACCATGTTTGCATGGATTGAATGAACAGGTCTACCGACTTGGGACTATCCAACTGAGTTCACCATGTTTGCATGGATTGAATGAACAGGTCTACCGACTTGGGACTATGCAACTGAGTTCACCATGTTTGCATGGATTGAATGAACAGGTCTACCGACTTGGGACTATCCAACTGAGTTCACCATGTTTTCATGGATTGAATGAACAGGTCTACCGACTTGGGACTATCCAACTGAGTTCACCATGTTTGCATGGATTGAATGAACAGGTCTACCGACTTGGGACTATCCAACTGAGTTCACCATGTTTGCATGGATTGAATGAACAGGTCTACCAACTTGGGACTATCCAACTGAGTTCACCATGTTTGCATGGATTGAATGAACAGGTCTACCGACTTGGGACTATCCAACTGAGTTCACCATGTTTGCATGGATTGAATGAACAGGTCTACCGACTTGGGACTATCCAACTGAGTTCACCATGTTTGCATGGATTGAATGAACAGGTCTACCGACTTGGGACTATCCAACTGAGTTCACCATGTTTTCATGGATTGAATGAACAGGTCTACCGACTTGGGACTATCCAACTGAGTTCACCATGTTTTCATGGATTGAATGAACAGGTCTACCGACTTGGGACTATCCAACTGAGTTCACCATGTTTTCATGGATTGAATGAACAGGTCTACTGACTTGGGACTATCCAACTGAGTTCACCATGTTTTCATGGATTGAATGAACAGGTCTACCGACTTGGGACTATGCAACTGAGTTCACCATGTTTTCATGGATTGAATGAACAGGTCTACCGACTTGGGACTATCCAACTGAGTTCACCATGTTTTCATGGATTGAATGAACAGGTCTACCGACTTGGGACTATCCAACTGAGTTCACCATGTTTTCATGGATTGAATGAACAGGTCTACCGACTTGGGACTATGCAACTGAGTTCACCATGTTTTCATGGATTGAATGAACAGGTCTACCGACTTGGGACTATGCAACTGAGTTCACCATGTTTTCATGGATTGAATGAACAGGTCTACCGACTTGGGACTATGCAACTGAGTTCACCATGTTTTCATGGATTGAATGCACAGGTCTACCGACTTGGGACTATTCAACTGAGTTCACCATGTTTTCATGGATTGAATGCACAGGTCTACCGACTTGGGACTATCCAACTGAGTTCACCATGTTTTCATGGATTGAATGAACAGGTCTACCGACTTGGGACTATCCAACTGAGTTCACCATGTTTTCATGGATTGAATGAACAGGTCTACCGACTTGGGAATATGCAACTGAGTTCACCATGTTTTCATGGATTGAATGAACAGGTCTACCGACTTGGGACTATCCAACTGAGTTCACCATGTTTTCATGGATTGAATGCACAGGTCTACCGACTTGGGACTATGCAACTGAGTTCACCATGTTTTCATGGATTGAATGCACAGGTCTACCGACTTGGGACTATCCAACTGAGTTCACCATGTTTTCATGGATTGAATGCACAGGTCTACCGACTTGGGACTATGCAACTGAGTTCACCATGTTTTCATGGATTGAATGCACAGGTCTACCGACTTGGGACTATGCAACTGAGTTCACCATGTTTTCATGGATTGAATGCACAGGTCTACCGACTTGGGACTATCCAACTGAGTTCACCATGTTTTCATGGATTGAATGCACAGGTCTACCGACTTGGGACTATCCAACTGAGTTCACCATGTTTTCATGGATTGAATGCACAGGTCTACCGACTTGGGACTATCCAACTGAGTTCACCATGTTTTCATGGATTGAATGAACAGGTCTACCGACTTGGGACTATCCAACTGAGTTCACCATGTTTTCATGGATTGAATGAACAGGTCTACCGACTTGGGACTATCCAACTGAGTTCACCATGTTTTCATGGATTGAATGAACAGGTCTACCGACTTGGGACTATCCAACTGAGTTCACCATGTTTTCATGGATTGAATGCACAGGTCTACCGACTTGGGACTATGCAACTGAGTTCACCATGTTTTCATGGATTGAATGCACAGGTCTACCGACTTGGGACTATGCAACTGAGTTCACCATGTTTTCATGGATTGAATGAACAGGTCTACCGACTTGGGACTATGCAACTGAGTTCACCATGTTTTCATGGATTGAATGCACAGGTCTACCGACTTGGGACTATGCAACTGAGTTCACCATGTTTTCATGGATTGAATGCACAGGTCTACCGACTTGGGACTATGCAACTGAGTTCACCATGTTTTCATGGATTGAATGAACAGGTCTACCGACTTGGGACTATGCAACTGAGTTCACCATGTTTTCATGGATTGAATGAACAGGTCTACCGACTTGGGACTATGCAACTGAGTTCACCATGTTTGCATGGATTGAATGAACAGGTCTACCGACTTGGGACTATCCAACTGAGTTCACCATGTTTTCATGGATTGAATGAACAGGTCTACCGACTTGGGACTATCCAACTGAGTTCACCATGTTTGCATGGATTGAATGCACAGGTCTACCGACTTGGGACTATGCAACTGAGTTCACCATGTTTTCATGGATTGAATGCACAGGTCTACCGACTTGGGACTATGCAACTGAGTTCACCATGTTTTCATGGATTGAATGCACAGGTCTACCGACTTGGGACTATGCAACTGAGTTCACCATGTTTTCATGGATTGAATGAACAGGTCTACCGACTTGGGACTATGCAACTGAGTTCACCATGTTTTCATGGATTGAATGAACAGGTCTACCGACTTGGGACTATGCAACTGAGTTCACCATGTTTTCATGGATTGAATGAACAGGTCTACCGACTTGGGACTATCCAACTGAGTTCACCATGTTTTCATGGATTGAATGAACAGGTCTACCGACTTGGAACTATCCAACTGAGTTCACCATGTTTGCATGGATTGAATGCACAGGTCTACCGACTTGGGACTATCCAACTGAGTTCACCATGTTTTCATGGATTGAATGCACAGGTCTACCGACTTGGGACTATCCAACTGAGTTCACCATGTTTTCATGGATTGAATGAACAGGTCTACCGACTTGGGACTATCCAACTGAGTTCACCATGTTTTCATGGATTGAATGAACAGGTCTACCGACTTGGGACTATCCAACTGAGTTCACCATGTTTTCATGGATTGAATGCACAGGTCTACCGACTTGGGACTATCCAACTGAGTTCACCATGTTTGCATGGATTGAATGCACAGGTCTACCGACTTGGGACTATCCAACTGAGTTCACCATGTTTTCATTGATTGAATGAACAGGTCTACCGACTTGGGACTATCCAACTGAGTTCACCATGTTTTCATGGATTGAATGAACAGGTCTACCGACTTGGGACTATCCAACTGAGTTCACCATGTTTTCATGGATTGAATGCACAGGTCTACCGACTTGGGACTATCCAACTGAGTTCACCATGTTTTCATGGATTGAATGCACAGGTCTACCGACTTGGGACTATCCAACTGAGTTCACCATGTTTTCATGGATTGAATGCACAGGTCTACCGACTTGGGACTATCCAACTGAGTTCACCATGTTTTCATGGATTGAATGCACAGGTCTACCGACTTGGGACTATCCAACTGAGTTCACCATGTTTTCATGGATTGAATGCACAGGTCTACCGACTTGGGACTATCCAACTGAGTTCACCATGTTTTCATGGATTGAATGCACAGGTCTACCGACTTGGGACTATCCAACTGAGTTCACCATGTTTGCATGGATTGAATGAACAGGTCTACCGACTTGGGACTATCCAACTGAGTTCACCATGTTTTCATGGATTGAATGCACAGGTCTACCGACTTGGGACTATCCAACTGAGTTCACCATGTTTGCATGGATTGAATGAACAGGTCTACCGACTTGGGACTATCCAACTGAAGTCTGCATGTTTTCATGGATTGAATGCACAGGTCTACCGACTTGGGACTATCCAACTGAGTTCACCATGTTTGCATGGATTGAATGAACAGGTCTACCGACTTGGGACTATGCAACTGAGTTCACCATGTTTTCATGGATTGAATGCACAGGTCTACCCACTTGGGACTATCCAACTGAGTTCACCATGTTTGCATGGATTGAATGAACAGGTCTACCGACTTGGGACTATCCAACTGAGTTCACCATGTTTTCATGGATTGAATGCACAGGTCTACCGACTTGGGACTATCCAACTGAGTTCACCATGTTTGCATGGATTGAATGAACAGGTCTACCGACTTGGGACTATCCAACTGAAGTCTGCATGTTTTCATGGATTGAATGCACAGGTCTACCGACTTGGGACTATCCAACTGAGTTCACCATGTTTTCATGGATTGAATGCACAGGTCTACCGACTTGGGACTATCCAACTGAGTTCACCATGTTTTCATGGATTGAATGAACAGGTCTACCGACTTGGGACTATGCAACTGAGTTCACCATGTTTTCATGGATTGAATGAACAGGTCTACCGACTTGGGACTATCCAACTGAGTTCACCATGTTTTCATGGATTGAATGAACAGGTCTACCGACTTGGGACTATGCAACTGAGTTCACCATGTTTTCATGGATTGAATGCACAGGTCTACCGACTTGGGACTATCCAACTGAGTTCACCATGTTTTCATGGATTGAATGCACAGGTCTACCGACTTGGGACTATCCAACTGAGTTCACCATGTTTTCATGGATTGAATGCACAGGTCTACCGACTTGGGACTATCCAACTGAGTTCACCATGTTTGCATGGATTGAATGCACAGGTCTACCGACTTGGGACTATCCAACTGAGTTCACCATGTTTGCATGGATTGAATGCACAGGTCTACCGACTTGGGACTATGCAACTGAGTTCACCATGTTTTCATGGATTGAATGCACAGGTCTACCGACTTGGGACTATGCAACTGAGTTCACCATGTTTTCATGGATTGAATGCACAGGTCTACCGACTTGGGACTATGCAACTGAGTTCACCATGTTTTCATGGATTGAATGAACAGGTCTACCGACTTGGGACTATGCAACTGAGTTCACCATGTTTTCATGGATTGAATGAACAGGTCTACCGACTTGGGACTATGCAACTGAGTTCACCATGTTTTCATGGATTGAATGAACAGGTCTACCGACTTGGGACTATCCAACTGAGTTCACCATGTTTTCATGGATTGAATGAACAGGTCTACCGACTTGGGACTATCCAACTGAGTTCACCATGTTTGCATGGATTGAATGCACAGGTCTACCGACTTGGGACTATCCAACTGAGTTCACCATGTTTTCATGGATTGAATGCACAGGTCTACCGACTTGGGACTATCCAACTGAGTTCACCATGTTTTCATGGATTGAATGAACAGGTCTACCGACTTGGGACTATCCAACTGAGTTCACCATGTTTTCATGGATTGAATGAACAGGTCTACCGACTTGGGACTATCCAACTGAGTTCACCATGTTTTCATGGATTGAATGCACAGGTCTACCGACTTGGGACTATCCAACTGAGTTCACCATGTTTGCATGGATTGAATGCACAGGTCTACCGACTTGGGACTATCCAACTGAGTTCACCATGTTTTCATTGATTGAATGAACAGGTCTACCGACTTGGGACTATCCAACTGAGTTCACCATGTTTTCATGGATTGAATGAACAGGTCTACCGACTTGGGACTATCCAACTGAGTTCACCATGTTTTCATGGATTGAATGCACAGGTCTACCGACTTGGGACTATCCAACTGAGTTCACCATGTTTTCATGGATTGAATGCACAGGTCTACCGACTTGGGACTATCCAACTGAGTTCACCATGTTTTCATGGATTGAATGCACAGGTCTACCGACTTGGGACTATCCAACTGAGTTCACCATGTTTTCATGGATTGAATGCACAGGTCTACCGACTTGGGACTATCCAACTGAGTTCACCATGTTTTCATGGATTGAATGCACAGGTCTACCGACTTGGGACTATCCAACTGAGTTCACCATGTTTTCATGGATTGAATGCACAGGTCTACCGACTTGGGACTATCCAACTGAGTTCACCATGTTTGCATGGATTGAATGAACAGGTCTACCGACTTGGGACTATCCAACTGAGTTCACCATGTTTTCATGGATTGAATGCACAGGTCTACCGACTTGGGACTATCCAACTGAGTTCACCATGTTTGCATGGATTGAATGAACAGGTCTACCGACTTGGGACTATCCAACTGAAGTCTGCATGTTTTCATGGATTGAATGCACAGGTCTACCGACTTGGGACTATCCAACTGAGTTCACCATGTTTGCATGGATTGAATGAACAGGTCTACCGACTTGGGACTATGCAACTGAGTTCACCATGTTTTCATGGATTGAATGCACAGGTCTACCCACTTGGGACTATCCAACTGAGTTCACCATGTTTGCATGGATTGAATGAACAGGTCTACCGACTTGGGACTATCCAACTGAGTTCACCATGTTTTCATGGATTGAATGCACAGGTCTACCGACTTGGGACTATCCAACTGAGTTCACCATGTTTGCATGGATTGAATGAACAGGTCTACCGACTTGGGACTATCCAACTGAAGTCTGCATGTTTTCATGGATTGAATGCACAGGTCTACCGACTTGGGACTATCCAACTGAGTTCACCATGTTTTCATGGATTGAATGCACAGGTCTACCGACTTGGGACTATCCAACTGAGTTCACCATGTTTTCATGGATTGAATGAACAGGTCTACCGACTTGGGACTATGCAACTGAGTTCACCATGTTTTCATGGATTGAATGAACAGGTCTACCGACTTGGGACTATCCAACTGAGTTCACCATGTTTTCATGGATTGAATGAACAGGTCTACCGACTTGGGACTATGCAACTGAGTTCACCATGTTTTCATGGATTGAATGCACAGGTCTACCAACTTGGGACTATCCAACTGAGTTCACCATGTTTTCATGGATTGAATGCACAGGTCTACCGACTTGGGACTATCCAACTGAGTTCACCATGTTTTCATGGATTGAATGCACAGGTCTACCGACTTGGGACTATCCAACTGAGTTCACCATGTTTGCATGGATTGAATGCACAGGTCTACCGACTTGGGACTATCCAACTGAGTTCACCATGTTTGCATGGATTGAATGCACAGGTCTACCGACTTGGGACTATCCAACTGAGTTCACCATGTTTGCATGGATTGAATGCACAGGTCTACCGACTTGGGACTATCCAACTGAGTTCACCATGTTTGCATGGATTGAATGCACAGGTCTACCGACTTGGGACTATGCAACTGAGTTCACCATGTTTGCATGGATTGAATGAACAGGTCTACCGACTTGGGACTATCCAACTGAGTTCACCATGTTTGCATGGATTGAATGCACAGGTCTACCGACTTGGGACTATGCAACTGAGTTCACCATGTTTTCATGGATTGAATGAACAGGTCTACCGACTTGGGACTATCCAACTGAGTTCACCATGTTTGCATGGATTGAATGAACAGGTCTACCGACTTGGGACTATCCAACTGAGTTCACCATGTTTGCATGGATTGAATGCACAGGTCTACCGACTTGGGACTATCCAACTGAGTTCACCATGTTTTCATGGATTGAATGAACAGGTCTACCGACTTGGGACTATCCAACTGAGTTCACCATGTTTTCATGGATTGAATGAACAGGTCTACCGACTTGGGACTATCCAACTGAGTTCACCATGTTTGCATGGATTGAATGAACAGGTCTACCGACTTGGGACTATCCAACTGAGTTCACCATGTTTGCATGGATTGAATGAACAGGTCTACCGACTTGGGACTATCCAACTGAGTTCACCATGTTTGCATGGATTGAATGAACAGGTCTACCGACTTGGGACTATCCAACTGAGTTCACCATGTTTGCATGGATTGAATGAACAGGTCTACCGACTTGGGACTATCCAACTGAGTTCACCATGTTTGCATGGATTGAATGAACAGGTCTACCGACTTGGGACTATCCAACTGAGTTCACCATGTTTGCATGGATTGAATGCACAGGTCTACCGACTTGGGACTATCCAACTGAGTTCACCATGTTTTCATGGATTGAATGAACAGGTCTACCGACTTGGGACTATCCAACTGAGTTCACCATGTTTTCATGGATTGAATGAACAGGTCTACCGACTTGGGACTATCCAACTGAGTTCACCATGTTTTCATGGATTGAATGCACAGGTCTACCGACTTGGGACTATCCAACTGAGTTCACCATGTTTTCATGGATTGAATGCACAGGTCTACCGACTTGGGACTATCCAACTGAGTTCACCATGTTTTCATGGATTGAATGCACAGGTCTACCGACTTGGGACTATCCAACTGAGTTCACCATGTTTTCATGGATTGAATGCACAGGTCTACCGACTTGGGACTATCCAACTGAGTTCACCATGTTTTCATGGATTGAATGCACAGGTCTACCGACTTGGGACTATCCAACTGAGTTCACCATGTTTTCATGGATTGAATGCACAGGTCTACCGACTTGGGACTATCCAACTGAGTTCACCATGTTTGCATGGATTGAATGAACAGGTCTACCGACTTGGGACTATCCAACTGAGTTCACCATGTTTTCATGGATTGAATGCACAGGTCTACCGACTTGGGACTATCCAACTGAGTTCACCATGTTTGCATGGATTGAATGAACAGGTCTACCGACTTGGGACTATCCAACTGAAGTCTGCATGTTTTCATGGATTGAATGCACAGGTCTACCGACTTGGGACTATCCAACTGAGTTCACCATGTTTGCATGGATTGAATGAACAGGTCTACCGACTTGGGACTATGCAACTGAGTTCACCATGTTTTCATGGATTGAATGCACAGGTCTACCCACTTGGGACTATCCAACTGAGTTCACCATGTTTGCATGGATTGAATGAACAGGTCTACCGACTTGGGACTATCCAACTGAGTTCACCATGTTTTCATGGATTGAATGCACAGGTCTACCGACTTGGGACTATCCAACTGAGTTCACCATGTTTGCATGGATTGAATGAACAGGTCTACCGACTTGGGACTATCCAACTGAAGTCTGCATGTTTTCATGGATTGAATGCACAGGTCTACCGACTTGGGACTATCCAACTGAGTTCACCATGTTTTCATGGATTGAATGCACAGGTCTACCGACTTGGGACTATCCAACTGAGTTCACCATGTTTTCATGGATTGAATGAACAGGTCTACCGACTTGGGACTATGCAACTGAGTTCACCATGTTTTCATGGATTGAATGAACAGGTCTACCGACTTGGGACTATCCAACTGAGTTCACCATGTTTTCATGGATTGAATGAACAGGTCTACCGACTTGGGACTATGCAACTGAGTTCACCATGTTTTCATGGATTGAATGCACAGGTCTACCAACTTGGGACTATCCAACTGAGTTCACCATGTTTTCATGGATTGAATGCACAGGTCTACCGACTTGGGACTATCCAACTGAGTTCACCATGTTTTCATGGATTGAATGCACAGGTCTACCGACTTGGGACTATCCAACTGAGTTCACCATGTTTGCATGGATTGAATGCACAGGTCTACCGACTTGGGACTATCCAACTGAGTTCACCATGTTTGCATGGATTGAATGCACAGGTCTACCGACTTGGGACTATCCAACTGAGTTCACCATGTTTGCATGGATTGAATGCACAGGTCTACCGACTTGGGACTATCCAACTGAGTTCACCATGTTTGCATGGATTGAATGCACAGGTCTACCGACTTGGGACTATGCAACTGAGTTCACCATGTTTGCATGGATTGAATGAACAGGTCTACCGACTTGGGACTATCCAACTGAGTTCACCATGTTTGCATGGATTGAATGCACAGGTCTACCGACTTGGGACTATGCAACTGAGTTCACCATGTTTTCATGGATTGAATGAACAGGTCTACCGACTTGGGACTATCCAACTGAGTTCACCATGTTTGCATGGATTGAATGAACAGGTCTACCGACTTGGGACTATCCAACTGAGTTCACCATGTTTGCATGGATTGAATGCACAGGTCTACCGACTTGGGACTATCCAACTGAGTTCACCATGTTTTCATGGATTGAATGAACAGGTCTACCGACTTGGGACTATCCAACTGAGTTCACCATGTTTTCATGGATTGAATGAACAGGTCTACCGACTTGGGACTATCCAACTGAGTTCACCATGTTTGCATGGATTGAATGAACAGGTCTACCGACTTGGGACTATCCAACTGAGTTCACCATGTTTGCATGGATTGAATGAACAGGTCTACCGACTTGGGACTATCCAACTGAGTTCACCATGTTTGCATGGATTGAATGAACAGGTCTACCGACTTGGGACTATCCAACTGAGTTCACCATGTTTGCATGGATTGAATGAACAGGTCTACCGACTTGGGACTATCCAACTGAGTTCACCATGTTTGCATGGATTGAATGAACAGGTCTACCGACTTGGGACTATCCAACTGAGTTCACCATGTTTGCATGGATTGAATGAACAGGTCTACCGACTTGGGACTATCCAACTGAGTTCACCATGTTTGCATGGATTGAATGCACAGGTCTACCGACTTGGGACTATCCAACTGAGTTCACCATGTTTTCATGGATTGAATGAACAGGTCTACCGACTTGGGACTATCCAACTGAGTTCACCATGTTTTCATGGATTGAATGAACAGGTCTACCGACTTGGGACTATCCAACTGAGTTCACCATGTTTTCATGGATTGAATGAACAGGTCTACCGACTTGGGACTATCCAACTGAGTTCACCATGTTTTCATGGATTGAATGAACAGGTCTACCGACTTGGGACTATCCAACTGAGTTCACCATGTTTTCATGGATTGAATGAACAGGTCTACCGACTTGGGACTATCCAACTGAGTTCACCATGTTTTCATGGATTGAATGAACAGGTCTACCGACTTGGGACTATGCAACTGAGTTCACCATGTTTTCATGGATTGAATGAACAGGTCTACCGACTTGGGACTATCCAACTGAGTTCACCATGTTTTCATGGATTGAATGAACAGGTCTACTGACTTGGGACTATCCAACTGAGTTCACCATGTTTGCATGGATTGAATGCACAGGTCTACTGACTTGGGACTATCCAACTGAGTTCACCATGTTTTCATGGATTGAATGAACAGGTCTACTGACTTGGGACTATCCAACTGAGTTCACCATGTTTTCATGGATTGAATGAACAGGTCTACCGACTTGGGACTATCCAACTGAGTTCACCATGTTTTCATGGATTGAATGAACAGGTCTACCGACTTGGGACTATCCAACTGAGTTCACCATGTTTTCATGGATTGAATGAACAGGTCTACTGACTTGGGACTATCCAACTGAGTTCACCATGTTTTCATGGATTGAATGAACAGGTCTACCGACTTGGGACTATCCAACTGAGTTCACCATGTTTTCATGGATTGAATGAACAGGTCTACCGACTTGGGACTATCCAACTGAGTTCACCATGTTTTCATGGATTGAATGCACAGGTCTACCGACTTGGGACTATCCAACTGAGTTCACCATGTTTGCATGGATTGAATGCACAGGTCTACCGACTTGGGACTATCCAACTGAGTTCACCATGTTTTCATGGATTGAATGAACAGGTCTACCGACTTGGGACTATCCAACTGAGTTCACCATGTTTTCATGGATTGAATGCACAGGTCTACCGACTTGGGACTATCCAACTGAGTTCACCATGTTTTCATGGATTGAATGCACAGGTCTACCGACTTGGGACTATCCAACTGAGTTCACCATGTTTTCATGGATTGAATGCACAGGTCTACCGACTTGGGACTATCCAACTGAGTTCACCATGTTTTCATGGATTGAATGCACAGGTCTACCGACTTGGGACTATCCAACTGAGTTCACCATGTTTTCATGGATTGAATGCACAGGTCTACCGACTTGGGACTATCCAACTGAGTTCACCATGTTTTCATGGATTGAATGCACAGGTCTACCGACTTGGGACTATCCAACTGAGTTCACCATGTTTGCATGGATTGAATGAACAGGTCTACCGACTTGGGACTATCCAACTGAGTTCACCATGTTTTCATGGATTGAATGCACAGGTCTACCGACTTGGGACTATCCAACTGAGTTCACCATGTTTGCATGGATTGAATGAACAGGTCTACCGACTTGGGACTATCCAACTGAAGTCTGCATGTTTTCATGGATTGAATGCACAGGTCTACCGACTTGGGACTATCCAACTGAGTTCACCATGTTTGCATGGATTGAATGAACAGGTCTACCGACTTGGGACTATGCAACTGAGTTCACCATGTTTTCATGGATTGAATGCACAGGTCTACCCACTTGGGACTATCCAACTGAGTTCACCATGTTTGCATGGATTGAATGAACAGGTCTACCGACTTGGGACTATCCAACTGAGTTCACCATGTTTTCATGGATTGAATGCACAGGTCTACCGACTTGGGACTATCCAACTGAGTTCACCATGTTTGCATGGATTGAATGAACAGGTCTACCGACTTGGGACTATCCAACTGAAGTCTGCATGTTTTCATGGATTGAATGCACAGGTCTACCGACTTGGGACTATCCAACTGAGTTCACCATGTTTTCATGGATTGAATGCACAGGTCTACCGACTTGGGACTATCCAACTGAGTTCACCATGTTTTCATGGATTGAATGAACAGGTCTACCGACTTGGGACTATGCAACTGAGTTCACCATGTTTTCATGGATTGAATGAACAGGTCTACCGACTTGGGACTATCCAACTGAGTTCACCATGTTTTCATGGATTGAATGAACAGGTCTACCGACTTGGGACTATGCAACTGAGTTCACCATGTTTTCATGGATTGAATGCACAGGTCTACCGACTTGGGACTATCCAACTGAGTTCACCATGTTTTCATGGATTGAATGCACAGGTCTACCGACTTGGGACTATCCAACTGAGTTCACCATGTTTTCATGGATTGAATGCACAGGTCTACCGACTTGGGACTATCCAACTGAGTTCACCATGTTTTCATGGATTGAATGCACAGGTCTACCGACTTGGGACTATCCAACTGAGTTCACCATGTTTGCATGGATTGAATGCACAGGTCTACCGACTTGGGACTATCCAACTGAGTTCACCATGTTTGCATGGATTGAATGCACAGGTCTACCGACTTGGGACTATCCAACTGAGTTCACCATGTTTGCATGGATTGAATGCACAGGTCTACCGACTTGGGACTATCCAACTGAGTTCACCATGTTTGCATGGATTGAATGCACAGGTCTACCGACTTGGGACTATGCAACTGAGTTCACCATGTTTGCATGGATTGAATGAACAGGTCTACCGACTTGGGACTATCCAACTGAGTTCACCATGTTTGCATGGATTGAATGCACAGGTCTACCGACTTGGGACTATGCAACTGAGTTCACCATGTTTTCATGGATTGAATGAACAGGTCTACCGACTTGGGACTATCCAACTGAGTTCACCATGTTTGCATGGATTGAATGAACAGGTCTACCGACTTGGGACTATCCAACTGAGTTCACCATGTTTGCATGGATTGAATGCACAGGTCTACCGACTTGGGACTATCCAACTGAGTTCACCATGTTTGCATGGATTGAATGCACAGGTCTACCGACTTGGGACTATCCAACTGAGTTCACCATGTTTTCATGGATTGAATGAACAGGTCTACCGACTTGGGACTATCCAACTGAGTTCACCATGTTTTCATGGATTGAATGAACAGGTCTACCGACTTGGGACTATCCAACTGAGTTCACCATGTTTGCATGGATTGAATGAACAGGTCTACCGACTTGGGACTATCCAACTGAGTTCACCATGTTTGCATGGATTGAATGAACAGGTCTACCGACTTGGGACTATCCAACTGAGTTCACCATGTTTGCATGGATTGAATGAACAGGTCTACCGACTTGGGACTATCCAACTGAGTTCACCATGTTTGCATGGATTGAATGAACAGGTCTACCGACTTGGGACTATCCAACTGAGTTCACCATGTTTGCATGGATTGAATGCACAGGTCTACCGACTTGGGACTATCCAACTGAGTTCACCATGTTTTCATGGATTGAATGAACAGGTCTACCGACTTGGGACTATCCAACTGAGTTCACCATGTTTTCATGGATTGAATGAACAGGTCTACCGACTTGGGACTATCCAACTGAGTTCACCATGTTTTCATGGATTGAATGAACAGGTCTACCGACTTGGGACTATCCAACTGAGTTCACCATGTTTTCATGGATTGAATGAACAGGTCTACCGACTTGGGACTATCCAACTGAGTTCACCATGTTTTCATGGATTGAATGAACAGGTCTACCGACTTGGGACTATCCAACTGAGTTCACCATGTTTTCATGGATTGAATGAACAGGTCTACCGACTTGGGACTATCCAACTGAGTTCACCATGTTTTCATGGATTGAATGAACAGGTCTACCGACTTGGGACTATGCAACTGAGTTCACCATGTTTTCATGGATTGAATGAACAGGTCTACCGACTTGGGACTATCCAACTGAGTTCACCATGTTTTCATGGATTGAATGAACAGGTCTACCGACTTGGGACTATCCAACTGAGTTCACCATGTTTGCATGGATTGAATGCACAGGTCTACTGACTTGGGACTATCCAACTGAGTTCACCATGTTTTCATGGATTGAATGAACAGGTCTACTGACTTGGGACTATCCAACTGAGTTCACCATGTTTTCATGGATTGAATGAACAGGTCTACTGACTTGGGACTATCCAACTGAGTTCACCATGTTTTCATGGATTGAATGAACAGGTCTACCGACTTGGGACTATCCAACTGAGTTCACCATGTTTTCATGGATTGAATGAACAGGTCTACCGACTTGGGACTATCCAACTGAGTTCACCATGTTTTCATGGATTGAATGAACAGGTCTACCGACTTGGGACTATCCAACTGAGTTCACCATGTTTTCATGGATTGAATGAACAGGTCTACCGACTTGGGACTATCCAACTGAGTTCACCATGTTTTCATGGATTGAATGAACAGGTCTACCGACTTGGGACTATCCAACTGAGTTCACCATGTTTTCATGGATTGAATGAACAGGTCTACCGACTTGGGACTATCCAACTGAGTTCACCATGTTTTCATGGATTGAATGAACAGGTCTACCGACTTGGGACTATCCAACTGAGTTCACCATGTTTTCATGGATTGAATGAACAGGTCTACCGACTTGGGACTATCCAACTGAGTTCACCATGTTTTCATGGATTGAATGAACAGGTCTACCGACTTGGGACTATCCAACTGTGTTCACCATGTTTTCATGGATTGAATGAACAGGTCTACCGACTTGGGACTATCCAACTGTGTTCACCATGTTTTCATGGATTGAATGAACAGGTCTACCGACTTGGGACTATCCAACTGAGTTCACCATGTTTTCATGGATTGAATGAACAGGTCTACCGACTTGGGACTATCCAACTGAGTTCACCATGTTTTCATGGATTGAATGAACAGGTCTACCGACTTGGGACTATCCAACTGAGTTCACCATGTTTTCATGGATTGAATGAACAGGTCTACCGACTTGGGACTATCCAACTGAGTTCACCATGTTTTCATGGATTGAATGAACAGGTCTACCGACTTGGGACTATCCAACTGAGTTCACCATGTTTTCATGGATTGAATGAACAGGTCTACCGACTTGGGACTATCCAACTGAGTTCACCATGTTTTCATGGATTGAATGAACAGGTCTACCGACTTGGGACTATCCAACTGAGTTCACCATGTTTTCATGGATTGAATGAACAGGTCTACCGACTTGGGACTATCCAACTGAGTTCACCATGTTTTCATGGATTGAATGAACAGGTCTACCGACTTGGGACTATCCAACTGAGTTCACCATGTTTTCATGGATTGAATGAACAGGTCTACCGACTTGGGACTATCCAACTGAGTTCACCATGTTTTCATGGATTGAATGAACAGGTCTACCGACTTGGGACTATCCAACTGAGTTCACCATGTTTTCATGGATTGAATGAACAGGTCTACCGACTTGGGACTATCCAACTGAGTTCACCATGTTTTCATGGATTGAATGAACAGGTCTACCGACTTGGGACTATCCAACTGAGTTCACCATGTTTTCATGGATTGAATGAACAGGTCTACCGACTTGGGACTATCTAACTGAGTTCACCATGTTTTCATGGATTGAATGAACAGGTCTACCGACTTGGGACTATCTAACTGAGTTCACCATGTTTGCATGGATTGAATGAACAGGTCTACCGACTTGGGACTATCTAACTGAGTTCACCATGTTTGCATGGATTGAATGAACAGGTCTACCGACTTGGGACTATCTAACTGAGTTCACCATGTTTGCATGGATTGAATGAACAGGTCTACCGACTTGGGACTATCCAACTGAGTTCACCATGTTTTCATGGATTGAATGAACAGGTCTACCGACTTGGGACTATCCAACTGAGTTCACCATGTTTTCATGGATTGAATGAACAGGTCTACCGACTTGGGACTATCTAACTGAGTTCACCATGTTTGCATGGATTGAATGAACAGGTCTACCGACTTGGGACTATCCAACTGAGTTCACCATGTTTGCATGGATTGAATGAACAGGTCTACCGACTTGGGACTATCCAACTGAGTTCACCATGTTTTCATGGATTGAATGCACAGGTCTACCGACTTGGGACTATCCAACTGAGTTCACCATGTTTGCATGGATTGAATGAACAGGTCTACCGACTTGGGACTATCCAACTGAGTTCACCATGTTTTCATGGATTGAATGAACAGGTCTACCGACTTGGGACTATGCAACTGAGTTCACCATGTTTTCATGGATTGAATGAACAGGTCTACCGACTTGGGACTATGCAACTGAGTTCACCATGTTTTCATGGATTGAATGAACAGGTCTACCGACTTGGGACTATCCAACTGAGTTCACCATGTTTTCATGGATTGAATGAACAGGTCTACCGACTTGGGACTATGCAACTGAGTTCACCATGTTTTCATGGATTGAATGAACAGGTCTACCGACTTGGGACTATCCAACTGAGTTCACCATGTTTTCATGGATTGAATGAACAGGTCTACCGACTTGGGACTATCCAACTGAGTTCACCATGTTTTCATGGATTGAATGCACAGGTCTACCAACTTAGGACTATCCAACTGAGTTCACCATGTTTTCATGGATTGAATGAACAGGTCTACCAACTTGGGACTATCCAACTGAGTTCACCATGTTTTCATGGATTGAATGCACAGGTCTACCAACTTGGGACTATCCAACTGAGTTCACCATGTTTTCATGGATTGAATGCACAGGTCTACCAACTTGGGACTATCCAACTGAGTTCACCATGTTTTCATGGATTGAATGCACAGGTCTACCGACTTGGGACTATCCAACTGAGTTCACCATGTTTTCATGGATTGAATGAACAGGTCTACCGACTTGGGACTATCCAACTGAGTTCACCATGTTTTCATGGATTGAATGAACAGGTCTACCGACTTGGGACTATCCAACTGAGTTCACCATGTTTTCATGGATTGAATGAACAGGTCTACCGACTTGGGACTATCCAACTGAGTTCACCATGTTTTCATGGATTGAATGAACAGGTCTACTGACTTGGGACTATCCAACTGAGTTCACCATGTTTTCATGGATTGAATGCACAGGTCTACCGACTTGGGACTATGCAACTGAGTTCACCATGTTTTCATGGATTGAATGAACAGGTCTACCGACTTGGGACTATGCAACTGAGTTCACCATGTTTTCATGGATTGAATGAACAGGTCTACTGACTTGGGACTATCCAACTGAGTTCACCATGTTTTCATGGATTGAATGAACAGGTCTACTGACTTGGGACTATGCAACTGAGTTCACCATGTTTTCATGGATTGAATGAACAGGTCTACCGACTTGGGACTATCCAACTGAGTTCACCATGTTTTCATGGATTGAATGAACAGGTCTACCGACTTGGGACTATCCAACTGAGTTCACCATGTTTTCATGGATTGAATGAACAGGTCTACCGACTTGGGACTATCCAACTGAGTTCACCATGTTTTCATGGATTGAATGAACAGGTCTACCGACTTGGGACTATGCAACTGAGTTCACCATGTTTTCATGGATTGAATGAACAGGTCTACCGACTTGGGACTATCCAACTAAAGTCTGCATGGACTTAAACTAATTAAAGTCAAAGTTCCTGGATACTCAAGAGCACAGCCTTGAAGTGGCTCAGTGACAAACTAGATGTGGCTGGACTTGGTATCCCCAGGAGAAGGAGGAGCAAGTTAGTTTCAGATGAAGTTGCTGGCCAGGGACAGTCATCTCCCTGATGTCTTCCCTTCTGACAAGTGGTCACACTCACCTGACAAGTGTCATGTGACACTCACCTGACATGTCTCACATGACAAGCCTCACATGACACATGACAAGCCTCACATGACACATGACAAGCCTCACATGACAAGCCTCACATGACACATGACAAGCCTCACATGACACATGACAAGTCTCACATGACACATGACAAGCCTCACATGACACATGACAAGCCTCACATGACACATGACAAGCCTTACATGACAAGCCTCACATGACAAGCCTCATATGACACATGACAAGCCTCACATGACAAGCCTCACATGACACATGACAAGCCTCACATGACACATGAAAAGCCTCACATGACAAGCCTCACATGACACATGACAAGCCTCTCATGACACATGACAAGCCTCACATGACAAGCCTCACATGGCACATGACAAGCCTCACATGACACATGACAGGCCTCACATGACACATGACAAAGCCTCACATGACAAGCCTCACATGACACATGACAAGCCTCACATGACACATGACAAGCCTCACATGACAAGCCTCACATGACACATGACAGGCCTCACATGACACATGACAAGCCTCACATGACAAGCCTCATATGACAAGGCTCACATGACAGGCCTTACATGACACATGACAAGCCTCACATGACAAGCCTCATATGACACATGACAAGCCTCACATGATACATGACAAGCCTCACATGACAAGCCTCACATGACAAGCTTCACATGACACATGACAAGCCTCGCATGGCAAGCCTCACATGACAAGCCTCACATGACACATGACAGGCCTCACATGACACATGAGAAGCCTCACATGACAAGTCTCACATGACACATGACAGGCCTCACATGACACATGACAAGCCTCACATGACAAGCCTCACATGACACATGACAGGCCTCACATGACACATGACAAGCCTCACATGACAAGCCTCACATGACACATGACAGGCCTCATATGACACATGACAAGCCTCACATGATATATGATAAGCCTCACATGACAAGCCTCACATGTCACTAGAGCACCTGTTTTCTCTCCAATGACATCTTCAGCTGGTGATCTGTTTGGGGCAGCAGATGAGGATGACAGTGATGATTTATTTGGAGCACCCAAGAAGAAGGTCCCCCCGCCTACAGCACCTAGGACCCCGGTCCCAACCCCGACTGAGTCCTCCAAGTCTGAAGTAAGTGTCATGTGTATTTTGTTTATACAGGTGTACAGAACACCTCTCTAAGGTGTCTTTTGTATATGCAGGTGAACAGAACACCTTTAAAGTGTCTTTTGTATATACAGGTGAACAGAACACCTCTAAGGTGTCTTTTGTATACACAGGTGAACAGAACACCTCTAAGGTGTCTTTTGTATACACAGGTGAACAGAACACCTTTAAAGTGTCTTTTGTATATACAGGTGAACAGAACACCTCTAAGGTGTCTTTTGTATACACAGGTGAACAGAACACCTTTAAAGTGTCTTTTGTATATACAGGTGAACAGAACACCTCTAAGGTGTCTTTTGTATATACAGGTGAACAGAACACCTCTAAGTTTCTTTTGTATGCCACTGTCTCAGTCCACTCAGCATCATTAGGGCACCCTTTTCCATGAAATCATTTTTAGTTACTCTGGCAGTCCTAGGTGCTTGCAACATTCGTCTCAGGAACCACATCTCCGTTGCTTCCCAGCTTTTCCTTATTTGCCCATTCGCAATCCATGATTATCTGCCATACCTTGTGATGATATAAATTAGTGCCTTATGTTTGTTGTCATAACCAGATCTTTATCAGCTGCCCCTAAAAACACACACAGTTGGTACAATGGCTATCCTTAGGTTACACTGACTAGCATAGAAAGATATACCACTGAGACAGTTATTGATGTTTTCATGATGACACTACAGGCTACACTGACTTGTATGGGGAAACTATTGATGCTTTCATGACATCACAGGCTGCACTGCTTGACCAGTTCATGTTGTCATTAAGATAACAAATACAAGTCAGAGAAATGTCCTGAGACAATCTAGCCATGGTTGACTATTTGTCCACTTGCTCACTAACCACTGTTAGGTGATAACACTTCCAGAGCTCTGCCATATCAGTGTATTAGCTAGTGCACACACCTCCCTGCAAGTGGTCCTAGATCCCAACCCCCTTAGGATGAGATGTTGTCTTAACTACCTCAAAGTTCTGGAGCTAAACAGGCAGTCGCATGTGTTTTACAGGACATTGCAGTCAACCCCTGTATGTGTTCCTGTTTGTGATTTATTAATATTGTTCTGTTGTTGTACCAGGATCATTGTTCTATTGTTTTACCTGGATCATTGTTCTATTGTTATACCAGGATCATTGTTCTATTGTTGATCCCAGGAAGAGCTGCCAGTGGCAGAACCAGCTAAGCCAAAGAAACCTGCAGGAGCTGTCCCAATGTTTGGAGGAATTAATCCATTTGCTGGCCTGAAGAAAAAGTCTGTCTCAATAGAAGAGGATGAGAACGGTAAGCACTTCATGAAATGTATGTCTCACTAAATAAGGATTAGGGCATGTACAGGCACCAGGATCAGTGTCATTGCACCAGGTTCTATCCCATGTGGCTTAGTCTTCTTGCCACAAAGTGACCTGCCAGAAGCGTTGCACAGAGCATGGACTCCTTAGATCCAGCCAAGACCCACAGGGATCTCTGGCAAAATTGCACTTCTCATGACACAAACCTATGACCTTTGTAGCACCAGGCAGGAGGTTTCATTACTTTACCGTAGAGATTCCCAATACCAGAGGATGAGAGATGAGAACTGTGAGTAAAGTCTGTTTCAGGAGGAGAGGATGAGGAAGGTAAATGTTTCAAGAAATAGTCTGTCTCAATGGAAACCAAAAATAGAAGTGGAGTTTACCAGGAAGAAACAAGCACAATGACTTGACAACATGTACAACGGTGAGACTTGCCTGATGGTCTTGTAGGTCTGAGGTTCAAACCTGCCCTGGAAGTGTTGAGGCCCTGACTGTGCCAGGTTGAAGCTGAGTTGTGTGACCATGTCAGGTTGAAGCTGAGTTGTGTGACCGTGCCAGGTTGAAGCTGAGTTGTGTGACCGTGCCACATTGAAGCTGAGTTGTGTGACTGTGCCAGGTTGAAGCTGAGTTGTGTGACCGTGCCAGGTTGAAGCTGAGTTGTGTGACCATGTCACATTGAAGCTGAGTTGTGTGACTGTGCCAGGTTGAAGCTGAGTTGTGTGACTGTGTCACATTGAAGCTGAGTTGTGTGACTGTGCCAGATTGAAGCTGAGTTGTGTGACTGTGCCAGGTTGAAGCTGAGTTGTGTGACTGTGCCAGGTTGAAGCTGAGTTGTGTGACCGTGTCACATTGAAGCTGAGTTGTGTGACCGTGCCACATTGAAGCTGAGTTGTGTGACCATGCCACATTGAAACTGAGTTGTGTGACTGTGCCAGATTGAAGCTCAGTTGTGTGCTGTCACATTTCTGAATCAGTTTCTTAGAATGAGACTTCCGTTATTTTCCAAAGACGGGTCAGGATAAAGTCACAATAAGGGAGCCTCTTCTACACCTAGAGACCTACTGGGTATATGGTGATTGGGTGATGGGGTCAGTGGGCACTGATTGGGCGATGGGGTCAGTGGGCACTGATTGGGCGATGGGGTCAGTGGGCACTGATTGGGCGATGGGGTCAGTGGGCACTGATTGGGCGATGGGGTCAGTGGGCACTGATTGGGCGATGGGGTCAGTGGGCACTGATTGGGCGATGGGGTCAGTGGGCACTGATTGGGCGATGGGGTCAGTGGGCACTGATTGGGCGATGGGGTCAGTGGGCACTGATTGGGCGATGGGGTCAGTGGGCACTGATTGGGCGATGGGGTCAGTGGGCACTGATTGGGCGATGGGGTCAGTGGGCACTGATTGGGCGATGGGGTCAGTGGCAGGCTGGGTGGTTTACTTCCCACCACATTTCCTGCTTCACAACAATGTAGAGTCCCTGGGCCAGTTTAACCACACAAGACGCAAACAATATTTTGCACTATTTATTGCCTGGCTTAGTTCGCTGCATCTCTTCAGGTGCATACTGCACAGTTATATAGTATATGAAGTGAATAAATGAATAATATTTCAGCTGAAACAATTAAAACACATAGTCACAGGTATTATTCAAATGTGGAACATCTGTTATCCCCGTGGTAATTTCAAATTTAACACAAACTCGTTCTGTTTGCATAAATCCAGCTGGAACTACCTAATTGCAAATGCCTCACTATACTTAAACTTTTAAATTTGAGTCTAATTTTAAATATATGATATTTAACTCTGCAGTATGCACCTGAAGAGATGCAGCGTGATATGCCAGACAATAAATCATGCAGCGTATTGTGTGTTGCTTCTGTGCTTACACTCATTTGAGTCTGTGTTGACCCAGGAATCCAGGTCAATGTTTAAAGAAAATCCCCACCTTGGGGGTTGGATTTAAACACGTGACCTCTGAGCTGGCAGGCAAGTATGTTAGCCACTACACCACCGTGGCTCTCAGGGTGAAGGTGTTTGAGGAGTTTGTGTTGTACTTGTGGTAGTGACTGACATTCACCACAGCAACAATTCATAAAGTCAGTTTATCATTTCAGTCAAATAACATTTGATTTGTCACTTTTGTGGTCATTGTTTTTGTTGCTTTCATCTTAGAGCCAAGCCCGCCCAGAGAGGAACTGGTGAGTGTTTGTATGTGTGTGTTGTGTGTGTGTCATGTCTGTATATTGCCTGTGAGTTGTCTATGAGTTGTCTGCCATGGACCTGGGTCAGGCCATGGGTTGTCGAGTGCAGGTAACCTGGGGTCTTGCATAGTCCAGTGACAAGACGTGAAAATTGAGAGAATTGTAAGCCACACTTTGCACGGAAATAGCGAGTTGTATCACTGGGCAGGGAACAGCTCTCCGCCAAGCGATCAGAGTTGAACGGGAGCTATGATCAGGGTTGGACCTAGTTCTTAATAATAGAGCATGGCTAACATTATGCCGCTCTTTTAGAATCAATAATTAGGCACTGTTGTGTATATTCATGAACCTTTTTGTGGAACAAATGATTGTGCTATCGACATTGTCAAATGTATCGTGTTAGTAAAATAGAATGTGAAAAACTACACCAGCGTCATGTTATGCAAGCAATGTTGAGTCGGTCTAAGTAGTTAACGATTGTAGACTGAACAAGATGGAAAGGCTCACCAGCCATCAGAAGTTGAAGGAGAGATGTCTACAAGATCAAGATTAAGCATCTCCAGAGATATCTACGAAGCGCCACTGAAATAGTGCAGTGGTGGCGCGCCAAGATGATATTGTCGTCTAGGGCGTGTGAAGTTATCTTATCACACAGGGCCCAAACCGGGGCATCCCAAGGAAAACCAAGAAAAGAAACATTTCAAATGTCACCTCTGACTAATAGTTAATAACGCCAGGGAGAAACTCCCAGTCGACTCCCTGGCAATGTTTGTATATTGTGTGTGAGTTGTCTGTGTGTTGTCTGTCACATTATCAAAGGACATTTCGAGCCAAAATAGGCCTTATCAGCCATCTTAGAACTCACGGCTCCATACTTTCAACCACACTGGATGAAATGAATGGTCACCATCATTCTTGATGGACAAACAACATGTGTTGTCTGTATATTGTTTGTGAGTTGTCCGTATATTGTCTGTGAGTTGTATGTATATTGTCTATATTTGGTGTCAAACCAAGAGGTAAACTAGGGTATGCCTACCCAGCATGTGAAGACAGGATTCGGCAGACTGCGCGGAAGAAATCATTCCTGATTCAACGGGCAAGACGGCGTTTACCTGCAAAGTGTTGTGGAACGTAATGAGCACGGCAAGGCACGTAGAGCGCCCTGGTCATCCACTGCACCTGTATTTGTCTCCAATTGTCTCGACTTGTCTTGCCACTGGACTCAGATGGACTCAGGCGAGAGAGTGAGGTCGACAAATTGCGCAACTCTTCCTCACTTTAATCCAAGTCATCGCGCAAGTCATTCTTCATCCAATGTTAACAAATTCACCTATCTTGGCAGCACCGTGTCACAAGCTGCCACAATCGAAGACGAAGTGAATGCAAGAATCTCCAAGGCCAGTGCAGCCTTTGGCAGACTGTACAAGAATGTATGGGACAGAACTGGAATAAGCCTGCAAACAAAGCTAAAAGTCTACAAAGCAGTTGTATTATCCACACTGCTATATGCTTGTGAAACCTGGACTGTTTATCAGCGACACGCTAGGAAATTAAACCACTTCCACACAGTCTGCCTAAGGAAGCTACTGAAGATTAAATGGCAAGACAAGATTCCAGACACTGAAGTCCTAGAAAGAGCATCCATGCCCAGTATCCACACTCTACTGATGAAGAATCAGATTCGCTGGGCTGGTCACTTGACTCGCATGCCAGATCACAGGCTCCCTAAACAAATTTTTTACAGCGAACTGCGTTGTGGTAAACGCTCCCAAGGTGGCCAGAGGAAACGTTTTAAAGACACTCTGAAAATTTCACTGAATGCTTTTGGAATTCATCATGACACCTGGGAGGCTGCAGCCAGAGACCGAAATTCATGGCGTGCATCATTACGCAAGGGCGCAGTCATATGTGAGGCAACCAGGACTGCAAGAGCTGTGAAGAAAAGGCAGGACAGAAAAACCACTGCAGGAAATCCTCCTCCAGAAACGTCAAGCATTCTTTGCCCACATTGTCAAAGAACATTTCGAGCCAAAATAGGCCTTATCAGCCATCTTAGAACCCACGGCTCCACACCTTCAACCCCACTGGATGAAATAAATGGTCATCATCATTCTTGATGGACAAACAACAACAACAACATATTGTCTGTGAGTTGTCTGTATATTGTTTGTGAGTTGTCTGTATATTGTCTGTGAGTTATATGTATATTGTCTGTGAGTTGTCTGTATATTGTCTGTGAGTTGTCTGTATATTGTCTGTGAGTTGTCTGTATATTGTCTGTGAGTTGTCTTTATATTGTTTGTGAGTTGTCTGTATATTGTCTGTGTGTTGTCTGTATATTTTTTGTGAGTTGTCTATATATTGTCTGTGTGTTGTCTGTATATTTTTTGTGAGTTGTCTGTGTGTTGTCTGTATATTGTTTGTGAGTTGTAATTGTATTGTCTGTATATTCTCTGTATATTGTTTGCATGTTGTGTATGTATTGTACATTTGTTAGCTCTATCTTGTCTGTATATTGTCTTTTTATGTTGTCTGTGTGTTGTCTGTATGTTGTCTCTGAGTTTGTTTTTTGGTCTGCATGTCGTTTGTGCTTTACCTTTTAGTTATCTTCTTGTGGTCTGTATGTTGTCTGCTTGTGGTCTGTATGTTGTCTGCTTGTGGTCTGTATATTGTCTGCTTGTGGTCTATATGTTGTCTGCTTGTGGTCTGTATGTTGTCTGCTTGTGGTCTGTATATTGTCTGCTTGTGGTGTATATGTTGTCTGCTTGTTGGTAAGACTAGGCCAGCGAAGCATGGAACGACAGAGAAAGCTGTGTTTTGTTGAAAGCTGAAACAGCCGTGCACCAAACAGTGATGTAAGTACCACCAACTCCATCACAATATCAGCTGTCTGAGAGGCTGGGGGGCAACATGGTCTGTGTCTTCTGTACACAACACAAGAAACAGCAGAAGAAGCAGGCACAGATGCAGTGGAAGAAGAAGAAGAAGAGAAGAATGCAGGTCTATTGAGTCCCATCTTAGTTACAACATAGTTTAGTTAATTGTGACCTGAATTAGGTCTGAAGTCTTATACACACATAGAAGATATGGCTGGTTGTGTCCAATGTCCAGGTGTTGCCATCATGTAATAACTCCTTTCCAGAGCATTGCTCCTGTCAAGGCCTGCAGGGAAGACCCTGAGTCTTTAGTCAGTTCCCCTGCCTCATGCATTTTCACATTTAAAGAGTGTCTTTAATGCCCCATGTCTACCTTCATGCTGGCCAATCCCAGCCATTTCTTCCAGGAGCCATGGCTTCCATCACTGTTTTCTCCAAGCCACTGTAGAATTTAATATGGCCCAACTGTTTCAGTGTCTGAGACATCATGCGTTTATGAGTCAGTTTTCTTCAATGTTTAGCTCTTGTAGAATGTATGTATTTTCTTCTTCTTGGTCCATGGTTTTCCAGAATTGTTCTGTAACATTTCAGTTCTAGAGCCTTGATGTTCTTCTTTAGGGAACGTGAAATGTTCCATGACTCATTTCCTGGTCTAGTTTAGGCGGGACTGGCCTAGGAGCCCAGGTCAATTTAGTTCAAATCCCTGCCTTGATGGGGACTCAAACACATGGCCACCAGGCCAGCAGGCAAGTGGTCTAGCCACTGGGCCACTACAGCTCCCCCTGGTGTTGTGTACAGGCGAATTGTGGGGTTCCTGTGGAGCAGCCTTGTGGTTCTCACACAGCAGACGATGGGGAGGATGGAGGTGTTGGCGGGCACACTAGACAACAGAAAGATGTTGATGTTTGAAAATTGCAGGCACACTGAGATTTAAACCATCATGCCAACCGCAGGCACGCTGAGATTTAAACCATCATGCCAACCGCAGGCACGCTGAGATTTAAACCATCATGCCAACCGCAGGCACGCTGAGATTTAAACCATCATGCCAACCGTTGTCTTCACCAAGACGGAGGAGACAGCAGTGCTCAGTCAAGCTTGAGTAGTAGGTTCATGTGTGGGTGGTAGGTTCATGTGTGAGTGGTAGGTTCATGTGTGGGTGGTAGGTTCATGTGTGGGTGGTAGGTTCATGTGTGGGTGGTAGGTTCATGTGTGAGTGGTAGGTTCATGTGTGGGTGGTAGGTTCATGTGTGGGTGGTAGGTTTATGTGTGGGTGGTAGGTGTATGTGTGGGTGTGGTAGGTTCATGTGTGAGTAAACCTTCATCTTATATTTATACTGAATTATCACAGTGTTACTGGCGTTTGCTCTGTCCTAGAAATCCCCTACCAGCAGCCCCATATTGTTGTCCCCGGATGCAGCCCACCCCACGTCCCTGGAGAGGGGGGACTCTGTGGACTTTGATCAACCACCGGAGGCTGACCCACTGACAACTGCCATCAAGGTAAGATGACTGGCTGACAACTATAATCAAGGTAAAATAATCCATTGACAACTGCCATCAAGGTAAGATGACTGGCTGACAACTTACATTGGCACCTTGCCGTCTTGACAGACGATAGTTTGTGCTTTAAAAAGGCATAATAACTTTTAACTATGGCGGTAGCGAGTGTGACTGATAAGGCCAATTTGCGCTGTAAATGTCCGTTCACAGTGGGTGCATTTGAACACGTGGTCATTTCCACCATCATGCACCATCTTACGTCTCAAACGCTTGGTGTGTGACTTTTCTGCAATAATTTTCTCCTTTGACTTTATTCCATTTCTGATATTTGCCCTCCATGCAACACGTTCAGCGGCGACTTGCTCCCAATGTGCATTATCAATGCCTGTATCAATCATGTCCCGCTTACACACATCTTTGTATCGTAGTAGAGGCCGACCCTGAGATCTCTTACCCATCTGTAATTCACCAAAAAAGATATCCTTTGGTATTCTACCATCATCCATCCGCCTAAGATGTCCTATCCATCTAAGTCTACGAAGACTGAGCATGGAATAAACTGTCACACAACCTGATCTTTCCAATACTTCAGTATTTGTGATTTTGTCTTGCCACTTAATACCAAGAATTCTTCGCAGACACCGCATATGAAAGCTGTTTAAATTTTTCTCTTGGTGTGAGTAAGTTGTCCAGGTTTCACTGCCATAGAGAAGAGTACTAAGGACACAGGCTTGATAGACAAGGACTTTTGTTTTGGCAGTAAGCTTCCTGTTCTCCCAGACTCTTTTTCTTAACCTGTTCATTGTTGTTGCTGCCTTACCAATCCGGATGTTGATTTCCTGATCTAGGGATAATTTGCTATTTACCACCGATCCTAGATATGTAAAATGGTCTACTATCTCTAGTTCGGCGTCGTCAATAAAGATTGATGGTACACCATGTGCACCTTGTGACATAATCTGTGTCTTCTTTTTGCTAATTGTTAAACCAAATTCAGAACAAGCATTGGAGAATGCAGATAGTAGACATTGCAATTCTTCCTCAGAGTGGGTCGTAACTGCAGCATCATCTGCAAAAAGCAACTCTCTGATCAGTACCCTCCTAATTTTGGTCTTAGCCTTCAATCTCTGAGCATTGTAGAGGCCGCCATCTGAGCGTGAGTGAATGTATATACCACCATCCTGATCACGAAATGCATATTTCAGTAGAAGTGAAAAGTATATTCCAAAGAGGGTGGGAGCTAGTACACAACCTTGCTTAACTCCACTCTTGATTTCAAATTCTTCAGAAGTTGCACCATCAAACTTGATGATACCCTTCATGCCTGTGTGGAACGATTCTACAATGGACAGAAGAGTTGGTGGGCAGCCAATCTTCTTTAGTGCCTTGAACAGACCCTCACGACTGACCAAATCAAATGCCTTTGTGAGGTCGATGAAGGCAATAAACAGTGGTTGATTCTGTTCACGGCATTTTTCTTGCATTTGTCGCAATGAGAATATCATATCAGTGGTAGACCGGTTCTGTCGAAAGCCACACTGTGATTCGGGGTAGACTTGATCTCCTAGGACTTGAAGTCTGCGCAGAACAATTCTGGCAAATACTTTTCCAACAATACACAGAAGTGAGATACCCCTATAGTTGTTGCAGTCGCTCCGATCGCCCTTGTTCTTGTACAGTGTTATGATGCTTGAATCTTTGAAATCCTGTGGGACTTGTCCTTCACGCCAGCATAGCTCTATTAGCTGGTGGATCTGTATAGTGAGTGTGTCTTGCCCACTCCTGATAACCTCTATTGGAATCCCATCCTTACCTGGAGCCTTGCCAGATGCAAGTTCATTTATAGCACACTTAACTTCTGTTATGGTGGGAAGTGTGTCCAGGTGGTCAAGAGTTGGTAGAGCCTCTATGGCGTTGAGGGCATTATCCGCTAGTTTGGTCTCACTTGAGTAAAGCTCCAAATAGTGCTCTACCCATCTGTCCATCTGCTGTTTCTTATCAGTGATGACTTCTCCAGTCAAGGTTTTCAATGGTGCACTTCTTTTGATCACTGGACCACAGGCTTTCTTTATTCCTTCATACATGCTTCTTATGTCTCCCTTATCACTTGCGATTTGAATGGACTCACATAACTTGATCCAATAATCATTTGCACACTGCCTGGCAGCCTTTTGCACATCCTTCCTAGCTTGCCTTAGCTCACTCAGAGTGTTTCGAGTTGGTCTTTCCTTGTTTCTTAAGAGAGCTTTCTTCTTCTTATCAATCAAGGGCTGCAGAGTCTCGCTGTTGGCCGCAAACCAGTCCTGCCTCTTATGATCCACAGTGCCGTAAACCTTTACGGCAGTTTTACAAAGAGTTTCCTTAAGTTTATTCCATTTATCATTTACTGTACAATTTTCTGGTGTATCAGTGAAAGCGTCTTCAAGTTGCTGTTGAAACTGAAAGCACTTTTCAGGATCATGAGTGTTAATAATATTAATCCTGGGGCTAGATTTGTGTTTAGCTGTGTAGATTCTCTTTGGTCTCAGTCTAACCCTTGCAACAACCAAAGAATGATCCGTATCACAGTCAGCACTGTGGTAACTACGAGTCAATGATATATGGTTCAGATGTTGTCTCCGTGTGATGATGAAGTCCAGCTGGTGCCAATGGCCGGATCTTGGATGTTTCCATGTGACCTTATGCATCTCTTTTGTTTTAAAAAAAGAGTTTGTAATACATAGGTCATTACTGGTGCAATGCTCCAGCAGCCTTTGCCCATTTTCATTCATGCGACCGATGTTGTATTTTCCAAGGCACACTGGCCATGAACTCGAGTCCTTGCCCACACGAGCATTGAAATCACCGAGCATATAAATGTAGTCGGATTTTGGAACTGCCTTGATCACAGAGTCTAACTCCTCATAGAACAAATCCTTCACATCATCAGAGGAATCGAGTGTCGGTGCATATGCAGTAATAATGGTGGCAAACCCACAAGAGGTTGCCAAGCGCAGGGATAATAGTCTTTCATTTCCTCCTGCTGGAATTTCAATCATTCCCAGTAGCGAATTCTTCACTGCAAAGCCCACACCGTGTTGCCTTTTTTCTGCCTGCCCTTTACCCTTCCAGAAAAAGGTGTAGTTGTTTTCCCTGAGTGACCCTTCCTCAGCGAGGCGAGTCTCCTGCAGGCCAGCAATATCAATGTTAAGACGATTGAGTTCGGCATCAATCACAGCCGTTTTTCTCACATCGTCAATATTGGTCAAGTCAGTGGAAAATCCTGGACACATGGTTCTCACGTTCCAGGTTGCAAGCCGTAGCTTGAGGTTTCTATTTATATTTTTGTTTGTACCTGGTGCATTGGTTTTACAGCCTGCGATTCAGATTTTGTCCTAGCCCCAAGCACCCATTGAAGCAGGCAGGCTGTGGCGGATCAGCACCCAATTGGCTGGGGGCTGCCCAGCTTGAGGCGGGCGGTAGCTGATCAGTGACACCTATAGGTGTCTCCCACCGTCAGAGGCAACGCGTGGCGCCCCATGTCTACGCCAACTGACAAGGACTTATAACCCGTAACAGTTGCCTCTCGCTTTGATTCCGAGACCAGTTAAGACCAGGGATGGAGTTATTGCCTCTCCATAGCACAAAGCCTGGGCTAAAATATAGAGATCATGTGTTGCCCATGCAGCATGATCCCTCTCTCGGCCTGCCTAGTTCACTCCAGAGGAAAGGTAACACCCCTACATCTGGAACAAGACAAGCTGCAGAAGCTGCCGGATCAGCAAAGCAATGCTCTAACTGTCCGCCTGTCGGAGCTTCGATCCTAGACCAGTCGCCAACCAAGGCTTAGGGCCTGGTCTGCCCTGCCATGACAATTTTGTCTTTAGCTTGCATTTCCTCGCACCAGGGTAAGGCTTGTACCCTCCCAATTGCGCTCTTCCGCCCGAAGCCGTTGGCACAATGTGGGGTGTCGGGTTTGGTAAGCGCCGCCCAACGTTCGGCGCTAACAGAAACCAGGTAGTACCGTCTACTGTTATACGGTAGCTCAGTCATATCTGACTAAGACCTGACGCAGAGGCTGACAACTATAATCAAGGTAAAATAACCCATTGACAACTGCCATCAAGGTAAGATGACCCACTAACAACTGCCATCAAAGTAACATGACCCATTTACAACTGCCTTCAAGGTAACATGACCCACTGACAACTGCCATCAAGGTAAGGTAATCCACTGACAACTGCCATCAAGGTAAGATAATCTACTGACAACTGCCATCAAGGTAAGACGAGATAATTAAAACTGTTCTCACACAGTCTGCTGCCTTGTTGTTGGGTTATGTAAGACATTGTTGAATTACGTTAGTCAGGTCTTAGTCAGATATGACTGACCTAACATATGACAGTAGACAGAACTGATTGCTTTCTGTTAGCACTCTGTCAGCACTCACCAAACCCGACACCCCACGTTGTGCCAAGGCAGAGGAGCACAATTGAGAGGGTAAAAGTCTTATCCTAGTGTGAGGAAATGCAACCTAATGACTAAATGCCTTTGCAGGGCAGATCAGACCTTAGTCGGCAACTGGTCTTAAGATAGAAGCTCTGACAGGCGGACAGTTAGAAAATTGCTTTGCTGAACTGTTACCTTTCCTCTGGAGTAAACTAGGCAGGTCGAGAGAGGGATCATGTTGCAGGGGAAACACGTCTGTTCAACTCAGCCCAAGTTTTCTGATATGGAGAGGTATAATTGGGCTGATTAATCACATTTGCTACCGCCATGAATTGTAGTTATTATGCCTTTATTGTAGCACATTGTAACAAACTATTGTCTGTGAAGACGGCAAAGTGCCAGAATTATGTTACGATTTTAATTCAAAAACAGCACAAGCATTTGGTGCTTGTCTGTAGGCTGACAACAAGTCACTAGGTGTAACCGTTGTTTTGTCTACCAGTAGAGGAATTGTATAACTGTTGTTGTATCTACCAGATAGAGTGTTGTGTGACTGTTGTTGTATTGAGCACTATCTGATATGGTTTGTGAATCTGCACCACAGGACAGACCCAAGCTGAATCGGAGAAGACCACAGAGTCGGAAAGCCCGCATGCTTGCAGCCACAAACACGGGCATCAGTTTCGAGGACGTAACCCCAACCACACCCACAACTCCAACTATTCCTGAAGATCCGGACAATGTTCAGGATTTACCTTCTCTCAACACTGTCAGCTCACCCAGGAATGCCACAGATGAACCTTCAGATGACAATAAAAACAATGATTCAGTGGCAGACAAATCAGAGAAGCCACAGACAAAATCATCGGACCTGTTTGGCAATGATGACTTGTTGGACGGTCCTTCACTCTCCGCAGGGAAGCCACAAGCTGGTGGAGATGAGCAGTCTGTGAAAGGTGATCAGTTGTTTAGGAAAGATTTGTTTGCTGGCAAGAGTACCAAGTCTTCCGCTGATGCTGCCAACGATTTGTTCTCCGATTCCGCCACAGTAAGTGTCAGTGCTTCTATAGTATTATCAAAGCCTTTAGATGTGAAGTCAACTTTGGGGAAAGCCAGCAAGACAAATAAACAGGATGACTTGTTCTCCACGTTACAGCCAGGCAAATCCAAACCTAACAATGTGTCTGTGGTCCTGGACAGCGACGACCTACACTCGCCACCACCAGTCAGTGCCGGCCAGAAACTCATCAAGTCTACATCCACCGTCCCCCATGATGAGGATGACTTGTTTGCTTCTTCTTCTGTGAAGAGCTCCACTGTTAAAAGCTCCAAATCTAAACCTGGATCAGATGTTGTTCAGACTACCAAGCCTGCGTCTGCTGGCCAGCCAGATTCATCTGAGGCAGACGCCACCACAAAGTCAAACCTGGCTACTGCCCCAGTTGGTGATGAGGAGGATGATATTTTTAAGGATTCTAGTTTAGATAAACGTACAGGTGAGCAGATGTCTGTCTGTCTGTGTGTGTCTGTGTGGGTGAGTGTGGGGTGGTTGGGTATATGTTTTTGTTTGAGTTTGGGTACGTATGTGTGGGGGTTTGGGTTGTGTGGTGAGTGTGTTAATTTTGGAGTTGGCTTGGGTGTGTATATGTGGGTATTTGGGTGGGTGGTGGGTGTATATATGTTGGGTGTGGTTGCATAGCTTCAGGTCGACTCTCGGGAGTCTACACAACACTGGCCAGGATTTGTTGAGTTCATAAAACATAGACAACACACACATGCATACACCCACCCACCCACACACACACACACATGTATACACCCATTCACCCACCCACCCACAAACATACACACATGTATAGACCAATCAAGTGCCATCTCCATACTGAAGGTCAGCTGTAATGAGTCTTCAGCAGCCTCTGTTCTGTATCCTCTCTGTTTATTCACACCTTTCTTCCAGTCCATTTCTTGATGTTGTCCACCCACATGTATGTTACATAATTCACACTTGGTTCCAGAATCAACATAACTGCACTTAACAAAAGCCACTTAGAAGTTCCCATGTTGATAGTTCCAGTAGCAGTGTGATACAAGCCCACCTGCCTTTTCCTCCACTCAATGAGTACCATCTAGACCCTCCACTCAATGAGTACCATCTAGACCCTCCACTCAATGAGTACCATCTAGACCCTCCACTCAATGAGTACCATCTAGACCCTCCACTCAATGAGTACTATCTAGATCCTCCACTCAATGAGTACCATCTAGATCCTCCACTCAATGAGTACCATCTAGTCCCTCCACTCAATGAGTACCATCTAGTCCCTCCACTCAATGAGTACCATCTAGACCCTCCACTCAATGAGTACCATCTAGACCCTCCACTCAATGAGTACCATCTAGACCCTCCACTCAATGAGTACCATCTAGACCCTCCACTCAATGAGTACCATCTAGACCCTCCACTCAATGAGTACCATCTAGACCCTCCACTCAATGAGTACCATCTAGACCCTCCACTCAATGAGTACCATCTAGACCCTCCACTCAATGAGTACCATCTAGACCCTCCACTCAATGAGTACCATCTAGATCCTCCACTCAATGAGTACCATCTAGACCCTCCACTCAATGAGTACTATCTAGATCCTCCACTCAATGAGTACCATCTAGACCCTCCACTCATTGAGTACCATCTAGTCCCTCCACTCATTGAGTACCATCTAGTCCCTCCACTCAATGAGTACCATCTAGACCCTCCACTCAATGAGTACCATCTAGATCCTCCACTCAATGAGTACCATCTAGACCCTCCACTCAATGAGTACCATCTAGACCCTCCACTCAATGAGTACCATCTAGACCCTCCACTCAATGAGTACCATCTAGACCCTCCACTCAATGAGTACCATCTAGATCCTCCACTCAATGAGTACCATCTAGACCCTCCACTCAATGAGTACTATCTAGATCCTCCACTCAATGAGTACCATCTAGACCCTCCACTCATTGAGTACCATCTAGTCCCTCCACTCATTGAGTACCATCTAGTCCCTCCACTCAATGAGTACCATCTAGACCCTCCACTCAATGAGTACCATCTAGATCCTCCACTCAATGAGTACCATCTAGACCCTCCACTCAACGAGTACCATCTAGTCCCTCCACTCAATGAGTACCATCTAGACCCTCCACTCAACGAGTACCATCTAGTCCCTCCACTCAACGAGTACCATCTAGTCCCTCCACTCAATGAGTACCATCTAGACCTGGGGTGGCCAACCTTTTCAGCAGGCCTGCAAAATTTAAGAAATAATATTTTCTGCCGGGCCACGCACCTAATTTTTTTGTTAAATTAAAGTAAACAAGCAAGTGTGCTACAGCTTCGACCACATCGTCATTTCCCACTCCGCGGGCCGCAACATGACTACCGGCGGGCCGCATGCAACCCGCGGGCCTCGTGTTGGCCATCCCTGATCTAGACCCTCCACTCAATGAGTACCATCTAGACCCTCCACTCAATGAGTACTATCTAGATCCTCCACTCAATGAGTACCATCTAGACCCTCCACTCAATGAGTACCATCTAGTCCCTCTACTCAATGAGTACCATCTAGACCCTCCACTCAATGAGTACCATCTAGACCTCCACTCAGTGAGTACCATCTAGTCCCTCCACTCGATGAGTACCATCTAGACACTCCACTCAATGAGTACCATCTGGATCCTCCGCTCAGTGAGTACCATCTAGACACTCCACTCAGTGAGTACCATCTAGACCCTCCATTCGATGAGTACCATCTAGTCCCTCCACTCACTTCTTTCTGAACCTGTTTCTTTAGATTTGGAATCTTCGTCTGTCCAGCTGCACCCTCCACCTGCTTTCAGAGAGCCTTCACATCACCTTTATCATTAAGTTGCTCTCCCTCCAGAGGGGCAGCAGCAGCCAGTCTATCAGGCTGTTCATTGGCCCACATACCAGCAGGACCTGGACAGAACATCCACAATATACTCTCAATCTCCTCCATGTCAAGCTATGCAAGCCACCCCACTTGTAAAATGCCAGTTTGCACTTTCCATAACAAACACAATATGTTGCCTCAAACCAGGTTTACACACATCTGGCTATGAGTCCTAGACAATAAGGAAACAAGAACATAACTTAAAGTCATTGAAAGGTGGTTTTACAGAATGTTGAAGGCACCATGTGCAGACAACGTGAGTCACTAATCGTTATACTTATAAATAATTTTAATTCCTGTACTTGTGTGTTTGTGTATTCTATGTCCATTATTTTGTTTTAAATATTTGCTTTGCAGATGCAAGTAAAAAATCTGCCACACGGAAAACTGCTGCCAAAACTGATGACTCTGTAGTCAGTACAAATTCACGTGTGAGTATAGGAAAGAGAATGCATGTGGGTCTAGAGTTTTAGAGTGTAGGGAATGCATGTGGATCTTAGCGTGTAGGGAATAGATGTGGGTCTAGAGTCTTAAAGTATAGGGAATACAAATAGGTCTGGAGTCTTAAAGTATAGAGAATTCATATGGGTCTAGAGTTTTAGAGTGTAGGGAGTACACATGGGTCTAGAGTCTTAAAGTGTAGGGAATATGAACAAACAAACCAAACAAACAAACTTTATTTTCAAAGGGTAACAAATTGGGCATGCAGACCTGTCTTACATTCGGCCCTTCCAATGACTCATTTTTTGTTCATCAATAGTGCATGATACATTCACATAGGAAAAAAAACATTGTCAAATGAATGTTGTAAACATAAAAAATGCATATTACCATGTTATGAGACACCCCCCACCCACCCATACATCTCTCACCCACCACACACCCCCCGCCCAACCACACACCACCACCAGGCACACATATATTCCCCCACCCATCCTCCAGGCACACATGCATACACCCACCTACCCATCCCCCACCTACATACATCTCCCAACCCACACACACACCCCCACCCATCCCATAACCCACCAACACTCACCCACCCACGTACCCCAAACCACCAAGCCAAACACACATCCTCCAACCACATATTCTTCCACCCACACACATATCTCCCAGCCAACCCACACATACCGCATCTACCCACACACACATCCTACACCCACCCATACATCTCCACTTGTACACATCCCCCATCCACACAATCTCCCCCCACCCACACACACATATCACCTAACCTACACACCCACCCACACATCCTCCACCCACCCATCCCCAATCACCCACCGCCAATCACCCAACCCCCAACCATAATCGCCTCCCATACCTCCACCCACACACACATCCCACACATTTTCCACCCACCCTTGCATCCCCCCACACACACATCCCTTACCCATACATCTCCCCATCATCCACACTTCCCCCACCCACCCAGCCACACATCCCCAACCCACACTTGCATATCCCACTCACATACACACATCCCCCACCCACACACATGTCCCCCACACATGTCCCCAGCCACACATATGTCCCCCACCCATACACACATCCCCCACACACATCCCTCAACCCACACACCCATCCCCCAACCCATACACACATCTCCCCTCCCCCCACCACACTCACATCCCCTACACACACCCTCATCCTCACATCTAGACACATACATGATGCCTCACATAATCACTGAAACTAATATGAACAAACTCCCACACTTTACACACACATACAGTGATGATACATATGACACACACAATACATGTGGGTCTACAGTCCTAGAGTAAAGGGAATACATGTGAATCTACAATCTATAGTTGTCATTTGTTTCTTTTTTAATAAGACTCACTGGTTTTTCTGTTCATCCATGGTGCTCTTTGCATTGTCCCCAGAAACTATGTTTGTATTACAGTAGACATTGTATGTAGGTCAAGCCTGCCATTTGTAATACAGTAGACATTTTATGTAGGTCAAGTTTGCCATTTGTTTTACAGTAGACATTGTATGTAGGTCAAGTCTGCCATTTGTAATACAGTAGACATTGTATGTAGGTCAAGTCTGCCATTTGTATTACAGTAGACATTTTATGTAGGTCAAGTTCGTCATTTGCAGTGTATCTTGTATGAATTCAGGATTCCAGGAGCAGCAGGCCTAAGAAGGCAGTAACCAAGGAAGCCAAGCTGTTCAGTGACGCGACGGACATATTCAGTGACATCCCTGCAGCCTCACCCAGGGAGGCCAAGAAGAAACCGGTCAAGAAAACATCAGAGAAGAAGGTCATCTTAAAGGATGATGTTGGTGAGTTTGTTGTGATCACGTCGTCGTGCTGCAGCTGGAACACACTTCGTACAGTTGATCATGTCATGTAACAGGGTCATTCTAGCACTAGCCTGGTAGCACTGTAGTCTGGTAGCACTGTAGCACTGTAGCCTGGTAGCACTGTAGCACTGTAGCCTGGTAGCACTGTAACCTGGTCGCACTGTAGTCTGATGGCACTGTAGCTTGGTAACACTGTAGCTTGGTAGCACTGTACTCTGGTGGCACTGTAGCTTAGTAGCACAGTAGTCTGGTGGCACTGTAGCTTAGTAGCACTGTAGCCTGGTCACACTGTAGTCTGGTGGCACTGTAGCTTGGTAGCACAGTACTCTGGTGGCACTGTAGTCTGGTAGCACTGTAGCCTGATCACACTGTAGCCTGGTAGCACTGTAGCTTGGTAGCACAGTACTCTGGTGGCACTGTAGTCTGGTAGCACTGTAGCTTGGTAGCACTGTAGCCTGGTAGCATTGTAGCCTGATCACACAGTAGCGTGGGCACACTGTAGCCAGGTAGCACTGTAGCCTTATCACACTATAGCCTAGTGACACTAGCCTGGTAACACTGTAGCTTTGTGACACTGTAGCTTAGTAGCTACTGCAGCTGCCAGCAGTGAAGCATCTACCACGTGAAGTCTCACAAGGATGTGTAGCATTCGCACAAAAGTGGAAGTTGATTTCTGTCAGTGTACGCAGTTGTACATTTCATGGGATACAGAACACATGCAGGCACACATACACACATATACATGCAGGCATGGTGATACACAACATACACACATATACATGCAGGCATGGTGATACACAACATACACACTCATGCATGCACATACACACACACACATGTGCGTGCATGCAGGACACTACACACATTTGATGACATATATGTTATCTCTTCTACCTGACATGTTTTTAATACTGGGATCAGCATGTTGAAATGTGAGTAACTTGTTTCTGGGATGCACACACGTACAGTATACAAACACACGTGTGCACATGCGCACACACATGCACACATGCACATGCACATGCATGATTGCACACACACACAACACACACACGCTAGATTTTTTGGCAGCAGGATTAAGTCAGTGTGAGAGATATATTGTGCTGACATGTGCACACACATAGACACAAACACTCAAACTCACACATCAACATGTAGTGTCTGTGGTGAGTGTTTCTGGTACCAGGCTCAGGCAGTAGGTGTTGGGCATGTCACTAACATGCCTTGTTTATTTCTCAGATAGACTGACATGCCTTGTTTATTTCTCAGATAGACTGACATGCCTTGTTTATTTCTCAGATAGACTGACATGCCTTGTTTATTTCTCAGATAGACTGACATGCCTTGTTTATTTCTCAGATAGACTGACATGCCTTGTTTATTTCTCAGATAGACTGACATGCCTTGTTTATTTCTCAGATAGACTGACATGCCTTGTTTATTTCTCAGATAGACTGACATGCCTTGTTTATTTCTCAGATAGACTGACATGCCTTGTTTATTTCTCAGATAGACTGACATGCCTTGTTTATTTCTCAGATAGACTGACATGCCTTGTTTATTTCTCAGATAGACTGACATGCCTTGTTTATTTCTCAGATAGACTGACATGCCTTGTTTATTTCTCAGATAGACTGACATGCCTTGTTTATTTCTCAGATAGACTGACATGCCTTGTTTATTTCTCAGATAGACTGACATGCCTTGTTTATTTCTCAGATAGACTGACATGCCTTGTTTATTTCTCAGATAGACTGACATGCCTTGTTTATTTCTCAGATAGACTGACATGCCTTGTTTATTTCTCAGATAGACTGACATGCCTTGTTTATTTCTCAGATAGACTGACATGCCTTGTTTATTTCTCAGATAGACTGACATGCCTTGTTTATTTCTCAGATAGACTGACATGCCTTGTTTATTTCTCAGATAGACTGACATGCCTTGTTTATTTCTCAGATAGACTGACATGCCTTGTTTATTTCTCAGATAGACTGACATGCCTTGTTTATTTCTTAGATAGACTGACATGCCTTGTTTATTTCTCAGATAGACTGACATGCCTTGTTTATTTCTCAGATAGACTGACATGCCTTGTTTATTTCTCAGATAGACTGACATGCCTTGTTTATTTCTCAGATAGACTGACATGCCTTGTTTATTTCTCAGATAGACTGACATGCCTTGTTTATTTCTCAGATAGACTGACATGCCTTGTTTATTTCTCAGATAGACTGACATGCCTTGTTTATTTCTCAGATAGACTGACATGCCTTGTTTATTTCTCAGATAGACTGACATGCCTTGTTTATTTCTCAGATAGACTGACATGCCTTGTTTATTTCTCAGATAGACTGACATGCCTTGTTTATTTCTCAGATAGACTGACATGCCTTGTTTATTTCTCAGATAGACTGACATGCCTTGTTTATTTCTCAGATAGACTGACATGCCTTGTTTATTTCTCAGATAGACTGACATGCCTTGTTTATTTCTCAGATGACATATTTGCAGACGTCAGACTGACATGCCTTGTTTATTTTCCAGATGACATATTTGCAGACGTCAGACTAACATGCCTTGTTTATTTCTCAGATGACATATTTGCAGACGTCAGACTGACATGCCTTGTTTATTTTCCAGATGACATATTTGCAGACGTCAGACTGACATGCCTTGTTTATTTTTCAGATGACATATTTGCAGACGTCAGACTGACATGCCTTGTTTATTTTCCAGATGACATATTTGCAGAGACGTCCGACTGACATGCCTTGTTTATTTCTCAGATGATATATTCGCAGAGACATCAGGCTGACATGCCTTGTTTATTTCTCAGACGACAGACTTATATGCCTTGTTTATTTCTCAGATGACATATTTGCAGAGATATCAGACTGACATGCCTTGTTTATTTCTCAGATGACATATTCGCAGAGATATCACACTGACATGTCATGTTTATTTCTCAGATGACATATTCGCAGAGATATCAGACTGACATGCCTTGTTTATTTCTCAGATGACATATTCGCAGAGACGTCCAACTGACATGCCTTGTTTATTTCTCAGATGACATATTCGCAAAGACATCAGAGTGGCATGCCATATTTCCCCCCCTCAGATGACATATTTGCAGAGATGTCAGGCTGACATGCCTTGTTTATTTCTCAGATGACAGACTTATATGCCTTGTTTAATTCTCAGATGACATATTTGCAGAGACGTCAGACTGACATGTCATGTTTATATCTCAGATGACATATTTGCAGAGATGTCAGACTGACATGCCTTGTTTATTTCTCAGATGACATATTCACAGAGACGTCAGCAGCTGGCATCAAGCCCAAGAATGAGCCGAAGAAAAAGATGACCAAATCAGCCGCTGTGGATTCTGACAATATTTTTGACGACCCACTAAGTTAAACATGTGGTACAGAGTTGGCAGTCTACCTAGTTCAGTGTTTAACCTAGAATTGATGACCCACCTAGTTCATATATTTAACTTACGGTTGGTGACCCACCTAGTAATCTTCTTTGTGGAATCTGTGTCCTATATTCTATGACTCACATGGTTACTGGTCACTCAATTTATACCAAACTGACTAAATAGTGAATGGTCAGTCACAGCCGTCAGGGGCAGGTCTGTGATGTCACAGGTTGTTGTATGTAGACCTGACATAGAACAGTGATATATCTGTGATGTCACAGGTTGTTGTATGTAGACATAACATAGAACAGTGACAAATCTGTGATGTCACAGGTTGTTGTATGTAGACCTGACATAGAACAGTGACAGATCTGTGATGTCACAGGTTGTTGTATGTAGACCTGACATAGAACAGTGACAGATCTGTGATGTCACAGGTTGTTGTATGTAGACCTGACATAGAACAGTGATATATCTGTGATGTCACAGGTTGTTGTATGTAGACCTAACATAGAACAGTGACAAATCTGTGATGTCACAGGTTGTTGTATGTAGACCTGACATAGAACAGTGACAGATCTGTGATGTCACAGGTTGTTGTATGTAGACCTGACATAGAACAGTGACAGATCTGTGATGTCACAGGTTGTTGTATGTAGACCTGACATAGAACAGTGACAGATTTGTGATGTCACAGGTTGTTGTATGTAGACCTTACATAGAACAGTGACAAATCTGTGATGTCGCAGGTTGTTGTATGTAGACCTGACATAGAACAGTGACAGATCTGTGATGTCACAGGTTGTTGTATGTAGACCTGCCATAGAACAGTGGCAGATCTGTGATGTCACAGGTTGTTGTATGTAGACCTGACATAGAACAGTGACAGATTTGTGATGTCACATGTTGTTGTATGTAGACCTGAAAAGGAACAGTGATATATCTGTGATGTCACAGGTTGTTGTATGTAGACCTAACATAGAACAGTGACAAATCTGTGATGTCACAGGTTGTTGTATGTAGACCTGACATAGAACAGTGACAGATCTGTGATGTCACAGGTTGTTGTATGTAGACCTGACATAGAACAATGGTCTGTCATCTTTGACGTCACCAATAAACGTGACACAAGTTGTTGGATGCAGAGCTGACAGATAATAGTTACAAGTCTGTGATGTTTGATGTCACCAAAACACTTGTCATGATGCGTTGGCTATAGACCTAATGGAGAACAGTGACAAATTTGTGGCCAGTATCATTGTTCAATCTATCATCAGTGAACTTGTATCAATGAAACATGGCATCTGTAGTGGATGGGTCAGGGTTTGAACATACACACTGTTGTCTGCCAGTTTGGACTCTCTGTTTTATGCCAGCTGTTTATTCAGTGAGTTGTCAGTTTTTCAGATGTTGATGTGGATTGTGGTCCTGTTATCACATCCTGGCATCTTTGTTTGTTTGTGCATATTCTGCATTATTTGTATCTTCCAAAATATTAGTGTATATTTTGTGTCATGTATTTCTTCCCAAATGTTAGCATATATTTTGTGTGTCATGTATTTCTTCCCAAATGTTAGCATATATTTTCTGCATCATTTATGTCTTCCCAAATGTTAGCGTATATTTTCTGGATCATGTATATCTTCCCAAATATTTTTAAGACATGAGCCAAAGAACTGGACAGCCAGTGGTTGGACTACGTGTTTATTGTGCATGTAGTTTAGTCAAGCCAGCTCCGTGGCTTAGGGCTTACGGACGCAGTTCGTAATCCCGCATACCGTGGTCGAAACATAGCTGTGGGCAATTTGGGCCTTGTGTTGATTTTTTATGAAATGGTATGAGTGCCGGTCATTCAGAAAGCAGTGGCAAACTACTGTTACTGAAGGTAAACTGCTGGGGTTGACTGCTACTTCCTGTAAATGATATGCAACTTAACAAGTTAGTCACAATATTGTTTTGTTAATCGCTCATTTGATGCGGAGCTGTTGCTGTTTGCTGCTGTGTCCTGGTCATACTGTCCCCTTAAAGTTGGCACGTAGCTTGAGGTTGCCTTGACAGAACTAATTCAGAGACAATGATAACTAACTTATCTTGATGAAAGAACTAATTCAGAGACAGTGATAACTAACTTATCTTGATGAAAGAACTAATTCAGAGACAGTGATAACTAACTTATCTTGATGAAAGAACTAATTCAGAGACAGTGATAACTCAGTTATCTTGATGAAAGAACTAATTCAGAGACAGTGATAACTCAGTTATCTTGATGAAAGAACTAATTCAGAGACATTGATAACTCAGTTATCTTGATGAAAGAACTAATTCAGAGACCGTGATAACTCAGTTATCTTGATGAAAGAACTAATTCAGAGACCGTGATAAAGAGCCAACTGACTTCCAGAGTATGGGCTCCGTAGCTCTGTATAAATAAATATGAACAAGGGGAAACCCTGAGCCTGACAGTTGGACATACACACATTCATTGACAGGTACTGATGTGTGCTCATTGAATGACAGTGAAATTAATACTAGACAGCTGGACAGCAGAACAGAAGGAAGAATGCAGGACAGATGTGACTAGCCATGACCTTGAGGTGTCTGACCAATCATAGCTCAGTTGTGTATTACAGCCAAGTGTTGTATAACATCAAATCCCTGGTGTGGTTGTGGTGATTATGCTCACCTGTGGTCTCATGTAATATCTACTTGTTTCTCATTCTGTGAACACCAAGCAATACCCGTTGATGGATTGATGTATCATGTACAGAAGATAGTCCAGCCACTGTTGGCGACAGTTACTGCAACCGCTTGTTCCACAGGAAGCAGCAGTTTTTATGTTACATTATTTTATCCAGGTCACATATTGTTATTTGTGATTTGCATTTTTATAGAATGGTTAATTAGTGCAATACAATTTAAATTAATTATTGTTTCATGCATTTAGTATGTCCTTTTATAATTTACAATGTTCCTTTTCAGGAAAACATGACAACATGAGTTCTAGAAGAAATATTTCCTGACAGTGCATTTATTACCCAGACTGCATTTGATATCCCTTGTTGCATGTGCAGGTTATAGCTCATGTTGTGTTTAATCAAATGTGTCCAGAATTCAGATTGAAAAGCCAGTTTTATTTGCTCATATTGACCTTAGATTTTGAATATGTTAATGATATCAATTATTGAATAATAGTATACCCATTGTATTGTTTTTTACTTTTAAATGTTTGAAAAAACTCAACCTTGTTAATTGTTGCCAGTTTGGTTTTACAGCAAAAAATCTGTGATGACTGCATTCATGTACACTAGAAATTGTGGCTTTTTCAGTAACAGTGTGATGGCTGCACTTGTATAGACTAGAAATTATGGCTTTTTCAGTAACAGTGTGTTGGCTGCAGTTGTATAGACTAGAAATTATGGCTTTTTCTGTAACAGTGTGATGGCTGCACTTGTATAGACTAGAAATTATGGCTTTTTCTGTAACAGTGTGATGGTGGCATTTGTGTACATTAGAAATTATGGGTTTTTCAATAACAGTGTGACGGCTGCATTCATGTAGACTAGAAATTATGGCTTATTCAATCACAGTGTGACAAATCCATTCATGTAGACTAGACAATATGGCTTATTCTTCTCTTTCTGTGTTCGTCTGGAATGTTGTTTTAGATGTAATTGTGTTGTGCCTGTTTATAGCAGAGCTGCGATATTTGCACCTTTCGGCCAACACATCCAACTTCTTCAGGCATTTGTTGGCCGGGTTACCTTCCCAGTTGTGGCTTATTCAATCGCACTGTGACAGATCCATTTATGTAGACTAGAAATTATGGCTTATTCAATTACAGTGTGACAGATCCATTCATGCAGACTAGACATTATGGCTTATTCATTCACAGTGTCAGCACATATGTAAACATTTCACAGAGTTTATCTTGTCTGCGTGAAGTTTTCATCTCATTGTGGTAAAATACACCAGATTTTGTCAGACAATGTGTCACTTCACTTGTGTTCATTTGGCTCGTGATTGACAGACAGTCCTGAACAAATTCCTGTCTTATGTTGGGTGTTGAGATGTGTTGGGTGATGAGATGTGTTCGCTGTTGAGATGTGTTTGATGGTAGTGCAGTAGGATAGATGTTGAGATGTCAGTGAGACTGTCTGCCTCAAATATGTGATGTTAGCAACATGTTTGGGAGACCACTGCTGTCATATTTGGAGATCCATTTCCATACCTTGGATCCAATTGCTCGTTGTGAATTTATTGATTTGATCAAGATCCGTGTCAGTTTGTGTCATGTTTTGTTTGAAAGTTCACATGTGAATGGTTTGTGTTAATATTTACTAACAGTGAAATTATTTAAGGCTTAACCACAAAGGTATATGTGAATCATATGTCATTTGTTATGTTAGCGTACGTGTGTGGTCATCGTATGGTTCTGAAATATGAACTCTGACCAGATAAAACTGAACACCTGGCTGGGAAGTGTGACAAAATTATAAAAACCTGGCTGGGAAGTGTGACAAAATGATAAAAACCTAGCTGGGAAGTGTGACAAAATGCCTGGCTGAGAAGTGTGACAAAATGATAAGAACCTGGCTGTGAAGTGTCATGAAAGGATAAAAACCTGGTTGGGGAGTGTGACGAAATGATAAGACCTGGCTGGGGAGTGTGACAAAAGGATAACAACACACCAATACTGGTAAATGTTTCCATCATATCTTTATCAATGAACAAGAAAACAAAACAACAACAAAAGACACACAAATATAATGATTATCCCGGGATCTGAAAATAGTCTAATCAGCACAATTACTTTCAGTAACACCAGGACATTTGTAGAAGTTAGACAAGAGTAAACAGCTCAACACCTGGAATATTTAATTCTAACGTTAAAACAGTTCTGCTGTAGGGATGAGAAACATGAAGAACAATGACAACTATTGCAAATAAAGTACAGATATTCACAAATTGCTGACTGTGCAAAATAGAAGGAATAAAATTTCTGACAGAATCCCCAATGTGGAGCTCATGGAGAGAACTAGACAAACAGCAGAGAACTAGACAAACAGCAGAGAACCAGGAAGTGAGGAAAAGACACTGGATAGGCCATACATTGAGACAACCTGAGAATAGCATCACTAGGTAAGCCTGAGTCAGGAACTCACAGGGCAACCACAATAGAGGAAGAATTACAAACTCACAGAGAAGAGAAGAAATGGAAATAAACATGGGCTAGCTAAAGATAGGAGGACTTGGGGTGAGTGGGTTGAGGGCTGTTGTATAGAACTCACAGCTGCCTGTTGTATAGAACTCACAGCTGCCAGTTGTATAGAACTCACAGCTGCCAGTTGTATAGAACTCACAACTGCCTGTTGTATAGAACTCACAGCTGTGATAGTACTGTGGGTGTTTTATAAAGTGTGGTGTGTGTACATATTCTGCTGTCTTGCTCCTAGCACTGCATCCAATCTCTTATTAGTGAGCATACATTTGGGTTGGCAACTTTTGATTGAACAAATACACCGTGATGGTTTTGGTTGAAACATCATGAATAATCTACATAGTTGTTGACATGTCTGACACCGTGATGAAGAAAACATGCAAAGTACATGAACTGTGTTTACTCATGTTGTAGATGTGTTTACTCATGTTGTAGAAGATCTGAGTGTCACATTGTGTGGGATGTGAGGTAACATCTATTTAGATTACAATACCACATTGTGTGGGATGTGAGGTAACATCTATTTAGATTACAATACCACATTCTGTGAGATGTGAGGTAACATCTATTTAGATTACAATACCACATTCTGTGAGATGACGTCTCAGATCATGAGGGCACTTGTACAAATGTTACACACATTCTGTCTGCGAGATATGAGATGTGCATTCTGTGTCATTAGCTCATGAGGAATAGCTTGGCAACACCAGTCTATGAACAGAATGGTATCCGAACAGAATGGTATCCCTCATCCATAAGATGAAGAGAAATGTACAACTCATCTATGAATGTAGTGTGTGGTTAGAATAAATGGAATAAATGGAAGACAAGTTGAGTGTTCAATCAATTTTAATTTCAAGCAAATAGAAGAAGGAAACACGGACACAAAAACATCCAGGAATATGCTCATTTATGTGTTCATCTCAAAGACGATCCACACATACACCACGTCATTTACACATACAGCAAACACACACATACAGTAAAGACATACATGCACACATTCAGCTCAGACATAAACTGCAAACACACTAACCACATGAATACATATGCCCCAAATTTCAGTGAAACGATATATACAATTCACAAATGTTGGATATTTTGTGGATAATCAGCAACAGTTTTGTCACGTGTGAAGGCCAACCAATTAAAGATCATCAGCAACATGTCGTGTTGTAAGCCAACCAATTAAAGATTATCAGCAACATGCCATGATTAAAAGCCAACCAATCAAAGATCACCAGCAACATATCATGAAATAAACCAACCAATCAAAGATCACCAGCAACATATCATGATGTAAACCAACCAATCAAAGATCAGTAGCAACATGTCACGTTATAAACTAACCAATCAGAGATCAACAGCAACATGTCACGATGAAAACCAACCAATCAAAGATCAGCAGCAACATGTCATGAAACCAACCAATCAAAGATCAGCAGCAACATGTCATGTTGTAAAGCCAATCAACCAATCACAATATGCTATCCCACCTGTCCCCCACAAACACAATAATTCATGCAGTTCATGCAAAAGATGGTAGGAGATTTTAATTAGTGACCAGACTGAGAGAGGAGTAGGGGGAGAGAGAGAGAGAGAAAACTACTGGTATTATCACTGTCAGTTATTAGATTGATAAAACGAGATATTCTCAACACAGTGACAACATACACATTTGTTACCTCCATTCTAAGAGAGTGACAACGTACACATTTGTTACCTCCATTCTAAGAGAGTGACTACAGACATGTTTGTTGCCTCTATTCTGAGAGAGTGACTACATACACATTTGTTGCTTCCATTCCCCATTACTTCCTGCCCAGTCACTTAATCAAGCTGTTACAGAAAATCACAGTGAACCTGACCTGGTCAGCTACCGGACAACAGTGTCAGGAGCACTAAACAGAAACATTTACAGCACACAGAAAATCTTCTAGAACAATCCATAACACATCCACAAAGTGGAAGAACTGTTTACACGTTCACCCTGAAGTCACATATTTGTTCCATCAATCCATTAACATATTACTTTTTATTGTACATTTGTTTCAGAGAATGTATTCAGTTTTCAGCACATAATGAAAATACACGTATATAAACAGAACAATGTTTGTACCTGACATAGGTAACCAATAAAGATAACAATGGTTGTACGTAACATAGATAACCAATAAACAGAACAATGTTTGTATGTGACATAGATAACCAATAAACAGAACAATGTTTGTATGTGACACAGATAACCAATAAACAGAACAATGTTTGTATGTGACATAGACAACCAATAAACAGAACAATGTTTGTATGTGACATAGACAACCAATAAACAGAACAATGTTTGTACGTGACATAGATAACCAATAAACAGAACAATGTTTGTATGTGACAGACAACCAATAAACAGAACAATGTTTGTATGTGACATAGATAACCAATAAACAGAACAATGTTTGTATGTGACATAGACAACCAATAAACAGAACAATGTTTGTACGTGACATAGACAACCAATAAACAGAACAATGTTTGTATGTGACATAGACAACCAATAAACAGAACAATGTTTGTATGTGACATAGATAACCAATAAACAGAACAATGTTTGTATGTGACATAGATAACCAATAAACAGAACAATGTTTGTATGTGACATAGATAACCAATAAACAGAACAATGTTTGTATGTGACATAGACAACCAATAAACAGAACAATGTTTGTACGTGACATAGATAACCAATAAACAGAACAATGTTTGTATGTGACAGACAACCAATAAACAGAACAATGTTTGTATGTGACATAGACAACCAATAAACAGAACAATGTTTGTATGTGACATAGATAACCAATAAACAGAACAATGTTTGTACGTGACATAGATAACCAATAAAAAGAACAATGATTGTATGTGACACAGATAATCAATAAACAGAACAATGTTTGTATGTGACATAGACAACCAATAAACAGAACAATGTTTGTATGTGACATAGATAACCAATAAACAGAACAATGTTTGTACGTGACATAGACAACCAATAAACAGAACAATGTTTGTACGTGACATAGACAACCAATAAACAGAACAATGTTTGTATGTGACATAGATAACCAATAAACAGAACAATGTTTGTATGTGACATAGATAACCAATAAACAGAACAATGTTTGTATGTGACATACACAACCAATAAACAGAACAATGTTTGTATGTGACATAGACAACCAATAAACAGAACAATGTTTGTACGTGACATAGATAACCAATAAACAGAACAATGTTTGTATGTGACATAGACAACCAATAAACAGAACAATGTTTGTATGTGACATAGATAACCAATAAACAGAACAATGTTTGTATGTGACAGACAACCAATAAACAGAACAATGTTTGTATGTGACATAGACAACCAATAAACAGAACAATGTTTGTACGTGACATAGATAACCAATAAACAGAACAATGTTTGTATGTGACAGACAACCAATAAACAGAACAATGTTTGTATGTGACATAGACAACCAATAAACAGAACAATGTTTGTACGTGACATAGATAACCAATAAACAGAACAATGTTTGTACGTGACATAGATAACCAATAAACAGAACAATGTTTGTATGTGACATAGATAACCAATAAACAGAACAATGTTTGTATGTGACACAGATAACCAATAAAAAGAACAATGTTTGTATGTGACATAGATAACCAATAAACAGAACAATGTTTGTATGTGACATAGATAACCAATAAAAAGAACAATGATTGTATGTGACACAGATAATCAATAAACAGAACAATGTTTGTACGTGACATAGATAACCAATAAACAGAACAATGTTTGTATGTGACATAGATAACCAATAAACAGAACAATGTTTGTATGTGACATAGATAACCAATAAACAGAACAATGTTTGTATGTGATATAGACAACCAATAAACAGAACAATGTTTGTATGTGACATAGATAACCAATAAACAGAACAATGTTTGTATGTGACAGACAACCAATAAACAGAACAATGTTTGTATGTGACATAGATAACCAATAAACAGAACAATGATTGTACGTGACATAGATAACCAATAAACAGAACAATGACACACAGATAAGCAATAAAGAGAACAATGTCACATAGATTACCAATAAGCAGAACAATGTGACATAGATTACCAATAAACAGAACAATGTCACATAGATTACCAATAAACAGAACAATGTCACATAGATTACCAATAAACAGAACAATGTGACTCAGATAACCAATAAACATAATAATGTCACATAGATAAACAATAAACAGAACAATGTCACACATATAACCAATAAACAGAACAATGTACATATGTGACATAGTTAACCAATAAACAGAACTATGGATGTATGTGACATAACAGAACAATGTGACACAACCAATAAACAAACAATGTATGTATGTGACATAACAGAACAATGTGACACAACCAATAAACAAACAATGTATGTATGTGACATAACAGAACAATGTGACACAACCAATAAACAAACAATGTATGTATGCGACATAGATAACCAATAAACAAAGGCACCATATTTCCTGCTATGTTTATAGGCAAACACCTTCCGTTTATATCATGAGATATAACAACATACAGACTATGTTAACATAAGATTAACAATGCATATTACAGGCCCACTATTTGTACATATCAAATGATCACATTCAAGGAGATTAGTCTCAGTTTGGTATGCCAGCAATCATATATATACTTTGTTCAACCGGATCTCTTTCATACACACTTTGTTCAACCAGATCTATCTCACACACATATACACTTTGTTCAACCGGATCTCTTCCATAAACATTGTTCAAGTGGATCTCTTTCATACATACTTTGTTCAACTGGATCTGTCTCGCACACGTACACACTTTGTTCAACTGGATCTGTCTCGCACACATACACACTTTGTTCAACTGGATCTCTTTCATACACTTTATTCAACCGGATCTCATTGATGCACACACACAGAACACGCTCACAAACATGCAGCATACACGACTAGGAAAGCAAATGGGATACCAAAACATCTAATGATCTTCCCCTCACATTTTAAATAGATTCCCCGCAGAAGTCGACACAGATAACATGGACACATTCTGAAGATGTAACCAGAAGAGATTATGTTTAAAAGAGTTGTAAAACATCGGATATGCCCTCAGTCGTAAGGAAACCCACAAATGATACATTTTAAAAACCCTTGAGACAACAACTGTCGACGCACAAACTGGGCACGTTCAATGTTGAAAACATTCATGGGCTGATCACTCAGATCAAAGAGACACACAACAGCCAAATAAATATTATCGGCTTACAGGAAGGGAACTGGGCACATCACTACATCAAACTTGTAGCTTGCACTCAGAGAATATACATACTCTCGCACATTATATACTGCACAAACACATACATGCACACATTAAAGCTGAGGGGATCAACAACGCATACCTACATCCCTTTAGAATGGTGGTACAACCCAATAGGATGGTGGCACAACCCAATAGGATGGTGGCACAACCCATTAGAGTGGTGGCATAAACCAATAGAATGGTTGTACAACCCATTATAATGGGGGTACAACACAACAGAATGAAAGTTGACCAAGAACTTGTGTGTCATGGACAACATGTCAACTACTGGCTGGCAGTGACAGGCACTCTCCAGACAGGTTGTCCACAGTGACCCATCACTGTGGAGGTCACATCAGACAGGTTGTCCACATTGACCCATCACTGCAGAGGTCACATCAGACAGGTTGTCCAAAGTGACCCATCACTGCAGAGGTCACATCAGACAGGTTGTCCACAGTGACCCATCACTGTGGAGGTCACATCAGACAGGCACAGACAGGTGTTGATCATGTAGACCAGTGTTTCCCAACCTTTTTTGTGCTATGCCCCACCTAAGCCTTTCTAAAATTCTTATGGCCCCCCCCCCCCCCCCCAACATATCATCATTTTTAATATTCAAAAATTGAAATGCTCACTAAAGAAACTTGAAATTTTTTTAGAAGGGCTCACGGTTCCCAGAGGGGCCAGAGGCCCGCCCCCCCCCCCCCCCCCCCCAAGTCCCGCGTCCCTGTGTGTCGGGTGAATTTTTTTGTTGTTTGTTTGGCGGTTACCCCAGACGAGCTTATCCCCCCGCCTCCCCCTTTTGTGTAGACCCTTAGTCTCACTGTGAGCTATTGCCCACAGTGGTCCACCAGGCCCACATCTAAGGTGAAGATATGTGATGGGTTTTTATTTGATCATCCCGGCCCCCGACCAGACCAGATGCACTATTGTGGGGAGAGGAGCAAATCCTAGCCAAAGGACCGATAGGTTTTAGGAAGAAATCACCAGGAAATTATGGAGCAAACACAGTAAGTAAATTTTCAAAACATATAATGGAGAACTGAAATTCAAGTAGAAAATAATTTTAATGAAAGATTATTCTATATTATTTTAATTATTAGTAATTATTTAAATTTATTGAGATCCTTGCGCTTGATGCTTGCTGCAAAGAGATTTGTCAGGTTCCAATTTAGTTAACTTCAGTCTCAAGTCTCCCCGTTTTGTTATATCCAGCCAATTTCTTCCATTTTCGAATTGCCCCCCTTAACAATCGAATTGCCCCCCTGTGGGGCGTGGGCCCCACGTTGGGAAACACTGATGTAGACCCTGGCTGGGGCTACGAAGTTCATGCACTGTGCCAGGATTCTCCTGGTGTGATCTATGTCAGGAGACAGGCACTTATGGAGACATCTAAGAGCAATCAAAGTGGTCCTTGACCAAAAACCAGTCAACTCTCAGAAGTCAAGGACATGAGTAGACACAACAGGAGACAGGTAGACAGACATGACAGGAGACAGGTAGACAGACATGACAGGAGACAGGTAGATGTGACAGGAGACAGATGGATGTGACAGGAGACAGGTAGATGTGACAGGAGACAGGTAGACATGACAGGAGACATGTAGATGTCACAGGAGACAGATGGATGTGACAGGAGATTTTAAGCAAGTGAAACAATCATTCAAACCTGACCCCATCACATAAGCACAGAATCTGGCTGAAGACATCTACTCCGGCGAAGACATCTACTCCGGTTAAAAACGTCCACTCCGGATGCCATCTCATGCCAACTCTGTCACCCATCTGAACCCACCACTGTGGATTATGGATAGGACTTGATTCCAGTGACGTGACAGCGTGACTGATCTGAGAGTTCTAACAAGCTGGCACATGCGACCGCCATCCTGGTTCTATAGTGTATTATTATGATAACTACTTGAATCCATATTCCTCGTGTCTAATATCTCCTCACACTTCTACTTCTACTGGCAAAAAGAATACCCTAACCTGCACAGTTCGCGGCAACTGCACTAGCCAGGCGGCCTTAATTCCTCAGGCTCAAAGACCCCCTGCCATACACCGCAAGGTACTATATTGACAGTAAAATATAGTGACTTCTACTTCTTTTCCTCATCTTCTGTGAAAGATAACCAATACCTGTGAATATATTTCTCCCGCTTCTGACACAACATGTAACAGATAGTGCCCATGGCAACCCGCCCGGTGGTGCCAACAAGGGGACATATGCTGTTGTGGTAGTTGTTACAGAAACATGCATAATCAACCACAGTGTCCGAATCGTTGTATTGTAATACGGTACCTCACATTAACTTGAGACTAAAGGCTTTAGTTTCAAATAGCTTCTGCCACCAACCCTCCACTGTAAATACTGACACACTGCTACAAATGTGGGCCACACCAGGAAGAGAGAGGAGAGAGGAAGAGAGAGGAGGGAGGGAGAGAGAGGAGGGAGGGTGATAGAGGAGAGAGGAGGGAGGGAGAGAGAGGAAGAAAGAGGAGACAGGCAGAAGAAGTCTTGGTGTGGCACTCACAGACCACATTTTGACATGCTCATTCTGGGAATGCTAAAGGTTGTTTTGCTTCATCTCATATTTTGATTTAAAATATCAACAACAAAATAATTTGACCAGAAACCAGAACACTAACACATCGTACTTGCTGCCCAAATATTGTCATCTGCACTGGGAGTTGCATAAGATTTAGGAACCTGAACATAGAAATACTGACAGCAAGCAGGAAATCTTCTACCCTTGGTTGTACAGCTGCATGCTATTGTTTGGTCTTTCCTCTCCTACCCATGGTTGTACGGTATTGTTTGGTCTTTCCTCTCCTACCCATGGTTGTACAGTATTGTTTAGTCTTTCCTCTCCTACCCATGGTTGTACGGTATTGTTTAGTCTTTCCTCTCCTACCCATGGTTGTACAGTATTGTTTGGTCTTTCCTCTCCTACCCATGGTTGTACAGTATTGTTTAGTCTTTCCTCTCCTACCCATGGTTGTACAGTATTGTTTAGTCTTTCCTCTCCTACCCATGGTTGTACAGTATTGTTTAGTCTTTCCTCTCCTACCCATGGTTGTACAGTATTGTTTGGTCTTTCCTCTCCTACCCATGGTTGTACAGTATTGTTTGGTCTTTCCTCTCCTACCCATGGTTGTACAGTATTGTTTGGTCTTTCCTCTCCTACCCATGGTTGTACAGTATTGTTTGGTCTTTCCTCTCCTACCCATGGTTGTACAGTATTGTTTGGTCTTTCCTCTCCTACCCATGGTTGTACGGTATTGTTTGGTCTTTCCTCTCCTACCCATGGTTGTACAGTATTGTTTGGTCTTTCCTCTCCTACCCATGGTTGTACGGTATTGTTTGGTCTTTCCTCTCCTACCCATGGTTGTACAGTATTGTTTGGTCTTTCCTCTCCTACCCATGGTTGTACAGTATTGTTTGGTCTTTCCTCTCCTACCCATGGTTGTACAATATTGTTTGGTCTTTCCTCTCCTACCCATGGTTGTACGGTATTGTTTGGTCTTTCCTCTCCTACCCATGGTTGTACAGTATTGTTTGGTCTTTCCTCTCCTACCCATGGTTGTACAGTATTGTTTGGTCTTTCCTCTCCTACCCATGGTTGTACAGTATTGTTTGGTCTTTCCTCTCCTACCCATGGTTGTACAGTATTGTTTGGTCTTTCCTCTCCTACCCATGGTTGTACAATATTGTTTGGTCTTTCCTCTCCTACCCATGGTTGTACAGTATTGTTTGGTCTTTCCTCTCCTACCCATGGTTGTACAGTATTGTTTGGTCTTTCCTCTCCTACCCATGGTTGTACAATATTGTTTGGTCTTTCCTCTCCTACCCATGGTTGTACAATATTGTTTGGTCTTTCCTCTCCTACCCATGGTTGTACAATATTGTTTGGTCTTTCCTCTCCTACCCATGGTTGTACAGTATTGTTTGGTCTTTCCTCTCCTACCCATGGTTGTACAGTATTGTTTGGTCTTTCCTCTCCTACCCATGGTTGTACAGTATTGTTTGGTCTTTCCTCTCCTACCCATGGTTGTACAGTATTGTTTGGTCTTTCCTCTCTTACCCATGGTTGTATAGTATTGTTTAGTCTTTTCTTTCCTACCCTTAGTTTAAGTTTAGTTGATATGGATCAACATCACGGCACACAGATGTAACCCATAAGTGCTCCGTTCTACTCCTAACTCAAGCCCGGGTCCGGAGATTCTCAGCTCAGTGCATGAACTCCGTAGCACCAGGGAGGATCCTGAAATACTTTGAGTAGATTTTTAACTCAAAATTTTTCCTGGCAGCACCGTTAGGCTACTCTTTTTCAATTTCCAACTGCCAAGGGATTTTTTTACGTGCACAACAATACACACGGGCGTCCGATCTCACTACCCAGAGACTAGGGGAAATTTTGTTACTAGAAGTCCACATGAAAAAATCCTGGCCCTCGCCGGGGCTTGAACCCAGGACCTCCAGCACTCGAGGCGGACACCTTCAGACCATATAGTCTTGTTTTATGCCAGTGTCTTTTCTGTGGATGGTTTCCCCGGGACAAGAACCTAGACCCCTAGCTGCTCTACCCCAACAGACTTGTGCAGACAGAAGGAATCATTCACAAATGCAAACAGAACCTGTGTCTACAAATGGTGAGGACTAGATCAGTAGCACAACTTCTGAATGAATGATTCAAATGTCAGACATGCTTATCTGGGTTGTTCTCAGCTCATATTTCTTGGTCCCTGCCCATTTTCTGCACACAGAAACCATCACACACCAGGACAAAACTACAGCACACACACACACGTCCATGGCTTGCTCTGGTCCAGCAAGTACACCCTAGTCCTGACCATATGATACTTGTTATGTCAAACCATCAAACCACATGTTCACAACATGATCCATGTTATGTCAAACTGTCAAACCACATGTTCACAACATGATCCATGTTATGTCCAACTCTATATCTCTGTCAAACCATGTGTTCACAACATGATCCCTGTTGTGTCAACTTGTCAAACCCCATGTTCATAATATGATCCCTGTTATGTCACATTGTCAAACCACGTGTTCACAACATGGTCCTTGTTATGTGATATTCTACAACTCTGTCAAACCACATTATCACAACATGATCCATGTTATGTCACACTGTCAAACACATGTTCACAACATAATACACGCACAAACATCAACAATCATGTTTATTGTCAATATTACACAACAAACTACAAGACATGATCACCTTTATCATCACCAAAGTTGGAAGACATCAGAATAAGAACAATGAATCCTCGGCTGAGGACAAAACATGTCTAAAAGATGACAACATTCTGGGACAATGGAAACATGCTCAAATGAAAACATTGTCCCACCTGAGACTATGACAACATACTCAAATGACAAAATCCCCCAGTCTGTGACAATTAAAACATACTCAAAAGACAAAATGTCCCAGTCTGTGACAATGACAATACACTCAAATGACAAAATACCCCAGTCTGTGACAAAACATTTTCAAATGACAAATTCCCCCAGTATGTGACAATTAAAATATGTTCAAATGATAATATTGTCCAGCCAGAGACAATGATAACATGCTTAAATGACACACACGCACGCACGCACGCACCCCCCCCCCCATGTGACAATGACAACCCTGCCAAGTTTTTGTGGCTCCATGAAGCAGCCGTGACTACGTCCACTCATGCAGATATATACAATTCAGCTTGTATTCGACACCTGATGCCCAAATGTTGATTACCTGCCAACAAACTGTTGACACTTACATTCTTAAATAAATAGGATAGAATGCCCAGCAGTCACACACCACCGTACTCAATCACACACCCGTACTCCCAACACACAAACATGCATCCTCCTGTGAATGAGTGCTCAAAAATTCCTCAATCTGTCAGAGTAAAACATCACAAGAAACAAAACAAGGCCCAGTCTTCCATGACTAAACTCCACGGCTTGTACAGCAAAAATATCAGCAGTCTACAGCAATACAACACTTGCTAACTGGCAATACCAGGCTTTTTACATGGCCATGCAAGACTTCTCAACTGGCAATACAAGACTTTAAAATGAATAATACAACACTTGCTAACTGGCAATGCAAGGCTTTTTACACAGCCATACAAAGCTTGCCAACTGGCAATACAAGACTTGTTAATCAACGACAAAATATGAATATCTACAAAATATGTCATCAGAAATCAATGACACAAGAAACAAAAGAGAGGACTGGCTGACATGTTATCACAGAAAATAGCAGAGACAAGGACCCAGTGACAATTCTGCAACATGTGGTTCCCCTAGCAACATCATCTTCTACACACAAGTGAACAGACAGGAAGTCAATGCAACAGAAGCACCAGGGTTCTGAGGGGAAATGTGGAGAGCTCACATATGACACCACAGCCCAGGAGAGGACACCACAGCCCAGGAGAGGACACCACAGCCCAGGAGAGGACACCACAGCCCAGGAGAGGACACCACAGGCCCAGGAAAGGACACCAAACAACACGTCTGGAAATTTCTCAGAAAGCTGTTCCACACAATAAGCCACATAAGTATATTCACACCGTCCTGGAGCAGCCAGTAAACTGGCTAGTTACCTAGTTAAAATGTCAGCGTTTGACAGCAATGGAGAACAAGACACCTGGCTGTACACTTCATGACAACACCATCTCCTCCACCTGCTAGAACCCCCTCCATTCTTGTCTCAACACTATTCTGTGTTTCTTGTTCCCTCAAGCTTGTCATTGTTGCCCGTCTCAAAACTATTCTGTTTCTTGTTCCCTCAAACTTGTCATTGTTGCCTGTCTCAAAACTATTCTGTTTCTTGTTCCCTCAAACTTGTCATTGTTGCCTGTCTCAAAACTATTCTGTTTCTTGTTCCCTCAAACTTGTCATTGCTGTTTGTCTCTAAACTATTCTGTGTTTCTTGTTCCCTCAATCTTGTCATTGTTGCCTGTCTCAAAACTATTGTTTCTTGTTCCCTCAATCTTGTCATTGTTGCCTGTCTCAAAACTATTGTTTCTTGTTCCCTCAAACTTGTCATTGTTGCCTGTCTCAAAACTATTGTTTCTTGTTCCCTCAATCTTGTCATTGTTGCCTGTCTCAAAACTATTGTTTCTTGTTCCCTCAATCTTGTCATTGTTGCCTGTCTCAAAACTATTATTTCTTGTTCCCTCAATCTTGTCATTCTTCTCTGTCTCTGGGTATCAATATCTCCGGTTACATTTCCTCAAACATTCCTATTCATGGCTAACATTTGACATATTTCTGATACTCCAGTCATTTGATACATTTCTGATACTCGAGTCATTTGATACATTTCTGATACTTCAATCACTTTTGTATAATGGCTATAACTGCAATTCCAATCACTTCAGAAAAAAACTGGTGCAACTGTTCTTGGCACATCTCAATCTCCCCTGACAATCTTCACAGCTCCCCAACAATCTTCCCAGGTAATCTGTACATTCCCCTTCCTGACAATCTATCTCCCATGGAAATTCCCTCTCTTTCCTACATCCCTACAATCCACTTACCCAACAATCTCCTCACCTCCCCAGACAATCCTCCCCCCCCCCCCCCCAACAATGACAATCTATCTCCCCAGACAATTCCCCCCCTCCCCAACAATGGAATCTAGTCATCTCCCCAGACAATCCATCCTCCCAACAATGAAATCTAGCCATCTCCCCTGACAATCCATCCACCCATCAATGACAATCTAGCCATCTCCTCCGACAATCCATCCACCAATCAATGACAATCTAGCCATCTCCCCTGACAATCCATCCACCCATCAATGACAATCTAGCCATCTCCTCTGACAATCCATCCACCCATCAATGACAATCTAGCCATCTCCTCCGACAATCCATCCACCAATCAATGACAATCTAGCCATCTCCCCAGACAGTGTTCTCATCTACCTCGGCCAGAGGTTCCCCACAAGGATGTGCCAGATTTAAAGACATTTTTCTAAGTAATTTGCCAAGAATAAATAAATCCCTGGCCTACGTATTTAGTGCAAGTCGTGTAAATATACACACAGAAATCCCCAGAAATTAATGTTACCTTTTACCAACAGATCATCCTGCATGACTCAAGCAGACGCTCATGCCAACAACACAGACTAGAAAACAAGTGTAGAAAATCCTTCGTCTAGACAAACAGAAACCTAATGATTATGAATTAAGTCGGAGGTCACATGAAGCAGAAATCTGGCCACACATGGCGCCAGCAACAATCAAACAGGTGTACAAAACAAAGTCAGTCTCAACGATAACAGATGAGAGAGAGACTGCAATTAGTTTAAGTTGAGTTTGAGTTAAGAACCAACATCACAGCACTCAAGACATTCCCATATGTTCTCCGTCCTCATCTGCAACAGCCAGCAAAGTGTCCCAACAGAAAGATTGACAATCAACTCTAGCAGCAAAATTCCCTGGACTGAGATGACAACATGTGGCATTAGACTGATAACCAAGAGAGAATGATTAGACTGAGATGACAACATGTGGCATTAGACTGTTAATCAAGAGAGAATGATTAGACTCAGATGACAACATGTGGCATTAGACTGATAATCAAGAGAGAATGATTAGACTGAGATGACAACATGTGGCATTAGACTGATAACCAAGAGAGAATGATTAGACTGAGATGGCCAACAAACTGTCTACAGATCACAGATAAGGCATATGTGTGTTGTTTTCATATTGTCTGCAGAAACTAACAGCTTTACTGCCTGATAAAGTTTCTACATGTAAATTCTCTAGAAACTTCACAAATGACATCGTAAAGTTAATGTCCAAAACTTTCACTATGTAAAGTTCATTTTAAAAATATGATTATGTAAAGTACACTTCTAAATGATTAGATCGTAAATTTAACATCCAAATTATTACATTGTAAATTTAACATCCAAATTAAACTATACAATTAACTCTGACAATCCTTTGTAAACATTACTTGCTGTTTCTTACTCAGTAAAATTAACTTGCAAAATTTCCATCTTGGTATACTTATATTCACAATTGTTACTCTATAATGGCAATATGATCATATAAAGGTGACTTATAAAATACATTGTACAAATGACTTCTAAATCATTACATTTACATTTAATTCAGAAGCAAGTGTCAAATAAGATTACAAAATTGACTTGTGAACTTCACATAATACAAATGACATCAACATTTCCAATGTGTGAAAGCAACATTCATCAATGATATTAAATTGATGCAGGAAGTGAATGGCACACTTCAACACCAATCAGCCTACAACAGCACAGACACACACACTCTCATGCTCACACACTAAGACTGACTAATGTCAGGACTGCACCATCTCAATCTGTCGATATTTCTTCCTCATGTTGGACACCGGGTCCTTGAACAGCATGGTGTCCAGTCGCAGCAGAGAGTGCAGCAAGGGCATGTAGCCAAAGTAGTCCACAAAGTCGTCCAGGCACTGCTGCCGCTGCTGGAACTGCTGCCGATCCACCTGGACGTTCTTGCTACTGGCCGGCTGTTCCTTGTGCTGCTTGCGTTGTGTGAGCTGCAATAACAACGGTAAATGTGTCGTGGAGGGGAGAATGTGGTGTTCATATCTATAATCTTGCTGCGGCTAATCAGCATAAAGTGTGTCGTGGAGGTTTACAATGTGTGTTGGTGTCTCACATACAGCAATATATTGTTGAGGCTGATCAGTATAAAGTGTTCTAGAGGTGTACAATGTGTGGTTGATGTCTCACATACAGCTATATATTGTTGAGGCTGATCAGTATAAAGTGTTCTAGAGATGTACAATGTGTGTTGGTGTCTCACATACAGCAATATATTGTTGAGGCTGATCAGTATAAAGTGTTCTAGAGGTGTACAATGTGTGGTTCATGTCTAGCTATATATTGTTGAGGCTGATCAGTATAAAGTGTTCTAGAGGTGTACAATGTGTGGTTGATGTCTAGCTATATATTGTTGAGGCTGATCAGTATAAAGTGTTCTAGAGATGTACAATGTGTGTTGGTGTCTCACATACAGCAATATATTGTTGAGGCTGATCAGTATAAAGTGTTCTAGAGATGTACAATGTGTGGTTGATGTCTCACATACAGCAATATATTGTTGAGGCTGATCAGTATAAAGTGTTCTAGAGGTGTACAATGTGTGGTTGATGTCTCACATACAGCTATATATTGTTGAGACTGATCAGTATAAAGTGTTCTAGAGATGTACAATGTGTGGTTGATGTCTCACATACAGATATATATTGATGAGGCTGATCAGTATAAAGTGTTCTAGAGATGTACAATGTGTGGTTGATGTCTCACATACAGCTATATATTGTTGAGACTGATCAGTATAAAGTGTTCTAGAGATGTACAATGTGTGGTTGATGTCTCACATACAGCTATATATTGTTGAGGCTGATCAGTATAAAGTGTTCTAGAGGTGTACAATGTGTGGTTGATGTCTCACATACAGCTATATATTGTTGAGGCTGATCAGTATAAAGTGTTCTAGAGGTGTACAATGTGTGGTTGATGTCTCACATACAGATATATATTGTTGAGGCTGATCAGTATAAAGTGTGTCGTGGAGGTGTACAATGTGTGGTTGATGTCTCACATACAGATATATATTGTTGAGGCTGATCAGTATAAAGTGTGTCGTGGAGGTGTACAATGCGTGGTTGATGTCTCACATACAGCTATATATTGTTGAGACTGATCAGTATAAAGTGTTCTAGAGATGTACAATGTGTGGTTGATGTCTCCAAGACTCAGGTGATACCATCAAGAGAACCACTGCCACCAGGTGATACCATCAAGAGAACCAGTGCTTCAGGTGATACCATCAAGAGAACCACTGCCCTCAGGTGATACCATCAAGAGAACCACTATATTGTTGAGACTGATCAGTATAAAGTGTTCTAGAGATGTACAATGTGTGGTTGATGTCTCACATACAGATATATATTGTTGAGGCTGATCAGTATAAAGTGTTCTAGAGGTGTACAATGTGTGGTTGATGTCTCACATACAGCTATATATTGTTGAGACTGATCAGTATAAATTGTTCTAGAGATGTACAATGTGTGGTTGATGTCTCACATACAGCTATATATTGTTGAGACTGATCAGTATAAAGTGTTCTAGAGATGTACAATGTGTGGTTGATGTCTCACATACAGCTATATATTGTTGAGGCTGATCAGTATAAAGTGTTCTAGAGGTGTACAATGTGTGGTTGATGTCTCACATACAGCTGTATATTGTTGAGGCTGATCGGTATAAAGTGTTCTAGAGGTGTACAATGTGTGGTTGATGTCTCACATACAGCTATATATTGTTGAGGCTGATCAGTATAAAGTGTTCTAGAGGTGTACAATGTGTGGTTGATGTCTCACATACAGCTATATATTGTTGAGACTGATCAGTATAAAGTGTTCTAGAGATGTACAATGTGTGGTTGATGTCTCACATACAGATATATATTGTTGAGGCTGATCACTATAAAGTGTTCTAGAGATGTACAATGTGTGGTTGATGTCTCACATACAGCTATATATTGTTGAGGCTGATCAGTATAAAGTGTTCTAGAGGTGTACAGTGTGTGGTTGATGTCTCACATACAGCTATATATTGTTGAGACTGATCAGTATAAAGTGTTCTAGAGATGTACAATGTGTGGTTGATGTCTCACATACAGATATATATTGTTGAGGCTGATCACTATAAAGTGTTCTAGAGATGTACAATGTGTGGTTGATGTCTCACATACAGCTAAATATTGTTGAGGCTGATCAGTATAAAGTGTTCTAGAGGTGTACAATGTATGGTTGATGTCTCACATACAGCTATATATTGTTGAGACTGATCAGTATAAAGTGTTCTAGAGGTGTGCAATGTGTGGTTGATGTCTCACATACAGATATATATTGTTGAGGCTGATCAGTATAAAGTGTTCTAGAGGTGTACAATGTGTGGTTGATGTCTCACATACATCTATATATTGTTGAGACTGATCAGTATAAAGTGTTCTAGAGATGTACAATGTGTGGTTGATGTCTCACATACAGCAATATATTGTTGAGGCTGATCAGTATAAAGTGTTCTAGAGGTGTACAATGTGTGGTTGATGTCTCACATACATCTATATATTGTTGAGACTGATCAGTATAAAGTGTTCTAGAGGTGTACAATGTGTGGTTGATGTCTCACATACATCTATATATTGTTGAGACTGATCAGTATAAAGTGTTCTAGAGGTGTACAATGTGTGGTTGATGTCTCACATACATCTATATATTGTTGAGACTGATCAGTATAAAGTGTTCTAGAGATGTACAATGTATGGTTGATGTCTCACATACAGCTATATATTGTTGAGACTGATCAGTATAAAGTGTTCTAGAGATGTACAATGTGTGGTTGATGTCTCACATACAGATATATATTGTTGAGGCTGATCAGTATAAAGTGTTCTAGAGGTGTACAATGTGTGGTTGATGTCTCACATACAGCTATATATTGTTGAGACTGATCAGTATAAAGTGTTCTAGAGATGTACAATGTGTGGTTGATGTCTCACATACAGCTATATATTGTTGAGGCTGATCAGTATAAAGTGTTCTAGAGGTGTACAATGTGTGGTTGATGTCTCACATACAGCTAAATATTGTTGAATTCTTGCTTTACAACCACACACAGCTGAAGTGAGGGAGGTTCAATGGACAGAAAATAAGATTCACAACCACACACAGCTGATGTGAGGGAAGTTCAATGGACAGACAATAAGATTCACAACCATGCACAGCTGATGTGAGGGAGGTTCAAAGGACAGACAATAAGATTCACAACCACACACAGCTGATGTGAGAGAGGTTCAAAGGACAGACAATAAGATTCACAACTACACACAGCTGATGTGAGGGAGGTTCAAAGGACAGACAATAAGATTCACAACCACACACAGCTGATGTGAGAGAGGTTCAAAGGACAGACAATAAGATTCACAACTACACACAGCTGATTGAGGGAGGTTCAAAGGACAGACAATAAGATTCACAACTACACACAGCTGATGTGAGGGAGGTTCAAAGGACAGACAATAAGATTCACAACTACACACAGCTGATGTGAGGGAGGTTCAAAGGACAGACAATAAGATTCACAACCATGCACAGCTGATATGAGGGAGGTTCAAAGGACAGACAATAAGATTCACAACCACACACAGCTGATGTGAGGGAGGTTCAAAGGACAGACAATAAGATTCACAACCATGCACAGCTGATGTGAGGAAAACTACACACACAAGAAGTGCAGCATGTAGCACACACACAAGAAGTGCAGCATGTAGCACACACACAACTACAGACCTTGACCGGAGACAGCCTGGTGGCGTGGGTGACCAGGAAGTTCATGAGCATGTCCTCACAGTTGTTGCACTCCTCCACCTTGGCCAGTATCATAGGACTTAGGTAGGTCGTGTACAGGTAGTTGTAGTATCTGCAAACAAAGGCTGCGGTCAGTTCTCTCTCTCTCTCTCTCCAATACAATCTGCCTGTCTGGACAAACTCTTGCTGACTCACTCTACCTATCTCCACTCTGTCAACACTCACTATCTAATTGTCATATCTCTAACAATCCTCTCTCTGCACAACACGATTATGAGTCCCTATCACCTTGATCTCACCTATGAGTTCTCTATCACCTTGATCTCACCTATGAGTTATCTATCACCTTGATCCCACCTATGAGTTATCTATCACCTTGATCTCACCTATGAGTTATCTATCACCTTGATCTCACCTATGAGTCCCTATCACCTTGATCTCACCTATGAGTTATCTACCACCTTGATCTCACCTATGAGTCCCTATCACCTTGATCTCACCTATGAGTTCTCTATCACCTTGATCTCACCTATGAGTTCTCTATCACCTTGATCTCACCTATGAGTTATCTACCACCTTGATCTCACCTATGAGTCCCTATCACCTTGATCTCACCTATGAGTTCTCTATCACCTTGATCTCACCTATGAGTTATCTACCACCTTGATCTCACCTATGAGTCCCTATCACCTTGATCTCACCTATGAGTTCTCTATCACCTTGATCTCACCTATGAGTTATCTATCACCTTGATCCCACCTATGAGTTATCTATCACCTTGATCTCACCTATGAGTTATCTATCATCTTGATCCCACCTATGAGTTATCTATCACCTTGATTTTACCAATAAGTATCCTTTCACAACTATGAGTCACCTATCACCTTGATCTCAACCAAGGGTTAACTCAACTACAACCTCCTACTAGTCTATGATTCCCGCTTTGAACTCAAGCGTAGTCCATACACACTACTTTTAGTAGCACTGGACTGAATTTTGCGTGTGGATTATTTTTCCCTATATACCAGTGTCCCTCACCATCAGGCGAACATACTCCGACTTCAGAGGTACTTGTAATTTATGTCCCCAAGTCAAGAACGATAGGTCAACATTTTAGTCCAAATGTTCGGTGTAGGGACTGAACCCCTTACCTCGGCATCAGCACCCAGGATGTTTAAGAAAGCCCCTTCTTATCCATTCAGCTATGCTGACCTCCGTCTATGATGTATAACCCACCAGGACCCCACACGAGCCTCTGTACACCCCATCTGCTGGCCTCTGACCTCTGACTGACCTGTGGTAGATGGCGCCGGAGGTAAGCACCATGCTGTACTCATTGGTCCACCTGGAGCTGTACATCCACTTGTTGAGGGCGTCGTCCCAGTAGTGGCTCCGGGCGGGGTACCCGACAATCCTGTCTGGAAACTCTTGCCACACGCCAAACGCAAAGTCAATCTGTGGGTATGTACACCAAATGTTAGACTGTGATATCAAAGTCAATCTGTGGGTATGTGCACCAAATGTTAGACTTGATGTAAAGTCAATCTGTGGGTATGTACACCAAATGTTAGACTGTGACATCAAAGTCAATCTGTGGGTATGTGCACCAAATGTTAGACTTGATGTAAAGTCAATCTGTGGGTATGTACACCAAATGTTAGACTGTCAAGTAAATCTGTGGGTAAGTACACCAAATGTTGCACTGTGAAGTCAATCTGTGGGTATGTACACCAAATGTTGCACTGTGAAGTCAATCTGTGGGTATGTACACCAAATGTTGCACTGTGAAGTCAATCTGTGGGTATGTACACCAAATGTTGAACTGTGAAGTCAATCTATGGGTATGTACACCAAATGTTAGACTTGATGTAAAGTCAATCTGTGGGTATGTACACCAAATGTTAGACTGTCAAGTAAATCTGTGGGTAAGTACACCAAATGTTGCACTGTGAAGTCAATCTGTGGGTAAGTACACCAAATGTTAGACTGTGAAGCAAATCTGTGGGTATGTACACCAAATGTTAGACTGTCAAGTCAATCTGTGGGTATGTACACCAAATGTTAGACTGTGAAGTCAATCTGTGGGTATGTACACCAAATGTTGCACTGTCAAGTAAATCTGTGGGTATGTACACCAAATGTTGCACTGTGAAGTCAATCTGTGGGTATGTACACCAAATGTTGCACTGTGAAGTCAATCTGTGGGTATGTACACCAAATGTTGCACTGTGAAGTCAATCTGTGGGTATGTACACCAAATGTTAGACTGTGAAGCAAATCTGTGGGTATGTACACCAAATGTTAGACTGTCAAGTCAATCTGTGGGTATGTACACCAAATGTTGCACTGTCAAGTAAATCTGTGGGTATGTACACCAAATGTTGCACTGTGAAGTCAATCTGTGGGTATGTACACCAAATGTTAGACTTGATGTCAAGTCAATCTGTGGGTAAGTACACCAAATGTTAGACTGTGAAGTCAATCTGTGGGTATGTACACCAAATGTTAGACTTGATGTCAAGTCAATCTGTGGGTAAGTACACCAAATGTTAGACTGTGAAGTCAATCTGTGGGTATGTACACCAAATGTTAGACTTGATGTCAAGTCAATCTGTGGGTATGTACACCAAATGTTAGACTTGATGTCAAGTCAATCTGTGGGTAAGTACACCAAATGTTAGACTGTGAAGTAAATCTGTGGGTATGTACACCAAATGTTAGACTTGATGTCAAGTCAATCTGTGGGTATGTACACCAAATGTTAGACTTGATGTCAAGTCAATCTGTGGGTATGTACACCAAATGTTAGACTTGATGTCAAGTCAATTTGTGGGTATGTACACCAAATGTTAGACTGTGAAGCAAATCTGTGGGTATGTACACCAAATGTTGCACTGTGAAGTCAATCTGTGGGTATGTACACCAAATGTTGCACTGTGAAGTCAATCTGTGGGTATGTACACCAAATGTTGCACTGTGAAGTCAATCTGTGGGTATGTACATCAGATGTTAGACTGTGAAGTCAATCTGTGGGTATGTACACCAAATGTTAGACTTGATGTCAAGTCAATCTGTGGGTATGTACACCAAATGTTAGACTTGATGTCAAGTCAATCTGTGGGTATGTACACCAAATGTTAGACTGAAGCAAATCTGTGGGAATTTAAACCAAATGTTAGACATAGAATTATGAGAAGAAACAAATTTGAAAATGTAATGGCTACAAGCAGAACGAATGAGTGAAGAGCAAGAGGAACACAAAGAGTTACATCTAGAGTTGGTTTGGCACAATGGCATGAACAGGATAAGAACACAGAACTGATTGGCACGCGGTGATGGTGTGAGACGGAGGGCAATGAACATCCATGCTGGCTGGCAGGATACATGGTGATGTTGTTTATATGTACTATACCTGATGTATTATATGCCATATTTGATGTGTTCTGTTTGATACTTGATGTTTTATGTCATGTTTGATGAATTATATGTATTAATACAGATCAGATTTGGAGCATTCTGTGTTAGATGTATTGTTTGATACCTGATGTTTTATGTCGTGTCTGATGTGTGCTATTACAGATCAGCTATGGAGCACCCTGTGTGTGATGTGAACAAAGAATTCTCACCTCGTCTGTAGTCAACAAGACGTCCTCGTCCAGGCCGAAGACAGCGTCAGTCTCGATCTCCGAGTAGGGGAAGAATCGGGCGTTGATGGACTGGCAGAAACAAGCAAACGTGGGTGTCAGACATATCATGTCATACAAGTGACTGACAGAAACAAGCAAATGTGGGTGTCAGACATGGCATGTCATACAAGTGACATCAACGATGAGTCAGTGCAGCTCCACTGCTCAGGTGTTTGACTTTTGTGGCTACATACTCATTCATCTCTGGCACACAATAAAATTATTCTCCATTTATCTCTTGTGAGAATAGAATTATCATGCAATCATCTCTCGCACAAATGGAATTATCACCCACGTATCTCTCACACAGAACTGATCCATGGACCATTCATCTCTCACACAGAACTGATCTACGGACCATTCATCTCTCACACAGAACTGATCCATGGACCATTCATCTCTCACACAGAACTGATCTACGGACCATTCATCTCTCACACAGAGCTGATCCATGGATCATTCATCTCTCACACAGAACTTATCTACTGATCATTCATCTCTCACACAGAACTGATCTATGGACCATTCATCTCTCACACAGAGCTGATCCATGGATCATTCATCTCTCACACAGAGCTGATCTACTGAACATTCATCTCTCACACAGAACTGATCTACTACTGATCATTCATCTCTCACACAGAACTGATCTACTACTGATCATTCATCTCTCACACAGAACTGATCTACTGACCATTCATCTCTCACACAGAACTTATCTACTGACCATTCATCTCTCACACAGAACTTATCTACTGACCATTCATCTCTCACACAGAACTTATCTACTGACCATTCATCTCTCACACAGAACTTATCTACTGACCATTCATCTCTCACACAGAACTTATCTACTGATCATTCATCTCTCACACAGAACTGATCTACGGACCATTCATCTCTCACACAGAACTGATCTATGGACCATTCATCTCTCACACAGAGCTGATCCATGGATCATTCATCTCTCACACAGAGCTGATCTACTACTGATCATTCATCTCTCACACAGAGCTGATCTACTGACCATTCATTTCTCACACAGAACTTATCTACTGATCATTCATCTCTCACACAGAACTGATCTATGGACCATTCATCTCTCACACAGAGCTGATCCATGGACCATTCATCTCTCACACAGAACTGATCTACTACTGATCATTCATCTCTCACACAGAGCTGATCTACTGACCATTCATCTCTCACACAGAGCTGATCTACGGACCATTCATCTCTCACACAGAACTGATCTACTGATCATTCATCTCTCACACAAAACTGATCTACGGACCATTCATCTCTCACACAGAACTGATCTACGGACCATTCATTTCTCACACAGAACTGATCTATGGACCATTCGTCTCTCACACAGAACTGATCTACTGACCATTCATCTCTCACACAAAACTGATCTACGGACCATTCATCTCTCACACAGAACTGATCTACGGACCATTCATCTCTCACACAGAACTGATCTATGGACCATTCATCTCTCACACAGAGCTGATCTATGGACCATTCATCTTTCACACAGAACTGATCTACTGATCATTCATCTCTCACACAGAGCTGATCTACGGACCATTCATCTCTCACACAGAACTGATCTACGGACCATTCATCTCTCACACAGAACTGATCTACTGATCATTCATCTCTCACACAGAACTGATCTACGGACCATTAATCTCTCACACAGAACTGATCTACGGACCATTCATCTCTCACACAGAGCTGATCCATGGACCATTCATCTCTCACACAGAACTGATCTACTGACCATTCATCTCTCACACAGAACTGATCCATGGACCATTCATCTCTCACACAGAACTGATCTATGGACCATTCATCTCTCACACAGAACTGATCTATGGACCATTCATCTCTCACACAGAACTGATCTATGGATCATTCATCTCTCACACACTTCTGAACTATTTCCTCTGACCTCTCACACACACAACTAAATTCCTCCCACGTTATGTCCTCACCTTGATGTCCCTCGTCTTCACTCGGACTGGGATCCCTAAATCTGTCGGCCATTTATGAGAGGGGGGAGGGGGCACATCACAGTGCCACAACACTATCACCTGAAACAACATTGGGGAATGTAAACAACAGAAAAACTAATGTACAAACATCATCATCATCATCCATCATCCAGTGCCTTGATGGCTGGCGTGGGCTATCATGCTCCTCCCCAAATAGCGATCTCTGAGGCATGGATAAATTTGTGTGTAGACTCCCCTCCATCCATGTCACAAGACTGTCAAGGGTTTTCTCTTGCCGTCTTCCTCTATCTCTCTTTCCTCAAATCTTGTCACAACATGTTCCAGTTTTCTGCCTTCTCATAATGTGTCCAAAATTGATGACAGCTTCTTTCTGATGTTCTCATACATTATAGCACCACTAATGTCTAGGCCAGTGGTTCTCAACCTTTTTTGGCCCTTGCACCCCTTCAACATATGTTCAAAATGTCATTCCCCCCTCCTTTGCATTTCCTCTCTATAAATCCCCCCCCCCCCACACACACACACAATATACATAAAAATGGAAGCTAAATTTAATAACACATACAACAACAAGTCTAGATGTCTACATAAAACGTGATTTGCGGGTCTGCTTACATTGTAAAACGAATTTCAGAAGGGCGAGAAGTACAGACTGTAAAGTGTAGAGGGAAAATCAACATCAAGTAATCAGTTCTTGTATTAACACGATCTTGAAATAATCTTAATTCCCTCCTGGACACCCTAAAATTCCCCCCCCCCCCACCCCCACCCGGAGGGGGTCCCTACTGGTTGAGAACCACTGGTCTAGGCATTATAGCAACACTAGTGTATAGGCGTTATAGCAACACTAATATTGAAACAATTGCTTGCATGTCCCTTACAGGAGGTGTCAATCAACCCCAGCATGTGCTGGCAGTCTATGCAGATTTCCTTCCAGTAGTTTGCCATGGATGGAGCCTGGGACTTGGGGGTAGTGACATGAAGTTTCACAATAATCCCACACACCAAAACTAGGGTGTGATATGATGAAGAAAACCATTTATCACAGGTGATACCATCAAGAGAACCAGTGCTTCAGGTGATACCATCAAGAGAACCACTGCCCTCAGGTGATACCATCAAGAGAACCACTGCCCTCAGGTGATACCATCAAGAGAACCGCTGCCCCTGATGATACCATCAAGAGAACCACTGCCCTCAGGTGATACCATCAAGAGAACCGCTGCCCCTGATGATACCATCAAGAGAACCACTGCCCTAAGGTGATACCATCAAGAGAACCGCTGCCCCTGATGATACCACCAAGAGAACCACTGCCCTTAGGTGATACCATCAAGAGAACCACTGCCACCAGATGATACGATGAAGAGAACCATTTATCCCAGGTGATACCATCAAGAGAACCACTGCCCCCAGGTGATACCATCAAGAGAACCACTGCCCCAGGTGATACCATCAAGAGAACCACTTCCCCCAGGTGATACCATCAAGAGAACCACTTCCTCCAGGTGATACCATCAAGAGAACCACTACCCCCAAGTGATACCATCAAGAGAACCACTGCCCCCAGGTGATACCATCAAGAGAACCACTGCCCCCAGGTGATACCATCAAGAGAACCACTGTCCCAGGTGATACCATCAAGAGAACCACTGCCCCAGGTGACACAAAAAGGGAGGCAAATGTTGAGCCCAGTCACCTGTGAACACATTTCTCATCAGGAGAGCTACTTCAATACTTGCCTGGGACATAAACTGGCCCATGAACACAGATATCAAACCTCACAAGATCACTCAATCTAACACCTGCATCTCACCTGTGTTTGTGACATGGCTCAGGTAATATTCACCTTACATACAACATTAACCAGCAATAACGACACTTCATTTGAATTACTTCTGCGAATATTGTTTTCCATCCTCACACAAGTCAAGCTGAATCAATAACCACATGTTGTTTATCTGCTGTATGTTGTTTTGTAGAGTGTAGGTCTAATTATGTGTCAGTCCAAGCGTATGTATTTGTTGGTTGTGTGTTCTTTGATGTGTGTTCACTCAATGTGTATGCTCAGGAAGATAGACGGGGTGGGTGTGAAGACAGTGGTTGGTGTCTCTGGGGCGGTCACCGCTAGCAAATATTTGTTTCGTTTTTGTGCCAGGGCATGCGGGTGTCCAAGGAAATGAGCGGGCTGACAAGCTTGCAGGTGAGGCTACCGTGGAGGGCGGACGAGCCATGGACTAGACTGATATACTGAATACTCTATGAGAAGTAAGACTTTTGCGTGAACCAAGTGATGACTGTGAATCTACAGCCATGGTCAGACTGCGAGAACAGCAAATTAAAAGAGGGGTGGCCAAACAAGAAAACTACGCAGGAAGCTGAAAAAGATTGATAAACCAACACAGGGCTGGTGTTGTTAGCCGCTACACGCTGCGGGATTTGCTGAGGAGGGGATCCGAGCACTTATGAACTGAATGGTTTGATATGAAATGAAGATGATCTGTCGACTGACTAATTAACTGACGGTTCATTTAGTCACACAACTGACGGTTCATATAGCCACACAGCTAATGGTTCATGCACAATTAAAGGACAGGAGAAGATAACCCTGGAGACAACGAACACGATTACCTACCTTGTGGCAGTAGTGGGACTTGGCCACCATCTTGAGCACCCGGAACAGGGGCGAGGAGGCCGTAACCGGGGACACAGCGTAGATAACGGCCGTGAACTTGTCCCGGGGCGTCTCCCCGGTCGGTCCGTAGTAGAACGGATAATTGTTGGGGATGTCCGACCATTCCGGCAGGACGACATGTGCTCCAGGCACCGTGTTCCAGTGGTAGGAGGGCCGCACCAAATGTGTGTGTATACGATTTTTCACCACCTGTGTAGAAGACAATTATCGGCATCTGCATCAACTGGGTTCAGAAAAGTTAAAGGTAGTACATGATCCCTTTCCAAGCCTTGTGACGTATTGGGTAAAGGTGGGTAAAGGTGCTAGCCGCTTTTCGCCTCTTAGCTGAGATGAAAGTTATCTAAGGAGATCTGGCCAAGTAAGTGGTGGATGGGGTTGTTGAGCAGGTGGTGTATGGAGCTGTTGAGTAGGTGATGGATGGAGCAGGGGAGCAGGTGGTAGATGGAGCTGGTGAGCAAGCGGTGGATGGAGCTGGGGATCACGTGGTGGGTGGAGCTGGAAAGCAGGTGATGGATGGAGCTGTTGAGTAGGTTGGTGGAGCTGTGGAGCACGTGATTTGTGGAGCTGTAGAGCAGGTGATGGGTGGAGCTGTGGAGCAGATGATGGGTGGAGCTGTGGAGCAGTCGACAGACAGTTTCTGTTTATGGTCTAAAGATTGTGACAGTAGACAAGAGGATCTGTTTATAGAGACAATGGCTACGGTCACCGACCAGTATGATCAGTACCATGGAGGAAAGCAATGGCAAGCTACCTTCTACACAAATGCCTACAACATCATGATCCGATCATATTGGGATAAGAGCACAGAACTGAGCCAAGACCCTGGTGATCGTGTGAGAAAGTGTACCATGGCCGCCCTCCCTTACTGGTGTGGCACATGATGATGATGTGTCGTGTAACCTCAACTTCTTTCCCTTGCTCACAATGAGCTCCAGTCAACACGCATGTCCCCACTCTTCTTTCAAGTATCTTTCTGACGTTCCATAGCTGCGTGAGTCACCTCGACTGTCAAGTGTGACACCAGTTCACACCATACCCAGCCTCATGATCTGCACCCACTCACACTTGCCCGCAGCCGCGGCAGCTGGAGTGTTGTGTGAAGCGCTCACGTCTGCTCTGTGGGACACGATGTACGACAACTGGCAATCATGATATAGTCACGATCCTGAAGTGGCATCAGTGCACGCGTGTCCACATGCGCAATAACTCAGCCGACAAGTGACAACATCTCGCCAACATAATAAACAATAACTGACGGTGTAAACACACACAGCAAACACTGAGTCAACAAACAGAGAGCAAACACTGACTCAACACACAGAGAGCAAACACTGAGTTAACACACAACAATCACTGAGTCAACACTACGGGAGCAAACACTGACTCAACACACAGAGAGCAAACACTGAGTTAACACACAACAATCACTGAGTCAACACTACGGGAGCAAACACTGACTCAACACACACAGAGCAAACACTGAGTTAACACACAACAATCACTGAGTCAACACTACGGGAGCAAAAACTGACACAACACACACAGAGCAAACACTGAGTTAACACACAGCAAACACTGAGTCAACATACTACAAGCACTCAGTCAACATACTACAAACACTGAGTTAACACACAACAAACACTGAGTCAACACACAACAAACACTGAGTCAACACACAACAAACACTGAGTCAACACACAACAAACACTGAGTCAACACACAACAAACACTGAGTCAACACACAACAATCACATAGTCAACACACAACAAACACTGAGTCAACACACAACAAACACAGAGTCAACACACAGACACAGACCGTGCCAGGCACTCACCTCCAGAACTGTGTTGATAATTTTGTCCACAGAAGAGAAGTAAGACTCCCAGACCAGCTGACACTGCTGCCTCATGGCCAGGATCTGGCTCTCCGTGATGGAGTGCACTACTGCCGGCACCTGTCGGGATCAGTCACATGTCTTTAGCCTCGATACTTGACCACACAGGTAGATCAACTACTAACAACATTCATGCATTCTCTCACACTCTCTTCTACTGCCATGGACTGTACAGGTAGTTTATTTGGTTGTTCCTCTTCCACCCAAGAAACTGTACAGGTGGTTTATTTGGTTGTTCCTCTTCCACCCAAGAAACTGTACAGGTGGTTTATTTGGTTGTTCCTCTTCCACCCAAGAAACTGTACAGGTGGTTTATTTGGTTGTTCCTCTTCCACCCAAGAAACTGTACAGGTGGTTTATTTGGTTGTTCCTCTTCCACCCAAGAAACTGTACAGGTGGTTTATTTGGTTGTTCCTCTTCCACCCAAGAAACTGTACAGGTGGTTTATTTGGTTGTTCCTCTTCCACCCAAGAAACTGTACAGGTGGTTTATTTGGTTTCCCCTCTTCCACCCAAGAAACTGTACAGGTGGTTTATTTGGTTTCCCCTCTTCCACCCAGGATTGTACACGTGTACCTCTACCTTATTAGGCCGCTCCTTCCTCCTCCTTCCGACAGCCTTGCTCACTGTTCCCTCTCCCCTACACCATGTGTCGGTGCACCACACAGCCGTTAATCGTGAAGGATTTCCCTGAAGCACCCGATCCTCTGGTACAACATGCCACCCCAACAGACCCGATCCTCTGGTACAACACGCCACCCCAACAGACCCGATCCTCTGGTACAACATGCCACCCCAACAGACCCGATCCTCTGGTACAACACGCCACCCCAACAGACCCGATCCTCTGGTACAACATGCCACCCCAGGAGACCCGATCCTCTGGTACAACATGCCACCCCAACAGACCCGATCCTCTGGTACAACATGCCACCCCAACAGACCCGATCCTCTGATACAACACGCTACCTCAACAGACTCCATCTTCTGGTACAACACCCCACCCCAGCAGACCCGATCCTTTTGTAGGTCAGCCTTGTCATGATCTAGCCCGCCGCCCACAGCAACCACGGCGGGGCTTCTTGGACACCTCCAGAAGCATCTCTGGTCCACACCGGGAAGATCAAATCAAGACAGACACGCCACATCACTGCTGATCTGCGCTTCCTGCTCGTGTTCCATGCCACGTGTTCTCAACTCAACGGACACCCGCGCCAACCTGCAGAGGCTATTTTTGTCCGTTTCAACGGAAACCCGCGCCAGCCTGAAGAGCGTGTTTTTATCCGTTTCAACGGAAATCCGCGCAAGCCTGAAGAGCGTGTTTTTATCCGTTTCAGCGGAAATCCGCGCCAGCCTGAAGAGGGTGTTTTTACCCGTTTTAATGGAAATCCGCACCAGCCTGAAGAGGGTGTTTTTACCCGTTTTAATGGAAATCCGCGCCAGCCTGAAGAGGGTGTTTTTACCCGTTTTAATGGAAATCCGCGCCAGCCTGAAGAGGGTGTTTTTACCCGTTTTAATGGAAATCCGCGGCAGCCTGAAGAGGGTGTTTTTACCCGTTTTAATGGAAATCCGCGCCAGCCTGAAGAGGGTGTTTTTACCCGTTTTAATGGAAATCCGCGACAGCCTGAAGAGGGTGTTTTTACCCGTTTTAATGGAAATCCGCGCCAGCCTGAAGAGGGTGTTTTTACCCGTTTTAATGGAAATCCGCGCCAGCCTGAAGAGGGTGTTTTTACCCGTTTTAATGGAAATCCGCGCAAGCCTGAAGAGCGTGTTTTTATCCGTTTCAGCGGAAATCCGCGCCAGCCTGAAGAGGGTGTTTTTACCCGTTTTAATGGAAATCCGCGCCAGCCTGAAGAGGGTGCTTTTACCCGTTTTAATGGAAATCCGCGCCAGCCTGAAGAGGGTGTTTTTACCCGTTTTAATGGAAATCCGCGCCAGCCTGAAGAGGGTGTTTTTACCCGTTTTAATGGAAATCCGCGCCAGCCTGAAGAGGGTGTTTTTACCCGTTTTAATGGAAATCCGCGCCAGCCTGCATAGGCTGTTTTTATCCGTTTCAAGGCATCTGGTATCACCGGAAGTACAGCCAGGAAATGAGACCTGCGAGAATGGCCAGATAGGGAGGCGTGTAGAAAACATGGCGCTGTCAGTCAAACACAGGGGCTGGGCAATGCTCAGTTAGCAGGATACACACCATGTAAGACAACATGCTGGGAAACTTGTGACATTACAACAGCTGTAACTTGTTGAATACTGATGTGCACTCACATAGATGAGTCTACGACAGACGCATAATATACGGCAGTCAGACAGACACAGAATCTACGGCAGACAAACAGACACAGAGCTACAGTAAATAACAAACACAGTTTACGGCAGACAAACGCAGAGAAACAGGAATAGTCTAGGGCAGAAGAACAGACAGACAGTCTATGGAAGCAAACAGACACACTCTAGGGCAGAGGGCAGAGTCTCAGATTCAGGAGCAACACAACAACAGACTGTAAATAACCATCCTCCCAGGAACCA